>CM052797.1:113698410-113848482 GCA_028533885.1 Nasua narica | reverse complement strand
GGAACAAATATTGACATGAGAGCTTTTTTCTTTTATTTTCTTCCTAGCAGCAGGCCCTCAGCAATTAGTGGTGCATATTCCAGAATCAATATGATCTCGGGTCTGAAGCAATCAGCTCCATACATTTTAAAATTAGTCGATGTAAGAGCAGCCTGGCTCCATAAAGCAGATCTGCTTGGCAGCATCATTCAATTACTGCTCATTACAAGACAAAGAGAAGCATGTCAGGAATCACATCTCCTTAAATTGATTTCATCTCAAAGATATGGACCATCAGGGAGAGACTTCTTAATGGCAACGGATTTTATGTTTTACCTCTGCTGTTGCAAAACTTGATTCCGTAAGATGGAATGTTTCTTTAAAAGTATAGTTTCAGTGATGAGAAGCCTGGGCTCTGGGGTCAGACTTCTTGGATTCAAATCACAGCTCTATCACTTTCTACCTGTATGACTTTGGGCAAGTTGTTCCACCTCTCTGTCTCTTAGTTTCCTCATCTGTAAAATGACAGTAATAATCCTATCTACTTTATAAGGTACGTTGAAGAGTAAATGAGATAATATATGCACAGGTCTTGGTATGCACTAGGAGCTCTTGCTGTGTTAGCTGCCGAAGCCTGGGGGCTTTGCTCAATGAACTTCATTTCTCATTCAGGCCAAGCCCCCACCATGGGTCCGTGGAGGAGGGAGGAAGAGGGGCTTTGTTGCACATAGTCAATCAGGGACCCACCACTTGGTAGCTACACAAAGAGGAACACGCAGCAGTAGTCTTGAGAAGAGATAGTAAAAGCACACTCAGAAGTGACACATATGGGGCGCCTTGGGTGGCTCAGTGGCTTAAAGTCTCTGCCTTCGGCTCAGGTCATGATCCCGGGGTCCTGGGATCGAGCCCCGCATCGGGCTCTCTGCTCGGCAGGGAGCCTGCTTCCTCCTCTCTCTCTCTCTCTGCCTGCCTCTCTGCCTACCTGTGATCTCTGTCTGTCAAATAAATAAATATATTAAAAAAAAAAAGAAGTGACACATATGATTTCTAATATGTCTCATTATTCAGAATCTGTCTACTGAGTGACAAGGAGCCTGCGGAATGTTAGGGGTAAAATATTTAATGAGTCTCTGCCATATGTATTATCATCATCATCGTTATTAATGTTATAGGTTCCATATGAGTTTGACTACATGAAATTTGGAGAATAGATTTGACCTGTGATACGACCGAATCCCCAGATAATTCGCTCATTCAACAGCTGTTTGTTAAATACTTATAATGAGCTGATACTATTCTAGGTGTGGAAGACAGGGATAAAATTGATCAGCTAAAGACCCTCACCCTATAGAGCTTCTAGTACAAAACCGATATAACCAGGTCTGGAACTTGGTAAGATCGGGTGGCATTAGGTTCTAGCAGCATGTGTCAGGGTTTGCGGGAGGCAGGGAAGTTGTGTTTGTGCGGACACCTGGATGACAAGATGGAGGCAGCCAAAAGGACAGTGTAGCTGGAAGACAGCCAGGAAGAGGCGACAGGAGAGGAGGCGACACGAGGTAGCAGAGCCGGCTCATGTTTGGCCTCACAGGCCATGGGAAGTGGGTTTGAATTCAGATGAAGCGAGGTGGAAGCTGCGGGAGGCAAGAATGGAAGGAGGCTGAGAATGGGAGAAGGTAGGCCACTGAGGAGGCTCCTAAGTCGTCCAGGGGAGAGGTAGTGGTGGCTTGGATTAGGTTGAGGATGAAAGAGAGAAGTGGTCAGATTTGTGGCATGTTTTGGAGGCCAAGCTGGATGATGATGGAGTTGGCTTCTTGAAGGGCCTTCCCGTATCACCTTCTGCCTAGGTCAGCTGTGCTGAGGATCCACGGGAAGACTCCATCCTTGGATGGCCATGGAAACAGATGATACCTCTAAACCCTTGCACCTCTCACACACCTCCCATAGGTCCCGGGACAAAAAATTTAACAAGGTCTTTGCAGGTCCCACCTCACTTTTCACAGTGAAAAGCAGTTTAGGTCGATGCTTTTCGAGTGAATGAAGACATCTAGTGCCAGTCTGTCATACTGCGCGGCTTTCAGCCTAAGGCCATCCTGCCAGGAGATCTAGCAGTTAGGGCTGCATGTGGGTTAGAGTCATCTTTGCAATCAAATGCCTCTTGAAGGTTTCTATTCTGTCCAACAGAGCACTGATTTTATTGGAGAGGGAGACCAGCATCCCAGGCAGGGCCCTGACCTGGGGGCCAGGAGTCCTGGCAATGGTCGCCACCCGCTCCCACCTGCTGTGGGCTTGGACAGTGTACCTAGCTTCCCTGGCACAGCTCATGCCCCTAGTTCTTTTCAGTGCTAAGCACAGTGTCTATGGAGATGCATAAAACAGAAATTCTTGGCCTTAACTAGTCTGCAGGGAGTTTGCAAAAATGACCCTTAACATCCCTTCTAGTTCTGACTCCTGTGATTTTCCCAATACTGTGAAATCTCCCTTATCCAGCTTCCTAAGAGGTAATTAGTGGAGCCTGGAATGCCTGTCTGTTTTTGCAGACCTGGAGCTGGTTCTTGAGATAGCAATGCACCCATCCACACAGTGAAATACCTGTGGGGCCCATGCGTCTGAGTTTGTACCCATGTAAGGTTATAAATAACCTCCCCTCTCTAGGGATGTAATGAGGATTAATGAGTTCAATATCTGTAAAGTCTTGCCAAGCAAGGGTCAGGAAATTGGGTATTTCTATGAATCATAACACACATCATGTTTATCAGGAGTGATCTTTTTGGATCACCAAGGCAAGGGACAGCAGCTTGGTTCTGCCATGAACCAACAGTGCTGAGATGGGGTTGGCTAAAGCCCAGAATAATTGGATCCACAATTGGATGTGCAGGGATGTGTGCTGACCAGAGGTTACCCTTGGGTGTGCTGGTCAGGCCAAGGCCAGGTCCAGAAGGTAGGCTCAGGCCAAGGGAGAAGTGAGCTGTGTTCCAGATTTCTGGAGGGAGTTGTCGTGCAGACCAGCAAGGAATGCATACCCAGTGGGAGGAGGAGGAAGGCAGGGGAGCAGATTGGGCACAAGGTGGGGTCTAAGAATGAGAGATTTATACTGCCTGTAACATGGGGACAAAACAATCGTCATAGGTTTCTTATGAAGATCAGAGGAGTGCAGGATGCTACAAGTCACAGAATATCTAAGAAAAAAGAATTTATTTAACATGACTAGAATTCCAGAGATAGGGCCATTCTAGTGATGGTTCATTAGCTCAACAATAGTGTTAAGGGCTCAGACTCTTTCCACATTTCTGTTCTGACCTTTTTTGGGATCTTTTGACTCTAGACTTAGGTTTGTTCCCTCATGCTCACAATATGGCTGCCACAGTTCCAGTTGTTGCATGTAGACGTGGCAATGCTTGATGAAACACTCTCTCCTATTTGTCACATTTTATTGGGAAGGAAAATCTTCCTAGAATCCTTCAGCAGTCTTCTCCTTGGGCCTCACTGGCCAAATTGAGGGTCATATGTTCTAGCTTCAGGAGAGCCTAAGGAATCAGGTTTCTGGCATTTTCAGCCTTTCGATGGGAGGTGGCTGTGCAACCAGGAAGGAGGGGACGGTAAGGGATGTTGGAAAGGCTACAAAGAGGTCTATCAAAGGACACTGCACTGTGTTTGCCACACCCACAGCTTAATACACGTTAGTTGTTCTTGCTCTTTATCCTCGTATCCCACCATAACCAACCCACCACATCATCTGTTTACTGTGAGTAATTCTGACTTCCATCTTCAACTGACCGCTCTCCCAAGAGCACAGATACAGTATGGCTGCTCAGCTACTCAACACCAGTGGGTGCCCGATTCTTTAAACCCAGAGAGGCCATTATGCTGGGCTATAAATATTCCCGGGTATTTGGCTTCCTCTCTCCCTTTGGGTGAATCTAAGAACTAGGCAATAATGCGAGGTAGCTTAACCTCAATAAAAAATATCCAGACCTCCCTGGTCTTCTAGCATTGGAGCTATAGGACATCTAAGTAATGAATATCCCCAGGACAAGCTCACCATCTGGAGAATTCCCACCTGCCAAGGTGACTATTGTGCTCATTATTGAAACCCCGCAGAGCAGTAATGAACCATTATCCGGGGAGGTCACACCCCCCAATTAACAACATATATGTC
The DNA here is from genome assembly GCA_028533885.1 of Nasua narica. NCBI lineage: Eukaryota > Metazoa > Chordata > Mammalia > Carnivora > Procyonidae > Nasua > Nasua narica. The sequence continues at coordinate 113,844,347 of CM052797.1, read as the reverse complement.
AAATCCTGTTAGGGGCAACCCCAGGGCATCTTTCAGAATCTTTTGTTACAAGGAAATCAGCTCTTTTGGAATATATCCTGAAACAAGCCAGCTTCCGGCTGAGATTTTAAATGTCATGCTGTGTGTACTTTTAAACTATGCCTTTTAAAGTTATAAAGTAATATAATCACATTACAGAAAACTTGGGAAATAAGGAAAAGACAAATAAGCCTACCAATAATTCCACCACACACATACAACCCCTATTATCATCTTGGTGCAACTCCTTCACGTTTTTCATTTGCTCAAGTGTTTTTACATAGTTATAGTATGCATATTAATTTTTTATTTTTTATGATTTCTAAATTTATTTGAGAGAGAGAGCATGGGCATGAGCGCATGGGTAGAAGGGCAGAGGGAGAGGGAGAGGATCTCCCACCGACTCCTTGCTGGGCGTGGAGCCCCATGTGGGCTCCATCTCATGACCTGAGATCATGACCTGTGCTGAAACCAAGAGTTAGACACTTAATCGACAGAGCCACCCAGGTGCCCCATATGCATGCTATTTTTATTCTGCCTTTTCAACGTAAATTTAAGAAGTATTTATTGTGTATGTATTATGGCACCAGACTGAGTGGTAGATGGTAGGGGTTCGATGGAGTACACGACAGGCAGTGACAGATAGAAAAGAATGTGCAATAGGGGCGCAGATTGGGCACAAGGTGGGGTCTGAGAATGAGAGATTTATACTGCCTATAACATGGGGACAAGAACACAATTGTCATGGGTTTCTTATAAAGAAGAAGATAGGTTTCTTATGAAGTGAATAGGATTATATGGCAGGGATTTGGGAGGAATGGGGAGGCACGGTCTCTGTATAAGGAAGGGTTTTTCCAGGCCTGGGCAAGACCGAAGTTGAGCAAGTGTGTGGTATTTGAAGAACAGGATATGAGAGTAATTCAGCATGTGTGGGAGCTTAGACTCTTAGGGACTGAATTGTGTCCCCTGACCCAAATTCACACGTGGAAGTCCTAACCACCCCTGTTACTATAACTGAAGTTATATTGAATAGTTTTAACCAAGGAACATCATGTATAATGTATTCATTTTAAGAACCATCATTGAGGCTTCAGAGTAGGAAACATTCAGGGCTGCCCTGTACAGTTGGGCAGGTTGCATAGTACACAACTCTGTAGAGGTATCATTTCCATCCTGTTCTGCAGGAATAGTTCCTCTAGGAGTTGTGCAGTGTACAACTGAGCACATGTGAAGGGGCAATACTGGAGACAAGGAAATCAGTTAGGGTCCAAAGTTTTGCACACAGTCATGATTTGATGACTTTTTCCTTAGCGATAAACCATGATTTACCTAACCATTTTCCTGATATTGTTTATAAGTATAGTTTTATCATGATAGTGTTAGATGTGAACAGATTTACCCTGTATTCAAATACCCCCATGTGACCATATGATTTATGGGCCAGCTGGGACACTTTTGAGAGCAAAGGGGTTCTAAGTGACTACAGTGAGAGAACAGGCATAATCTACAGCTGTCCTGAGCATACCAGAATGAACGGTCACCTTCCCTCTCCCCTTTCTCTCTGGACTTCAAACCTTCTCTCCAGGGAGTTTCATTCCTGGGCGAATCAGTAGTCAAATGCACACCATGTACTTACCTAGTGTCAAAAAACTTCATTCTCTTTCTGCAGATTGAAACCCTATAATTTCTGTGTTTCAGCAAAGTAAATTGTACTGTCTACGTTTATTTATATTCCTTTCACATCTTTAGGAGCAAGAGAGAGCTGCGAACATTTCATTCTCCTCCCACTAAGTTGCTATGATTTCACTAGGGTTTTTTATTTTTGTTTTTGTTTTTATCCTTGGGTGAACGTAGTCCCTCCTGAAGTTTTGAAGGCAAGACTTTCAGGCACAGGAGAGCAAAGGGGAAAGAAAAATGACTTTCTCTCCCGTGTTTGGAGGAAAATAGGAGGGGGTAAGTTGTCAAATTATCAAAATTCTCAGTGGTCTTCCCTCTATCTAACCTTAGAGACTTGCCCTCTGCCCACATCTTTGCTTCTGACTCCAGTGGAGTTATCCAGAAAGAAATTCAGTGGGTTTCAGTTGTATGGCTGTTCTTGAATCAATCAGAGGAGTCAGGGTTTCTTCTGAAACTGGAATGAATCACTAAAAGGAGCTCCCAGTTGGAGTAGAGGGAGGCTACCCTAGAAGGATAGTGGCAGGGACTGCTCGAGCCCATCATCATCCACACCTAAACTTCTTTCTGGACAGCTACACTGCGTTTCCCATCCACCTTTGGAGTTGGGGTAACCATGTAACCAAATTCTGGGAAAAGGTATATAAGCTGAAATGATGAGCACCACTTTCAGGCATTCCCCATATAAACCTCCTCTAGTAATTCTTGCTCCCTTTCCCCATCTACCTGCCAAATGGAGAGGACTCTGAGACCCCAGAGCTGGATGGAGCCACAAGATGGAAGGAACCCGTTCCCTGGATGACAGTGTGGAGTAGAATGCCCCCTACCTGCTCCACACGGGAACTAGTTGTTAGTGAGAAGTAACTACATTGAGTAACTGACATGGGGGAAGCTCTTTGTTTGGGAGGGGCCTGCCTAAGATGGATAGACACACAAGCACCTGGTCTGTCCCTCAGCCAGAGAGATTGGAGAACAATGATAGCAAGGAAGTTTGTGTAAATGAATATTTACTGGGGCTATCCCCATGCCCCCTTTTCACTACCTATCAGGAAAGAGTGACTTAGTACAGAAGTCTCCGATCACGATTGCCCATGACTACATCTGCTTCTTAAGGGAGATTTTCCTCCAGACTAGGGTTTTTTTTTTTTTTTTTCAGCAAATTTCTTTTGTGAGGCTTTGGTGGTGAAAAGACAGTCCTCAGCATGCAATCTCAAAAGGCATGGCATAAAGAGAACTAAAATGCCTCCTCTTCAGATATATATATATGGTTTGGGAAGAGCACTGGAGAAGAATGGGTTGGGAGGGTCCCGGCACTGATTGAGACAGCAGGGCCAAGCAGAGAAAGGCTGGGGGTTCCTGGCAGTGGGGGCCAGGGGCCTTTGAGGAAAGAATTCTAATGGAACATGTTTCAGGTATCTGTTGCGTCTGCTACAGCAGAAGCCCTTGGGATGCCCCCCAAGTGGCCAGTACAGCAGGTGCTCACTCAGCTTTGAGCCTGTGTGTTACCGGGAAGGGAGAGAGGTTGGCTCAAGCCAGAGAGAGGCCCAACATGAGATACAGTGTTGGAGAGAAGTAATGGAGATAGAGACCCAACTTGGGAGTTGATGTGAGACAGAACCCTTCCCCTCAGTATACCAGAGAAAGAGTAACTCTTGGGATGGGTGGGGACCTTGAGGTTCCGTCAAGAAGATAAAATAGATTATGTAAAGAAGGATCAAGCTACTTACAAACTAATGGTTTTGGGGGCACCTGGGTGGCTCAGTGGGTTAAAGCCTCTGCCTTTGGCTCAGGTCATGGTCTCAGGGTCCTGGGATCAAGCCCCTCATCGGGCTCTCTGCTCAGCGGGGAGCCTGCTTCCCCCTCTCTCTCTGCCTGCCTCTCTGCCTGCTTGTGATCTCTCTCTCTGTCAAGTAAATAAATAAAATCTTAAAAAAAACCCCAAAAACCTAATGGTTTTGTAGGAAGTCCCTTCTTCCTACAAAACCATTCAAAATAGAGGTGTTTTCCAGCATACCAGCTGGGGTTATGTGTGGGGAGGGCCACTGAAAGGCACAGTGGTTAGTGGAATGGACTCCGTCAGGCAAAGGTCATTGTTGGCCAAGAGTCAGGAAGCTCCATTAGGGACCTCAGTGCATGTCCACTGCATGCACGAGTGTTTCTTGGCGGGCGTGGGCTGTCCTTGAGAGCAATTAATGGCCTTCTGAATAAGAGGGAGGAAGGATCGGGGTTCAGGTTGTCCGCTGGTCTTGGCATGAGGAGGTGGAAGGCATCATCTTGATTGAAATTCAGTCAGGCCTTTCCATTCTTGGCCCTCCACCCAAGCGGGGCATGAACTGGGCCAAGGTGTTAATGCAGTCTGGGCACAAGCCGGTGCCCGGCCACCCACCTCCTCTCTGACTCACCGGCTGCAGTGCCCTCCAGATGACCCCTTTGCGCTCTCCCCGAATGTCCGCAGCTCACCCTTGGCACTTTGCCTGCTTGAGAGGAAAATTCCTGCGATAATCAGTTGAAGAAGATCACAACTCATAAAGGAAAAAGAACCACTGACTTCAGTTCTTTTCCTGCCCCATTTGGGACATCCCAGGTGCCCATAACTTCCTGAATGAGCCGTCTGCCCAGTGACCGTCCACAGAGCCCCAGCTCAGATGCTGGCACTTAGTGTGTGTTCTACAAATTCCATCTTGCTCCTCTTCCTCCCACCATTCCTATTGCCATCCCTACCTACGACCAAGGAATGTGAATGTTGTGGTTCATTCTAGTCCCTCCTGCCAGGATGTCAGTATGTCTTAGCCCTGAGGAAAGCCAGATGCCCTCAGAATGGTCATAATGCCCAAGTGAAGCCTAATACAGTAATACGCTCAGACTATTCGGGAAACAGCCAGCCTCCACTGTCATAGTTAAAGATAGCTAGAAGGTTCTGCCTATACACAGAGCAGCCATGGCAATCAAGAATCCCTTTTGTTTGCTAAAATCTCCTCACTTGTTGCTCCTTAGCTACTTCTTCATTTGTCTCGAATGAGCTTTCTCCCTGAGGGGGGCACCACAGCCGTCTGCCCAGGGCCCAGAGCAATAGCACCGGCTGCTTAAGTTTTGTGAAGGGGCTGGAGCTTTAGCATTGTGGGCTGCTCTGACAGGGCCTTGGGTTGACCTTGGCAGAGTCTCACAGCCCAGGGTCTTACCCTCAGGATTGCATTTTCGGAGATTCCAAGTTACTTAAAGTCTCTGACCTCACTTTCCTAATCTGTGAATGGGGTTAGCAGTTCATACCTGGAAAACTTGAGACCGTGTATGCCAAGTGCTTGTCCAGTGCTTGGGACTACCTGTGCTAGACTAACGCTGAGCCAAGGTAGAAGTCACAGTGACGACGGTGATAGTTAGTCCGGAGTGTAGGAAACTCAGGCGGCACTGATTCCACCTAACTCCTAAGATGCTGACCAGTTGACACACTGGAGTGGTGAAGGTAGGAAATACGTCGGCCAGATAGTGTAGAATATTCAAGTCCTGCAGCATTTTTACCATGGCAGGAACCCTGGAAATCTGTATGGGAGCTCAGTAGGTGTGCCATCCATGCATAGAGGGTCAGCAGATCTTTAAGGGGAATGATGAAAAGCCACTTTGTAGCCCAAAGCTACCAACTCCATTGCACGGATACCAGGATATGGGTGCTCACCGGCCCGCGGTGGACAGACGGGCCAAGGCCCTTTCCTTACTGCTTAGTTCCAGACCTTATGGAGACGCTGTCCTTCCATGAGAGCATCCTTCCTTCGGCCTGCCCAGGGGCTGTCTACCTGTTGAGTGTCCTCCTGCCCTGATGATATGTAGGTCCCGAGAACTCTCCCTGGCTGCCCTACTTGGACTGATTGTTTCCAGGCCTCCGGGGCAGTACATGTGTAGACTGCTCTGAGGGAGGGCATCTTCTGCAGGTAGCTGTTACCTTGTTTGAGACTGGCTTTAGAACAGTCATTCTTAGAGATTACATTATTTTTTCCCCTATAAACCCAAATTCTGTGGGCTCTTGACTCTAGAGCTCTGCATACTGAATAGAGGATCCCATTGCAGCTTATTCTCATTCTTTTGATGTGAAGATGGTTCTTTGCCCAGGGAAGGTGAAGGGAAGTGCTGGATATTATGGGATTGGGACTTTGACTTTCCTTACCTTTTATGCCATGCACTCTCCATTTTAAATATTTCAGGGTTTTCTTGGCCATCTTTGTCTCTAAAATCTGTCTCTAATCTCAACTTCCAGTGGATTGCTGGAGCTGCCTTGGATGTACTCACAAGGATTGATTATAAAATATTTAGGAAATTTGCAAACTGGTTTTTAAGCCACTGGTAACCTGAAATCAGCCATGGTAGCTGAATTTATGCCACAGAAACTGGCAAATGCTACATATTGTGGGTGTTTTTTTTTAATTCAGAGAGCAGGTTTACCAGAAGACTGTTATATGACTTCCCTCCTAAACTCCAGGATAGCCAGCTACCTAATGGATATCTCTACATAGTTGACCCATAAACACCTCAAACTCAAGGACTCCAAATTGAACTCAGTTTTCCCCCCACTCTCAGGCTCTTTTATTTTCTGTCTTCTTCAGTGGCACCAACAGAGACGGAGGGCCAGGGGATTTAGCATAAAAAGGGGGTGAGTCAAGAGTTTAAGCTGAGGGGTAAATTCAAGGACAAAAGAACTCCCTCTTGCCTGTAACCAGAGGCAAGAAGGACAACAAGGGTGGACCCACTTGTAAATCAGTGTGAGTACATATGCCAGTGCTCTGATACTTGATGGCGGAACTTCCCTTTCCATTGATAAAGTAAAGGTAGAGAAAATTTCATCTCTGAGGTGAAGGGGTAAAATAATGCTTCAGCAATCATTCAAAAGGGGGCAGGGAGTGTCTGAAAAGGATTAATTCATTCATGTAATAGATACCTAGCTAAATCTGTAATATAAGTATTTTCTCTTTTTCCCTTTAAGATTCTAGTTGCTATTTTAGTTCAACCTAGTTCTGCTAAGAGAAGACAGGGAGAGGTTTAAGAATCTGTTTAGTGTGGTTTACAGATGTCCCTGAGAAAGGACACAGTGTACTCCTGGAGTAAGGGACAGGGATAGAAGTTATAGAAACAGAAGATGTGAAGGGTGGGGGAGATCTTAGGGGGTGCCTCTAGACCAAGATGGCCATTCTTCCAACACTCTGCTTGCTTTGAAGAGCTTGCTCCCCATCTTTGGGTCTTTCCTTGTTTCACTCTCCCTGTTTATGCATAAAACCGACATTGTTCATCAACTACAGTACTTGCCTCACTGAACCTGCAAGTGCCCTAGAGTCTTTTTCAGCAGCCACTACTGCCTTAGGCAGCTGTGAGAGTCTCACTAGGAACCTTGAGGCAGTTAATCCAACCCTACTCTGCATCCCTGTTTGCCCTTTCTCCTCTTGGCCATCTTAGTTCCTTAGTGCTGTTTCCCCCATTTCCCACCACGATCATCACCAATCTTTATATTTTGCCATTTTTCATGGTAAACATCACACTTCCCATGCATCCTCAACTTCTGTGTCTTGTGCCTTAGTTCAATAGGCTTTTACAAGGACACTCTTTCCCCTATAGCCATCTACTATACAGGAGTCCTTCCTTACACAACTCACATCCAGAGGTGGGGTCGGCATTCCATCAGGTGTGGGTTCCATGCTGGAGTTTTGCTTCTGCTCTTGTGGAAGCTTCTGCCTCCCTCCTCTGAAACTCACACCTCCCCCACCCACTTCTACAGACTTCCTGGCCACTCCCCCAATTCTTCAGTCTCTTGGCACCTGGATCTTGCTCTTCCTTTCTGTCAGATGCCATTATCCTGAATGCCATCAACCACCCAATACCCTGGCCCCAATCTTAATAACCTCCACCTCCTTCTACTTAAGCCACTCTTCCCTTTCTCTCCCCTAGATCTTGTTATTTCTTGAACTGCTTCCAAAGTCTAAAACTGTAGAATCCCTCACTCTGAACACAGTCTCTTGTCCTTCCCCTTCTTAGAACCTAAATATGTGTACTTTTTGATCTCCAAGAGATTCCTAGTAGCTTGATTACTCTATTTTCTCACACCCATCTCTGCCCCTGACTACTTCTCCCTCTAGCCTAGAATAGTAGCCTATATATCATTTATCCCCACTGGATATACACTAAAACAATAAGCATGTTACGTGCCCATTGTACAGTCTGTTAGAGAGTCCCAATGCTGTGTTGACCTTCAATTCTACTTCCTGCTGGGATTCTGTAGAATTCAAATCTATTCCTTGTTGTCAAATGCCACATCTGAGTCAGCGCTGCCATCTGGCCTCTGCCAAAGCAGTACTGACACAGATGGGCACCCCCACATAGCACCACACCAGCCAAGTGGAATGTTAGGACCACTCAACAGTCTGTTGTCCTTCTATCTCCCACACTGGCTATGCCATACCTTCCCCATTCCCTTCAAAGCATCTGTCCATCCCTTTCTCTCTGCCTTTGCTATCATCCCCCTAGATCTATTTTCCATGTTTTTGTGGGCATTTGGCTGTGCAGCTAAGTGACCACATTTCCCAGCCTCCTTGCAGGTAAGGGTGACCATGTGACTAAGTTCTCTGTAATAGGTTTTGAACAAAAGCAAGAATGTGTAAGTTGCTTTCTTAAAGATCTCACCCTAGACTTGCTCATCCATCTTCTTCCCATGGGCTGGTTATAGCCTTGGGAGCCACATATTGAGGATGGCAGTATTACCTTGCTGGCCTGGGTCTCAGGATGATTTTGTGATGCAGAGCCTGCCTACTCTTCCCGGGCCATCACATGAGAGAAGAATAAAGTGCTGTCTTATTTGAGCCACTAAATTCTGGGGTCTCTTTGTTATAGCAGCTTAGCCTTATTACCTACTCACCAACTTATTTATCTGTACCCTTGATTGCCTCCTCACTAGTGTCAGAGGTTGAGATGCACCTCTATTTGCTAAGGTTAATTCCCACCCCTCACCAATGTGCTTCACCATTTACCCAAAGGCTTTGCTTCAGCAAGTCTCTCCTCTCTCTTCCAAATCTCTACATGTTCTCTTTCTTTTGGCTATGTTCCACAACCTGCACGTTCTGTCTATTACATTGCCCACACCTCAGAGAAAACCTTCTGTGACCTTCCTATCCCTTCTACTCACAGCCTTCTTTCTCTCCCCATTGTTTCTTGACAAAGATTCTTAGAAAGACAAAGAAGTAGTTGGTGCTTACTGTCTTTACTTCCTTACTTCTCATTTCTGACACAGCCTCCTGAAATCTGGCTTTCATTTTCACCATTCTTTTGGAACTGCTTTTGCTAAAGTTACCCATTGCTTCCATAATTTTAAACCCAAAGAAGGGTTTTCCAGTCCAGTTCCTGCTTGTTCTCTCAGCTATAGCTAACACTTAGGACCACACATCACTGGAATGGCCCACCTCTCCATCTTATGTTCTGGCTCTTTCCTTGATGCAGTGCCCACTCTTTAAACATGGGTGTTGCTCTCACAGTGAGATACCACCTTACACCAGTCGAAATGGCTAAAATTAACAAGTCAGGAAACAACAGATGTTGGTGAGGATGCGGAGGAAGGGGAACCCTCCTACACTGTTGCAAGCTGGTACAGCCACTCTGGAAAACAGTATGGAGGTTCCTCAAAAAGTTGAAAATAGAGCTACCCTATGACCCAGCAATCACGCAACTGGGTATTTACCTTAAAGATACAAATATAGTGATCCAAAGGGGCACATGCACCCAAATGCTTATAGCAGCAATGTCTACAATAGTCAAACTATGGAAAGAACCTAGATGTCCATCAACAGATGAATGGATAAAGAAGAGGTGGTATATATATATATATATATATATACACAATGGAATACTATGCAGCCATCAAGAGAAATGAAATCTTGCCATTTGCAATGACGTGGATGGAACTGGAGGGTATTATACTAAGCGAAATAAGTCAGTCAGAGAAAGACAATTATATGATCTCTCTGATATGAAGAATTTGAGAGGCAGGGCAGGGGGTCGTGGAGGAGAAATGAAACAAGATGGGATCAGGAGGGAGACAAACCATAAGAGACTCCTAAACTCACGAAACAAACTGAGAGTTGCTGGGGGTGGGGATAGGGTAGCTGGATTATGGACATTGGGGAAGGTAAGTGCTGTGACATGTGTAAGCCTGATGATTCACCAACATGTACCCCTCGGGCAAATAATACATTATATGTTAAAAAAAAAAAAAAGAAAGAACCAAGAGGAAAAGTGTCAACTATGCTTAAGTGAATACAGACTGATAAGTGGAAACAAATAGAAGTGAAAGTCAAAAAAAATAATAATAATTTAAAAATAAATAAACATAGGTATTGCCCCGAAGTGTTCTGTTCTTGTCCTTCTCCTTCTACATACTTGACTTGGACAAGCCAGTGGGCTCCTCTTAATATTGACTACCAGGATGACATATCAAAGCATACTTTCACTCTAATCTTTCTCCTGAACTTTGACTTATGTATCCAACTGCTGACTTGACGTCTTGGACATCCCATGGACACCTCCCACTCAATCTGTCCAAAACTGAGCCTCTTTCTCCTTTATGAAACTGCCTTTTCTTCTTCTACTTCTTCTCTCTGTTGGCTAGTGGCACCACCACTTTCCCAGTTACCCACCCTGGACTTGAAAGTTATCATGAATCTTCTCTCAGCCTCCACAACTACTCAAAAATTAATTCTTGCTCCTTTGACTTCACAGATATTCCCCAAATCTACCTATTCCTTTCCACTCTAGCTCAGGCCACACTTAGCAATTGCAGCAATATCCTACTGGCCTTCCTGCCTTTAGGTTTGCTTGTCTTGCTCCCCTTTCCATCTTGCTGCCAATATTGTCCTTCTAGAGTACAGATTTTTACCATATCTTTAAGCTCCCACCATGCATGAGGGTCCTCCCTGTTTTCCTTTGTAAGGCTCTAGCTCCTCTCTCTCCACTGTACCCTCCCTACTATGGAAACTGAACTGCCTGTGCTCTTCTGTTTACAGTGCCTATTTTCCTGTATTCGTTGGGTTACTATCACTCCTCACCCAGACTCTGCATCATTCCCTCCAGCACTAGTTGGCCAAGTTCCCTTCCTCCCTACTTAGTGCTCCTAAAATTCCCTGTGTGTGCCTCTATTGAGCACTTCCCATAATGTTGTGAAATACATATTTCACTGATCTGTAGTAGACATTTGTATTTCTTTTTGGCCACCGAGCATCTGAACCCTCTTCTAATACTTGGTGCATCCCCGTTTCTTATAAGCCCTAATTCCCACTACGGAATCAGAAAATGCCAGATACACATTCACCCAATCTTCCTTTTGTTAAAGCGAGGGCTCCTGACTTGTCTCCTGCAGTATATACCCTTCTCTCAGTTTGACCCAGAAATTCATAGCACAGAGAGGTGGGGACCCCATGCTGATGAGGATGGCTACAGCAGTGGCACCTGTTTCAGGGGACACAACTGGGGTCTTGTGTTGGTGGCAGCAGCAGTGCAGGCTGGGGCATGTTTTCAGGCTTTGGTCCTATGCTCTGTCCCCGTCTGTAAGCCTTTCAATGTTCTTTTAATAAATTCCTTTTCTACTTAACTTAGAACTGAGTTCTGTTGCCACTAAGAGCCCTGACTGTATTTTTCCTGTTGAGACTGTGAGCTCCTCAACAGCAGGAGTACCTTCATTGTCTTTGTATCCATAGTCCCAGCATGCAGGGAGCATTCAGTAATTGTTTCATTTGTGCATAGACTGCCAACGATGTCTAGGCCCAACTCTGGGAGACATTATACACTTGAACGCTTTCATCCTTTTGCTTCCAATAAGGCAACAATCACGTCAGATAATAATTCTCTCTCTCTTGCACACAAGATTCTCCCCTGCCCAAGAAAATGTCTATCTTCATTACCTCCATTCTCCCACCCCTACTTCCTCTGTGGGGGGGAAGGCTTTTTCTCTGCATGACCCAAACTTATTGGAAGGTAACAGGTGATCTCTTAATTTGGCTGTACCATCTCCCCCTTCCTCATTTTACCCGGGATAGGAAGGTTGAGATGTTCTTCGTTGTGGGCCCTGGCTAATGTATCCCATGCAATATTTATGCTCTGCACGTACCTGAACTTCCCAAGCTGTGCCCTGTTTATGCATTCATGAGCAAGTGCTCAAGATAATGTCATTTCATCAAATGGAGCTGAACCATGGCTCCACTTTATGAGGGATTACGGGCTGTTTTTTCTTTATTTGTGAATGTGCCAGCCTTAAAAATGCCATGTTTTGTCAGAGACAGCTGATTAAACACCTCTGAGTATCTGTCAGTGCAAACCGCGAGATCATTAATTTATGCCGTAAAAAGAATAGCTGGGAGGTGTGACTTGGACCGGTGTTGTTCCCTTCCTCGTTTGAAACCAATAACATTTACATCTTTGGAGAGAATGTTGTGAAAAATCACCCTAATGGATCAGTGTTTTCCAGAATGACATCAATGGTGTCACTTCGGTGCTCATCTATTTAAAGCCTCAAAGTGGATGTTTTAGTCTTAAACAGCAGGTGTCCTGATATGGAAAAACTTCTAAATTTGCTTGGACTCAGGAAGCTTTTGGTCTTTTTCCTGTCTGTCTCCCTTTTCTCCTCTTGTCACCCTCACCTTCTTACCACCTATCATTGTCTTACTCTTACTACATAGTTTTGAGATAATGTCTGCAACTTGTTAATATTTTGGTCTGGATTTGGAGATCAGAGGGTTATATCTCCTGGTGGAATTTGCCTGGTGGGTTTGTTTTGAATTCTGGACCTTAAAGAAGTGTCGAATAATGACTTTTCAAACCAATAAAGAATTAGGAGGAGAAAACTTCCCTTAAGAAGGTGTAGAGGTTGCATTTACTAAGTTGAACAAAAGTTTTTTGAAGCGGAATGTGTTTATACCATTTTTATAATGAACATACATCATGAATCTTTCTCTTTCAGTATAGAATTCTGGTTTTCATACAGCATTTGTAGTGGCAGCCTTTTAAATCTGCTACGGTTTCCCAAAACACTTTCCAATGGATTCCACATTGTATTCTACTCTGCATAAATAAAAACAGGGACCCATCAATTGCATCACTAAAACTATACAACTATTTCATTTGCTCCTCATAATAACTCCATGAATAAACAGGACCCTATTTTGTTGGTGAGGAGGAAACAGTCTCAGACATTTCTAGAAGGACTGGCCAAAGATTTCACAGAATCTGTAGATAGTTTGGTTTAATACACAATCACCTTTCATGTTGTGCTCAGAGCTAAAGACTCAAAAATGAATTAAATGCAACTTCTGCCTTCAAGTTCAAAGTCTAATGATTAGAACTTAACCTGTCTTTTTTTTATAGATTTTATCTACGAAAAATCTTTTATAGATTAAGGAAGTTATTCTCTTCCTAGATTGCTGAGATTTTTTTTAAAGATTAATAAACATTTATTAAGAAAAAGTGTGTGCAATTCACCAGATCTTTTGATTCCAAACCCTGTCTCACTTTGCTGCCTCAGAGCTAAGGTTGGGGCCAATCTTGGGCAAAATCATCACATCTGAGGAGTTTGCTTTCACTAAGTAACCTCCTCTCTTCTTTACTCTCCTTTCTCCTCAAACATCTAACATCCTCATGCTTTCCAAGACTCTCTCTTAATCAGAGCCCACCCTCATCCCCTTGGCCAGGCAGTCCTATGCAGGATACAACCTACAGAGTGATAAAGAAAAGATTGCACAGCAAGAAATGTGTTTGCATTGCCAAATGGAAGGATTGGCATGGCCATATGGGGAAAACACAATGGCCACTGTCCGTGGTTCTGAACAGTCAACACTTGCGAAGACCTTGTGTCTTCTGTCTCTGAGTCCCCAGTGATTCTTGTCAAATGCCTCCACTGCTTGTAGGTTTTCTTTGTTGTTGTTGTTGTTTATCTTGATGAGGAGTTTGCCCTTTTTACACTGTCACAACACAAATGGAACCTGAGTCACATGTCACAATTTTTGAAGGGGGGTGTCTTCAGGCAGCCTCGGTTTTAATTCTCCACTCACCATTTGCTAATGGGATCTTGGTGGGGCCTACCTGGCCTCTCTGAACTTCAGTTTCTCCATCTTTAGAGGGAGGATAAGAGTAATAAATGGCTTATAGGATTGCTTTGAGGATTAAATGAGAAAATATATGCAAAGTGCATTGAGAGTGTGTTGTTTATAGGAAAAACTCAACAAAGGCTTTCCAGAAGTAGAAAAATTTACACTTCTGAATGTAATAATCAAGTAATTTTAGGAGTCATCAGGTTTTTCATAGGACATTTCTTTGTCACCAGGAAATGGAGGAAATACATGTTTCTGCTCTCCCTGTAACAGGGCTGGGTCAGGAAAACAGAAACCATGCTAGTTATTTTAACAGAGAATATTGTGAATTTATTAAGCAGATGACAAAGAAAGGGTAAAACTAAAAGGGGGACGCCTGGGTGGCTCAGTTGGTTGAGCGGCTGCCTTTGGCTCAGGTCATGATCCCAGCGTCTTGGGATCGAGTCCCGCATTGGGCTCCTTGCTCGGCAGGGAGCCTGCTCCTCTCTCTCTGCCTCTGCCTGCCTCTCTGCCTGCTTGTGTTCTCTCTCTGTTAAATGAATAAATAAAAATCTTTAAAAAAAAAAAAAAAAACTAAAAGGAACACCGATGTAACTTAGGATAGTAATGGCAGGAAGAACTACTAACCCCTAGTGCTGAAGCAACAAAGGGGAGAGGTTGGGGTCTTCAGAGCCTCAAATGTTGAAAGAGAGACACCTCTCTGCTGCATGATGCTATTAATACGTAATAAGAAATTAATGACTGGCAGTGGCTTGATAAGCTCTAAGTCCAGTTGAGCAAGAAAGAAGGACCTCATATGTGGCTCAATGTACTATGAAATGTATCTCAGAGTATCCTATTTTATATTAGAAAACTTAAAAATTATTCAAAACATGGAAGAAGGCAAAGAATATTACCCGTCCTTTGTTTTTTTTTTTTTTTTTAAGATTTTATTATTGAGAGAGAGAGCATGAGCAGCAGGAGCAGCAGAGAGAGAAGCAGACTCCCCACTGAACAGGGAGCCCCAGCTGGGGCTCGATCCTAGGACCCCAGGATCACAACCTGAGCTGAAGGCAGCTACCTAACTGACTGAGCCACGCAGGTGCCCCTGTTGCATGTCCTTTAATGTCATACTGGGGCATTATCTAGCAGCTACTTCCAAGGATTATCTAATTCTAGGAAAATGTATCTTTTTTTCATTTACTATTTACTATTAATTAGAGTCTGTACTGTCCAAAGTTCTATCTTAGCCTGAGAAAGATTGATAAGCTGCAAATATTTTGTTCAGCAGAGATGCAAATTATTTCTGTATTTCTTATCCCAGTAGAAAAGATAGGCCCAAAGGTTAGATATGTTTCTCCATAGAATATTCAACACTTTTATATCTAACATAGCAGTTTTATGTCAGCACTCCTTTCCTGATGGACTAAATATGTGTTTCCAAATATCTTGAATAAATATCTGGTTTGAATGCTCTTTGAGCCAGCTTCGCCATCCTGCAGATTCCCTCCTTAATGAGTGTGTTAGAGCTCTCCAGAGAGACAGAACCAATAGGATATATATGTAGAGAGAGAATAAAATTTGTTTTGAGGAACTGGCTTGTGTGACTGTGGAGACTGAGAAGTCCTACAGTCTGTCATCTGGAAGCTGGAGACTCAAGGAAGCGGATGGCGCAGTTTGAAGGCCTGAGAACCAGGAATGTGAAGGGCAGGAGAAGATCCGTGTGTCAGCTCAAATAGTCAGGCAAAGAAAGAGCAAATCTCTTCCTCTACCTTTTTGTTCTCTTTAAGCCCTCAACAGATTGAAGAAGGCCCACCCATATTGGGGAGGCTAGTCTGCTTTCCTCACTCTACTGATTCAAATGGTAATCTCTCCCAGAAACTCACAGTCGCACCCAAAAATAATGTTTAACTGGATATCTGGGTCTCCATGACCCAGCTGAGTTGTTGCATAAAATTAACTATCACAGTAAATAAATCTTGTACATATGTTCACTGTATCCTTGTACAAGAACCATGCGTTTAAAAATTACATCTGACAAAAAAAAAATTACATCTGACAAGAACTGAAATGAGAGAGGACGGTGTCTTTGACCAAACTCACACAGTTAGAAAACAATGGAGTCAGGATTCCCATTAAAGTCTGGCTTGAACTCCCGTTCAAGTCCACTTTGGGATCTCCTGGTGCCTTTACTCCAAACAAAATCTGTGTAATAGAGAAATTGTATGAGGAATTGCTGTCAAGCCCTTGCTTGACGTTTGACAAAATCGGGAGTCAGCTGGAGTGATCACCGAGTCTCCAACACCCAGGGTAGATCTGCAGATCGAGATAGGTCAGAAAAGGTCAAATGTTGATGCAGAGCAGGGAAGATCATGAAAATGGTAATGAGCGTTTGAGAAGGATCACAGCAGCGTTGACACGGGCATGAATTTTAAGACAAACACCTGGACTGACAGCCCGCAACCAGCGCTAAGTCCAAGCAGACAGCCCATCTTCCTCAGCCCCCGCCTGGGGGGCTCCCAGGCCAGTGACACAGGCAGGAATGCGGGGCAGCTCAACCCCCGCTCTCTTTGGTAAGTTCTTCCGGCACTTTGTGCAGAGTCAAGAAGATACTATTTGGGAATAAAAATAAATAAATAAACCCCAGCAAAAGCCATGCAATACTCTAAAACAAACTTATACATTGTATCAAAAAATTAGTACCCAGAATTTAGCTTTTCAGTCAACTTAAGAAATATACGAAGACCTCCGGGGTGCAAGGCACTGGGGGAAGTATGAAAAAAACAAAAAGACTCTTGAAAGGAGTCTTAGAAACCACCATCTCCAAGAAGTCAACCTTTGCTCTCACTTGTCAGTCAACAGTTTTATTGAACTCCTTCTGTGCACCAGGCTCTGTTCCAGCCCTGGAAATACAGCAGGGGATAAGAGTTGTGATACCCTTGTTCTCATGGGGTTCATAAACTAGTGAGAGTGACATGATATATTAATATATTATCAATATATGATATATTTTAGTAGCATAAATATGTATTATATAACATAGATAACCTATATAATATAATGTATAATATGTTAATTATGGTTAATATATTATATAATTGTATATTAATATTAGATAGACTCTCTAGAGTGGTTAGTGCTATGGATAAAATAGAGCGTGTAAAGGGGATAGAGTTGTGGCGGTTTTGAGGAGCTATTGTGGAGCCAAGAAAGGCTTCTCTGAAAAAATTAAGTGAAGGGGCAAACTATTTGAAAATATTAAGGGAAGGAGGTACCTAACGGAGGGAAGAGTAGTTTCAAAGGCTTTGATGAGGGAGTGAATTTGGCGGTTGATGAAGAGCAAGAGGCTGGCTGGAATGTGTTCATCAAGGAGGTGGCAGTAGGAAATGACGTCAGTGAGGTAGGCCAGGGCCAGATCATGCCCAGCCTTGATGGCAGAAGCAACAGTTTATTCCCGCTGTGTCATCCTGGTCCATTTGTCCTTCCTGTTAGCAAAGGAAGATGCCATGGTACGTCATTTATTAAGCAAATTCTGCACAGCAACTCTGTACATGTGACCTTCCTTGGGTAATGTGGAAGATCTACAAAGATGAGGAAAAAATGATACTTGCCTTCATGGCGCTCATCATCCAGGAGGCTCCCCAAGTATCCCAGAGAAGAAAAGATCAGTAGAGAACCGGAGCTCCTGAGCCTCTGCGAATGGAGCCACCATCCACTTGTTACTGTCAGAAACCCCATTTCAAGTCAGTTGCCAAGTTCTATGGATTGAACACTTTAACAGGCTCTCCACATGTCCCAGCCTGTTGCCCTCCATTAGCAATGCTTTGGTTAAATAGTATTATTTAGACCATTACGATGGCCTTCCAACTGCTGTCCGTCCCTGGGCTCACCCCACCTCCCGTCCAGCGTCCACACTGGGGCCTGGTTAGTCTTTCTAAAATACAAATCCAGTCATATCTTCTATACTTGGGGGGAAAAAGAAACAACAGTTAGTGACTCCATATCACCCAAGGTTTGCAAAAGCCCAAATTCCTGCAGGTTTCTCAACCCTTGACCTCAGACTTTCTTTCTGAGTTCATACCCTGCCTCATCTCCCCAGACTCTTATTCCAAAACCACACTGGACTCTTCCTCTTGCCCAAGCTTCCTCTTCCTAGAATGCCCACCCTGGTGTCCAGCTGGTTGAACTCCTATTCATCCTTTAGGACCCAATGACAAATAGCCTCTCCTTCTTGAAGCCTCTTGCTCTTCCTCCAGGCAGAGCTAGTCAATCTCTAGAATCTTGTCCATAGTGTATATTTACATTCTAACGTATTATATTGTATAGTCTCTATGTATTTACTTCTGACTCTCCTAGTATATAGCAAATCTATGAATAGGAACAAATATCCTATTTATTTTCTACCATCTAGCACCGAGTAGATATTGTTTGCTTAATAAATAGTTCAGTGCTTTCCAAACTGCTTTTTAGGATGTTAATAGAGATGTTAATAAAAAATTTTCCATGCAGATAAGTTTAGCAAACAATAGCTTAAACATAATTAAATTGGGGCTAATATATATAGTATGATCCCACTTGTATTTTTTTTAAAAATAGACATACATTTTTTTGTAGAAAATTTTTTGACAACGTAAGTGGGAAACTGTTAATGATGTCATCTCTAGGGAGTAAAGATAGAGAATTAAGCAGCAAGGGCAAGAGAATTTTCATTTTTCTCTTATATCATCCTATATTACTTATTCTTTAAAAAAATCAGTACACGAAATACCTTAAAGTAATTGATTTTTTAAGATTTTAGTTATTAGAGAGAGAGAGCACAAGGGGAGGGGGCAGAGGGAGAGGGAGAAGCAGGCTCCCCACTGAGCTGGGAGCCCAGTACAAGGCTCGATTCTAGGACCCTGAGACCGTGGGAACTGATATGAATGTTAGGGTTGACTCTGGGCTCCTAGGGCTCAACATCAAAATACCAGTCACTTCAGGAAGGTTGTCCCTCTTCTCCTCCCTGCTGTTTCAAGGGACACTTTGAACAAAAGCAAACCAGCGAGTACACATACCTGGAAGTGAGCCTGAGGGACTAGAAGACCCTTTAGTCTGGGGCTCACTTAGGTTGAGGCCTTAGAGTTTAATATTCTTCCCTACATCATGGAAACTGTTTTTGGTTCCAGGCCTCCTGCAGGGCCTGGGTCCTGGAGGACTAAGAGAAGGCTGTGGTTGGAGTGGACAGGGGACTGGGGCAGGTGAGGAAGATGGGAGTCACCAGAAATGACCACAATGGCAACAGAAGATAATCCTTGTAGATGAACAGAGCCCAGCATCAGGAAAAGGCGAAGGAACTGACACCCTGGTTTAGCTATTCTGCTCAGGTTCTGTGCTAGATACTTTACTTCTGTTTTCTTATTTAATCCTTATAAGAGGTATTGTGTCCCCATTATATAGATGAAGGAACTGAGGCTCAGAAGGATGAAAAAACTTTGTCCAAGGTCACACAGCTTGTAAGTGACAAAGCCATGACCCAAACCGGGCTGGTATGACCCCAAAGCCTCTTAGGATTGTGGCCCCAGCCACAGGAATAGGATGTGGAAAGCCTAGGGGTTGTAGAGGAGGGGAAACCGACATGACTTCACCCTGGAAGGATTGGGTGCATATGGGACCAAAGCTTGAAGAAACACAAGGAAAGTGCAATGGCCGGAGCTGGGGCCTTGGGCTCAGCTGACCCATCAGTGAGGCTGGTCACAGCCAGCCCCTAGCTCCCCTGATGGAGCAAGGCCTTCGCTCTGGACACTCAACGGTGAACATACCACCAGAGTCCTTGCCTCCTGAACCTCGAAGTCTAGTGGAGTTAAAAGATACCACACCACAATCCCTCAAGGCAATGCCTACAAACTGCAAGGAGGCATGGCGTGTGAGAGGGGTAGTGATCTGGCAGTAGGAGGCAGGAGTTGGAGTCAGAGAAGATCTCCTCGACTATGTTAATTTCCTATTGCTGTAACAAATCGATACCAACTTCGTGACTTAAAACAACACACACGTATTCTCTTATAGTTCCAGAAGTCAGAGATCCCAAATGGACCTCCCTGGACTAAAATCAAGATGTCTGCATGGCTGTGTTCCTTCTGAAGGCCCTAGGGGAGAATGTGTGCTGTCCCTTTACAGTGTCTAGATGCCACCTGTATTCCTTGGCTCATGGCCCCCTTCCATCTTCAAAGCCAGCAGTTACCTTGCTCTGACCGGTGCTGCTTCTTTGGTCTCAACTCGCCTGACTCTGACTCTCCTCACTGCATTTTAAAAGGACCCTTGCGATGACTTTAGGCCTCCCGGATAATCCAGGATAATCTCCCCATCAAAAGATCTATGCCTCAGTCAGATTTGCAAAGTCCTTTTTGTGATGGAAGGTGACATAGTCATAGGGTCAGGAAATTAGGACATGGACATCTGTGGGGAGGCGGGAGGGCACGATTCTGCTTGCCACCCTGAAGAATTGACCTCTGACCCATAAATGGATGAAGAGGGAGTTAATTGAGTGAAGGGAGTGAAAGAGAGTGAGAGAACATTCTCCAAGAGGAAACAGTATGAGCAAGGGTCCTGAGGCAGAAGGGAGAGTGACAAGTTGAAGATCTTTTATTTTTTTTCCCCCAAATACTTTTATTTTATTTTTTCAGTGTTACAAGATTAATTGTTCTTGCATCACACCCAGTGCTCCAAGCAATATGTGCCCTCCTCAATAGGGCCACCAGACTCGCCCTAACCCTCCGCCCCCCTCCCCTCCAAAACCCTCAGTCCATTGCTCAGAGTCCACAGTCTCTCATGGTTCATCGCCCCTCTGATTTCCTCCAATTCACCCCTCCCTTCCCTCTCACAATGTCCTCCATGTTTTTCCTTATACTGCACACATAAATGAGACCATATGATAAGTTGAAGATTTTTAAAAAAGCTAGTACTAGCTTTGGCTGGAGTACAGAGGCTGGGAGAGGAAGGTAAGACAGCAGGCTGGAGAGTAGGGAGGGATGGAGCTTCCGCAGCCTTGAAAAGGGCTTTGGCCTTGGTCTTTCCTAGGTGAAGAGTGGGGATACAATTGGATATGTTGTTTGAAGATCCTACTCCAGCTTCCAATGGAGAATGGGTTTGAGGTGCCAGGTAGACCCAGGGAGCCCTTTAGATAAGTGGGGGCGGGGCTGGAACCCACTTTGGCTATCACTCAAAGTCTCCTGGCCCTTCCAGGTGGCGCATATGAACCACACACACCTTGCTCAGAAGTTTTGATGTTAATTTTAATATGGAAAATTGCAAACATATACACAAGTCGACTTTACTAAAGGTCCACATATCCATCTCTTGGTCAGCCTAACTAGACAACTGATCGCAAATCTTAGAGTATTTCTATTCCTCTATCCCAGGATTATTTTGAAGCAAATCCTAAGTACCCTATCATTTCATCCAAACTGATTTCAGCTTGTGCCTGTATCCATATCAGAAATCCTTACAGCAGCAACAACAATGATAATAATAATGATGATGATGATGGCTTGGGAGATATGAACTCCCTCTCTTGGCTCTGCACTTATCTGTGGAAGGAAGGAAGGAAGGAAGGAAGGAAGCAAGCAAGCAAGCAAGCAGGGAAGGAAGGAAGGAAGAATTAGCATTTTGGCAACCTTGTAGGAAGAATATTCCTTTGTCATGTTTTCCCAGGATTCCAGAGCACCTTGTACATCAAAATCCATATCCTTTCGGGGCAGAGGAGTTCTTTTCTCGTGTATGCCAAGCTTCATCCAGTTCTCACAGAACCTTTTCTTGCCAACCCCTAAGCATCCTTGATGCACGCTCCAGGGCGTAAGCACCCTGTTTTTCAGATGGGCAGCTAGAGGCCCTGCTCCGGCTCGCCCACAGGATGGCAGCAGCCTCAGCGGTCATGTCCCAGCCAGCCACTCTCTTGGCACTAGGCGAGAAGGCCTTTTCAAAATGACCGAAGTTCACGAAACCCACGTGCTGACATACTCATTTCCAGGACACCTGCAGTTAACTTCCTGCTCTCCAAATGACTCTGTATTGCTGGGTGCGAGGTGGAGAGACCTCTAATTACACCGTTCTTGAAGTCTATTGCTTCTGTGACTATTTCAAGGAAGAGTGGAACCATGTTGACATCCTCCTTTCAAAGGAAGACCCCCCCCTCAGAAGCCCCCTCTCCGCTCCTCTCTCCACAAAAGCCTTCATGGTCTGGTGATGTTCTCTTCGGATTATCAACTGCTGTAGATAGCCCAAATGGCTTAAATAACAGTTACTTAATTGTGTTGTTACGTTCACGATTTATGGGGGAAATTTGGGTGAGTCTCACCTGCGCGGTGCTTCTGCTCACGGCACTGGAGCTGGAATATGGCATGGCCTGGAGGGTCCAGGAAGTCTTCGCTCACATGTCTGGGGCCTGCTGGGCACACTGGGATTCCTGTCTTCTCATGTGTCCTAGGACCTCTCCAGTGGTCTCTCTAGCAGAAGTCATAGCACAGGCCTCCAAAAGTACTTGCAGACAGAGACAGAAAGTAGGAGATGTCACCCCTTCAGGCCTGGAAACTGCTACAACAGCTCTTACCTCGCTTATTCTGTTGGTAAAGGGAACAAAAGATGGACCCACCTCTCAATGGGAGGAATGTCAAAGAATGTGTGGCAACCTTTAATTCTTGTCTCAGTCTGTTGGAGTTTCTATAATGGACTAGCATAGACTGGATGGCTTATAAAAAACAGAAATTTATTTCGTATAGATCTGGAGCCTGGGAAGACCAAGATCAAGATGCCAGTAGATTTTGGAGTCTGGTGAGAGCCGCTTAATCGTTCACAGATGGCTGTCTTTTTGCCGCATCCTCCTATGGGGAAAGAGGCAAGGGCACTCTCTTTAGAAGGATGTTAATATCATTCATTCATGGGGCTTCACTCTCCTGACCTAAGCCCCTCTCCACAGAGGAGCAGAGCCCCTCCTCCAAATACCATCACCTTGGAGATTAGGTTTCCATAAAGGAATTTGGGGAAGACACAAACATTCAGTTGATAAAAGTCTTCCATAGGCAAGGAGAGGAGAGCATAGATCCTTTGTGACCCCAAGAAAATGCAGTGGTCCAGCTTGGGGAGCTCTCCCGAGACAGCTTCGGATGGAAACACAGTTTTCAGCATTCTGAGACCAAACTGCAGTCCTATGACAGGGAAGTCCCTTATCAGCTGACATGGCTTCTGCTTGGAAGGTACGAGCATCAGTTTCCGTAGGCAGAGGGAAAGAGGCTGCTCCGGTTAAGCAGTAAATTAGGGATGCACCTGAGACTAAAAGCAATGACTTTGCTGGCTTCTAAAAAGGGCGAATCTGGTGCATCAAGTTGATTTGAATTACTAACCTCGGCTAACTGTTCACAGTGCTTCTGTCCTTGTATGTCACTTCTCTTTCCTTGCCCCGTGCTCTGTGGCTAAAGACGCCAGTGATGCAGGTGGGGGGTTTTGTGATTGGGGGTCTGGTTTGGAATTCTGGCCTTCTAGCGTGGGCTACTGTGTAACAGATCAATCATCAGCAGTAAAATGGGGAATAGAAACACTCCTTCCGGGCGCCTGGGTGGCTCACTTGGTTGAGCGACTGTCTTCAGCTCAGGTCATGATCCTTGAGTTCCGGGATCGAGTCCCACATCGGGCTCCCAGCTCCATGGGGAGTCTGCTTCTTCCTCTAACCTTCTCTTCTCTCATGCTCTCTCTCACTTTCTCTGTCTCTCAAAGAAATGGATGAAGTCTTTAAAAAAAAAAGAAAGAAAGAAAGAAACACTCCTTCCAGGTTTGTGAGAATTGAACTTCAAACCTAAAGGACTTGATGTAGTTTCTGAAACATGTACTAGGTGTGTAAATATAATTTAGTTCTCTCGTTTCTCTCACTTTGCTTTATTTCTTTTTCCTTTTTGCTCCCTCTCCCCTTGCCTTCTCCTTTCTCCCTTCTCTTGCCTTTTCTCTTCCCCTTTTGTTCTCTCTCACTCTTTCCCATTTGAGACAAAAAAAAAAAATGGCTTCCTGCTACAAACTCTGATCCAGGAAAACTGGCATTTGCTCCTCCCTAAATCTTCCTTCAGCTTTCTTATCTCCACACATGTCCTCACATCCTCCCTTTCTCCTAGCGTGCCTTCCCCTTCTTACCGCTGGTCTAAAACATCAGGGGCATTCCTAGTCTCTATACTCTTTCCACTGTGAAATATTTCCTGCTCATCTCAATTTGAAATTGACTCTCCCTCCTGTGAATTCCCGGAGGTCTGGTCCTCTTGCTAATTCCTGGCTGGAAAAGAGCTCGTGGCCCATGAGTCAGGAAGCATGGATCCTATTCTGGACTCTGCCACTACATAGCTATGTGACTCAGGCAAGTCATTTACCCTGCATACGTTTTATCCTCCCCATCGATGAAATAAGGCAGTGAAACTAGATAATTCTTTTAATTAGGGTACTTTCTGCTACAAATGACAAAAATGATATTCCAATTATCTTAAACAAAAAAAAAAGTTGGGGGGTGTTATTGCATTATGTAACTGAAAAGTCCAAGGTTGGAGTCCAGGTCAACTGAATCCAGGAGTTCACATGATCATCAATAGTAATTGGCAACCGATAACTACCTTCTTTCCTAATAATGTCAGCAAAACTCTACATGCAGACTCTCGTTAGGCGGCACCGAGGCATGAGCTCATCCCTGAAGCAGTCCCAGTGGCCAGAAGAATAAATATTCTGATTTGTCTAGATTTTATCACATGCCCACCCTTGTAGCTGGGGATATGACCAACCCCACCAAAACGCATTGGCTGCAAGTGGAGGGATAGTTCTCTAAAGAAGAGTCTGGGTACTGCTCTCAGAGGAAGGGCCAACGCATTCTGAGAATGCAAAAATACTGGATCTTTCTACAGTCCACCTCTGAGCTGATAATCTTCCCATCCAACAATCTTCCTGTAAACCCAGCTTCAGAGTGCCCCACCAAACAGAATGCAACTGCTCTGTGTACAACGCTAAACACAGTCATCTCGCTCTCTAAAAAGACATAGCCCAAGGTTTTGTCTGGTTACTGTATCCATGTACTTCCAGATTTTTTTTTTTTGTAAGATTTTTTTTATTTATTTGTCAGAGAGACTGAGCAGAAGCAGGGGGAGAGGCAGGCAGAGGGAGAAGCAGGCCCTCCACTGAGCAAGGAGCCTGATGCCGGACTTGATCCCAGAATCCAAGCCGAAGGTAGATGCTTAACCAACTGAGCCACCCAGGCTGCTGCTGCTGCTGCTGCTGCTGCTTCTTCTTCCTTCCTTCCTTCTTCCTTCTTTCTTTCTTCTTCCTTCCTCTCCTCCTCCTCCTCCTCCTCTTCCTCCTCCTCTCCTCTTCTCTCCTCCTCTCCTCCTCTCCTCTTCTCCTCTTCCTCTTCCTCTTCTTCTTCTCCTCCTCCTCCTCCTCCCCCTCCTCCTCCTCCTCCTTCTTTTTTTTAAGATTTTATTTTTAAGTAATCTCTACACTCAACAGGGGGCTCGAACTCACAACTCCAAGATCAAGAGTCGCACGCTTTTCTGACTGAGCCAGCCAGGTGCCCCTCCAAGCTTTCATGACGATGCATGACTTTCTCCATCATGTTGAGTGTGGCTCTTCAAGTCCTATAGCCTTTGAATAAATGACATTTTTTTCCTACCCACCCAATAACACTAGTGAAGAAAAAAATAGGGTAACTGCTATTAAAACATTCATTTGAAAAAGGGAAACAGAAAACAGTGGTGATTAGTCGTGGCCTATACCATATCCTGTTGGAGGGGGATGGGGAAACTCCCTGCACTGGCAGTGGAATGAGTTCCTTGACTAGCCGTCCAGCTGCGCTGAGTTTTGTTCTCCTTGATGCTTTCCATCAACATAGAAGAGATGGACTTTGGGGTGAATTGCCCTTCTGGGAATGCAATGCTTTAGCAGTTGGTTTCCTATTAGCATAAGTTCAAGGGTCTCAGCGATGCAGTCATCGGCAAGGAACAGAATGCCAGGCTAACAGTGGCTGAAATATGAGAATTTATTTTTCTCATATAATAATGTATCCAGAGGCAAGCAGTCACCAGCATGAAATTAAATCAAGGGGTAATGAACTGTGATTTTATTGGCCTTTTCCAATAGATGGAATGCTGTAGCTCATGTCTGCATTCAAGGGAGGAAGAAGGTGGAGGGGTTGCCCCAGGGGATCTGCCTCCCTTTTATCAAGAAAGGCAGAAGCCTTCCCAGAAGCCCCCGTCAAGCTTCTGTATAGATCTCACTGGCCAGAGTTGTGTCTCATGGTCACCGCTACTAGAAGGGAAGTTGTAGAAGCTAGTATTTTTGTCCACTGTTCTCCAAACAGAATCGAGATTTATTGGCAAGGAAGGTCTGAAACTTGCCTTAGGGATCGAGAATAAGGGCATGGGGGGAGGGTAGTTTGGTTTTCCAAAAGAAAGTTAGGGATCAATTACTGCAAGAGACAGGGAGGTGTGCCAAGTAGGAAAAAACAGACTGTCTTTGCAGTGCCAAATAGACTGTTTCTGACTCTAAAATATCCTTGGTCCGAAGGGCATAAATTTTTTGTTTAAAAAATGGTTTCCAGGCTTAAATAAAAGAATAACAATATTGTAGAGGAATTTTGGAAAGTTACGTCATTGGCAACTTATTTTTTAAATAACACCTTCCTGAGATAACACACAATGACAATTTCTGATTTTATCAGAAATTTCAGAAAGGATGAAGGAAGCTTTGAGCGTGCTGACATGTGCCTTGTCATCCATCCATAGCATAGGGTGATATTTCTTAGGGGGATGTCAAGGAACCCGGGCTGCCAGCCCCCCCCTTCCCCCACACCCCCCCTTCCCCCAGCCATGGAATGTGCTAGGATTCACTCTGATTTACATAACCACTGACGCCAAAATTGCCCAGAGCCTCTGATGCCCCCTCTTCCCCCCACCCCGGGGCCCCACCCTCCAGTTAATATCCATGGTTTCAGGGCAAAGAGGGATTAAGAGAGATTTTTAGATGAATTTCATTATTTCCAGGCTGGATTAGTTGGCTCACCCAATGTGGACCTAAAGGCCCACTTAGAGCCCTGCCCCCCAGCCGGGGGCTCCTGAGTGGTCATCCTGGGAGGGGACAGCAGCACAAAGTGGGTTGCAATTCTGGGACAGAGGAGCATCTGAGGGAGCGGGAAGGAGATGCTGCTGTTCTGGGCGGGCCCCAAGGGAATGAAGCTAATAGACTAGACGCCTTCATTGGAAACCAAGTTAATTTTTGAAGCAAAGGCTAAAATAGGCTTCCCTCTTCTCCTTTCTCGCTACCCCCCCTGCCCCCCACCTAACCTGAGATAAGAATAGAAGTGATTAGGAACAGGTCTGCTATGCGAAACGGAATAAACCCGCTTCGTGGACGATGACCGATTCTGTACAGGAGCACATGGCCGGGTCTTCGACTAAAAAAAGAATTGGAGCTAGCAAAAGAGCGTCTCAAGCAGTTTCTAGATCCCATGGCCCTTTAAATTTATCACCCCACAGGGAGGGAGTAGAAATCCTTTTTAGGATTCATACTCAGGATTTTAATCTGTTTTCTATTTTTAACCTTTAGAAGAGAAGACGAAACCCTGCACACTAAAAGAAGCCATTATCTTTGCTAAAGTAATTTCAGCTCTGAGAGAGCAGGAGTCCAATTTAGCTTTCTAGGTTGGGGTTTTTTGGGGGTGTGTGTGTGCGTGTGTGTGTGTGTGTTCCTTGCGAATTAGAACAGGTGCTAGAAGAGCTGTGAATCTGGGGAAGTGGGTCCTTTGGGCACCAGGAAAGAGGGCTGCATATGTCAGCGGGCCTCCCCGAAGTTGCACGTCACTGCGGCCCCCAACTACGCCTGTCTGGACTACTACATATCCATCTGGTCACTCCTCTTCCATCCATTCTCTGCAGTTCTGCTCCTGCTCTTCTGCACTGGGTTCTCATGCCACCATTCGTCTGCTTAAAAACCACTCTGTGTTGAGGAGTACAAACTCCAAAGCGAGAGGCACAAAGCCTCCCAGCCCTCCCCTGGCTCCAGCTTGCCTTCCTGCATCACCTCTGTTCTTTGCAGCCGCTGACCTTTGCCAAGCGCAGCGCCTGCTATGCATTCAGTTACATTTGTCTGGCAGAGGCTAACAGGCTCCTGGATTTGGCCTGCATTTACACTTCTCCAGGCTTTGTACCTTCAAGTCCTTCCCTTTGCCAGAAATAGCCTTGCCCATCCCATCTGCCAGGGAAGCAGGTACTTATTCCTAAGCCTCCGACTCAAATGTCAGCTCTTTTCCATAGCCTCCCCTGCCACTCCCTTCACCCACCCACACACCCGGAGGCAGAATTATTTTGGGTTACCCTCCTCTTTTATGCATTCCACTGCCGTAGCAATTCCTACGTTGCGTATTTATACTGTCTGATATGCTATAAAAAGATAATTGGGTTCCTAAGAAAATGGACTTTATCAAAATTGAATTAAAAACCGGTTGATTTGGTGAGAGATAAAAGGGGTTGCAGTTAGTGTGTTCAGGGCTTACGATAGCAAAGTTAGCTCTCCTGCAGGATTTTCAGCAATAAAGGTGCTTTACAGCAATCACAGCATTTAATTGCAAGCTAATATATCAAATTGCTTGATCAAGAAAGACAAAAATGAACCCAAACTCAGGACTGAGTGGACTCAGGAGCCACACACCCAAGAGCCTTCCAGACCTCAGCCATCTTGGCCTTGACTTTGCAACTTTGCTGGCATCACAATTCATAACACAGCACACGAAGGAACCACAAGCATGAACTGGTATACAAAGGAAGAAGCATGTACACTGCTGTGTGTCCTCACGCTTTGTTCCTCTTACCCGTCATCCTTCTCATCAAGGACGGATCCCCAGGGACAAGCCTGTTGTTATCAGTGGCAATCAGGATAACATAAATTGTGTTTCTTAATTCACTGACCTTATGGTCAATATCTAATTCAATTATGAAAACTCTCTCTTTAGGGAAAGCCCTCCATTACTAATCTATTACCTTCCTTCTATGTGGAAGGACACCGAAAGCAGGGACGACGATGTCCTACTCAACTTTGTCATCTTAGTTTTGCTGGACTTATGACAGTTGTCCTGCATTATGCAGATAATTAGCTTTAGTCTCGACTTGGCCTAGAGCTTGCTCAGTGCCTGGGTTCTTTTAGCATGACCTGAACACATTCCCAGCCCCTCGCCTCAAGCATCTGTATACTGATTGCTGGATTTTGTTGTCATGGATGAAGATCAACTTTAATATAGCCTTTCATAATATAATGTTAACATTTATTGAAATGCTATGCTAAACCTTTTATGTGAATTATCTGTTCCAACAACCCTGGAACATGAGTAATATTACTGACCAACTATACAGAGTAAACCAAGGCTTAGGTCAATTATTTGTCCCACAGATAAATAAGTGGAAGAGAATGACATAAAATAACCACTGCAAAATTAAAAAGATATCCTTTGGAGTAGATCTCCCCCAGTCTTTAGTTGTTTTTATAGCTCTCCACTTCAAATAAAAAGCCAATTCGTTTATTTGCACATTTGCAATCTTTGCAATTAGTTTATCTTGCAGGATTTAACTGCATAATATTGGATATTCAGTGGATACTTTATTTTTATGGCCGAGTTGGTACTAATTTGAACAATCTTTTTTTCTTCTTCTTTTTTAAAGATTTTATTTATTTTAGAGCGTGGGAGAGCAAGAGCAGTGAGTGGGGCAGAAGGAGAGGGAGCAGGGAGCTCCCCACTGGGAGCAGGGAATCTGACAATGGGCTCGATCCCAGGACCTGAGATCATAACCTGAGCCAAAGGCAGTGGCTTAACCAACTGAGCCACCTAGGTGCCCCTAAAATTTTTAAGTTAAATGACCCTAGTTGTTTTCTCTAGTAGAAAACTGAGGGCCTTAATCATTTATTTGTCCAGCATAGTGTGGGACCAGAGATATTTTCTAATGGAAATCTCAGCCATATCCAGGGACAATGCACTTACAGGGAGACTGAGGAATTGGGACGGCTGCATTTTTATGAAAGGGCATAAACCCATCTCAAGAGCTGGCTTATGTCTCAGCACTTAATCCATTCCATAGTCCATGTTCCCCAGTACTCCTCAGACATATCCTTGTACCCTTGCTGCCTGATTCTTCTCAGAAACCCAGTCTGTCCAAATAATGTTGTGATGATGTCTTGAAGGAGTACTGTGCCTATAGTCTTTTAAACCACAGATAAGGTATCTTTAATCTGTTTTGGAATGAGACATTGTATATATAATTAAGTAATTATGGTGATTTCAGATAAGACATTTAACTTCTTTGCACCTCAGGTTCCCCACGGGTACCAGGAGGTAGTTGGTCTGGATGACTTCACAGTGATTTCCAGGGACACCTGGGTGGCTCAGTTAAGCATCTACCTTCTGCTTAGGTCATGATCCCCGGGGCCTGGGATTGAGTCCTTGCTCCGCAGGGAGTCTGCTTCTCCCTCTGCCTGCCGCTTCCCCTGCTTGTGCGCACAGTCACTCTCTCTCTTTGACAAATAAATAAATAATCTTTAAAAAAAAAAAAAAGAAAGTGATTTCCAGTGCTAACGTTTCATCGAGTATTCTCAACTCTGGCCATACCTGTGCTCATGAGAGTCTCATCACAAATTATCAAATGCATTGGAAGATCCGAGCATTGTTTCTGTTTGGTCTAGGAATGCGTTGGAATTTATGACTTCCTGGGGTCAGTAATGGAATCCTTCCTGGCTGTCATCGTCCCCTCTCCTCTCGCAGTAAATTTCCATCTGGAGATTCAACGTGATTCCAAGGAAGCTGTCTCTTCTCCAAAAGAGTGCAGAGGGTATGGCCACAGTCCATGGAAGAGGTGGTATCAGGCCGGCTTGGTGTCCGTGGGAATGGACTCAAGAAGTAATTTTGATGGATTGGAAATGGGAAGTGAGGGAGAGAGATGAATCAAGAACTCTGAGCTTTTCTGGCTTGAGCAACCTGATAGATGGAACTACTTGTTGAGAAAGAAAAGGAGGCAGGCACAAGTTGGTGGTGGGCGCAATCACAGTTTGAGATCGTCCAGGTGCCTCTGTGCCCACTCCCCAGCCCACACTTAATGGAGAACTGCTTGACAGGAGCAAGCATGCCCTGCTCCTCTCTGAACGCCCCGCAATACTCAGCACCGGGCTGTCAGCACAGACTTGCTGACTGAATGACCATTCTCAAGTCAAGATCTTGGCATCGAAGAGTGGGTAAGCGATATATAGTGGAGACTGAGCTGGCGTTAGCCCCAGGGGGGGATTTGTTGGCTCATGAGCTAAAAACCCAGGAAGAGCAGGGGTAAAACTGGCCTTAAGAGACAGTTAGAGCTTGGGATGCCTGGTGGCTTAGTCGGTTGTGCATCTGCCTTTAGCTCGGGTCATGATCCCAGGGTGCTGGGATGGAGTCCCACAATGGGCTCCCTGCTCAGCAGGGAGCCTGCTTCTCCTTCTACCTGCCACTCGTCTCCCCCACCCTGCTTGTGCCTGTGCACACTCTCTCTCTCAAATAAATAAATAAAAATCTTTAAAATTAAAAAAAAAAGCCAGAACCAACATTTGAGCACCTCTGGGGTCTCCTCCTCCTCCAGTTACCACTTTTCTGTGGGCGTTAGCCCTGTTCCCTATCATTTGTGCTTTTTACATCCTCCTTAACACAATACTTTCACAAATCATCTTGTTCATATAGTAGTTTATTGTCTGCCTCCCTGCTCCATGCCCTATTGTGTAAACTCCCTGGAATTACATCTGTCTTGTTTATTGCTCCTTCCTTAGCACCCTAAATAATGCCTCTCTTTGAGTGGAGGCTTTGTAAAAATTTTATGAATGGATGAATGGCTTTTTCATGCAAAAGACAAGGACTTTGTCTCAATTTGTCCACCTCTGAGTCTAATCACTGTGTCCAGGGGCTTGAGGTACTATGATTATCTCATCTTGAGTCATGCCCCTGTGTCTGGGAGGAGACCTGGAACCAACAGTAGGTCGGAAAAAAAGCTATGGACAAAGAGAAGACCTTTGGCCAAAATTAAGGGCAAACAGCACAAAGAAGTAGTCTTTTAGACCCTGCTGAATGTAAACTATTCTTGGCCCTGAACTCTCCTTGGATATGTGTGGGCATTGACCCCTTCAATCTCCTGGCTTCTGAGTTACGGTGATTTGACCACATTTATAAGACACAGAGTCTGGGCAAGTGATAATATTCTCCAAAACAAAATTCAAGTGCACAGTCTGATAAATGTGGGGACAACAAGATGCAACATTTAAATTAGGCTTGTTCCCAAAATGTCATGATGGTTGCTGGTTTCTCCTGTAGGTGTCCACTCCAAGTTAGCTGGGAAGTCATTAGCCATTGGAGCCTTGATTCTGTGAATGACATTTACATGGGGGAAGTGCCTCCATTAGCTCATCCACATCACTTGCAGTATCCAGCAGTGAGTCCAATTTCCCTTAACCATTTAGAAAAGTGGCAAATTATAGGGAACAAATGTCCCTTCCAGCAGCAGGAGAGACACCTGCCTAATGAATCAGCAGTTATGCAGATGGTGAGATGAAGAAACCAAGCAGGAAAGGTCTGGAGTCGGCTTCTCCTGATAAGCAATCAGTGCCAGAGCATCTTCTCCCGTCTCTAATCCTGCTGGGCTGGACCACATGGCTTTCCACACAAATGTAGGTCATTTAAAATGCCGTCAGCAAGCTGGTGTTTCTTAACTGCCAAGACGCTGGAAAACATATAGTGACGAGGAGAAATTATTTCCCAGCTGGTGCTTCTCACTTAAAACAAAGAATCCAGAATTTTAAAGCCACATTCTATAATCAGAGTCATGATTATCCTTCAGTGTTGCCCAGATAGCCACCAACTTTGTATGTATATGTGTTGGAGGGTGGGAATGGAGGTAGGGGAAAGGAAGGGAAGGAAAGAAATGTGTCTCCAGATCTTGGCATGAATGATGACAGTTTTATTCTTCCTATAAGTAAGGAAGGGAAGGAAAGAGTGCTAAGCCATACTTTTGAAGGCACTAATTACAGTTTTGCAATTTACTCTTGGAGGTATTTAAAAGCATCATACTCACTTATAGGAAGAATCAAAATGTCATCATTTATGTCAAGATCTGGAGACACATTTGGCCCTCGGTTTGGCTGAGAAAGAAAAGTATCTGTTCTACTGATTGAATTTACCATTTTGCAAAATTACCTCTGTTTAATTCATGAAATTTAATCACGATCATGCTGGGATTTATTGCTTCTCATTAATGCTTCCTTTGAAGATGAGTGGGAAGACCTAGGGTTGAGAGGAAAGAAAGATTCTTTCCAAAGTACTATAAGACTTAATTTGGATTTTATTAAATTTCATTAGTTCAGTAATACAAAATTTATAACACTTTGGACAGACAGTGGGCTGGTATTTATCTTGGTTTAATCTATGAAAAAGTGACTTTTCTCTGCAGGTGAATGATATCAATAAGTCTTAAGGGGATATTCTATATCCTTGATAGAATATTCATTAGACACTTTCTTTTACATACAAGTACTATGCTAATTTCAAAATTTTTCATATATTCATTAAATAAGATGGATGGAGGCTACATCTTGAAATACTTTCCTACTTACTATTACTGTTGTTTATTTATTTATATGCTGCCCCCTTCCAAACAGTGTCTAAACCAGCAGCGGGCACATTTATACAGATCAAATTAAATGTTTGTCTGATTACCACATCACACAAAAATATTGAACCAGATTTCCATTAAATTTGGAGAATATTTTTGGAGTGGTCTGTCTTAAAAAATGGGATGACTCTGAAATTAATTTTGGATAGAATTCTGGGAAGTGCTGTAAAAAAAAAACAGCATAACAGTTTTATGGGAAAACCCAAAATAAGAGTGACTTCAAAAGAGTCAAAGTTTATTTCTGATTCACCTAAGAGAAACCTCTAGCTGGGTGGCCGGAGCTGATAGGATGACCTTCCAGGTGTCAGTGACTCAGCACCCATCTTTCTGTACCATCATCCAGTGCTGGCTTCTATCCTTTGGGACACCTCGGGGTCCAGGATAGCTGCTAGTCTGCTGGGGATACTACCCAGTCAACAGGTAGGAAAGATAAAAGACTCCCTCTCCAATGGGTCAGCACCCTTTAAGCAGCCTTCCTGGAAATCCCACACAAAACTTGGTCACATGGCTGCACCTGGCTGGAAGAGGGCTTTCGTTGATAAGGAAGAACAGGAGAACAGATGTGGGCTGGAACCAACCCGTCCCTGCCATGAATAGATAGCCAGCCAGCCAGCTGAGCGGTTAAAATTGTGATATAATCTGAGGGGGAGAACTAGAAAATTAAGAACAAGGAAAGTAAAAGAATTCATGCAGTTACGATGATTAACAGCTTTAACATTGAGCGTCTTGATAGCCATGGAAAAGAAAGCATTATTTTTACTGAAGAAGCAAATATATCAATTCTTCAGTAGAAGCAAATGTATATTGGAATTGAATTCTATAATGTTTCTTTCACTGGCACCACATATAAGTAGAATGGCTACCTGTTCTGCATTTTCAATTACATTCATTATTAAATATTCTATCCCAATGTTCTCCATACATATACTCACCTGTGCATGTCTAATCTCTGTCTTAGAAAACATGGTTACCATTGGTGTAGGAAATAGGCACAATTGAATGTTCTTGATGAGTATTGCAGGGGGGTGTGAAAGGTTG
Source organism: Nasua narica (assembly GCA_028533885.1). Lineage (NCBI taxonomy): Eukaryota > Metazoa > Chordata > Mammalia > Carnivora > Procyonidae > Nasua > Nasua narica. The sequence goes on along the minus strand of CM052797.1, from coordinate 113,809,825 downwards.
TTCTGTGGGAATCAGAGGAAGGGATGGACCAGAAATATCATAGTGGGGTGATCCATGTCATGCCTTTTATTTCATAGGTTCCCGGGACCTCTTTGATGCCAGGCATGATCAAATCCTGGAAGACTAACTCAGCCTAACTGAACTGCAGAAATGGAGACAAGAACTAACAGTAAGTAGAGGAGTTGTCGCAAAGACAAAGAGTGCCTTCACTGGCACCATCTGTGCATTCTCTCCAGTTATGATGCTTGGAAAACAAATCTTTACGCAAAGCCACATTTTGGATCTGTCATGAAAAATCTCTATCACAGGGGTCAGGATTACTTAAAACTCCAATAATTAATTTATTTTCATCATAAGTAGAGCTACATGGAAATCCAAAGATTGCTTTGAAATGGTTAATGTTTAAGTATTTGATGGCATCAAGGCCATCTATTACCACATAGATGGGATAGTTTTGTCTAGAGATTGATTGGAAATCATAAAAACCTTTTGGGTGAGACCTTTCTTTCCTAAACACAGTCTGAACAGGAGTAGCCCAACACTTGCCCCTTTGCTCTTCTTTTTTTATGCCCTCATGGCTTCGCAAACCTCTCTGGGGTCATAGCGCTCTTTAATGGTATCCTGCATACCTGAGAAGGCTTTGTCTCTTTTGGGTGACCTTTGCCCTTCTTCACCAAGTGTTTCTCTTCCAGGTTAACTCTGAGAGGGCAATTCAGAGTCTTTGCCCTTCTTCACCAAGTGTTTCTCTCCCAGGTTAACTCTGAGAGGGCAATTCAGAGTCTTGTGGGGGCATTGTAGTGAAATCCCCCAGTATGGTCTTTAAATGAGCTTCCAGAAATGTCAAGAGTGTAACTCTAGAGGCTACCATTTATTGAGGACCTACTATGTGGGTCACTGATATGGGCATCTTGACGTATAGTTTCTTATTAAATCTATATAAAAAATCTGGTTGAAAAAGATTATTATTTCATCTGGCAGCTAGGGAAACTGAAACTTGCAAAGTGTATTTATTTGCGAGGGCTGCCATAACAAATTACCACAAACTTAGTGGCTTAAAACAACAGAAATGTATTCTCTCAGAGTTCTGGAAGCCATAAGTTCAAAATTAAGGTGTTGGCAAGGCTATAATCCCTCCAAAGGCTCTAGGGGGGAATCCATTCCTTGTCTCATTCAGCATCTGGGGTGGCTGCATCTTTCCATTCTCTACCTCCATCTTTGTGTCACTTTGTCCTTTGTGTGTCTTCTTTCCTTCTCTTCCAAGGACACTTGTCATTGGATTTAGAGTCAATTCAGGTAATTCAGGATGATCTCATGATCCATAACTTAGTTTCATCTGCAAAGATCCATTTTTCAAATTAGGTGACACAGGTTTTTGGGATTGGGACATGGACATATCTTTTTCGGACACTACCTTTCAGTCCACTATGGAGAGGTTGGGTTCTGATCCAGAACACTTAAAGAGTATTTTGGGGGCTAGACAGAATTACTGTGGATGGGGATGTGAAGGATAGCACTTATGCTTTAGAGATTGACCTAGAGCCTATGAACCTTAAAAATAGGACATACTCAGCCTCACACAAACCAAAATGCCAAGCGCCCCTGTCTCCAGACTTCTAGCATTCTTCCACTGATAGGATATAGGAGAAGACAATAAAAAGTGGATTTCTGTTTTCTGTAGTCCTCTGGTGCCCAGGCTGAGTCCCTTCCAGGACTGCCATCTCCTTGGAGGAAGCGTATAGGGAGCAGAACTGAGAATCACATCACAGTGAGATAAAGAAAGATAGATAGATACAAAGCAGCTCTCAGAATAATGGCGTTGGGGCTAAAATCTGGTTCTGCTTTGTTAGTTCTTATTACTTTGATCTCTGCAATACTGGATGATAGTATCAGAGCTCACATCTCAGTCTGAGTTAGGTGCGTCACTAACAGTGTTACCTAACAGGTGTGGCAGTTTCCGTAGAATGTCAGCTGTTGGGGTGCCTCCTAGCACCACCACCACTGTGTACAGGCTCTATGCAATGTCTTGGGGATGTGAGTGCAATGCAGCCATGCTCCCTGAGGCCAACGTGCTAGAAGACGAGCCAGTGATCAAATAAACAGGCATGGTAAGATGCAAGTGTTACGGTAATAGAAGTTTGTGTTACGGGGTACCAGAGAGGGGGGATGATTCATTTCCAGCAGAGACAGGACTTAGGGATGCTTTTATACGGAGGTATGGTTTCTTTACCCAAGATTACAGAGCCATTAGGCAAAGCAGCTCGAATGGGAATCCCAATCTGTCCACCTCCAAAAACATTCCTAATGTTCTTTCAACGCCGTGAAGACATTTGTGCAAGGGCAAAATTAATGAGGTAGAAGTATGCACCCCAGGTAGTCTGACCTGGTCCAAATGAGCACTTGGAATGTCCCAAGGGGTGAACATAGCACTTGTGTGCATCTCCTGTTCCAAAATATCACCTGTCTCCACTGGCTGAAGACGGGAGAAGAAATAGCACAATATTCCAGGCTTCTGTCTCCGAAGGCACCTTAGAGCGCTGGGTTATTGCCTCCCTGACTGGGGGAAGCAGACAACCAGATGGTCATACTCTGTTTCTTTTCTCCAAAAAGTATTTTAATTGCGTATTGTATCTGAAAACTTAATCTTTTAACTGCAGTATTTAAACTAACTCCTCTCAGTCTAAGTAGTGAGACAAATGTGCATACTCTTTAGGTAAAGGCAGTATGTTCTGCATTTCTTTGGCCCCCACTAGGTCTAGCCCTGATCCCAGACTTACAGTAGATGAGCAGTAGGATTCTGTTGGACCAGATTGAGTTCTTCCTGTGCACCGTTGGCGGGAATGTAAAATGGTGTTGCTGCTATGGAAGACAGTATGGAGGTTCCTCAGAGAATCATAAATAGAATTACCATCTGACCCAGAAATTCCACTTCTAGGTATATCCTGAAAAGAATTGAGAGCAGGGCCTCAGAGAGGGAGACCCGTACACCCGATAGAGTGTACACTCAGAGATACCCGTGCACCCGGGTCACAGCAGCATCATTCACAGCCGAAATGCGGAAGCAGCCCCAATCTCCATCTATGGGTAAATGAATGAACTAAATACGGCATGTACACGTAATGGAATATTATTGAGCCTTAGAAAGGAGGGGATATGCTACAGTATGGATTAACCTTAAGGACAATATGCTGAACGAAATAAGCTGGTCATAATAGGGCAGATAAGGAGTACACTGCTATGTACCTAGAGTAGTCAAGGTCATTAAGACAGAAAGTAGAACGAGGGTTGCCAGGGGCTGGGGTGGGGAGTCTGGGGTGTCTAACGGGTACAGTTTCAGCTTCACAAGATGAGAGGGTTCTGGGGACGGGCGGTGGTGATGGTGACACAGCCATGTGCCTGTACCTAGCACCACCAAACTGCACACTTAAAAATGGCTACGACAGTCAATATCATGTTAGTTGTATTTTAATCCAATTTAAAAAGGGAAGAAAAAAGGAAGCAGTAGAGAATTCAGACAAGCTTCTTCCCCTCTGAGGTGTGTTATGTTTTGGTACACATTTCAGTTTTCATAATAAATATGTTGATGTTCAGAAAACTTTTGAGGTTCTATTCTGCATCCCTATACAATGTGGAAAATGAGCAAGAATTCAAGTCATGTTAATTTTATTATAAACTCAAAGCAGTAAAGCCTGTAGATAAAATAATTTGGTAATTGTTATCTGAATGAACGATTACTGGAGGGGTGCCCAGATGGCTCAGTCGGTTGAGCATCCCGCTCTTGATTTTGGCTCAGGTCGTGATCTCAGTGTCCTGAGATCGAGTCCTACATTGGGCTCCTGGCCCAGCAGGGAGTCTGCTTGAGATCCTTTCCCTCACCCTCTCCCCCTCTCCCCATGCACATGTGCGCTCCCTCTAAAATAAAATCTTTTAAAAAATAAAAGAAAGTTTGCTTGATATAATATTCTAAGTTTATTTTAGGTCATTGAAAATAAGAGGTTCCAAATGACAATAGAGTTGACTCTATGACCTCTCATGAAAAGGCGAGTTGTCCCAAGGAAGCAGCTGGCTATATGCCAAGAGCTGTAGGGCAGGAGCATTTTGGTTTAATAATAACTTTGTTTATCCTGCTATTTTCTTTCATTACCCTTCGCCTTCGAGCAGCCAGGCCTTCCCAGTGACAACAACCCAGGAGCCTCCCCCTGGCTTTGGTTTCCAAAAGCCTGAGGCCCTGGCCGGGTGGGCAGTTGAAGAGAACGGCCTGGAATGTTGATGTCCTCTGACACATCGTATGTTGAGACCCTATACGGAGCTGTATTAGGGGGAGAGGCCTTTGGGGAGTAAATGGGATTAGATGAGGTCACAAAGGTGGAGCCCTCATCGATGAGGTCTGTGCTCTTGTAAGCCTGGGGAGAGGGCTTGCTTCCCTCTCTGCTCTCACCATGTGAAGGTACAACCGATGTCAGCCGTCTGCAGCCTGACGAGGGTCCTCACTGGAACCCGGCCGTGCTGGCATCTGATCCCAGACATTCGCCTCCAGAACCATGAGAAATACACTTCTATGTTCATCACTCTCCCTCCCTCACCATCTGTGGTATTTTTGTTACAACCCCCAGCGCTGTTGAAGACAGGGACTCCACCAAATCTTGGCTCAAAGGGGGCTTTTTCTGAAGACCAAGTAGGTGTTCCTTAGACTGTAGGAAGAAGAAGAAAGGGTCAGCGATGAGGGTGCAGGCACCAGTGTGTTCCTAAACAGGGGACCCTGCTACAGCCAGCAGGACCCAAAGAGGAGGTGGCTGGTCAGCGAGGCTAGGTGGGCGGCTGGCTGCACCCTGGTCATCATGGTGAGAGCCCCCCCAGTCGTGAAGGACCTTTGTGAACACAAACAGAGGCCCCTCTGTGGTGGTTGCATGGATTGATTGCTGGGGCACCTCTTGGGAGATTGCCTTTCCAGTAAGACTGCCTTTCCTACAAGGGTAGAGCAGCAGTCCAACTACCAGGTTGTTGCAAAAAATGGTTCGTGTGTTGCGGAAGATTTGCTGCGCACATAGAATTGCATTTCTCCAAGTAAATACACACACCATGCAAGTCCCCTGCTCTATCCAGAGTCGCGGGGGCGGGGGGGGGGGGGGCGCGGGAGGGGAGTAGAAAAGACTCCTCCTGAGAGCTGGTGGTGCCATCCGCAGGACAGTTTGGCAAATCTTTTTTTTTTAAATGATTTTTTTTTAAGATTTTATTTATTTATTTATTTATTTATTAGGAAAGAGAGAGTGAGAGAGAGCATGAGAAGGGAGAAGGTCAGAGTGAGAAGCGGACTCCCCGTGGAGCTGGGAGCCCGATGCGGGACTCGATCCTGGGACTCGATCCTGGGACTCTGGGATCATGACCTGAGCTGAAGGCAGTCGCTCAACCAACTGCGCCACCCAGGGGCCCAGTTTGGCAAATCTTATCACAAGCCTTCAAAGCCTGCAGACTGTTGGACCCTGTCCCTCCACTTCTACAAATTTATCGTAAACCATTCTTTTTGTACGAAGTACTAAAATCAAAGATTTAAGGACAAGAATGTTCAGTGAGGCATTATTTATCATAGAAAAATATAGGAGAAAAGCACCAAAATGTCCAGTCACACGGTTGGATCAGTCACGGGAAAGTGAAAGCCCTCTTAACCGACCTAACTGAACTGACCTCCTTTTCTTCCATAAAATCCGTTGTCTGAGGCTGTGGTCCCTCCAGCGGCCCGTGGGCTGTGCAGATGTGTGCAGTCCTTACCTGTCCCTGCCTGCTCACCCGCCAGGGATCATCCCAAAGTCGTTCGTGGCATTCGTGCTTATTGTAGTCATCCCATAATATCAGGAAGTATCACGCAGGGATGCAGTATGGGTGCGGAGAGAAAGAGCTATGTCTGAAAACTGCCTTGAGTACATAAGAAAGGCTTTGTAAATCAGAGTGGAATGAGATCTGGACGAGGTCACTATAATTAAGTGGGGCATATTGGGAGGATTTTGTACCATAAATGTGTGGCTGTGTCTTTAAGTGTCCACCCAGAAACTGGCGGTGAAGATGACACATTATGGTGTGGCTTGAAGGCAAGACACAGGGCAGGAATCCCAGCTGCAGGAAGGCTCCGAGCCACTGTCCTCAGCATGATAGTGGGTCCTCGTGGGTCCTCCAGTGGAAGGCATCTGGGAGGAAGGGGGCTGGTTGCTCATTAATATATCCGCCACCACGACTGGCTTCGTGATTTGCAGGACCCGGTGCAAAATGAAAATGCATGCCCCTTGTTCAAAAATGAAAAGTATTTGAAGATGGCATCAGCAAGCAAGGCATTAAACCTAGCCTGGGGCCCTTCTGAGAGCCTGGGCCACGGGTCATATGCTCATAAAGTTGCACTTGATTACCCTCCTGAAATCAGCAGCAGAGAAAGAAAAAATACAGTCACCTAGGACAAGATAAATGCAGTTTAATCAAAAACGAGTATCTGAAAGCTGTGAGGGCCCAGCACTTAAATTCCTGAATCACTTGGGACAGAGGGCTTAAGCCACTGAGATTTGTGGGCTAACTGTGCCTCCAGTATTACCAAACAAATTAATCCTAAACAAGACTTTGGTAGAATGGAGAAGAGGCGTTTTACCAATTTTACCTACACATCACTGAACTCATATTGTTTTATTGTAACTTTTTTTTTAAGATTTTATTTATTTATTTGAGAGAGAGAGATCACAAGTAGGCAAAGAGGCAGGCAGAGAGAGGGGGGGGAATCAGGCTCCCCGCTGAGGAGAGAGCCCGATGCGGGGTTCGATCCCAGGACCTTGAGATCATGACTTGAGCCAAAGGCAGAGGCTTTAACCCACTGAGCCACCCAGGCGCCCCTGCTTTATTGTAACTTATCCTAGACATTCCCAGGGGCACTCATGGGTTGTCCGGTGAACCCTGAAATATTGCGTGAATTTGCTTACCTAGGGAAATTCATGGAATGGCTCTCTGAACAGGCTCTTAGAATACTGTTAATATCCCAATAAAAAATACATTATTTTGACCCAAGGTTTAAACTTACAGAGTCCTTTTTTTTTTTTAAGATTTTATTTTTAAGTAATCTCTACACCCAATGTGAGGCTTGAACTTGCAACCCCGAAATCAAGAGTCACATGCTCCACCCACTGAGCCAGCCAGCAGAGTGCTCTCACATGTACTATTTGGTTTTATTCTCAGGCCATCTCACTGGTTAAAGGTGGGGCCAGTCTTTTACCTTCACTTTACAGATGAGGAAACAGGCATGCAGAATTAGAAGAATTTGCTCAAGTTCTCTCAGCTGTAGGGCTGGGAACTGGGACTCAACCACACACCTCCTGACTCCTGGAAGGGACAGGTGCAGCCGAGTCAGTGCTTGCACTGTCCCTTCCCCAGGCCTGCTGCCCGCTGAGCCAGCAGAGAAAGCCCGAGAGGACCTGGTTTCTGAGGAAGCGGTAGCAGGGCCCTTCTGGCCCCACCTGGGGCTTGGATGGGAGGGCAGATCTCCGTCCTGTCCCAGTTCACTCCCTGCAAGGCTGGAACCTCTAGAATTCCCAGGAGGACAATCACAAGGACACATAATTTGATAGCCCTGAAGCAACCCCGAGCACCTGCTTGTTCCTTCCTGCAAGGACATCAGGTCGCACAGGCTGCCATCAGGAACAGGGAGCTTGTAGCTCTGTCACCCTCCCATGGCAAAGCTCTGCGTCTCTGCAGCAGGTTGGTGGGAAGCAAAGGGATGACAGTGTCTCTTCATGATGGCTGCAGCTCCCCAGAAATGAGGACGAGGGGCTCAAGATGGCCACATTTGGGCAACTGCCTGTTTTTCGTATTTCCAGCTCCACCAAAAGAACTTGCATTTGGCAAAACATCCTATCTTAAGAGCAGATTCAGGGAGCCAGCACTGCCATTTGGGTGGTTGTCCTCAGAAAACTTGTCCCTACGATGGAGGGAGAGAACTTAATGACAGAGCCGGATCTGGCTGCAAGGGAGGCAGGCAAATGCAGCCTTCGCAGGATGGCCACATGCTCCAACAGAAATTATGTGGGAGTGGCAACAAGCTCTGCTCTAAAAGGGAGAAGGGAAGAATGAGCTTTGGGATAAATAGCCTCCGCCACAAAGCAAAAGCACTCCCAGCACGTGCTTATTGTCATTGCACTAATAAATAGAGATGAAGGTCGCCTCTTGCCTTGGTTCCATTGAAATGACTGCACCATAAAGATCTTTTTGTAATTTTGTAAGTTTCCTGGAAAAGTCCTTGCTGCAGCTTCTCATCTTTGCAGACTGTGAATGAGGCACTGGGGAAGGAGCTCCCAGATATTTTCACCATCTGTGGAATGCAGACTATGTCAGGCACTGTGTTCTGTGCTTTGCATACATTGTCTCGTGCAAACGTTGTAACAACCCATTTTACAGATGATGAAACTGAGGGAGAGCGAAATTAAAATCACATTACAGGTATCTATGACGGATTAGAACTCAGATCTGATTCCAAATTCCATCCTTTTGATTACTCCTAGAAATTATGACTCTGATGAAAGGAACTTAAGAGCTATGGCATGGCATTTGACTACAGGAAAAGAAATCACTACATTAAAGAGATATCTGCCCTCTATTCTCACTGCAGTGCTATTTACACTAGCTAAGACATGAACACAACCTAAGTGTCCGTCAGTGGATGAATGGATAAAGATGATGTGGTGTGTGTGTGTGTGTGTGTGTGTATATATACATACACATGTATATACACACACACACATATATACAGTGTTTATATATATATAAACACTGTATATACACATGTATATACACACACACACACACACACACCAATATATATATATATATATATGGAATATTTTAAATTTTAAAAAAGGACATCCTGCCACTTGCAACAGCATAGATGGACTTGGAGGGCATTGTACTCTGATACAGAGTGTCTGATTGTGAAATCAGACAGAGAAAGACAAATGCTGTATGAATTATTTATATGTGGAATCTAAAAAAAAATTGAGTTCACAGAGACAGAGTGGATTGGTGGTTGTCAGAGGTAGGGATCTGGGGTTGGGAGAAATGGGTGAAGGTGGTCAAAAGATACAAACTTTCAGTTACAAAGTTAATATGTCCTGAGAATGTAATAGACAGCATTGTGACTGTAGTTAACAATTCTGTATTATATAGTGAAAGCTGCTAAGGGAGTAGCTCTTAAAAGTTCTCATCACAAGAAAAAAAATTGTAACTAGGTTAGGTGTGGATGTTAACTAGATTTAGTGTGGTTACCATTTCACAGTATATACATATACCAAATCATTATGCTGTACTCCTTAAACTAATACAATTTTATATGTCAATTACAAGTTGGGATGGAGATGGCCAGTTGAGGTAAGACTTGGCAGAGAACAAGGAAAAATACACGAATTCATATATCACTGATCAGATACTTTCTATTTTATGTCCTTAGGAATATTCTGGTTTAAGCACCTTTCTTTTGCTTCTTTCTTTCCTTCTCCCATTCATGACTAAAGCTTCCCTTTTATCATCGAAGTGACTGGTTTACAAACTACCCTTCCACCCCTAAACACTGGGTTATACTGCATACTAGTCATTGCATACTGATTTATTTCAAAGGGTGAGATTCTCAGCACAGATTACTTTTAATTCACTGAAGGGAATTTCACCTTTTTATTTTTAGCTTCTTAGAAGTTCTCTACTCATTGGACAAACATTGACTGGTCATCTATGTTTTATACTGTGTTAGGCCGCTACGAGATCAGTGCCACCCAGACCCTGCCTTGGAGGTGTTCTCAGTTTTGTGATGGAGGCACACCTAAGCCAGTGTGCAGGGGTAGCACGGGCATGATGCAGAGTTCTAGAATGTCAGAGACGCTAGGGGAGCAGCAGAGTAGGTGTCGAGGACTGGAGAGTCTTTACAGGCATGACGATATTTAGGAGGAGTCTTGGAAGGTGAGAATGACTCAAATAAAGGGCAAGGGCAAGCAAGGCGTATCAGGCGGAGGGAAGAACATGTAGCAGAAGCACAGAGGTGTGGCCTATACAGACAGCAGATTTACAACAGAAGCTTTATGGCAAGTCAGTAAAGAAGTGTTGGTCTTTTCAGTAGCTGTGATGTCCCCTGTGATGTCCATATGGGGAGAAAATGAATTTCAATCTTTACTTCCCACCATACACAAAAATTAATTGATGCTAGATCATAGAACTAAATGTGAAAGTAAAATCCATGAAATATGTAGAAAAAAAGATGGGAAAATACCTTCATGATCTGGGGATAAGCAAAGATTCTTTAAACAAAACAAAAAAACCACTAACTTTAAAAACGATAAATTGAATTAGAATTTAAAACTTCGGGAAAAACAGAACATTGGAAGAGTGAAAGGACGAGCCACAGGCTGGAAGATAGGTAACATATATCCAACAAGGAATTTGTATCCAGACTGTATTAAGAACTCCAGAAAACCAGTAAGAAATAGGTGGAGTGCCCCTTTGCAATGATGTGGATGGAATTAGAGAATATTATGCTAAGTGAAATAGTTGGAGAAAGCTCAGTACCCTATGATTTCAGTCATATGTAGAATTTAAGAAACAAAGCAGATTAACATAGGGGAAGGGAAGGAAGAATAAGATAAACACAGAGAGGGAGGCAAACCATAAGAGATTAACTATAGGGAAAAAACTGAGGGATGCTGGAGGGGAGGTGTATAGCGGGATGGGGTAACTGGGTGATGGGCATAAAAGAGGGGACTTGAGGGAATGAGCCCTGAGTGTTATATGCAACTAATGAACCACTAAATTCTACCCCTGAAACTAATAATACACTATATATTAACTAAATTGAATTTAAATAATTTTTTTAAAAGAAATAGACAAAGTGGGCAGAAGAATTGAACAGGAGCTTTGCCTGCCCCCCCCCCCCAAAAAATCTCAAAATGACCAATAAGAGGCTCTCCCAGAGCAATGTAAGGACCTGAAGTTCACTTTGCATGCAGGGGGATGCCTTGGTGGCAGTAGTGGCAGTGGTGGAGGGAGTCTGAGCAGGGGGGGCGGGGGTTGACATGATCCGGTTTAGGCAGTCCGAAGCATGGGAAAGTAGGAAGACATGTTAACACATGACTGAAAAAGTCAGCAGAGTGATGGTCATAAAAGACCTTAGAGGGAAACAATTGAAGCCGGAATGTGACTTGTTCCATTTCATATGTTGGGAAGATCATACTGGCCACTGTGGAGAGTGACCTTGAAGAGAGTGAGGTGGGAGGGATACAGGTGAGTGACCATTAGAACACTTCAGACTCTTCCTCAGCATCAACATTCTAAGTATCTCTACATAGCTTATTCTAGAGAAGCAGGAATATTGATTTTTTGGGAGTTCTGGTTAACAGGATGCCCAAAGCCGAGAGCTCTCTCCATAGAAACCTCATGGCAAGATGACAGCGTTCCCCTCAGTTCTGTGTTTTCCATAGAGGAAAAACCAACAGCTGCCCCTCTACGTGGACTCTTTCCCTTCAAACAAACTGGCAGCCAGAGATGAGTGCAGCAGAACCGGGAGGGTTCAGCTGCTATTTTGGGTCTAGCTCAGTTTCCCAGTTCATAGTCACTCCCGTGCTGCAAAGAGGAGCTGGTTTATGGGCCCATAAATGAAGCCCAGCTGTGAGAGAGGCTAAGGCAAGAGGGGTCATTATCATAGCATCTCATTTGAATTTCATTCTTGCATGTCCACAACTGATATTAAATTCATTGTGAGCCAAGTGGAACTTTCTTACTTGCAAAGCACATCTATGTTCTGTTGGAACTGCTCGCTGGAAAAAGAAAAAATCACAGAGGGCTGGGAACGCACAGCCATTTTCAAATAGCATCATTATAGAGAAGACTCTTTTAAGGTTAGGCTCAGGAATGCAGTGTTATTATTCAAATGGATGTAGTACAAGTCCTTATTTTACGCTTTCCTTGGAGCTGGGGGATAGGTTTTAAACATTGAACAAATGTAAGTCAACCAGAATATCACTCATCACACTCAAAAGCTGTAGAAAGAATAAGAAATGCTATCCCTTTCATGTGAGAAGCAGGGAGCAGTGGGGTGGTTGTAAGAAAACTATGGAGAATTTGCAGTTGGACAGATCTGGGTTCAAATCCTACCTCTACCACTTACCAGCTGAGTGACCTTTGGACATTCACTCAACCTCTCTGAGCATAGTTTTCTGTCTGTAAAATAGAAATAAAATGCTTACCTCTCCAGGTTTTGCCAATATTAAACAAGAAAGTGCACATAAAGCACTGACAAATAGTAGGTGGTGAGTAAAGGAGAGGTATGTGACTAACATGTTATCTACACAACACTTTCATATGTGTCATTGTATATACTCAAGACCAAAACACATTGGAGACATCAAGTTAAACAGTCATTTTGAATATTCTTCCTGGTACAAGGTCTTTAACATGTGTTAGACCCCACACTGGGCCAGGGGGCATCCCCAGGCCTCCCCAGACCCCTGAAAGTCTGCAAAGGAAATAACGGATTTCCCAAGAGCTATCATTGGTATTTCAAGAATACCAGTAATTTCTGTCTAGAAACCTGGACAGACTAAAAGTTCAAGAGCTGTTGCTTTTGTCTGAAATTAAGTCAACCCAGGTGTTAACTCATGTTGAGCAGAAGCTCGGATTCTTTGCCTAACATGTCTTTGATGATTAAAAATGGGCAAAATGAAGTATACACGTTTACTCAGATTGTCTTCACACATTCAGATGACTATAACAACAATGCTATAGATTGGGTTGCTTATGCAGAGCAAACATTTATTTCTTATAGTTCTGGAACCTGGGAAGTCCAAGGTCATGGTGCTGGCAGATTTCGGTGTCTGGTGAGAGCCACTTCCTAGACGGACATCTGTAATCTCATTTAACCAAAGGGACAAGGGATCTCTCTTGGGAACTCTTTCATAAGGGCACTAATCCTATTCAAATTAGTTTATCTGAATAAACTAATATAAGCATTGATATTTAGTTTATTAGATTATCCTACTCAGAACCTCCTCACCTCCCAAAGGCCCCATCTCCCAATACCATTACTTCAGAGGTTGGGATATCAACAAAGGGATTTGTGGGGGGACACAAACATTCAGACCACAGCACAGATGAAATCTTATGGAATCCAGAAGTCAGCTGGGGGCTCTGAGATCTGAGGAAACGTGCCCCTAGTCTCTCAGTTCCATAGTTGGAGAAAGTCCAAAGCCTTCAGTGAGGCATCTGCAGACCTCTGGGGATTTGGTTCCCATGGTGACCTTACTCTCTGGCTCCCATTGCTGGTTCCTCTTCTACTCCACTTCGATCTGAGCTTTGTCACCATTTACACACACACACACACACACACACACACACACACACACTGTGCATTTTGTGAGTTTAATTAACTTTGTTGAGGTTCAGGGGAGTCACAAGGATGGAGGTGTCACTGGCAAGGACCCTTCCTCTCACTGACTTCACATTAAAAAAACTCCCTTTTGTCTCTGTCTCCCTTTTCCCTTCTCCCTCATTTCTTGCTTCGTCTCAGCAAAGCAGTCCAGCCAGCAGCTTTTGTAGCTAGAGCACTATGTTTCTTCTCCCTCTGTACAAGATGGCTGTCTTCCTCCAATGAATAGCAAGGAAGAAAAAATTTCCCCACTTTATTAAACTTCATGTAAATTTGTTTGAGGAAAATCATTCAGAAAAGGGGAGTCTTTACTAAGAAAAATGTAAGAACCATTAATCTAGGGCAGTGGTTCTCAAAGTATGGTCCCTCGACTAGGTACAAGGGCATCTACTGGGAACCTGTTAGAAACACAGGTTCTCAGGACATCTGGGCGGCTCAGTCGGTTAGGTGTCTGCTTCAGCTCAGGTTCAAGTCCCCCATCGGGCTCCTTGATCAATGGGGAGTCTGCTTCTCCCTCTGCCTGCCGCTCCCCCCTGCTTGTGCACACACACACTCTCTCTCTCTCTGACAAATAAGTAAAATCTTTTAAAAAAATATTCCCACTTAAAAAAAAAGGAAAAGAAAGAAACTCAGGCTCCCATGCTTCACGCTAAAATCACAGAAACGGAAATTCTGGGGATGGGATCCAGCAAATTATGTCTTCACAAGCCCTCCAGGCAATTCGGATGCATACTCAAGTTTGAGAAGCGTTGATGGGGAGCCTTTGGCCATAACTAGGTGGGGGTTTCAAATGAGATGCCCATGGAGACCGGGCAGTAATATTGAGGGTATTCAGCAGAAGGAATTGTCATCAAGACACGAGTGAGCTGTGACTGATTTTTCCTGCATGAAAAGGAAGATCCAGGAGGGTCAACTTTTCTAAATCTTCAAGAAAGGACAGGAATGTGAATGTTCACGTGCACTCTGCCCTTGTTCAACTGTTAGCCCCCGATCTGTGCTGTCCTCGGTCAGTGGAGAGTTTGCAGACGCTGCCCCCATCAGCTCCCCATCAAGACAGAACCACTGGTTTCCAAGCGCTGCGTTGGCTTCCCTGTTCCTGGTTCAATTCTGAAAACACAGTTAGGAACACAGAAAAAAAAGACCTGGAGACGTTCATTGACCATGGAATCTGTGCCAAACATTAAAATGGGTTTTTAAGTGAAGGCTGGGCCGTGGAGTACGGAGCTCGCCAGGCGGCAGGGAAATGGCACGTGAACTAACGGCAGAGACTGTTTTCTGGGCGGCCTTTTTATTGTCATCTGTATTTTCTCAGGAAGTCGCCAGGGAAGCCGTTTTGTTCCCTGCCTCGCGGTGAAAGCCGGACCTATAGACTCTATACAGCGCCCCGCTGTTGCCATGGCAACCACAAATCTCCTAATTCCTTTTCTATTCTAAAAATAAAGTGCCCTCTCCAAGGGTCTATTTCTGCTTTTTACTTAAATCTCACCTTCTGCAGGAACCCCATCTCTCTTTGACCTGAAGGGTCCTTTGGGTTCCCTTTGGAAGAGACAGGGGCAATGCGTTCTCTGGACGGGTCCAAGTGCTAATGGAGAAGGCTCAGCAGAGCTACAGACCCCGAGGGCCATGAAACAACCCCAGTGATTTCATGGGTTCACAGTCACATTCCTACAGCACAGACTCTGACCTGTGTTTCTCCGGCCCATTACTTCATCTGCTGATTCCACCATACAAAGAAGAATCAGAGAGATGACAAGCCAGGTGGAGGGTCCACAGCCAAAGCCTCTGATGCAGGACAGAGCCTTGCACGCTCACTCCAGAGCCTTGCACCCTCACTCCGGAGCTCTAATGAGGCAATTTCCCTCCCCAGCTCCTTGTCCTTGTCGTGTGCTTTCCTTTGCCTGCAGAGTGGTCTTGAGGATCCAAGGAAAGGAAATGTAGAGTATTGGCCAAAATTCTGCAGCCTTTGTACATCAAAGACCAGGTCACTGATGGATTGCTTGGGACTCCTGACCCCAAAGGGAAAAGGTCTATAGACTGTCCTTTAAGAGGCTACTTGCCACTTGAGATGTTACAAAGTTGGGTCTTGCCATGAGATAAGATGAAAAAATGTGCCCAAGATGAAGTAAGACACCTGGGTGTGAGCCCTGCCTTCTGTGAGCCCACACCCAAACTAGCCCACGCTCACGTGTCCAAGCAAGTGAGTCGAAGGCATTCTGAGGTCACAGAGGCATCCTTGGCTTCCAGGAGA
Organism: Nasua narica; assembly: GCA_028533885.1. Lineage (NCBI taxonomy): Eukaryota > Metazoa > Chordata > Mammalia > Carnivora > Procyonidae > Nasua > Nasua narica. The sequence continues at coordinate 113,794,157 of CM052797.1, read as the reverse complement.
ATGTGCGCCTTTCTCCACGTGTGGGCGAGCCACCCATACTCCTCCCTCTGCATCCATCCCATGGCCAGCCTGGTCCTTGACGATCCCAGGTTATCCGTAACTCTTTGGTGCTAAAAGAGGCTTGTTCCTCCCTGCCAAGCTAAGTGGCCAAGGCACAAATGGCTCATTTGTGACTTTGATTTGCTCATTTCTGACATTTCTGACTTTGGCTCACTGACATCATAAACAGCTTATGTGTGAAACAGCGTGTCTAATGGGAGTCTTGAGGCTTGCCCATAATAGATAATACGGAGTTGGGTGACATCATTATTTTCTCTTCTTCCTCTTGGAATTTTAAGAGCTATTTTTATCTGACATTCTATCCTACTGTAATGTTGTTCACCGGGACGGTGGTCCTTTGGCCAGTGTGGAACCTGAGCTGCTGGATGCCTTTATGGAGGGATTGTCACCTGCTGTGACCTCCAGCTGTGCAGATGATGAGTCAGGCTGGGGGTCAGGCTGGAGGTGATCCATCAGCCATGGGGGTCTGAAAAGAGATGATCAAGAATCAGTCCTCTGAAAAGTTCAGGACAGCCCATGGCATCATGGACCGTCTCTGCAAATGGACAAATTGCTCAACTGCACTAGGGGTTGGAGGCCCTCCGGCAGTCCTCAACCCAAGCCTGGTTGCATGGTTTCCCCTCTCCTTCCCCAGCTACTCCCCTGAGATGACCAGAGCTGCCTTTCAGAAGCCAAGTGACCCTGGGGAGCTCACAGAAATTTTGTGAACCCTACTTTCTTCAGGGATAATTGGGAATAATAAGTACACGGGAGGATCGCATGAGAAAGGGTTTTGTGAATTAAATAGGCAGCCCAGAAGGGATAAGGAGCGTTGTGGAGCCGTTGTGTCCCATGTGACACCTAGAAGGAGATCCTGCATCTATTTAAGGACTAAAGCAGGAGCTGAGTGGATGGATGAAGAAATGTGCGCTAACCAGCAATTGACCCACTTCGTAAGCCAGAATACTGAGACCCCGCCACCCATTTGGGTATCTTCTTAGCCTGCTGGGCCTTCAGTGTTCTCTTTCACCCCTCCCGAAAACTAGGTGAAGTTGTACACTTAGATGTTGATTCCCAGACATTTTGCAGAGCTGTCTGCCCTTTTATCAGGAACACTGGGGACAACAGAGCACTAACTCATAAGAATAAATACCAGTGATGGAAGTTCAGGCATCTGCAATAGTACACCATGGAAGACATGTTGGGAGCAGGGACAGAAGTTGTGGGGCGGTCTTCTTAGCGTTCTTTCATCACAGCATGCAGGCAGATGCCAGGTTCACGGCCAGAGTCGGCCAGGGGGCAAGTCGGCAAGGAAAACCAAGGTCCTTGACCTCAGAGTCATGCTGCTTCTTGGTGCGTGAAGCCACGTTGCTCAGAGCTGAGAACAAGGACATGGGACTCTAGCTAACTGGATTTGGATTTTGGTTCTGCCTCTTAGCAGCTGTGTGGCCTTTAAAATGAGGCTGATGGTAATAGCCCCCACTTCATAGGTTTGTTGTAAGGATTCAGTGACTCTGTTTATAGAGTGAGTACTTAGTGCTTGGTACATGGAAACCACTCTACAAATATTTGTCGAGTAAAACCCAGAAAGATCATCAACCCCCAGGTTTCTTCTCTGGCTTCTCCACTTGATCTTCTCTGTGTTGCTCTCATCCTGATTCCCAGCATGGAAAATGTACTTCCCACCCATGCCCCAGCCACAGACAGATCAGTCTCTCAGACCAGATTCCTGGCTGCTGATAAAGCTGGCTTTCAGACTTCATTTTCTTGTTAGTTGCCTAATTGAGAGACCTTGTCAATTTGCATTACATAGAAATAATGCAGTAGGACTTCAAAGCTGCTTGGAACTGTGCCCTACTGCCCAGAGCTCTGAACCTTCCAGAGTGGGTTGGAACATTTGTAAATTACTTGACTACATGAAACTTCTCCCTTGCTGATTCTTGTTTGATCGCTGGGCTAGGACACTTTTTGGGGCAACTGTTTAGAAACAGATGGCCGAAAAAGTGCAATTTTCTACCCATCGATGGAAGTAGAGTGAAATCTGATGTTTTCATCATAATGATTTCAGTTTTTCCGTCTGTTATCATTGCTGCTCTTGTTCGTTTCTTTTCTTTCTCCTACTTCTTTCCTTATTTTTAATCTAACAAACTCTTGTTGGAGTTTTAGATAAAATAGCATGCATAACTTCATCCTGCACCCAGATATTTTTAAAAGAACATCACAAGGCCCCCAGAAGCCCCATCATGACCTCTTCTGTGCACCCCTGCCCCCAAGCATGACCTTACTTCCAAGGGCCTAGAGTAGTTGTGACTGTTCGGATAGCCTACATGAGTGGATCTTACAGAATGCCTGGTTTCGGGTCTGTTTTCACTGACCATGGTGTTTGTGCGATTCGCCTGTTTCATTAGCACATGTGGTTGTAGTTTGTTCATGCTCATTGCTGTGTAGTATTCCATTATGCAACTTTACTACCATTTGTTTATGCATCCCATTGGATAGGTGGCTGAAGAGTTTCTGGTTTGGGGCTATTCGGAATGGCGCTTCTAGGAACCTTCTGGTACATGTCTTCTAGTAAACGTGTGTCATCAGCTTTGTGCAGCTAGTTTGTCTCCCCTCTTTACTGCCAAGGGTCCTTCTCCTTGTCACAGGGAAGCAGGGTAACCCAGAGTGGGTGGTGGGTAGGAAAGAAGGAAAAGGGCATTCTGATGACCTGACTACTAGCTCCCACCCTCCTTCCTTCCCAACCACCTTCCTCTGCCAGCTCCCTAACACCTGGCATTCTGATCTACCCCAGCCACTGGCTGCCTTCGTGCTGGTGCACTTGCTGCCTGGGGCCCCAATTCCTGTGCGGGGATGCAGCCATGTCCCTCCCACCAACCTGCAGGTCAGAGCTCCTGGGCCCTTAGAGAGCCCCCGGAATCAGACTCCTGACCTCACTGACAGCTCTTGAGTATGTCCCTGTTTTCACTCGATGCCGTGGATTTCTTCCATCCCTGGTAGCTGTGTCCCCTGGGCTCTTGTCCCCCCTGCAAACTCATCTTAACCTCCTTTAGTGGCTATGAGTGTGGGATTTAAGGGCAGGAAATCTAGATTTGAACTTCACTTCTGGGTTCTAGTTGTATGCCCCTGACAAGTGATGGAGTCTCTCTGCACTTCATTTCTCATCTGCAATAACAGTACTAACATACACCAAACTCATAATGGGGCTGCTGAGTTAAGGGAGATAATACACTTACTCTGACGGTAGTTAGTATTGTATATGCTACTTTTTTTGCCTTCTAAAGAGACATAACTTTGTGTAGTTCTTCAAAGTCGATCAATTCTTTTTTTAAAAAATATTTTATTTATTCACCTGAGAGCTACAGAGAGAGAAAGAGAGCACAGAGGGAGAGGGAGAGAGAGAGAAGCAGACTCCCCGCCAAGCAGGGAGCCTGATGTGGGACTCGATTCCAGGACCCTGAGATCATGAACCAAGCTGAAGGTAGATGCTTAACCGACTGAGCCACCCAGGTGTCCCTAAAATCAATCAATTCTTATCCCAAAAGTTGTTTTAAGGAATGCTGTCTGGAGGTAATCACAGCCAGGGGTGTATACCCTTGAATACAGTATAAAGATAAAGGGGTTGAGAAGTAGTCATAATATACTGTCACATTTTTTAAAAAGAGGCAGAAGACCAATTTCTATGTGTAGTTTTTCATTTTAGAAAAATTAAGTACATAGAGAAAGAGATTACAAAGGGAGATAGCAAAAGGATGATAGTATTTCCCTCTGGATGGTGGTGTCCTGGGTGATTTTTATGATGTCCCTCGCATTTTTCTAAAGCCTCTGATGTGTAGACATACACAAACATGTATGCTTTTATACACACCTACATATACTTATCAGAATTTTAAAATAAGCCTAGATTGAACAATGGAGAGGAAATCCAAACAATGGACGGGTTACCTGAGGCTGCATTAGGAAATGGTTTAGTGTGAGTTTCCTGGGTTTTACTCGATTTTTTCTGTGCAAAGCCTACTTGGGTTGCCACCATGCGATGTGGGCAAGGAGGAATATGTCTGACACCCAGGCGATCCGCTTGAGCGCTTCTTGATACGTGCACCATTTTGACAGCAAGCACACGAGGGCAGCAAGCCCAGCCTGAGAAGGGCATGGTGACCAGGGACTCAGACCCCTCAGGGATGCAAATGTGGGTCACAGTGCCGAGTAAGCCCTCGAGATGAGCAGAGGTGCTGGCTAGGGGTGTGAGGATGACTGGTGGAGGAGAGACGTGATGAGTCTTGGCTGTGGTTCTAACACCTGGTGCAGAGCAGGGACTCTAGCTCATCTTACAAACCTTCCTTTTCTGAGTTTCCCCCTGGAAGGAGGCCCCTGAACCCTGGCAGGAGCTGCTTCCAGAAGGCACATGAAGAGAGGGTCCAGCTGCACAAAGGGTGGATTGTGGTGGGGGCTGTGATGTATCACCTAGATCCCCTTTTGGGAAAGGCTTATTGCCCCGAGGCTGGGAGTGTTGTTGATGAGTGCCTTCAGCTGTCACCCTTCATAGCAGAGAACTGACAGAACCAAATTTGTGATTTGGAAAGATTTCTCTGACAGCTGTTGTAGGCAATGATCTAGATCCATACACACCCACATGGAGAGATACTCAAAGCAAATCTTGAATGTAAAAATCAAGATGTAGAAAAATACAGGGGCACCTGGGTGGCTCAGTCTGTTAAGCATCCAACTCTTGAGTTAGGCTCAGGTCATGATCTCAGGGTGGTGGGATCGAGCCCCATGTGGGGCTCCATGCTCAGTGGGGAGTCTGCTGGAGATTGTGTCTCCCTCTCCCAGTCCTTTCCCCCTCCCTCACTTAAAAAAAAAAAAAGATGTAGAAAAATATACAGAGAATATAACCATTTGTGTAAAACATGGAACACATACCAAGCAGAACTGCTTGGAGATACATATGTATGTGTATCAAGATATACATACTGCTTGCAGATACATATGTATGTGTATCAAGATATACAAAATGAACACATGTATGTATATCAAAATACACAAAACTAACACAATAGATACATTTGTGTTCATTTTGTAAAACTTCACATACATAATAAATATTTTAAATTAGTTAGCTTTTGCTGGGTAACAAACAACCTCAGTATCTTAGTGGGTTATCATAACAAATACTTATTTTAATTCACATCGCACATGAGGGGTATAGGCTGGCCAGGCTGTTGGGAATATGGTGGGTTTATGCTCTGCCTCTGGGGGGAACAACAGGATGTGGAGGCAACAAATTATTGTGAAAAAAGTAGTTCAATCTACCATACACACCAGACTGATGATGATAATTGCCTCTGGAGGAGCAAGAAGAGAAAAGCAAACAGGAGTTAGTGAATAAAGGGGATGTTATCTAGACTGTTAGATCATTTTATAAATGATTTAATACAATATGACAATTATGGATGATGGAAATATAGATGACTGTTTAATTATCGTTGGTACTTAGCTTTCTGTTTTTGCAGAAATGATGGATTGTTGAGGGATGAGATTAAAGGTGGAGTTGGGAGGGGTAGTTAGGAGAAGAATTTCAGGTAAAATGATAGACCTGAACTATGACCCTACGAAATGAAATGACGTAATAGAGTTATTTAAAAGCGAGAGCGGACCAGACTTGATGATCAATTACATGTGAAAAGTACAAGAGAGATGAGTCAAGAATGCCTACAGAGATGAATCCATAGTGACCACAGGGCTCTGAGCTCGGGGGTCATTCACCATGCCAGGGGAAGAGAGCAGGAGCAAAGGGGTTAGGGGGTGGGTGGGTCACAAGGAAGTGATGCCTGTCATTTCAGGGCTTGGTTGATAACTGAATCTTATTATTTTCCTTTTTTATTCTTTTTTTAAAGGTTTTATTTATTTATTTGACAGAGAGGAGAGAGATCACAAGTAGGCAGAGAGACAGAAGAGAGAGAGAGGGGGAAGCATGCTCCCTGTCGAGCAGAGAGCCCGACATGGGGCCTGATCCCAGGACCCTGAGATCAAGACCTGAGCCGAAGGCAGAGGCTTTAACCCATTGAGCCACCCAGGCACCCCTTCTTTTTTATTCTTTATTTACTTATTTGTTCTCTCACTACTGGCTTCCAAACAGGATGACATACACCTAGTTTTAGCTGTTAATATTTATAACCTGGCTCTTCATTGAAGGGTGTGAGTTCTACAAAGGCAGGGTTGATGGAATAGTGTGAGGCTGATTGGGGACTGTGTTCCTCTGAAAATGAAAGTCAGTGACTGACCAACACATACATATTGCAGACTTCTTTATTTTGCTTGGGACACTCACTTATCAGCATTAAATACAGTTATGTATTTAATATGAACCTGGAGCTTCCTTCAGAGAGATGCCTCCATGAGAGCCTGCTAGACAGCAAAAAAAAAAAAAAGTCTTATAATTTATTTATTAAGATTTTATTTATTTATTTGAGAGAGAGAGAGAGTGAGAGAGAGCGTGAGAGGGGAGAAGGTCAGAGAGAGAAGCAGACTCCCTGTGGAGCTGGGAGCCAGATGTGGGACTCAATCCCGGGACTCCAGGATCATGACCTGAGCCGAAGGCAGTCGCTCAACCAACTGAGCCACCCAGGCGCCCAAAAGTCTTATAATTTAGAGTCTCCATCCTTGTGACCTTTTGATTTGGGGTCTGCATTTGGGGCTTCCAGGGGTCTTTTAAAAGTTTATTTATTTATAGTCTCTACACCCAATGTGGGGCTTGAACTCACGACTCTGAGACCAAGTTTCATATTCTACAGAATGAGGCAGTCAGACATGGGGTTCATATCTGAAACCACTGTTCATCCTTCTCTGTTATATAACCTCACCTGCAGGGAGGGAGCACTTTGGAGCATTCTGGAGGGAGCACTCTCACCCTTCATTCCTGGGACTTCCCAGAGGAAATTCTTAACCAAGCCAAATCAATATTTAATCTCCAAATTGTTGAAAATCTCTGCAACCCTTTCACATGATGAACTAACAAGAGAAAAACAGACCTGCAGCTTGGCTGGTGCATCTAGATAGAGCCAGGCAGCAGAATAACCTCCTTTTCTGGTTAAAAGCCAGCTTGAACAGCCCTGTCTTCCTTCCTCCTCACTCGTTGTACTTGAGGAAGAGACTGGCATTTATGGCTAATTCCCAATTAGATGGCTAATTCCCCATTAGAATTCTCCAATTCTATCCCACAATCCATCCCCACTATCACATCTGTAGCTCACGTTTCCAGCAGCAAAGTGCTGAGATCATCTTCCATTTAAAGCAGTACTGGGGCGCCTGGGTGGCGCAGTTGGTTGAGCGACTGCCTTCGGCTCAGGTCATGATCCCGGAGTCCCGGGTTCGAGTCCCACATCGGGCTCCCATCTCCATGGGGAGTCCGCGTCTCACTCTGACCTTCTCCCTTCTCATGCTCTCTCTCACTCTGTCTCTTTCCTAATAAATAAAGAAATTAAAAAAAAAAAATCTTTAAAGCAGTACTGGACGAGGGCCCCTGGGTGACTTAGTCAGTTAAGTGTCCAACTCTGGGTTTCAGCTCAGCTCGTGATCTCAGGATCTTGGGGTTGAGCCCCACTGTGGGCTCCATGCTCCACCGGGAATCTGCTTGAGATTCTTTCCCTCTGCCTCTCCCTCTGCTCCTCCCTGCCAAATATATAAATAAATAAAATCTTTGAGACAGTGGTGATGAAATTGCCAGGGACTGGATTGTTTCTGCTATGCGCGATCACAGAAGCAATGCTGAGCTTGGAGATTCAGTCTCTCCTTCCCCTTAAGTGATTTTGAGCAAATCACATCACCTTGCAGAGGCTTAATGACCTCATGTCTAAAATGGGAAGCGTCACAACAACAATGTAGATTTTTTTTCATGAGGATCAGGTGAAATAAAGTTTGCGAAAGTGCTACCATTTTTTAAAGCAGAGCTTCTCCGGCATTGCTATGTCTACAAACACATGGGAATGGAATAGGATTCCATTCCCTTCCTTCCAAACACAATGGGAATGGGATTCTGTAGGTCAGAGGTAGATCCTGAGATTCTGAATGTCTTGCAAGCTCCCAGGTACTTGCATGCCCTGTTCTACTGCATTTCATGTTCCTGTGCTTTGCAGACACTAATGCCAGGGCTGCTGGTCCACAGACCATACGTAACTTGAGTTGCAAGCTGTTTGCTGGACCATCCTTTATGGTAGCCGGTGGTCATGTGGGGCCATTTAGGTTTAAATTATTAAAATTAAATAAAATTTATAATCTACTTTGTTAGTTGCAGTAGTCATATTTCAAGTGTTCAGTAACCGCCTGTGGCTAGTGGCTACCATTTTCAGACAGCCCCTACCTAGAATATTTCCATCATCACGGAACATTCTGTTGGGCTGTGCTGAGTTAGAGCACTGTGGAGCTGTTAGCCACTCAGCAGCAGTGTGTGCTGAGCACCGTTCATGGGAGCTCTGTGCCCTTCCCCACACCTCACCCCATGCGTCTCTGCCTTCTGGTGCTCTGGAGTTCTATTATCTTATAATAAACCAGGAATCTAGCAAGTAAATGGGTTTCCTGAGCTCCGGGAACTGCTCTAGCAAATTAATCAAACCCAAGGAGGTTGGTTGTTGAAACTGCTGGTTTACAGTCATTTGGTCAGAAATACAGGGGACAACTGAGGCCTGCAAATGACATCCGAAGTTGGGACTGGGGACAATCTTCGAGACTGAGCCCTTAGTCTAGGGAATCGGATGGGATCTCTGGATAGATCTATAGATAGGTAGCATCAGAATTGAGTTCAATTCAGGACCCCCAGCTGGTGTCTCCAGCTTTGCTCGGTGGTGTGAGGAAACCCTCCCATCTCACGTTGGAACTGCGTTCAGAATCACATTATTGCCCAACTCCTTCTCCAAGCTGACCTCCCTATACCACTTACTTTTCCAGGTCCTACCACAGCTTTAATTAGGGCCAGAGATGAAGTGTCCGCCTGCCCTCACATTGTTGACAATAAAACACTGGGTGCTTGAGCCAGTTCCCAGGGACTCTCAGGAGCCAACAGTGCACATCTCTGCCCATCCAGTGAGCTCACAGGGGAAAGTCTGGGAGTGGCCGTGGTGGGAGGACTTACACCATAGCAATCGGCACAGATGATAAATCCTCCCCTCCACCCCCCAGAGAGCCAACTGCCGAACATTTACTAGCATACCATTGGGTATAGGAACTGTGGGGAGAGGACACGGTACTCAGTATAATTCCGAATTTACTTGGAGGGCTCTCCTTTTGCAGCCCCAGAATGCTTCTTCCTCTCCGTTTTCTACTATGAGGTCTGACCTGGGGCGACTTGCTTCATTTCTCCGAGGGGGCTTTCCCTGCCAATACACGGGAGGAGCGGCCACTTTGGCAATTCAAAGACACCATTGCATGGCTTAAGACAGAGTCCCCAGCGTAGGAGAAACATCAGAGAGACAGTGAGACATGAACCAACACCCCCACACGCATGTGTACCCCACCTATTGGAAGGCTGCCCCTGACACTCGCTTCTTACAGGCGTGCTTTCTTCAATTCAGTGATCAAACCAGCTGAATTCATTTTCCCCTGTGACTTAATATTAAGAACCATAGCTATGCAGAGGGGATAAAGGACAAGTGGGCTTGCCTTTTGCATCTCATAACCATCCTGAGTGGGCTACAACCGCTGGGGCAGTGAGGGATCACTGAGAACTAGGTAATAGTCACCTTTGCTCAGTGCTGTGGCTGGGGATGGGGAATTCAAAACAATGGTGTGAAAATCACTAGGGGGACTTGAAAGGAGCTCCAAGGAAGGTAGCCCCGGGGCAAGCTTCTCTTAAGCTCCGGCTGGCTTTCTCTTTCTTGGATCAGACAATGGCTAGAGCCAGCTCTACAGGACTGCAGTGGGCAGCGTCTCCTGCGAAACCTCCTATCTCCACCCCTGCTCTTTTCACACTTCCTGTGTCTCTTTCCTCTGAAGGTTGACCCTGATATTCAGTGAAGCCTCTTTTGCTTTGGATCAAAGTCCTGGAAGGGAAGAGGAACAGAGAGTAGGGGAGGCTCCCCAGTGATTGATCCTGTGGTTTCTGCAGGGCCCCAGGGTCACTGCACTCACACCAGCACAGGATGTTAGGTTCTGCCCCACCCCCCCCCCCCATAGCCTCCCGGTACCCTTCTCCCCCCGCACCCTCAGGCTTCTGTGGAGGGGCTACAAGGATGGAGGCAGCTCCTGGGGGGTCGGGGCGGTCACTGGCCAAGAAGATGAGGAGAAAAGGGAAAGAAGCCCCTCTTCGAAGGGTAGCATCCCCAGATGACCCCTCCCTGTCCCCTGGGCCTTCAGCTCCCTCTCCTCCTCCTTTATTCCATGTGAATCAATTGCAGGCTCTTTCTCTCCTAATTATAGCCTATAAGGACCAGTCTTTCAATGAGTTGGCACCTAAATTGAGCCTGTACTTTTTCACCCTGCAGGTTAGTTTTTAATAGCTTGATTAAATAAGACAGCCAACTCAGGTGAGTCACCTAGCTTATGAGGAGGTATTTGGGGCTACAGGGGGAAAAATGTCTTTATAAGCGGGCCACCTAAAGACAGATCCAGATACAGCGTGTCAACCACGATTCCAAATTGGATGTACAGAGTTCAAAATATGGAGCAGATAGCCCAGATGCACCCCACATGGTTGGGGGTGTCGGAATCCTGTTGGTATGAGGGGTCTCAGTCTCTAGGAAAAAATAATCCCTTCTGTGAACAACAGCAACAGAAACCTGGATAGTAAGGTTGGCCCAAGACCCTGACCCCTGTAATAGAGCGAGGATGACTTAAATGTTATTCCCTCACTTCAAACTCACTGGCACCCCCAACCCATTGGTCCTACCTCCTTTCCACTGTCCGTCCCCGGTGACCTGCCCATCTTCACACCACTCTTTCCAGGCTGAAATCCAACAGGCCTTCACTGTCGCTGCCTTGCCATGACATTCTCTCTTTCTCTTCCCTCACAAAAGCTCACCCCTCTACCTGCTCTCTGCCTGCACCCAATCTAGTGAATGTGGCGGGAGAGAGGCCCATGACCATGCTGTCTGTTTCCAGGTTCAAGTGCCCGTCTGTCCCCAAGGGGGCTCTCACTACCAGTTGGCAATCTCATCTTGCGTACACCCGAATAATCACACTTTGTTCTCTTTCCTCAAACCTCCAGCATCTCCCCTCTTCTCCTTACTGTCAGCTGAAGATCCTAATGTGGGAAATAAACATTTCCCTGGAACAATAGGAGCAGTGAGAGGCAAAAGTCACATGCTCCCACCAACACACCTGTCCAGGTGGCAGTGTCTAGGCCCTTGCGCTGTCTTTCCTCCACTTACTATGGATAGAACTCTCTACACTTCATCTAAAGCTAAACCCTTCCCTGGAACACTACCCCTCTCCCCTCTTGCAGTGGCCCCTCTCTTTCCTGTCTCACCAAGATCCCCCTCTCCACTGGACCATCAGTATACAAACATGAAACACAAGAAAAGCAAAACAAGACATAGAAATGAAAACCTCCCCTGACCACCTCTCTCCAATCCCAATACGGCCCCTTTCTTTCTCCCTTTTACAGAAATAGACCTTGATAAGGTTATTTACTCCCACTGGCTCTCCTTCCTCTCCTTCCAGTCTTTCATGAATCCCTCAGGTCAGATTTTCATTGCTACCCTCCAGGGAGAGTGTTCTCCATCCAGTGGTCAATTTCAGCCCTCCTTTTGCTTCATCAATAGACTCATGTTACCCTGCTGAGACGCACTCCGCGAGGCTCCACCATTCGCTGTCTTCTTTCCTTCTTAATCACTGGTGACTCCTCAGCCTCTTTTGCTGCATCCCCATGGCTTTCCCATCCCCTGAGTCTGGAGGCTACAGTCACTGGACATCTTCTCATCTTCATCTATGTGTGTCTTTAGATGATCTCTAGGAAATCTCTGTCTGATGACTTTAAGTACCGTCTATCCACTAAGGCCCCTCACATGTTCCAGCCCGAACACCAACTCTTGTATCTAGCCGTCACTTCAGAATCTCTGTTGGGATGACCACCAGTTCGCTCTTGATGTCTCCCCTCCATCACATGTCTCAACTGCTGAGACCAAAACCCACAGAGGTGTCTGTAATTCCTTTCTCTCACTCTCTACATCGGATCTGCCAGCAAATCCCTGGCAGCTCCACTTCCAAAAATACAACCAGCATCTGTTCACCCCTCCCTCGCTCCACGGCTATCGCCCTGATCCCAGCCCCCAGCGTCCCTCACCCCAATCATTGTCCTTCACCCTGTGATCCACCCTTTGGCCTCTGCAGCCAGGATGAGACTTTAACGCAGGTTAGATTGTGTCGTCCGTCTTCTCAGAATCCCCAGATCATTTCCTGCCTCTCTCAGATAGAATCCAAGGTCTTCACCATGGCCACCAAGGCCTTCAGAGGTCTGCGCTGGGCCTCCCTGCCCTCACCTCATTCCACTCTCCCCCTCCTGCCTCAGTCTGCTTTAACAAAATACCACTGACTGGCAGCTAAAACAACAGACGTTTATTTTCTCACAGTTGTGAAGGCTCCAAGTCCAGCATCAAGGCGTCAGCAGGGCTGGTTTCTTCTGAGGCCTCTCTCCGTGGCTTGCAAACGACGGCTTCTCCCTGTATCTTCACCTGGTTGTCTCTCTGGCTCTGGAGCCAGACTGTCTGTGTTTGACTTTAAGTCAGGAACTCCCTCTTTCTGTGTCCAAATGTCTTCCTCTTACAAAGACAGCAGTCATGTTGGATCAGGGTCCACACTGTAGATCTCATTTTCACTTAGCTACCTCTCGAAAGACCTTATCTCCAAATACAGTTACATTCTGAGGCAATGGGGGTTAGCGCTTCAACATGGATTTGGGGGGATCACAACTCAGCCTGGAACATCTCTGTCTTTTCACTCCAGCCATGCTGGCATCCAGTTTCTCCAAGCCTTATCTCCCAGGGTTTTTGTTGTTCTCTTTATCTGAACCTCCATCACCTGGATATTCCCATAGCTCATTCTGTCTACCTTCGTGTCCTACGGGATAACCCTCAAAATCATAGGCTCTGGAGCCAGACTGTGTTCGACTTTAAGTCAGGAACTCCCTCTTTCTGTGTTTCCATTTTCCTATCATGAAGTGGAAATAACAATGGTACTCTCTTCATAGAATGGAGATAAGCATTAAATTAGATCACATATGCAGAGCCCTTAGAACAGTGTCTGGGTCTGGCACAGAAGAGATTAAAATATATTAGCCATTGGAGTTGTTATTGTGATTGTTGTGGTCATCTAATATTCTCTTTGACCAGAGGGGATATTGTGCCCCGAGTGTCCCTGACGATTGACTGCTGGAGGATCCCTGAGATGATTGGATATGGACAGAAACAGCATAAATGGCAAGAGCCAATAGAGAGCTATTTCAGTCAGCTTTGGCTGATATCACAAAAATGCCACAGACCAGGTGGCCTACACAACAAATATTTATTTCTCATAGTTCTAGAGGCTTTGAAGTCCAAGATCAAGATACCACAGATTCAGCATCTGATGAGAGCCCCTTCCTGGTTTGCAGTCAGCTGCTTTCTTGATGTGTCCTCATATGGCTGAGAGAGAGATCATCCCTCTGGGATCTCTTTTATAAGGACATCAGTCCTACTCATGAGGTCTCCATCCTTATGACCTAATCACCTCTTAGAGTCCTATCTCCTAACACCATCATATTGGGGATTAGGGTTAGGTTAACATATGTATTTGCTGGAGGGGGAGGTACAAAAAAATTTAGTCCCTAGCAAAAGTAGAGCTCAGATGTCACCTTATCATGGAAGTCTTCCCTAACCACTGCTAAAATCAATCTCTCTCTCTCTCAATTTCCCATTGGGACACATAACATTCATTACATCTGATATATTATAAAATTGTTTACGGTCTGCCTTTATTGTCAACCTTCAACCTGTCTATAAGCTCCCCAAGGCCAGAACTTTGTTCTGGTCGCTGCTTTACCTCCAGAGCCTAGAATGAGGCTGGCAGCACCAGGTCTCAACAAGTATTTGTTGACCAAAGGAATGGGTGTGAAGTTCTGAGCCCAGGATCCCACGGTCCCATTCTCAGAGAAGAATGGGCAATGAAGTTAAAAACAAAGAATACCTAGAGATCACTTTTTCAAACAAAAGCTGTGACACACAGCAGCAGAGTCCCATGGGACAATACATTTGGGGCAATAAAAACAGCCATCTCCAGAACAAAGCAGTGGAGTGTGGAATGGCTACAAGGCAGCTTTAGTAACAGCCACAGAATGTGCTGCTGGAAGCGGCCACAAGCAGCAAGGCTGGGCAGTGAGCTGGCCCCAGGATAGCATGCAGACTTAGCAGATGCCAGGAGCAGAGCCTAGCGCGGGCAGAGCCGTGGGTCAGACAGCCTTAGCAGCTGATGCTATTTCAGCGGGCAGAGCATGGTGGCACTGACACCTCCTGTGGATGGCGGCAGCGGCACCCGGGTGATGGGTGCAACCATACGTGGCAACACCTGAGCTTTAGTGGGTGCGGTGCCATACCTTTAGTAGTGGAGCTGGTAGGAGAGCCACAGGCGCAGCAGCCTGGAAATTCACTAGCAGCAGGTACCAGGAAATTCACCAGCAGCAGGTACAAGAAATTCGCCAGCAGCAGGTACCAGGAAATTCACCAGCAGCAGGTACCAGAAATTCACCAGCAGCAGGTACAAGAAATTCGCCAGCAGCAGGTACCAGGAAATTCACCAGCAGCAGGTACCAGGATAGGAGGCTCCAGAGAAGACCAGGTCAGCGACACATAGTACCCAGGAGTGGTGTGTTCATCAACACCCAGAGACACCCCAGAAGACACACAGGAATAGCAGGGGGGTATCTTAGTGATGGCTGAAGCCCCTGTTCACTGTGGAAAGGCTAGAACCAGAGAAATACTGTTTGTTTTTATGAAGAGGTCCTAGTGCAGAACAGGAAAACTGGGGTTAAATATTATGCTGAGCATCCTCTGTGGTCCGTCACCACATTCTTTTTTTTTTTTTTAAAGATTCTATTTATTTACTTGAGAGACAGAGAACATGAGAGAGAGCATGAGAGGAGAGAAAGTCAGAGGAAGAAGCAGACTCCCCGCGGAGCTGGGAGCCCGATGTGGGACTCGATCCCGGAACTCAGGGCTCATGACCTGAGCCGAAGGCAGCTGCTCAACCAACTGAGCCACCCAGGCGCCCCCGTCACCACATTCTTGACTCGGTACCCTCTCCCCCAAGAAGCAGAACAGTTCTGTCAGCTGCTGACCGGAAGCACGGACCAAGGTTAGAAGGGAGGATATCCTCTCCCCCAAGAAGCAGAACAGTTCTGTCAGCTGCTGCTGACCGGAAGCACGGACCACGGTTAGAAGGGAGGACGAGAGCAGAAACTATTCTTCTGCCTCTCTCAGCTGTCACCCAGCAAGTGAGGAGACCACGGGCCCCTGCTGGGCCAGCAACATGTTTCTGCATTTTCTGGCCTCTAGATGCCATCATCCTTCCCTGCTCTCTGCTCCCCCAGCCCTTCCAGTAACTCTGTGACCTAAATCCTATTTAAATTCCTCTAGGCCTGAAGACCTAGAGCAGCGTCTGTCTTCGCACTGATCACCCTGACTGGTACAAGTTGTACCCTGTATTTGTTTCATGGTTTGTGGTTAAAAAATATATAATCTTTTGAATTATCTTATTTAAAGTCTATAACAATTCTGTGAGGTTGAAAAGACAGGGATTATAGGGACCATTTTCATATGGGGATAGAAAAATGGACTAGCAGGAGCTTCATTGCTGGGTCTGTCTTTTCATCTCAACAGCTGAGTAATTTTGGCCAATTTAGTTCATCTTTCTAGGCCTCCATTCCTAGACTTTAGACTATAACCATTAGCTTTCAGTCTTTGCTTCAACTCGAGATAAGAAATGTATTTTACATCACTACCCAGTACTTACATTTTCATGCGTTAAAAAAAAAAACAAACTAAGACTAGGGTTTCATGAAATAAGACCCTTAAGAAGCACAATGTACTCTGATGTTCTATTTATTCTATTTACTTTTTTAAATGCTCTTGGTAATTATTACAGACCGAATGTGTGTGTTCCCCCAAAGTTCACATGTAGAAATCCTAACCCCTAATGTGATGGTATTTGGAGGTAGAGTCTTGGGTTGGTGATTGGTCACATGGGTGGAACCCTCTTGAACAGGGTGAGTGCCCTTATAAAGAGACCCCAGAGGGGCGCCTGGGTGGCTCAGGGGGTTGGGGCCTCTGCCTTCGGTTCAGGTCATGGTCTCAGAGTCCTGGGATCGAGCCCCGCATCGGGCTTTCTGCTTGGCAGGGAGCCTGATTCCCTGTCTCTCTCTCTGCCTGCCTCTCTGCCTACTTGTGATCTCTCTCTCTCTCTCTGTCAAATAAATAAATAAAATCTTTTAAAAAAAGAGGGAGACCCCAGAGAGTTCTCCCAGTCTCTATGCACCGTGTGAGGACATGCTAAGTCAGCAGTCTGCAACCGAGTCGAAGAGCCTCACCAGAACCCAACTGGGTGGGCACCCTGATCTCAGTCTTCCAGCCTCCAGAAATGTGAGAGATAAATTTCTGTTGTTCAAACCACCTTGAGTTTGCTAATTTATTCTTGCAGGCTCAACAGACTACAATGGTGACCTACTATTATTTTGATTCCACAACCCCAACCCAAGTACTTGGGCAAGAAACACCAGTTTCCTGAGTCTCCCTTTCTCATCTGGAAAGTAGGAGAAATGATGCCTCCTTTATAGGGTTGTTGATAAACTTAAATAAGGATTGATTCTAGCACAGTTTAGCCCAGGATTGATGCTGGCTTTTATCCCTGGAACCCAACCGGCAGAACTAATCATACCTAGTACGGTGATTACGTTAAAAATGAAGAACAGGCTATGAAAACAGTCCGGGGTGGAGGGGAACACTGAACTGTTTACAATACGAGCATACCAGCTCTGCCAAGGAGTTCAAAACCTCCCCTTCAGTTGCCAGGAATTCAGTATAGAAACACTCACATGCTCGGGGGTCTGCCAAGTGAAGAGAAAGAGCTCGTGTTGGAAAAGGATGTAATACCATCAAGCAGTGAGCCAGTGGACGTGTGAGTGAGAGAGTAGCCTTTTCCTAACCATCTGTGCATCCGTGCCACAGGGGTGCTCTACAGTCAAAATGCCTTTACGAGTTTCCAGTGGCCACATACCCGCATTCCGTTTTAAGGCAATACGATTTCAATAGTTTTGCTCTCTAAGAGGCAGTGAGCAAATTGAATTTTTATAAATCAGCTACCATGCCCCCACTGGCTTAAATGATAACTTGCAGAGGTTTTGTTTTTAATTCCTGATTCATTTTCGACCCTAACACTTAATTGAAAGTCTCCCTGCTATCTCTACCCTGCCTGCAACCAGAGTTCTTAGTTGAGAAAAATAGAAGGCATACCAGCAGTTGACACAGAAACAGAATTTGTTAAAGGAGATGAGATTGCTTACAGGAATTCCTGGAGGGCTAGAGGCAGGCTACGAGTCAATGAACATGTGAGCTAGGCTGCAGGGCAGCTCAGGCAAGGACGTGGTCCCTATCACTGGGCACAGATACTCTGTATGGCTGCCACCTCTTACCCCAGGTTCTTGATGCCAGACCTCTCCCTCCGCCTCCCTCTAGCTTACTGAAAGCTGGATTCCTTCGTTGCCCTGTCGTCTGAAAATTGGATTCTGGGAAACAGCTGTTTCCTCCCATTGCTTTCTTCCAAATTAAAGTGTCACATAAGTGCATTGGATTGGAGAAGTCAAGGTCATGTGTCTGCACCCTGGCTGCAAGGGCACTTGGAAAAGGAAGGATGGCTTCTACCTTGGCTAGTGGGAGAGGGATTTAGATTAGCGACATTCTCCCCCAAATGCTCGATGGTCATAAGCCCCCACCATCTTTTACTATATGTTGTCTTTACACCATCCCTGTGTCAGTGTAAGCAAAGATTTCCAAAGCAGAATTGTTTAGGGACTTGGTAAGCATCTACAGTGAAATCAGAACTGTCTTTGGTGCTTTGTGGAAGTTTATGTGTGTAGCAGTTTCAGACACAGAACCTACCTTTGAAGGATTTTATAACTTAGTTGAAAAAACAGACCACTTGATTATAACCAAGGTTGATAAATCATAGCAGAGTAGACCTTTAAACATTCAAGAGGAGAGTCTCTGGAGACTTTGGAGTCTCCAAATTTGCAAATATGGATACTGTGTTCACTGCAATTCCTGTTTCAACATGTTTCCTATGCATATCCTCATTGCCTTTTCAATTTTCATTTGTATTTTCTCTTAACCTAGTGCCATTTTGCCACAGTTTGCTTCATTTTCTAAGAATACATGAAACAATGGCCAGAGAGCCACAAAGGAAGTTGAGATGAGAATGCTGAGTGGCCTGCTTGGTGTTTCAGTAGTGGAGTCACTTAGGACCAAAAATGGAGCTTAAATTAGTGAAAGAAGATCAGGGAAGTTTCATTGGAGAAAGCAAAAAATCCAGACTCCTTCAATGCATTATAAGACATTGTATGATCTGGCCCTTACCATTCTCTGGGCTTAATCTCTGTTATTCCCCCCTTCATTCACTGTACTTCAGCCCCCTGGCCTTCTCTCTGGTCCTCCAATGTAGCAGGTTTTCCTGCCTCAGGGCCTTAGCACTTGCTGTCCCCTCAAGCTGGAGTGATCTTCTCCCTGAACTTTGCATGCTAGTTCCTTCTCTCATTCAGGTCTCAGATAAAATGGCACCTTCTCCAAGAGAGCCTTCTCTAAACATAAGGGTAGAAGTCCACCACCAACAGCCCCCCCCACCCCCGCTCTCTAGCATAGCTTGTTTTATTTATTTAAGTAATCAGTTACCTCATTTATTTGTTTCCAATTAATTGTTGGTCTTCTCCTTCTGAAACATAAGATCCATGAGCAGAAATCCTGTCTGACCAGCTTGCCACACCCAGGTCAGTATGTGAACTATGTGACATACATTAGGTACTCAATAATTATGGACTAAGTGAATGAGTTAAAGCTTTAAAGATAGTGCTCGCTTCGGCAGCACATATACTAAAGCTTTAAAGATAAATAAGAGTTTGTAAAAAAGAACAGTGTGGGCAGGAATTCTAGCCTGAGACAACAGAAGAGCATATGTAATCAGCACTGAGGAATAAAATAGCTTTGGACTGTGTGGAAGAGGCCAACCATAGGCACAGAGAAGGAGCGCCCTCATTCTGTGCTGCCAGGGAACTTATTCTCACAGGGATGGAGGGGCAATGGGAAGGTTATAACCACAGGTGAAAATATACTGAGATGGGAGCACGACATGTGCAGACTAAGCCTGCAGGGATGGTGATGAGGGAAGGAGAGGCACTCAACAGCAGGCCAAAGACCTTGTGTTGGGTCAGCTGCAAACTTTTTAAGAAAGCCAGGTCGTTATCTGGGTTTGGCCAACGCCATATGGGATGACGTGGTTGCACTGGGGCAGGGAGGAATCTGAGTCCAGGAGAATACTTAGGAGCTTTACGGATATCAGGCACTATGTCACTAGGGTGTCGACAAAGATGGCGTGATTAGCAATGACCGTAAGGAGCCAAGAGACATTTTAAGGAATCAGTAGGACTTGGGGATAGATTGGCTGTGGGGAGCCGAGGAAATGGTCGGGTTCTGGAGAGCCCTCTTTACTGCAAACTGCTTGCGTCCTGGCTGTATCCTCACAGGGCGGGAAGAGAGCTACAGAGCTCTAGTGGTCTCTTATAAGGGCGCTAATCTGACTCATGAGGGTCCCGTTCTCATGAACTAATTACCTCGCGTCACATTGGCAATCAACATAGGAATTTGGAGGGAACACGGACATCCTGTGCATTGCAGTGACCTTGGCCATCCCTTTCCTCCCCCAGACCCCTGCCTGTCCTTCGAGGTTGGTTCTCCCGCCATCTCATCATTTCTGGGCTGCACCTCCCATACTTGTGACTCACCCTGCACTCAAATGAGCCAGGCTCGGTTTCTGTTTTCCCAGCCAGGAACCTGGACTGGCTCGGCACCTAAAATACTGAAGAGACTTAGGAAAGGAGACCCAGAACAAAAACCCATGAATGAAACCAAGGTGTTTGATTATTACTTGAGGATTTTGAAGTAGTGAAAACAGACAGATAAACTTTCTTCTGAGTATACTGTCATTGCAACTACTTTTTTTTTTAAGAGACAGAAAGGATGTGCAGGGTGTTGGCTGGGGGGGAGGGCAGAGGAAAAGGGAGAGAGAGAATCTCAAGCACTCTCCGCTGAGCGCAGAGCCCAGCACAGGTCTCGATCGCATGACCCTGAGATCATGATCAGAGCCGGAATCAAGAGTCAGAGGCTCCACTGACCGAGCCACCTGGATGCCCACGACCACATTTTAACTGGCTCCCAAGCAGAAATCGCTACATTCAGAATGAACGTATCCTGAAAAGCAGCTGAAATAATAGCAAGATGCCAGCCCCTTCTGCTCCACTACCCCCAATATTCCTGCAGTGTAAACCGGAGGGACAATCTCCAAGTCATGCATAGAACAGATACTCATATACGAGCAGCAAATAGCTGAGATTTCATTCAAACGTCACAGGAGGGCCTCTGGGATAATAGCTGGGCTGTTACATAGCAGATAAGAGAGACAATTTGCTACAGAACATGGAAGTCCAACTACTTTCTTTTTTTAGACGTCCTTAATTGATACAGCATGTAATAGGACATGTCCTCCTGGAGCTAATGAAATTTAGATCATAGGACTCATATGGTGAGGTCATCTGCAAATCAGGTTTCTAGATAGCAGTTTTGAAAATGACTCATGTTACCAGGAAGTGCTATGGGACAAAGGACTGCCTGTGTTATCCCAGAAGGGCGTTCTGCCCTTTGTCAGGAAGCAAAGGTGCTGGAAAACCATCCCACGTTACCTGTAAAACACCGCTTTGTGCTGACCGCCTAGCCGTGGAGGAAAAGAAGAAACTTAGAGACCATGATAAAAAATCTGGTGGAGGTGGAGGAGGATCATAACCCCGGAATCCAACCACTTCTCATCTCCTCCAGCGCCATCTCAACGCTGGGTCTCTGCAATGGCTTTCCGTCTCCTTATTTTCCCTCTTTAGGGTCTGTTCTCGTCACAGCAGCCAGAGTGATCCTTTCCGAACCGAAGTCCTACTTATGTTCCTAAGCGCAACTCAGCAGTGATGCCCCACCCCACGCAGAAAAGCCCCTTGCCGTGGCTTCCAAGACCCTATAATCTATCAACAGCCCCCTCCACACTCATACACACTCACACACACACACACGTGCACACACGCGCGCGCGCGCGCACACACCTTTGACCTCACCCTGCACTATTCTTCCCCTCACCCATGGTCTGCTTGCTGCCCTTGAACAACACCGGGCATGTTCCTGTCTTGAGGTCTTGGCTTCAGCTGTTCCCTCTGCCTGGAACACTGTTCCCTAAGATAGCCACTTAGCTGGCTCCCTCGACCTTCCTGAAGTCTGTGCTCAAAGTCACCTCCTCCACAAAGGCCTACCTCATCCTCTCTATTTAAAATTGCAACTTGCTGCCTCCCTTCCACCCTCCTCCTTTGGTGCTACATTTATTGACTGGTGTCTGTCTCCCCTGCTAGAACATAAGCCCCATAATCACAAGGATTTTTGCGTATTTTTCCCAGTACTACGTCTCCATGGCCTAGATCAGTACTCAGCATTTAGTGGATGCTCAATAAACATTTATTGACTAAATGTCTCAAGGGAAAATTACAGCTAGGCAGAAAACACTCTTCCTGAGTTTCTAAAACTCTAAGCCCATGGACAAGAGAAAGGATAGGGTGTAGACAAAATGCGTAGGAGAAACTGGAAAAGGGGAAGGATTCTTCTTTACCCACATACTAGAATAACAGCTGAGGGGATTGAAGGAAACTGACGAAAGCTGAGTTTAGTGAGTTCTAGAGAGTGAACCCTATGCCTTGCCCCATGGATAGAGTCCCAGGGAAACCCCAAGACCACTGATAGGGGATGCTGGTGTTGCATCTGTGCAGAGGGGATGAAAGACAGCCTCTCTGAGAGGTACATACCCAGGAGGGAGCGGAGCAGCAGGGAGAGGTGCGGGACTGAGCACAGCCCCATGGAGTAGACAGGAAGGAGACAGGTCTCAGCAGCAGCCTGTGTCTCCAGATGTTCCCTCCACACCGCCCCCCACCCACTCCTTCACATAACCCCGAGAAAGTGCAGTAATCCCTAAAGACTGGCTGGATTTTCCCGCCACCCCTTTGGGATAAAGATAGAAATTTGAGTTATGTAAAAATAAAATTCTATTTCCTGCACCCCAAAGCTCCAGTCAGCCTCGTTTTATGTCACATCGACATGATTACCAATATTCCAAGGAATGGAATGGTTTTCAAAGACATTTTGGTCACATGCCAGGCAGAGTCCCACTTTGTCCCCAGTCTGGGACAGGCACTCTGTTTCTTCTGCTGACCTTGGGTGCACTTCTGCAGGGAAATTAGAGAAGCATTAGGTGGCTGCACACATCTGAGTAATTGCCATGGCAACCAAAGGCCCATCACCTGAGCTTTATTCAAACTGCTTTATCAGGAGTGAATTGTTGCACCCGAGCTCAGAAAAATGGAAGATGGAAAATTCATCTTCTCCCTTTCTTGTCCTTTCTCGTGCTTCGGTATTGGAATTCTAAAAGTGGCCCGTCCTGTCTCTTCCTAAAATTATTCTGAATGCCTTTTTATTTCCATCTCTGATTTGTGGTCTGATTCATGGATCCTTGCACTTGATGAGGTGAGGGATTGGGATAGAATGAGCACACGGCGGTTCCCTCGGGGCTCACCCTGCCATGTCACACGTTGGAAGGCTGGCAGAACAACGATATGTCCCCAAAGAGGTCACAGGAGAGCAAGTACATCTCTGGTCTGTTGAAGGGGATCCATGACCCTGTCATTCTGTTGTCTGGATAGAAAAGTTGTCATGTCAGGCTGTTTCTAGACATGGCGTCGTGTTAATGAATAAGTGATGACTTGCACAGATCCTTGTGGGTTTTATTTCTCTCTGATCTATCATTTAAAATAGAAGACAATAACCATGAAATCCTGTGGAATATAGTTCAGGTGATGGGTTCCTAGGTTGCTATGGTGATGACTCTGCCACAAATCAATGTCCCTTCTAAAAACACTTCTAATACCTTAATCGGCCTCAGCATCAACCGCAGAGCGTGCCCACAATGTTTATGCCTGGGACCCTTCCCCAGGATCCGATATAGTAGAGATGGATATAGGGCCTAGGAACTGTGGGGGGGGGTTAAAAATTTTTTAAATTTAAATTAGATTTAAATAGCCAATGTACAGGACATCTTTAGTGTTTGACACAATGTTCAGTGATTCATTAGTTGCATGTAACACCCAGTGCTCATCACAACACGTGCCCTCCTTAATATCCATCACCGCCTTACCCCATCCCCCCACCGACATCCCTTTCTGTAACCCTCAGTCTGTTTCCCAGGGTCACGAGTCTTCAGATGGCTTTTAAAAAAGCACACCCTTCCCGTGGAGATTCTCATTTAGAGGGGCTTCACACCATCCTGGAAGAAACACAGCCAGAGTCTTTCCCCGTGAGTAAGGTTAGGCTGTATGAGTACAGGTTTGGTGCACATGCCGGTGAGTCTCAGCTGACTTTGGGGTAGGAAAACATAGCTGCAGTAGCGGTCTGCTACTTAATTAGGTGCTCTTGAGCTAGTTACATATCCTCAATTTTCTTATGTGTATTAAGACATAGATATCCCCTTACGCAAGGGAAATCTGGAATGCTTATGAGTGAGTGCCTGATACAAAATTACCACAGCCTCAATATCAAACATAGGCACAGGCAGACAAAGAAAAGTTAATTCCAGACTGGCTCATATTAAAATAGACATTACTTTGCAAAAACCTCATAATAATGATTTGGGAGAAAAGATTCCCAAGCTCATGTGAAAAGAGAGCTCAATCTCCTAGCTTGATGTTGAGATTGCATTAAAAAAAAAAAAATGGGTTTTCTATCCTCACATCTCCAGAGCTGCTGTTATAAGAAGTCATATAGGTTTTACAGAAACTTTTGTTACTTTGCCTTAAGGGTACATACATACATGTGTATCTTGGTGGGAACGACATAAAATCATTACATATTTGGTTATATTGGGCTGCAGAGTAGTGGATGGAATGGAGTTAATTGTTGGAATTGAATTAAACCTATTGCTTATTATCCTTTGAAAAAGAGCAACCTGTGGGTCAGTTATATCATATAGACAAAATTACCGGTTTTAAAAAGAAAGGAAAAGGGGCGCCTGAGTGGCTCAGTGGGTTAAGGCCTCTGCCTTCGGCTCAGGTCATGATCTCAGGGTCCTGGGAGCAAGCCCCACATCGGGCTCTCTGCTCAGCGGGGAGCCTGCTTCCCCCTCTCTCGCTCTGCCTGCCTCTCTGCCTGCTTGTGATCTCTCTCTGTGCCAAATAAATAAAATCTTTAAAAATAAATAAAATAAAATAAAAAGAAGAGAAAAATTTGGATCACAGAATTTTAGGTTGGAAAAACCTGAAGAACTGCTCCATTCCCATTATTTACACTCACAGATTTTGACTGTCACAACTGGGCAAAATTCTCACCTGGATCCTTGCATTATCCTGGGATGATCATTTGAAATAGGCTCACTGGAATTCAAGTATCTTTGTCATTTAGACTTTGTTGCTTCTTCATTTTTCAGTATTTGGATTTGACTTCTACAAGTACATTTCAAACTCTGTTTTGCTTTCTTGTTTGTTTTGTTTTGCTTTAGCGAATGGGGTCAGATGGAGGGAGTTGTTTGAAATAACAGAAAAACAAGTCAATACCAGGAATTTAGCAAAAAAAAAAAAAAAAAGTAGGGGATAATAAGGCAAGATTAGCTCTGCTGTGGTAACAAAATAAATACACTAGTTGCTTAAAGAACAGGTATTTATTTCCTACAGTTCTGGAGATTAGGAAGTCCAAAATCAAGGTGCTGGCAGATTCTATTAATGGTGAGGGCCCTCTTCCTGGCACAGAAGTATGCCTTCTCGCTGTTTGCTCACATGGCTGAGAGAGAGAGAGAGGGTATGTTAGTGTCTCTTGCTTTTCCTCTGAGGGCACTAATCCCATTATGGAGGTTCCATCCTCATGACCTCATTTAACCCAGTTGCCTCCCAAATGCCCCACCTCCAAATACCATCATATTGGGTGACTAGGGCTTCCACATACGAATTTTTGGGGGGAGCACAAGCATTCAGTCCATAACAATGGCCTCGCACAAAAAGCATTCAACATGGAGGCGCCCGGGTGGCTCAGTTGGTTAGGTGACTGCCTTCAGCTCAGGTCATGATCCTGAGGGCCTGGGATCGAGCGAGCCCTGCATTCCGGCTTCTTGCTCAGCAGGAAGCCTGCTTCTCCCTCTGCCCCTCCACCTCGTGCTCACATTCTCTCTCACCCTCTCTCTCTCTTTCAAATAAATAAATAAAGCCTTAAAAAAAAATGGCATTCAACACCGCTCAGAAGACCTGGTCCCCCTGGCACTGGTGGTTTTGAGGCAAGCCTTTCAACACTGTGCACAGTGCCCTCATCTGACACATACAGGAGAGAGGCTAAACACTTTGTGCAAGCTCTTTGAGCTGGGAAATGCTAAAGCTCCATAAGCATCTAGTGCCTGGCTCCTGGTCGTCACTCCAAAAACATGTCTGAATGGATGATTGATTACATGGATTAGGTGCCCAGAAAGAGAAAGAAATCCTGGGGCCTCTACAAGCTTCCAGAGCCTGTATCAAGATGCACACTTTTGAGATAAAAGAAATTATCCAGGGGCACCTGGATGGCTCAGTCGGTTGGGCGTCTGACTTGGTTTTGGCTGCAGTCATGATCTCAGGGTTGTGGGATCGAGCCCCAAGTCAGGCTCCACACTCAGTATGGGGTCTGCTTGTCTCTTTGCCTTCCCCTCTGCCCCTCTCCATGTGTGCACTCTCTCTCTGCCAAATAAGTAAATAAAATCTTTTTAAAAATATTTGAGGCAACTGTAAATGGAAGCATTTAGAAAAAAAGAGAAAGGGGGGGAGGGAGGGAGGGAGGAAAGGAAGGAAGGAAGGAAGGAAGGAAGGAAAAATTATCCAGCCGAGAAGCACATTAAGGTGTATGAGCAAAGCTGTGGTAGTGGAAGATGTTTCAACTTTTTTCCTGTAGGAATTGTGTTTACATAAACCCAAAAAGCAACACATTTTCCTGAATACATGATAAAGTTCAGTTTCTTTTTTCTTGACTTTTCCACAGCACCTAAAGCAACCCTGGCTAAGGGATCATCTCAGGTTAGCAGCTTTCAGTGTCATCTGCTCTGTACTTCATGTTGATTTCATCCGACTCTTTGAGCCTCATACAAACTCTGACATTTCCCATTTAACTCTGAGCCCAATGCCTAGTTCTTTTATATCAACGTCCTGTGCTTTAGTTAACACAGCTGGAAGCAAAGCTATGTCCTCTTCACACGAGCTTTTCCACACATTTGGAGGATTTAACCATAGGAAATATGCCTATACGTCGTCTTTGAGTTATACTAAGAAGAGACGCAATACAATACAGCACCTGGTACATAGCGGGACTTCAGGAAGGGTTTGTTGAATAAATAAATAGCTGCCATCTACGTATTCTTCCCAAAACAGGGGCACCAGGGTGGCTCAGTCAGTTAAACATCCGACTCTTGATTTCAGCTCAGGTCATAATCTCTGGGTGGTGAGATCCAGCCCTGCGGAGAGGGGGGTGGGGCGGGGAGGGGAGTAGCTCCTCCACAATCAGCAGGAGTCTGCTCGAGATCCTCTCTCTCCCTCTCCTTCTGCCCCTCCCTGCACAGGCGCATATGCACACTTTCTTTAAATACATACGTACATACATTCATACATACTCTTCCCAAGACAGACCTTTCCTCATTGCCTGCTAATGTCCCTTTGCAAGCCAGCCATTCCTGGTCCAGAACTCGGAGCCCACGTGGTCACCACAGACAAAGGCATGGGCTGATATTCACACGGATTCTGCCGCACACATAACAGCACTAAGTCCTCCCAGCAAGAGTCTGTTACTCCCATGTGGACTTCAGCGTAAACATGGCCCCTGGCCGCCTGTGTATTTTTCCTCTGAGTCAGAGCCCTTTATCAAGGGCACAAGAAAGAAGGGGAGGAGGAGGTTCATTTTTCCAGGCCCTGCGGGGTGTGCAGCCTGTGCTTTTCCAATTTGCAGAAAGGAACTTCAGTCTCTCTTTCATGAGAGCACGTCCCCCTCCTGACCCCCTGCGCCTGGAGCAGCATTCTACCTACACAAGCCACCAGGACTCTGGTTCCCAAGATTTCCCGAACATCCTCTTTCAGAGAGGGCTGGCCCCAGGGAAGGTGATGGGAAAGGACAGACTTCATGCAGAGAATAGACCATTAAACCCTGCACACATGGTCCCCTGTAGTGGGTTGACTAGCGTCTTCCAAATATTCGTGTCCCCCCGCAGGACCTCAGAATGTGGCTTTTGTGGAAATAGGGTCTTTGCAGATGTAATTTAGTTAAATGAGGTCATATTAAAGTGGACTCTAAATCCAATAACTGGTGTCCTTATGAGAGAGAGAGAGAGAGGACACATCCAGATACACAGGGAAGAAGGCCATGTGACAGTAAAGGTGAAGTCCAGAGGGACACAGCGACAAGCCAAGGATTGCTGGCCGCTGAGGAAGAAGCCTTCAGAGTCTGCAGATCCTTGCTGATAGCTTGATTGGGGACTTCTTCCTGCAACGTGGGATTCCCCCAAATAAAAGTGTATTAAGATAAGACAGCATGGCTCTGGATTTCGTGCCATGACATTGTAGGTCAACAAAGGCTTGGACCATTCCGGGAAGCGGAGCGAGGGAGGAGGAAGAAGACGGGCGCACACGGACTGAGGAACAGAGCACTGAGCTAGATGTGACCCGGTCAGGTTGGAGGGTTTCGAATTACACAGGAAAAGGTTGGAAATATTAAATAGAGGCTTAAGTTGTGGATGCCTTTTAATATTAACTACGGAGGCACCTGGGTGGCGCAGTCGGTTAAGCGTCCAACTCTTGGTTTTGGCTCAGGTCATGGTCTTGGGGTCCTGGCATCGAGCCCCACATCAGGCGACCTGCTTGGCGGGCGTCTGCTTCTCTTTCTCCCTCTGCCCCTCCGCCCTGCTCCTGCGTTCTCTCTCTCTCTCTCTCTCTCTCTCTCTCTCTCAAAAATGTATGGATACAATCTTTAAAAAGAAAGAAAGAAAGAAAAGGAATGTTCTCTGACTCTCCTCCAGGGCCCCCTCAACTCCTCGCTGCCTTTCAGTTCTGGGGCCAGCCGTGTGTGAGAGGGCCCGCGACTGCTGCTGCCGGAGGGATTTGCTCCTCACCCCCACTGGCTGGGGCAGAGGGGTCGGAACAGGGACGTGTATGAACTGTGTCTGCTGGTAAGGAGCAGATCCTTCCAAGAGACATCATGGACTCCGCCGGCACCATAAAAATATGTTTATTCCATGTGGTAGGACTGATGGAACTAATAATGAGGCTATAGAGATTGTTTCTGTCTTTAAAGCAAATAAAAGAGAGCACCTGGGTCGCTCAGTTAGTTAAGCATCTCATTTCGGTTCAGGTCAGAACCTCAGGGTCCTGGGAATCCTCTCCCAGGGGGGAGTCCGCTTGTCCCTCTGCCCGTCCCCAATTCATGGGCGCGCACAGTCTCTCCCTCTCAAATAAACAAACAAACAAATAAATAAATAAATTCTTTTTAAAAAAGGCAAATAGAAGACTTTGATTCCCAAATGGTATCTACACAGCAACTTCTAGGATCTTCAGAGTAACTTGCAATTAAAAAAAAAAAAAACTATGATCCCCTCCACTGTAAATACACCTACACCTACACACACACACACACACACACGCAGATACACCAAGAAAACACCCTGTAGAACCCCAAAGGTGTAATCTGTGTGGCCCCGTGTGGGCAGAAATGGATGTGTGAGCAAAGTCAGCCCAGAAAGTGTCTCGAAACGCTTACCCATCCTCCCACCCCCTTCCAAACACATTGCGCGGAGTTTACAGCTTTCAAAATGTAATTAACACTTTTATTCATGGGAGAGTAGGCCCTGAGATTTTTTTTTAACAGGATGGATTAGAAACAGATTCACATCTCAATGAGCAATGGTTTACCTGAAGGATACACCAAGTAGAAGCACCTTTTTCTGGTCTCCTGGGAACCTGGAGACAGTCATGGGCTTAGGTCAACCTTTCTCTGAATCCTGCTGTCATCGTTGTCCTATCCCTGCATCCCATTTGAAAACTGAAGTGCACGGAGTAGAGCTCCAAGCAATCGCACGGTGAAAGCCCAGAAAGCTACTTGAATAGATAGAGGCTAAAGCTTTCTGACTCTTTGCTGTGCCAACATCACCAGTCCCCCTCCCAGTCTGGGGATCTGCCAGAGCAGTGCCCCTGCCAAGGTGGCTGCTCTCATGATGTGAGCTTAGGGCTGCCATGGGGCTCCTCCCGCCCCCAGATGTCTCCCATGTCATTCTGTCATGATGCTTGAAATCTCCTAGGAAATTACAAGTATTTTACCTAGGAGGAAGAAATGCATAAAGCTGCCAACATTAGAGAGCGGTTTTGGCATCCTCTTGAGGGAAGAAGACAGAACTGGCAAATATTGGGGAAGGGATACAGAGGTCTAGAGCAGGAGGTGCTGCTGGGCAGGGCAGGGCCGGGCAGGGCAGAACCCTGAGCAGCAGGAAAGGAGGCGGGCTGAGCCAGGGGCGGCAGCGGGAGGGAAGGAGAGGGAGGCACTAAACTCGGCAAACCCCACCCACTTAATTCTTCTACCTCGAGCTGAGAAAATAGGAGGATAGTGTGGGTACTGCTGGGGAAACCACAGGCTAAATTATAGACCTGTGCCCTGGAACAGCTGCTTTGGGTGAAAATGTGAGGGATATGTTATTTTTATATTAAAACAAATACAGATATGCTTTGGGGTTAGTTGCAAGATCCACGTGGCTATTTTAAAGAGAACAAACCAGAAGGCTCCAGCCTCAAATGTGCTCACTGGGGACCTCTTGGGGTGACTTTCTCAGCTCTGCCACCTCGCTGGCCCCTGTTAGTGAATGTCACTGTGCACCTGGAAAAGCTGCTGGCTAAAAAGCTTCCAGGACATAAAACTGTGGGTCCTTGTCCTGGGAAATCAAGAACACAGGGCAGTCGTGAGAAATCGTGTTCTTTTCAGTGGAAGTTCCCGAGAAATTTTTTTTCCGATTGACATCCTATCAGGGGCTATAAAACCAAACTAAGCCCCCTGTAAGCCTGGCAAGTCAGCACAGAGGGGGTGTACTGCCTCCCCTTTCTGTCCGAGTCATTTGGGATTTCCTCTCACTTCCTTTCGAGTGAATGAGCGTCGTTCATGCTTATTCACTGTAATGTAACTAAGATGTGCTCAGTGCTGTTTGAGGTGAGCGTGGCCACTCACAGGACTCCCAAGCCTGAGAAGTTGAATACATTCAGCTTTGCCTTTCAGTGAGTGTCTACATTATTAGCAGGCTGTATGGTTGGGAAAGTGGAAATGTACTGGTATAGTGGGGAGTAGACACATTTAAGTCCCCCTTCGGTCCCTTACCAGCTGTGTAGCTGTGGGGGACCATTTTATGTCTCCGAACTTTCTGTTTCTCATCTGTAAGATGGGGATCCGAACAGCTGGACGGCCAGCCCACAGGGCTGCTGAGAGTATCAGAGAAGTTCATAAAAGCACTTCGTGACTTATAGAACTCATGGAAATAATCAGGATACGGTCTGATGGGAGACCCCTCATTGTGTGTGAACCATTTGTCCCATCTCACCTTGATGTTTATCGTGTAGCTGTCTCCTTGTCTTCTACTTTTGCCAGTTTATCTGTTCTTAACTGGCTAAAAGGAGACAGCGCACCATGAGGCTGAGATTCCCAACTCTGTCTCTTTTTTTTAAAGAAATAAATCTTTTTTTTATTTATTTGAGAGAGAGAGAGCGGGAGAGCAGGCAAGCAGGGGGAGGGGTAGAGGGAAAGGGAGAGAGAGAAACTCAAGCAGACTTCTCAGTGAGCATGAAGCCTGACTTGGGGCTCAATCCTAGGACCCTAAGATCACGACCTGAGCCAAAATCTGAAGTCAGTCACTCACCCGACTGAGCCCTCCAGGTGCCCCTCCTTCCAGCTCTGCATTTTACTATCCAGATGACCTTGGGAATGGTAGGTAACCCCTCTGAGGTTATCACCAGGAAAATAGGAATCATGACAGTTAATTTGTAGAGTTGTAAAGATTACAAGCAGTGGGCACCTCACCCATAGTAATTACCTCTCATGATGGTGTTCTGTCTCCCCACCTCTGTTCGCAAGTATCTCATGAGGGTCCCAAAACGTAGTCTGAGTCCTTCAGTTTGAAGTCCTCTCTCTAAAGGAAGCTGGGACACCTCCCACTGGGGATTTACTGGACACCTCTCATTTGAGTTGTAGTAATAGGTAGATTGTTTAATCGATATAAGGCTATTGAGATTATCTATTTCTCTTGAGGGAACTTTGATAGTTTGTCTTTTGAGGAACTTGAAGGTTCCTCAACCACCTAGCAGGGCACCTTGGTGGCTTAGTCAGTTAAGTGTCTGACTCTTGATTTCCGTTGAGGTCATGATCTCAGGATCATGAGATCGAGCCCAGCCTCCAACCCGTCGGGCTCTGCACTCAGTAGGGAGTCTGCTTGAGATTCTCCTTCTCCCTCCCCATACTCATTCTCTCTCTCTAAAATAAATAAATAAATCTTAAAAAAAAAAAACCACCTAGCAAATTGGTTCTCAAACCTTAGAATACGTCAGAGTAACCACCGCCTCCCCCTAGACACTAATTCTAATGTAACAAATATTATAATGGAAAAAAACTGAAGCCTGGGGTAAGTATAACTGTTTTTATTTCCCCCAAATTCCTGGTTCATGAAATACAAAAATATCACATAACTAATAGCCCTGCATTTGTAAGAAGACAGCAATCTTGTTAAGAACACTATTTGTTGCAAACCGTGATTAATGAAGCACCATCTGTGATATTCAGTGCTCTTCTCATGAGTTGGGGCCATCTAGGAAATTTTTATGCTTTTGAACGCAAAAGGGAGAACAAAAGGGTGAAACCATGCAGAAACGTGGCATAAACTATCTGATTGGTTGCATGTACTATGCAGCTGAGAAATTTTTATTTATCTAGTATAAGCGTATTCATTTTCACACTCTTCCCAGAAAACTTAAAATTTATATCCAACTTTATATTCTCCAGCTGACCCTAAACATTGCCTCTAGATCAATTCTTACAAAACACCTGCCTCCTCTTCAACCTGAACTCAGGTAAAGCTTAACTCCTTAAACTATGGATTCAAAACCTTCTGTGTTCCAGTTCTTCCTGTGCCTCCAAATTGTGCTCTCATGCAAAATTTGCCTGCTCTTACTGCTACCGTCCAACTCCCGTCCAGACAAATTCATATTCTAGTGGCCCCCAGATATGTTCACCCATTAGCATCGCCTGGAAGGCCCCTCCCTGGCCTCTCTCGCCTCTGGCTGCTCCGAAATCTTCTTCACCTGACATTAATATAGCATGGTGGAACCTTTCTTATACTTGTAACCTATTCTTGTCTTTTCATTTAATGTGTGTTTTTTTGCAAGTAGTTTGTATCTGGGTCTTTCTTTTATTATCCAGTCTGAAAAATCTCTGTCTTTTAACTGGGGGTAACTGCATTTCATTTAGGCCAGGCTATGGACTGAATTGTGCCCTCCCAAATTCATCCGTGAAGCCCCTAACCCCTGTCAGGACTACATTCAGAGATGGGGCTTTAAAGAGATCATGAAGGTGAAATGAGCTCATGAGGCTGAGACCTTAATTCAATAAAGCTGGTGCCCTTATAAAACGAGAAAGACCCAGCAGAACTCTCTCTGTGTCACGCGAGGACACAGCAAGAAAGCCGCCATCTACAAGTCAGGAAGAGAGTTCTCACCAGGAACGGGATTGGCACCCTGGTCGTGGACTTCCCAGGCTCCAGAACTGTAAGAAAATACATTTATGTTGTTTAAGCCACCCCATCGGTGGTGGGCTTATGAGGCAGCCGGCGCTGAGACAGGCCATTTACATTTAATACAACTATTGATATGGTTAAGTTTAAATCTACCATACTGTTTTCAGTTTGCGCCGTCTCTTCTTTGCTCCCTTTTCCCTCTTTTTCGTCTTCCTTTGTCACCTGCATGGTACAGGCACACTGTTGAGGGCCTTCAGAGGTAGGGGACGTTTGTTCCACCTAATCGGGGTGCGCTTCCTGAGGGAGCTAGATCTGAAGGCATCTAAGCTTCGGACAAGCAGAGGCTGAGGGTAGGAGCATTCAAGGCTGAGAGAAAACCAAACCCCAAAACCTCAAAGGCACTGAATATGCTGAAAACTAGTAATTATGTTTGGTAGCATAAAGGGAGGGTGGGAAAAGTGTGGACTTCCAAGTAGGTTTGAACCTGACCCCAGGAGAATGCAAAGAGCTGAAAGAGTTCAATTTATAACAAAATCCATTTACCTTTATGTGGTATATATAGCTCTTGAAATTTTTGCAAATTAGTAACTCGACCAACACATAACTTTGAAAGTCTTTTCTTGGCAAGAAAACGTGCTTCTCTAACTCTTCCTGTATTTACTCTGCTAATGCCATCCAAAACTCTTACTTGCACCTGGTTTTTACCTACACCTGTTTTCCACAGAAAAGAAAAAAGTCACAATACAGGCGGTAGCTCTCAGATATAAAACTAGTGAGAATAACTAAGCACTTCCTATAGGAAAAATTTCCACATGTCTGATCTGGAAGGATAGCCTTTTAAAATGCAAAGTCACCATTTCATAATATAAAACATTAAAACTTCCATTAACTTTTTCCAAGTTTTAATTGAAATATAACTGATAAATATATTAGTTTCAGACCTACAACATGATGATTCAATATATGTATATGTGACAAAACAATCACACGATAAGGAGTTAACATCTATCCCCTCACATAGTAACAATATTTTTTCAGTGATGAAGACTTTTAAGATCTACTCTTTTAGTAACTTTCAAATACACAACACAGTATTATTAACTGTAGTCACCATGCCGTACATTGCATCCCTAGGACTTATTTTATAATTGGAAGTTTGTACCTTTTGAGAACCTTCACCCATGTTACCCACCTTTCATCCCCATCTCTGGTAACCCCCAACCTGTTCTTTGTATCTATGAGTTCAGGGGTTTTTTGGGAGGATGGGGATTAGATTCCACATGTAAATGATCTATAGTATTTGTCTTTCTCCAACTTATTTCACCTAGCATAATTCACTCAAGCTTCATCCGTGTTGTTGCAAATGGCAGGATTTACTTTTTTTAAATTTTTTATAGCTGAATGTTTCATTGTATATATGCACCACATTTTCTTAATCCATTCATCCATCGGTGGACAGGTAGTTTCCTTCCATGTCTTGGCTATTGTAAATAATGCTGCAGTGAACATGAGGGTACAAGATAACTTTTCAAGGTAGTATTTTTGCTTCCCTCAGATAAATACCCAGAAATGGAATGACTGGATCATATGACAGTTCTATTTTTAATTTTCTGACGAATGTCCGTACTATTTTCCATAGTGGCTGCACCAATTTACATTCCCACCAACATTGCATCAGAGTTCCCTTTTCTCCACATCTTCGCCGACACTTGTCATTTCTCATCCTATAATAATAGTCATTCTAAGTTGTATGGGATAATATCTCCTTGTGGTTTTGATTTGCATTGCCCTGATGATTAGTGATGTTGAGTACCTTTTCGTGTACCTGTTGGCCATCTGTATATCTTCCATGTAAAAGAATCTCTAGATTCTCTGCCCATTTTTTTATCAGATTTTTGTTGTTGTTGCATTGTATGAGTTCTTTATATATTTTGAATATTAACCCCTTATTAGATATATGATTTGCAAATATTTTCTCCTGTTCAGTAGGTTGCTTTTTCATTTTGTTGATCGTTTTCTTTGCTGTGCAGAAGCTTTTTGATGTAGTCCCACTGGTTTATTTTTGTTTTAATTGCCTGTGCTTTGGTGTCAGATCAAAAAAAAATTGCCAAAACCAATGTCAAGGAACTTACCGCCTATGTTTGTTTCCTAGAAGTTTTATGGTTTCAGATATTATATTCAAGTATTCTGCATTGTCTTTGTTTTTGTGCATGTGGGATGATAATGTTCTAGTTTCATTCATGGATGCAGCTGTTCAGTTTTCCCAACACCATTTATTTGAGACTGTCCTTTCCCCCCTTTCCCTTAATTCTTTCTATTGATCTGTGTACCCATTTTTATGCCAACACCGTGCTGTTTTGATCACAGTTTTGTAATATAGTTTGAAGTCGGGATGCATTATACCTACAGTTTTGTTGTTCTTTCTCAAGATTGATTTAACTTCTCAGGCTCTTTTGTGGTTCCAAATCTTAAGATTGTTTTTTTTCTATTTGTGTGAAAAAATGTCATTGGAAATTTGATAGGGATTGCATTGAATTTGTAGATTGCTTTGGATAGTATGGGTATTTTAACAATATTCCAATTCACGAGCACAGAATATCTTTCCATTTATTTATATCTTCAATGTCTTTCATGAATGTCTTGTAGTTTTCTTATAGTTTTAGCATAAAGGTCTTTTAAAATTGATTATAATAATGGTTGCCCAACTGTAAATATATTTAAAACTATCGAATGTTTAAAGGGACCATGATTTTAGAAGGAGAGAAACAATCCTATAAAGAAAGAAACAAGCTATTAGATCAGAGTGGCATATGAGGTGTGAGGCATCTGCAGGGGTAGAGTGTGGGAGCCCACAGAAATTCGAGTTTCAAACACCAGAGAAGGGTCCGCTTTATTTAAATATGAAAAAAAATCTATCTTCCTAAAATGTGTCTAGGTTTGGCCTTTTCTTCCTTAAGACAAAGTGGTTGCTTTCTCCAAGACCTTCGTCCTTTACACTTCACTAACAAATTACTCCTGATGAGTCAGGATTCAGGGAGAGGGAAGGATCACTGTGCAGGAAATAGTATCATCCCCAAGGATTATAATTTAACCTTTATTAATCCTTGTTCTTTCATCTCAAGAATTTGGCTTTAATATCAAGGACATAAAATCACAGCATCTCTCAAAAATGTTAAGTTTTTAGTCAGCCAAAAATAAGACGAAATGCCATCTAAGTGGAAGGATGTAAAACTGCAGTTGTTTTCAAATTGCTGAATCAAATTTTTCCCCTAATATCTGAGCCTCGATATTATTTTGGGAGTCTGGAACATATCCGCGGACCATTTGCCATTTATCTGTTCCATAGAACTTAAAACTATCCAGCAATGGCTTTTTAACTAAACTCCATTCCCGGGTTCATTATTTTCCAGTGTTGGGTCCTACCACAGTATTTTGAAAATCTTCGTGGTTTTTCGGAATGCTTAAACTCAACCCCCGTTGAAAGTTCTTGATAGAAATCCCTCATGTTAAGGAAGAGTTAGTGGTTGAAACCACATTAAAAGTGTAGCGATGTACTCTCTTTATGAATTTTCTTATCTCTAGGCCATAGATGATATTGGGCGCTGGAACACATTCAGAAATGTAACAGAGCAATGAATGCCATGGGGGCCTGGTTCAGATGTGACCTATTTGGGAAGGAAGACCTTCCAACCCCAGCAATTACTGTGCTGGCTGTGGTCTTGCCAGATCTTTTCATCAGTGGGAAGCTCGGTGATGTTAACTTTGGTCGAGCAATTTGTATATGGATTGAACACCCTTTAGGCCAGGGCAGAAGACAATTGGTAACCTTCCTTCTATAGAAATGTTGGCACCAAAGCCAGTGACGCAGTCCAGAAATAATTGGTACAAAGACGTATATAGCTCCCGCTGCACGGTGTTCTCTTCTGCCATCATTCCGCCTGGAGCCGTCCTGACTCATTCTTTGCATTGGTGTTCACATCAAATTAACATAAACTCCAGACAAAAATAGCTCCATGTTACCTTAGGAATACTGACTCATTTATTTTTTGCAGTGTTAATATTCCCTTACTATCCAATTTTACTAATGCGTAGAACATTCATTTGAAATGGGGGTAGCTTTATTTACAGGAGAAACCCTGAGGTGATCTCCCATGAGGGGTAAGAGCACATCCGGGGGCGGCGGGGAGGGGGGGGGGTCACACTGCCTCCATTTGAATCCCAGCTCTGCCACTTACTCGCTTCATAACCCTGAGCAAGTTCCTTGACTTCTCTGTGCCTCATTTTTCTCCTAAGTAAATCGGGAGTAACAGCACCTTCTAGGACTGAAGCGGGAATTGAAGGGTTAATCCCCATCAAGCGCTTAGAACAGTGCTGGGCACATACAATGTCCTCTGGGCACATACAACATCCTCCATAAATGCAAGCTGCTGTTAGCTCTTATTTTGGCTTAAATGATCCACATGACAAAATTTCAACCTAAATACTGAATACAGTATTAGGACAATTGATGGCACTTGAGGAAATTCTCGTGAGCTAAAAAGCTAAGCCCTAACATATCCCGGAGAAGCAAGAAAAAAGAAAGCACAAGAACAAGGTCTTGGGTTCTAGTCATGATTGCACCACCGCCCAGCAGTGTGACCCTGGGACTGGTTTTGGTCATCTGTGCCACAAAGACCTTTGACAACATACCCTCTGAAGTCCCTGCCAGCCTCTCCTGTACCCTCATTCCTCGAATTCCCAGCTTTTTGTTCTGTCAGCTAATCTGAACACAAACAAGTATCTGTAAAATAGTTTCCATTAAAAACTGAAAGAATAACAGGGAGGGGTCCCACAGTCCAAAATCTGAATTTGAGTGGCTTTGTCCCTTTGACACATTTCCTTGTGTGAAAGCATTGATGAGAATTCCACTAAATATGGGAGAGATGAGTTCAAGAGCCTTTCCAGGATTTTGCAATGCATGGTCCTGGGATCTGGCCTAAACTCCAGGCGGACTGCAGGTGGGACTCTGGGCCCGTGACTCTATTTCTAATACCAATAGTCTTTTTTTTTTTTTCCTAAGATTTTATTTATTTATCTGACAGAGAGATCACAAGTAGGCAGAGAGGCAGGCAGAGGGAGAGGGGGAAGCAGGCTCCCTGCTGAGCAGAGAGCCCGATGTGGGGCTCGATCTCAGGACCCTGAGATCATGACCTGAGCTGAAGGCAGAGGCGTTAACCCACTGAGCCACCCAGGCGCCCCTAATACTGATAGTCGGATACTGACAATGTGATATTCCATAAAGAGCTTCTCAGGAAAATATAAAATTGGTGGTACATCAAGTAAAATTAAAATATGACTTGATTTCTAAGGTCACAGGACTTCTGAAAAACTTGCTTTAGCTGAGATGTCTAAACTA
Source organism: Nasua narica (assembly GCA_028533885.1). Lineage (NCBI taxonomy): Eukaryota > Metazoa > Chordata > Mammalia > Carnivora > Procyonidae > Nasua > Nasua narica. The sequence continues at coordinate 113,755,621 of CM052797.1, read as the reverse complement.
AAAACTTGAGAATGACAGAATGTTGTTGTATTACACACCGTTTTATTTTAAAGCATAATATATAAGAAAATGTGTAGTGTCTTATAAAGCCTTTGAGAAATAGTTTTAAATACAGTTTTAAGTTCTAAATAAAGTCTCTAACTGGAATGAATATACACACTTTTACCCAAAGAAGTGCAATTTTTATGGTGATTTCAGACCTCTGAAGTTGCATGTTAGCTAACAGCCAGCTTAACGTTAAAAATATGCATTTCTAAAAATCTGAGGAAATTCACGAAAATGTTTTGTAAACACTTTTATAAACATCTACCACATAATATGGGAGAAGTTTTCACGATCTCCTCACAAAGATTAAATCCTATCTTTTATAATATTATACAAGTTATTATTATCAAGTTTGCTTATAAATTCTTGTGTAAACTCCCTTACATCCTCTTCACTAATATCAAGCACAGTTTTATATATCCTACGTATATATAAACACACTACTTTTTCCTTCGTGTAAGGCCCCCCACATATACCCTATGCGCAAGAACACACTGGGTCTGAGGGACAATCAGAGCATAGCGAAATGCTGCTTTAGCTGTTTAATTAAAAGTTGGGTATCCACATGATCTGGAAATGCTGCTTCTGACTTCTGAGCAGCAACATAGCTTCTCTGTAGATCTCCAATCTGTAAGAAATACCAGAATAAGACCACAAGATGAGACCAGGAAAAAATGAGTAAGAAAGTAAAACAAAACAAAAAAATGTACCACCTTACACTGTAGAAAATCAAGTGTTTTTAAGGGTAAATTGCTTGATTATGCCACTTTGATTTTAGAATTTTCACCTAGATTACAATTCAATCTTGAAAAATAGGAGAAAAATAAAATAACCAATTATACAAATAATTTCTGCTCCATTACAGCTATCTAGTTATGAATTCATAACCTTGTTTTCTTTTCCTGTCACAGGTAGTTTATAAAAATAAAATAATAATTTGCATACACAACACTCAGCTCTATATAGTTTCCAAAAGCCCTTGGACAACTATCTGTAATGTACCATAAAGATACTTTGGTTAGGGCATTATCTTAGACAGAAAATTCAAGCAAAAACAATTGTACATAAGATACAATAACATGCTCAGGAAGATTTTAAACAGAGCTAGCAGAGTTATGTGACAGAAAATGTATGTCTTTAGAAGTTTATTAAGGGTATCTGATTTTCAATAAAGCTGGTGTTAAAGTCCAGTCCCAAAGAAAAGCACACAGTATCTGGATCCATCCAAACAGATCTGGATTCATGGATACATTTATAAAAAGCTAGAGCTTTTTAGTATGTGCACACACATAAAACCTACATAATTCAATTCTGGCAGGCTTTTTTTTTGTTTGGAAACATAATACATATTAAAAATATAAGTTTCTTTCTTTTAAACTCATAGCATTTCTTTTTAACATACCATTTTATTTTATGGAAAATACAGCATTTTGCTTAAAGAAATATCTCATTTGAATTATATATTATTAAAATGTGATAAAGTGAAAGACAGGTATCAAGCCTTTGTGGTTTAAGTAAATGGCAGCCCAGGGCAGTGGAAAACACATGGGCACTGTTGGATGCTGGGTATAAATTCTGACCCCGCCATGGCCATGAGACTCTAGGGGAGTCTTCGAAGCTCGACCAGCCTTGGGTTCCATTAGAATGTAAGCCCCATGAGGTAGAGGTTTTGTTTTATTCACTGCTGACATCCTCTGTGCCGACAACAGTGCCAGGCACATAGCAGAGGCTCAATAAATGAAACATCAGTTGTATGAAAAAATGAGTCAGGAAGGTGAACCGACGTGACGGGTTGTTAGGAGGATCAGAGAGGGTATGTAGAGCCCCGGGAACAGGGGCTGGCACCTGACAAGCCCTCAAAAACGACAACTTCGGAATGACTCCTTATTTCGAAAGCAGAAATGAAAGTGAGAATGGCTTCGTGTTTGTGCTTTGAAAAATGACCTTTTCATAATGTCTTCTGAGAGTCTTTACATCAGCAAACACTTTTAGCCATTTCCTTACCCTTCAAACTTACTTTCCATGTTAAAGAAAGATTTCTCAGTAAAAGTTAGTTATTAGATACCGTTTATTGTTGTTCTTATTGAAAATGGCATGATTCCTTTTAGCTCCTGCATATTAACTGACTTGCAACACAGTATTAACAGTTGTATTTTTCCCACATTGTTCACAGCTAAGATAGCTTTCACTCGTATCTCTAATTTTATAGCAATTATGCCAGAGCCTTGAAGGCAACATGGTCTACAATAAAATACAAGATTTCTTTGCTATAAAAGCCAATTACTAAATCCTTCCTCAACCAGGAGTTCCTTAATGAGTATTTTTTTCATGACTGTCATATTTTAAAAACAAAATAATTCTGCAGTTGATAATAACCTATAAGGCAATCTATAATAGTAAGTTTAGTCCATATTCAGTGATAAATTTCGTTAAAGTTTATTAATCTGTCCCTTAAAGTGAAAGACAAGTATATACAATATTTTAAAAATCATTTCTTTCAGAACATTATCAGAATTTCCTTATTTATCTTTCCTTATTTATCTGTACTTTTTTTAAAACTCAGGGAAGAAAAAGAAATAGATCAGATAATGAATCGATAAAGAGAATACCTTATCAGAGACCGTTGCAAAATTAAAATGTGGCTCGTACATGTGGGGTGCTAAAGATGATGCAGTTTGTAACAGTGCGCGTGCCTATGTTTAAAAAGAAAAAGGGAAAGAAAACCAAAGGTATATGAGCATCCATCAGCGCTATATTTGTGATTTGATTTGTTTTGTTTTTTTGGTAAAAGAATCCTTTACCCAAGATAAGACCTTAATAGGGGCACCTGGGCGGCTCAGTCATTAAGCGTCTGCCTTCAGCTCAGGTCATGATCTCAGGGTCCTCGGATCAAGGCCCGCATCAGGCTCCCTGCTCAGCAGGAAGCCTGCTTCTCCCTCTCCCACTCCCCCTGCTTGTGTACCCTCTCTCGCTGTGCCTCTCTCTGTCAAATAAATAAATAAAATCTTAAAAAAAAAAAAGGACCTTAATAAACTTGATCCTATGATAAATACAAATGACATTCCTTGTGAAATATGACTTACTGAAATACAGTTAATATTTACATCTTGCCAAAATTAATGATAAAATTGCTGCCAAATATGAAGAAAATTAAGAGTAGATTTAAAGTCAAGAACCACCGTTCTTGTGAAGTTTATGTTTCAATATGACAAATCGAAATATAATTCTCTCAATCCTAAAAAGAAAGTCTCATTAACCTAGCTTTTATTGCTGATTGATTTCTTAGCCTTCTAATTACCTGTTCTCTAATGCTACAACAACAACAACAAAAAACATACTAAATTTCCAAGCCCCCAGTTCAGTGTTGGAAGACAGTGATGAGTGTTTATCACACTGCTGACCTCAAAATAACAAGTGATTGCAACTGAAAATGACAAGCTTTCTGTTCTCTGGAGTGCTCAAAAAACAAAATTCACATCCCCTATGGGCCAAAGGATAGTTAGGACCACAAACTCACCATTCCAAGTTGCAGAGCATCCCTCCAATTTGTAACTAAACCCAAAACCTCCATCCATGACCTGTGCTCAAATCTGTGTATCTTTTTTTTTTTTAATGGAAAATAACATGTGGGATGGTAGATACTGATTTTTTTGGTACAATTAGCTATTTTTCTTTTAATCGAGGTGTAATTTTTAATAATAAAGATGAGTAGCATGAAAACCTTCACCAAAACCTTTCAAATCAGTTATATAGTAGAGAAACTGTAATAAGTAGGAAACAAAATCACCAACTGTTCTCTGGGAACAGAGAAAACTCCTAAAAGCACTTGTATCATATGGACATAGGTAAAGTTCCATCACAGAACAAGTTCCCATTTTAGAGTTCAGTTGACCCTTAAACAGCACAGGTTTGAACTGCATGGGTCCACTTGGGCGTGGATTTTTTCAATAAATAGAGTACTGTAAATGTATTTCTCTTCGTTATGATTTTCTTAATCACATCTTATTTTCTCTAGCTTACTTGATTGTAGAATACAGTATATAGTACGTATGACATAAAATATGTGTTAATTGACTGTGTACATTCTTGGTAAGGCTTCCAGTCAACAGTGGGTTCTTAGCAGTTAAGTTTTGGAGGGTTCAAAAGTAATACTTGGATTTTCAACTACATAGGGGGTCAGCACCCCTAACCCTGAGTTGATCAAGAGGCCTCTGTCGTTAGTTTTTGTTTATAAAATACTAACCCATCTTATTTGGGGGAATTTATGAAACAAAGGCAACATCCAAGAGAAGGATGCTGCTTCTCTTGTTGTGTTACAAGTTCATCACGGTGCTTAGCAGACCGGGTGGGAGGCTAACACTATGTCTGCAGGTGAAGTTACTTACCTTCCTTGAGTCCCTGTTTCTTCATCTTTAAAGTCTGGTATGTAGTACTTATCTATCCTTGATTGTCACTAATATTGTAGGAGTATATTTAGCATTTTAAACTTTTTAATAACATAATTTATTAAGCATCTCCTCTGTGCTCAGTCCTAGGCCACCATGCCCAGTGCTTTCCATGCATAATCTGCTCATCCTTACAGAACACCTTCAGGTACTGCTGTCACCTCACTGTACATGCTGTCCATTTGCTTCACAAATACGGACCCACTACCCATCACACACCAGTCACTGTTTTTGATGCTGAAAATACAGCAGTTGGAAGACAAAGAAGGTCCCGATTTTCACATGGCTGCCATGCTCCATTCCACATATAAATATGAACACATCTGGTAAAATAAGTATTATGAAGAAAAAAAAGAGTAGGAGATGTGATAGTGCCTGAGGGCTCCTTTATTTTTATTTTTTTTAAGATTTTATTTATTTATTTGACAGAGATCACAAGTAGGCAGAGAGGCAGGCAGAGTGAGGGGGAAGCAGGCTCCCCCTGATGTGGGGCTCGATCCCAGGACCCTGAGATCATGACCTGAGCCGAAGGCAGAGGCTTTAACCCACTGAGCCACCCAGGCGCCCCATGAGGGTTCCTTTAGACTGATGTTTGAGATGACCTTTCTTAGGAGATAGTGATTAAGCTAAGACCTGACTGATGAAAAGTCACTGCCGGATCTGAAAGAAGAGCATGCCAAAGGCTGTAAACTAAGAGCAGGCACAGCGTATCTGCAGAGCAGGAAGGCGGCTAATGTGGCCGGAAGCCGGAAGCTGGTGCAAAGGGAGGAGTGATGAAAGATGTGTTTAAGGGAGAGCCAGAGGCCGGATTATGTGGACCCTGTAGGCCAAGATTTGAATCCACATTTCATTCCAAGCGCAAAGGAAAGACTAAGGAGGATGCTGAGCAAAGTTGTGATAAAATCATTCCTGTTTTTTAAAAACAAAACAAAACAAAAAAAAACACCTCCCTTCTGCTGTTGTGAGGAGGTCGTGTCCTGGGATACAATTACTTGCTGATGTAAGTGGAGACAAAAAGAACGGTGAGGAGATTGTTATTGTAGGTAGAGTCCAGGCAAGAGAGAAGCGCGGTCTGGAGAAGGGTGGCAGAGGTGGGGAAAAGTAGCCAGGTCCGGGATGGGGCTTGGAGGTAACTTGGCAGGGCCAGCCGAATGCCATGGGCGTGGGGTGGCAGCAAGAGGCAGTGGGGAGAGACAGGTTTTACGAGTGGCTCCTAGGATTTTGGCTGGAGCATCTGGCTGGTGGATGGGGGACTGGGAACTGTGCAACAGTTCACTAAGGCAAGGAAGACTAGGGAGGTACAGATTTGTCCTGATAAAACCAAAGGTCAAGAGAAAATAGAAAGGTTAAGTAACTTGTCCAAAGTCACATCACTAATATGTGCCAGAGCCGGGATTCAAATCCAGCCAGTCAGACTCTAGAGCTCATTTTTAAAAATTTTTTAAAAATTAACATAGAATGTATTATTTGCGGGCGCCTGGGTGGCTCAGTTGGTTAAGCGACTGCCTTCAGCCCAGGTCATGATCCCAGAGTCCCGGGATCGAGTCCCATATCGGACTCCCGGCTCTGCGGGAAGTCTGCTTCTCCCTCTGACCTTCTCCCTTCTCATTCTCAATCTCTCTCTCTCTCTAATAAATAAATAAAATCTTAAAAAAAAAAAAAAGAATGTATTATTTGCCCCAGGGGTACAGGTCTGTGAATCATCAGGCTTACACATTTCACAGCACCCACCATAGCACATACCCTCCCCAACGTAGAGCTCATTTTTTGACTGCAGCACGTTGGGGCGCCTGGGCGGCTCGGTGGGTTAAGCGACTGACCCTTAATTTCAGCTCAGGTCCTGATCTCAGGGTTCCTGGGATTGAGCCCAGGCTCTGTGCTCAGTGTGGAGTCTGCCTGGGATTCTCTCCCTCTCTCTCTTCCTTTGCCTCCTCCCACTCGTGCTCTCTCTCTCTCAAATACATACATCTTTAAAAATAAACGAACTGCAGCATGTAAAGAAAGCTACACTTGAGAGCTCTTTGAAGAAAGCAGATTGTCCACGGAGCCAGAGTAGCTCACTGACCTGCTCGACGTGGCCCTTCCGCATCTCCAGCACGGCCAGGTTGTTGTAGGCCTCGGCGTGGTGGTGGTTGCTGACCAGAGCGAGCCGGAAGCACTGATGGGCCAAGTTCATGTCTCCTATGCCCTGGAACAGAAAAGCCCGTATCCATACACACAGCTCCATAGGCTTCCGCCCGCCATCTCCTCCCTTCTCTCCCCGGGTCTTTTCTGCTACCAAGCAACAAGTACCCATCGTAAACAAGTGTGAATTGTATGTACTAGGATTCAGCCTGAGAAAATGAGTTCTAGGGTAACTCTCCTCAATCGCTCAATTGCTACGGAAGTCCGTGACCAAACCTGGATTTACGCTACCCGAACATTTCTTCAAACTAACTTGTGACCACCTTTTCTCTACCAGAAATTACATAAGAGAAACAGCCTACCACAGCTATGTGGCCCAGGTTGTACCAGACGTCAGCTGCCTCTTCTTCGTTTTCGGCCAGAGCAAGGGCACGCTCAAATGAGGTCAGAGTCATATCATACTGCTGGGCATAGAAGCAGCAGAGCCCCAGATTGTTAAAAAGCTGGCAGTTATAAACACCCATCTGCAGGAGTCGCCTTTTCGAAAAAGAGCACACATATTTTGGTGTCAGACCAACCTGGTAAATATCAAGACCTATTTTTTTTTTTACAATGTTAGAAATGTTTTATAATTTTTAACATCCCCGAAGAATAGAAAGTATTATAGGAAATGGAGAAAAATGTCAATGCAAATACAAAAGCCTGTCTTTTTTAAAGGTACTGGTCATGGGCAATGTATCAGAGGCAAGGTCAGAATCAACTTACGTACGTTCTTTTCCCCCAAAAAACTCTGTTAGAGAACCAAGGTACACAAGAGTCACCTAAAGTAAAACCCACAACATTGTGCTTCATAAAGGTTTGCTGGCAGTCAGTAAAGCCCTAGGACCTTCTAATTTGAGGGCTGTGTTTAGGATTTACCTTCAAGTTTTCAGCTAACTGGAAGCTTGGTTTTGGTTCTCTGTAGTATTTTGTGGCTTAGCTGTGTCTGCTGACCTTCCGGTGAGCTTCCACCAAGGAAGACAAGACCGTCAGTGCGATCCCTACTTTATCCACTTAGCTTTCATGCGAGAGCTCAAAAATCCCGTTTGTTTCTACGTATCATTAATCCCAAAGGACAAGACCATTCATATAAGCAAATGAAAATCCACCTCAGCAGCCCTGAGGAACCCAAGACCCATTTCGGGGTGGGAGAGTAGAGGCAGCTGCCTGTGCCTAAAACAGCATTCATTTTATCCTATTTTATGCTGCTGACATATATTTGGAAAGAACTCTTGTCAGCGACCAGTTATCTCCTTGTATATTACCTAAGGGCGGAAGAGGAAATCAGAATTTAAAAATTAATCTCAGAAGCCATCTGTAGGATGAAATAAGAATGTGCTCAAGAGAGCCACAGGGGCGCCTGAGTGGCTCAGTGGGTTAAAGCCTCTGCCTTCGGCTTAGGTCCTGATCTCAGGGTCCTGGGATCAAGCCCCGCATCGGGCTCTTTGCAGAACTTATTTAGGCTTGGAAAACTTATTTGGACAAGAGTTGACAATACACAAAACAGGGGAACCTGTTTCAGGTCCTCGTCAGGACTCGGGACCTGGTACCCACTGCTCTTTGCAATTCTCGTCACTATTTCAGTTTGGGGGTCTTTATGTGCCATGTGGTGGTATTAAGGGAAGCGTTAAGGGGAGAAGTGTTTCCGGGAACTATTGAACAGTTACTCGTTGACAACAAAATGGCTAACTCATACAATGACGTGGCATTAAAAACTCACTTATCCAGGTATGTGTCCGCAAGATGCCAAATATCTACGTGTTTTCAAATTCTTAGATGTTGCCTGAATACTCATAAAACCTCTGGGTGCTTAAAAGTTTAGTCTCCTACAGACATGGCCTATATATTATCTGTCTGCATGTTCACTCCATCATTATTGCCGCTGCACAGCTATTTCACAGGAAAGTTCTACAAAGAGAGTGTAAAGCACACCTGTAAAACCGGAGAGCTATTTCTGGTTGATCAGAATAAAAGTGGTTGCTTCCAATGCAGGCAATGGCTTCCACATGAGTATTGTCCTGTTTCAAAACTTCTTTGTAGTATTCCGCTGCTGATGAAATGTTGTTCATTTCCTATTCTCCATCAAGACAGAAGACCAATACTTCAGTGCCAAGAAATTATTTTTCTTCTGGCTGATTTATGTTCATCCATTCAACAAATATTGAGAGCCTACCATGTGCCAGCCTGTGTTCCAGGCCCTGAGGACATAATATGAGCAAAAAGACAAAGCTAGCTAGCTATTCTCAAGGAGGGTACAGCTGGTAAAGAAGACAAGCGAATGAACAGATAGGCAATATAACGTCAGGCAAGTATAACTGATGTGAAGAAAGGCAAGGAGAGGGGCACCTGGGTGGCTCAGTTGGTTAAGCATCTGCCTTCAGCTCAGGTCATGATCTCAGGGTCCTGAGATGGAGCCCCACATCAGGCTCCCTGCTCAGTGGGGAGTCTGCTTCTCCCTTTCCCTCTGCTGCACCCCCCACCCCAGATTTGGGCTGGCTCTCTTGCTTGTCCTCTCTCAAATAAATAAAATCTTAAAAGAAAGGAAAAAGGCAAGGAAAGAGGGAGGGAAGGATGAAGCAGAGAAGTAACATTTATATTTACATTTTTAAAGAATAACTTGGTGGCCACCCACAGGATACACCAAAGTGGGGAAGAATGGTAGCAGGGAGACCTGGAGTCCCCCCAATAATCATACATCGACACAATGATATTAATGTCCTGGCTCTTACGTCCACCTTCAAGGCCAGTGCAGGCCCCACAGTCCTCGTGGAGATAGCCCTAACTCCCTCACTTCACATCACTCTTCTGCCTCTCAGTTTACGGGACACGTATTGTGGGAACCTCTCACTTGTTCTCATCATATGAGGATCCCTACTTTTTGCTAGATTTTAATAACATTTTATCAAATCTAAGACACTCCACTGATTCTAAGAAGCACCACACAATGCCTTCTTATCACACAGAACTTTTTTTTTTTAAGATTTTATTTATTTATTTTAACAGAGAGAGAACACAAGAAGGCAGAGAGGCAGGCAGAGGCAGAGAGAGGAGCAGGCTCCCCGCCGAGCAAGGAGCCTGACGTGGGACTCGATCCCAGAACGCCAGGATCACGACCCGAGCCGAAGGCAGCTGCTCAACCAACTGAGCCACCCAGGCGTCCCACACAGAACTTTTTTTTAACCTCCATGTACTTCACTATGTTTTTTTTTTTTTATTTCAGGACTTTATTTAGAGCAGTTCTAGATTCATAGCACAACTGAGGGGATAGTACAGAGATAAATACATTTTGTTGTTCAATATCAAAAAATTACAGTCATTAATATTATCCCCAGTCTCCTCCATATTAGTTATATGAAAACAGTTTTGACCTTGAGGACCCTCTGAAAGGGTCTTAGGGACCCTTGGGAATCCCTGGACCACACTTTGAGAAATGCTGGTATTAAAATACTTGGGGCCTTTCTTCCCACTCTTCCTCACTCGTGCCCATAAGGCAAACCTGGCATGCTCGTTTCAGCCCCTTCTGGATCTCTGTGGAAGCCAACCTGCCTGAGACATGCCCAGCTGCTCTGCCCTGCACAGCAGGCTCTCCCAGCAGAGAAGGTCTGCGGGCCGTACGGTCATGTCTGTGACCTGGGCGGGTCAGGCTGTCTAACTCAGAGGCAGAACTCCATTAAGTCCTTTTGGTCATAGGGCTAAAGCCACTTGCTCCAATTCTGCATTTATTAGTAATAAAGTTAATGGTTTATCGTCCATTTTTCTGAATCTTGTTTCTATCTCACAGTTGGTTCTCAACTTGCAGTGGACGGGGTTAAGATTTTTATTAATTCCATAAGACATTCATGAGTTGATCCAAATTCATTCTGTATGTATATTTGTTCACATACTTTCTGTTTGAAATTCTTATTCAAAGCACTGCCAGGATTTAGTTCCTTAAGAGAGGAGGCTTTTTCATTCATTGTTTATAGCTGAAAAATAAGTAATTTTTTTTTAAACACAAGGCTGATGATATATTCATTAATTGGGAGTTCATCCTCTCCTGAATTTTACACTGCTTTTATGTGCAACTATTCCAAACAGTCTTTAATAATTTAAGAATATAAGAATCCATTGAAAAGCATGAATAATAAAGAATTTCACCAGAAGTGTATTTTCTACTTTTTGGTGAAACAAAACCCTTGTAAAACTTAAAAGGAAAAAACAGATGAGCACCTTAACTCTCTCCCCTATAGTCTCCACCTCCACCCCCACATATATACCAAATCCCTCCCTCCTGTAGACTGAATGTCTGTGTCTCTCTTAAATTCATGCTGAAGCCCCAGTCTCCAATGTGATAGTACTTGGAGTCTTTGGGAGGTAAGTAGGTCATTAGGATGAAGCCCTCATGAATGGGATTAGTGCCCTCGAAGAAAAGACACCAGGGGCACCTAGGCGGCTCAGCTGGTTAAGCGCCTGCCTTCCACTTGGGTTATGATCCCAGGGTCCTAGGATCAAGTCCCCGCTGAGCAGGGAGGCTGCTTCTCCCTCTGTCCCTCCCCCTGCTCTTCTCTCTCTCTCAAAAAAATAAAGTCTTTAAAAAGAGAGAGAGAGAGACACCAGAGAGATTATCTCTCCCTCTACCACGTGAGGGTACAGTTAGAAGGTGTCTATCCACAGACCAGGAAAAGGGCTCTCACTAGGAAATGAACTGGCCAGCACCTTGATCTTAGACTTCCCCGCCTCCAGAATTATGAGAAATAAATGTATGTCCTTTATGCCTCCCAGTTTATGGTATTTTGTTCCAGCAGCCTGAGCAGACTAAAATATTGTCATTCCAAAAAATAATCTCCACACCTAGGCAGCAACCTGACCACTGAACCTAATGGCCTTGAGCAGCCTGGGTCCCCATGAATGTGACTTTTCTGTTTCCAGGGCAACAACATCCCACTGTCCAAGGCTTCAGTGTTACTGTTGTCAAAGTTGGTGTATTCGTCTGCTCCAAATGCTATACCAAAATACCACAGATGAGGTGGCTTAGCCAACAGAACTTTATTTCCCCACAGTTTTGGAGGCTGTAAGTCCAAGATCAAGGTGCCAGCATGGTGGGGATCTAGTGAGTACTCTCTTACTGGTGTACAAAGGGCCACCTTCTCACTGTGTCCTCATACGGCAGAGCGAGCACCAGCACAGTCTGGTGTCTCTTTTTTATTAAAGGCATTAATCCCACCATGACGGCCCTACCCTCATGACCACATCTAAACCAAATTATCTTGAAAGGCCTCATCTCTAAATACCACCACACCGGGGGTTAGGGCTTCAACATATTAATTTGGGAGGGACACGATTCAGCCCAATGCAAAAAGATTCCAGCCAGAATAGATAATTGTTTCAAGGCTTTCAGTTCTATAAAATTACCTTGGAATGTTTGCATACTTGATTGATGGGCACATAATTTATGTAATCTTGAGGAATTTTAGACTGAAACTATGTTTTTGGCAACCTCGTGCAGTTTTTTAAACGTGTTATTGTAAAATATGTGCTTATGTTAAATAAATTTAAACACTGCAAAAGATTATAAAATGAAAAGTAATAGTCCCCTCTCCAAATCCAGTCAGAGGTTCTGTGAATAGTTTATTTTTATATTTTATTTTTTTCTCCAAATATGTTTATTTTTTTAGTGTTACAAGATTGTTTCTGCACCACACCCAGTGCTCCATGCAGTACGTGCCCTCCTCAATACCCACCACCAGGCTTGCCCGACCCCCACCCCCTCCCCTCCAAAACCCTCAGTTTCTTGCTCAGAATCCACAATTTCTCATGGTTCATCGCCCCCTCTGATATTTATTTGATAGAGAGCGAGCACAAGCAGGGGGAGCAGGAGGCAGAGGGAGAAGCAGGCTCCCCACTGAGCAGGGAGCTCGATATGGGGCTCAATCTCAGACCCTGGGATCATGACCTGAGCCAAAGGCAGATGCTTAACTGACTGAGCCACCCAGGTGCCCCTAGTTCAAGAAACTTTGTTCACATATGTGTAGACACACATGGATGCAAGTTTTAACCATAACATAATCATTCTACACATTCTGATACATGGTTCATTGTTTTCACTCTCAGTGTCTTGACTCCATATCAGCACAAAGGGTTCTACCCCATTACTTTTTTCTTTCTGCATAGTTTTCCATCAATACATAGACCATAGTTTCTTTAACCAGCCCTTTTTGATGAAGCATGTTACCTTTTTTTTTTTTGCTATAAAAATACTATAAAATCATTCTTGTACATATCTTTCTGAACTTGTATGAAAACATCCTTAAGGAAAATCCTATAAGTGAAATTGCTGGGCCAAAGAGTATGCACACTTGGAAATCTCATCAGTAATTGCAAACAGCCTCCAAATGGGTTGTGCCAACATACACTCCCAGCATCAGTGTTTATATGTGGGGTGTGTTCCTCACAACCTTGACAACCCTACATGTCATGGAACTTCTCCATCTCTGTCAACCTGATTAAGTCAAAAAAAGCATCTCATTATTTTAGTTTTTATTTCTTCAATTATGCCTGAGGTTAGGCATTTAATACACCACCTATTTATATTTCCTTTTCTGTGAACTGCCGATTCATATCATTTGCCCATTTCCCTATCTTTTATCTTTTTACTAGTGGCTTGTGTTATGGGGGCTCAGGGGGAGGGGAATTGTCCTCCTGGATACAGAAGAGCTGGAGGCAGACATGTGGCTCAGAGATCTCTGGGCACTGACTCTGCTTTCTCCTTCTAGATTAAACGAGTCTGCTGATGTGATTCAAGTTCAAAATCCAGGGAGTCCTGGTGTTTATAAACATTTCCTTCAGTGGAAAAGTATAGATGGTTTAAGTTCTTCCAGATGGGTCTTACCAAGCCCCAGTATGAAAGGCATTTTGGTGTAGCCACAATGTAGCTGGAATTGGCTGTTGTCTCATCTCTGGGGTGATTTGACTTGCATGAAGAGGATCAGCAGCCATGATGCAGGCCAGTAGGAAAACAAGGGCCTATGCAAAAGTCACACCACGATTTTGACTCACAACTGCTCTGAGGAAATACCTCGTTTCCATAAGTGTTTACAATCTTGACTAAATGAGAACCTGTAAGTTTGCGTGCATGCACATTTGTGTGTATGTGTGCATACGCATGCATGCACATGTGTAATTCTCCTACCAATCTGGAAACCACCTCAAATTCAGCAACTTTTAAGCAATGTATAGATTGAGGAAATTAAAAGTAGTCTTCTGTCTGTCTCGGGTATGGCAAATTATTTTCCCCTTTGGATAGTTTTACACTGTTTTGGTTTTATTTCTATTTGTTTTTATAGAAAATTTAACTTTATAGAAAACTTATTTAACTCTATAGAAAATTTAACTATTATCTTCTTAAATTCAATCTTTTCTATTATGGCTTTCGACTTTCTATCACACTTAGAAAGGTCTTCCCATTCCATGTTTATACAAATAATTCATCTGTGTCTTTTTTTCTGGAATTTTCATAGTTTTAAATCTTTCAGTCATCTGGCAGTAATAGATTCTTTTAGTATAAGAAATCATTATTCCTCCAGCTCTGTTTTTTTTAAATAATCCAATAATCCAATTGGTTAAATAGGCAGTCTTTATAACACTGTAAATTGTCATATGTATGAACATTCATAGACTCTATTTTGCTCCTTTAATCTATTCCTGCATTAGAATTGTGTAAATTATAGTAACTCTGGAATAAATTTTGTCAGTGTAGATTTAAAAAATATTTTCAAATATATAAATGTCACCTCAAGTACATAAATAACCATGGTATCATTTAAGTGATGTTGATAGTGGTTATTTTGGAACAAACTCACAAACTACTATAATTTGATTTAAGTTATTTAAAATAAAATGGCAAATAATGTGAGGTGAATGTTGCAATGGTTCTCAAACTCTGTTATGCATCAGAAACACCTAGTGAGCTCCAACATACAAATAATCGCCTGAGTCCTGCCTTCCAAGACATCTGATTCAGTAGGCAGAGGATAGGCCGTCCTTTTCAACCACCCCTAAACTTATTTTTACACACCGTAAACCTCAAGGACCACGAGAATAATGACTCCTAGGGTAACATTTCTAATTTCAAATATCTTCAACAAAGAATGGTTCAGAGGGGCGCCTGGGTGGTTCAGTGGTTAAGGCCTCTGCCTTCAGCTCAGGTCATGATCTCAGGGTCCTGGGATCGAGCCCCACAGCGGTCTCTCTGCTCAGCAGGAAGCCTGCTTCCCCTTCTCTCTCTGCCAACTTGTGATCTCTCTCTCCCTCTGTCAAATAAATCTTAAAAAAAAAAATGGAGTCTCGCTGGGCCCTTAATTTAAAAAAAAAAAAAAGAACAGTTCAGAGACATGACTTTTTAATGGATAAACAGAATTCCTCAAGAACAATTAAAACCACAACGAAATAAATTAAGCAGGAATAGGGCGCCTGGGTGGCTCAGTTGGTTGAGCAACTGCCTTCGGCTCGGGTCATGATCCTTGAGTTCCGGGATCGAGTCCCACATGGGGCTCCCAGCTCCACTGGGAGTCTGCTTCTTACTCTGACCTTCTCTCCTCTCATGTTCTCTCTCACTTTCTCTGTCTCTCAGATAAATAAATACAATCTTTAAAAAAAAAAATTAAGCAGGAATAAATCATTTTAGGGATGCCTGAGTGGCTCAGTTGGTTGAGTGTCTGCCTTTGGCTCAGGTCATGATCCTGGGGTCCTGGGATTGAGGCCCACATTGGGCTCTTTTCTCAGGGGGGGCCTGCTTCTCCCTCTGCCTCTGCCTCCCTCTCTCTCATGAATGAATAAATAAAATCTTTAAAAAAAAAAAGAATAAATCATTTTAAACAATAAGCGATGAACACTAGGCAGAACAACATGTTTGTTTAAGGGGAGCCTGGGTGGCTCAGTTGGTTGAGCAACTGCCTTTGGCTCAGGTCATGATCCTTGAGTTCCCGGATAGAGTCCTACACAGGCTCCCAGCTCCACGGGGAGTCTGCTTCTTCCTCTAACCTTCTCTCCTCTCATGCTTTCTCTCACTTTCTCTGTCTCTCAAATAAATAAATAAAATCTTACAAAAAAAAACACATGTTCATGTTAAAATAGAAAAACGCTGAAAAGATAAAAGATCAAAACGAATGTGATAAATAAAAAAGAACATAAAGGAAGGGGATCCCTCCAGGGAAAAGTCTGATGTACATACAAAAACCCCTAAGGCATATGTAGGGTAGGCTACAATGCTAACTTTACTAATTAACTCCAAATTTGCTGTCACACAAAGAGAAAAAGAATACACTGGAAATCTGTCTTTATATGGTAAACTTTGGCACAAGGGAAATTAACTGTTAGGTTCGATGGGAAATACTGCATCTCACTACTTTAAATTTGTGCTTAGTCCTTGATCATGCTTTCTGTGGATGATAAATTGTGCCCACAACTTGGATGCTTTCTTTTCTACTTTGAGAGCCAACTCCAATTCTACTTTTTTTCCCAAACCTTCTCCTGTAGACTTATAAAAGGATGTGATCCTTTGAGGCCTGGTCAGACCCTCAGCACAGAAGGATGAGGGGAGCTAGTTAAGGGTCTACTCCCTGTTTCAGCCAAGCGGCGGTGACTACAGAGGGTTGGCAGGAATTCTCCAACTAGCAACCATCAAAGATTCCATAGATGTCTAGCTCTTTCTGTCAGTACTTCCTGCCTGAGAAGGGCACAAGGACTGAAATGGGAAGAAGGCGGAGCTTAAAGGTCAGAGATCTCTGATCATATTGAGGCAGTCACCGCTCTGTATGAATACTACAATTATATTTCTTAAGCTTCTTGGTTAAATTTTGTTCATGTTCAATTTACGGTCACACAAGGACAGATACAGAAATACAAATACAGTATTTTATTTTTATTGAATGATCAAAGCCTTCTACTTCTGTGTTTATCAGAATTATATTTCAAAAGGGGAAACATGATTTCTAAATTTAAAAATAAAATTTGTTTTTCATTTTAGAAGTAATGCATGCTCATAACAGAAAATCTGGAAAATACAGAAAGTATAAAAAAGACAATAAAAGTCACTGATATACTATTATCCAGATATAGCAACTATTAATATCTTCCACTCTTTACCTAACAAGTTAATTTTAAAATATTGTACCTAGGGGCGCCTGGGTGGCCCAGTGGGTTAAAGCCTCTGCCTTCACCTTGGGTCATGATCTCAGGGTCCTGGGATCGAGCCCCGCATCGGGCTCTCTGCTCAGCAGGGAGCCTGCTTCCCCCTCTCCCTCTGCCTGCCTCTCTACCTACTTGTGAGCTCTCTGTCTCTGTCAAATAAATAAGTAAAATATTTTTAAAAAAATAAAAATAAAAAAATAAAATATTGTACCTAGAATTTCAAGGAATTTAAGAGAGAACAGACATGCTTCTTGTCAGTATTGTACTGGAAGTCTTATTACTAAGTGGCAAAATAATGGAGATGAAGAGATGAAACTGTGTTTGCAGATGATGACTATTTTATTGACTTAGAAAATCTAAGAGAATTTATAGATAAGATATTAAAATGTAAAAAGAGTATTAGGCCTATTTTTTTGATTTTTAAAATTTATTTATTTGAGAGAGAAAGCATGAGCAGGGGAGAGGGGTAGAAGGAGAAAGACAAGCAGACTCCCTACTGAGCAGGGAGCCCAATGTGGGGCTCAATCTCAGGACCCCAGGATCATGACCTGAGCCGAAGGCAGATGCTTAACCGACTGAGCCACCCAGGCATGCCAGTATTAGGCCTGTTTTTTAGAATCAAATGAACTTTAAAAAAATTAATGTATTCCTAGTTACCAGAAATAGTCAAATAGAAAATACAATAGAAAAAAAAGATCCCATCCGCAGTTATACCTAGGGATGGATCTCTGCAGGAAAGAGTGTAACAGGCCTGCAACTGCTATTCTTAGAAAGGCCTGCTTGTAAGGTTGGTCCCTGGCTGGCATCTGAGAACTTGGTGGATTCTCTATGTTGATATAAAACTTCTCACAAATGACAAGAGTGGCTCACACACATAAACTTTTTGTACAAAGAGTATGGCGCATGAACCTGATACGGTGTAGGAACCCCTGCTTTATGTCTGAGAGTCTGAGATTTTGGTACATGGTAGGCAGAAGGTGCCCATATCACTAATCCCCAGGAGTCCCCTTGAGTACCAAGACTCTCATGAGCTTCCCTGACAGACAGTGCCTCACACATGCTGTCACAACTTGTTGGAAGAATAAACTGTATGATTTTCATCCTGTATGATTCCACTAGGGGACAACTTCTAGAAGCTTATGAGCCTGATTTCCTCTGAACTTTGACCGATGTGCCTTTTCCCTTATACTGAGTTTGCTTGATAGCCTTTTGGTATAAATCTTAGCCCTGAGTACCACTGAATGCGGAGTCCTGAGTCCTTCTAATAAATCACTGAAACTCAGGGTGGTTTGGAGGACCCCCAATATAACATCTTCGTGGAGCTAATTATAAAATGTTCATTGAAGAACAAAAGAAGACCTAAATAAATGGAGAATTTTACCATGATGGAGAGTGTGAGGAAGGGCAGCCCACTCACCCCTATCGGTCATATGTTTAATGCAATTCCAATCAATATGCTTGTAGGAGTTGTTTTGATTTTTAATGGTTCATGATAAGTCAATCCTAAAATCAATATGGAAGAGCAAAGGGCCAAAAATAACCAGCTGTGAAGGAGAGTAGGCGGTGGAATTTGTCCAGCTTGAGATCAAGAATTACTGTAAAGCTATAGTAATTAGGCAGTGGGAAGGGCATCTCAATGGGGCTTTCCATGGAATTTGACATGATTCTAAAATTTGTAAGAATAAGTAAGTCCAAAATAGACAAAACAGTCCTGATAAAGAACCATACCAAGTAGTGTATGAGGCTGCAGTAATTAAGACGGTATAATACCGGTACAAGGATAAACAAACAGACCAAAAGAATAGACAGCCATATTGACAGTAGACAAACATATTGACCATATATGGAAAAGAAGTTGATATTTGACATTACAGACCTTGGCAGAAGGATCAAATAGATACGCTGGACAAGGAGCTATCTATAGTGGGAAACTCATTTAAATCCCTATCTCATACCACACTCCTTACTCTTCTGTATGTTTGAAATACCTCATAATAAAAACTTAGTTTGATGAAATGCATACACTAAAATCTCTTACTCTGTTAGTAAACCTCAGGCCAGTAATCATAGTTTTATAAACTGTTCTCCTTGCTAGGATCCCAAGGGTCTGTGAGCTTACTGAAGTATCATATAACCTCAATTTCACATCTACTTTTTGAATAATATAAACTTTACCTCATAGATCCTGGCAATTCCACAAAGTAGGGTTACTTCTCCTGGAAACTTATCTAAGCCTTGTTTGAAAAGATTTAAAGCCGTCACTGGTTGATCCAATGAGACATAAACCTAAAACCAAGACATATTTCAATAAAAGTACTGGTTCTTAAAATAACAGTATTTGTTATGACAAGTTTATAATTATTGCTTATTAACAGATTATCTCCTAGATATCAAAGTAAAAAGTTTTCACAAATGGGGATTAATTTTCAATAATCATGTTATAGTTTTATCTTCACATGTCATATATGAAGCATCCATTCATTTATTCCTTCATTTATTCCTTCAACAAATGCTCATGGTGGGCTTGCTATTGCCTCAGAGACCGAGCAGTTACTGAATAAGAGAGGAACGAGGGAAAATCTTTTTAGGATAGAACAGACAGGAGTATGTCTATAAGCGGGCACAAAGGAACCAATTATGAGATAGAAGGTGGAGACGCAGGAGAAAGAGGGGAGGACCAAGGAACAAGAAGGTCTGAGAAAGAGCAGCAGTGGAGAGCCTACAGAGAAGCTGGTTTTGGAAAAAGGCCCTCGGAAATAGAGGAGGAACAGATTTGTGAGGAATGGGGTCAGAGAGCTGAGAAAGTTAACACTTGATGGTTTCCACCTAATTAGCAATTAGGACATTAGCACAAATAAATCCTATATTCTGTAGGAATTTCTAACATAGGGAATTACAGCTTTAGGCATGGAAATATAAGATTATGACATTTTTTCTTCATGATCTTGGATCCTCTTTTTCTTTCCAAATAGACTGTGCTTTGAAGAAGGCCCAAATGGATCCACAGAAAAACTGTTTAGTGTTTAATGCGAAAGTGTGAGATTAAAGGGAGAGGTATGGATGAAAATATTTCAACTTTTACTGGATACACTATTGAACTGCTTTTTTAAATACAATAAAAATTTAATATACCAAGTAATAAAAAACATTTAATTTTTTAAAAACTAACAATCTAGTATTTTCAGAAATAATATTGTTCCTAAATCAGACTGATCTCTATTTAGCAATTATTCTTTCATATAGTAAAGAAAATAAGTAAATTTTACTTTTATACAGTCATGTAGGCAATAATAGGTTTAAGCAAATCAATTTATGGAAAAATATGTCAAACCGTTTATTCAACAAGAGTTAAAAAACACATTTTTTTAACCACCTGGCAAGTGATTATCAGTTAAGAAGATGACAGTCAAAGAGTGTGACCTGAGTTTTAATTTCAAGGTATCTGAAAAGTTTAAAAGTCACTGTGATGCTGAGAAACTTCTTTAAGAATTTTAGGTTTAATATATAATGTACAGAAGGTAGACTTAGTTTCAAACATCTCTGAAAACTACAGTAAACAGATCAAGATTATTTAGCACCGTAAGTTTGTAGAGTGTACGTTCATTTTGTTTCTTTTTAGTATGCAAATTCTTAAAACCATATTTAGGAAGTAGTGGCACTTCCTTTTATAGCTCTTCTTTTCAAGCTCCTTTCATACACTTTTTATTTTAAAAAATTCGTCAAGATACAGCAAGATGATGTCCTAATCACCACTTCATCAAATGTTTCAAATAGCCCTGGTGAGGGCCAAGAAGTAACTTCTTCCCAGGGCGGAAACTGAGGGGGCTGTGAGGGGGCCGCAAGGGGCAGGGAGGAGGAGGACCCGCGTTGGGAGTGCTGGCTCTGAACAGCCAAGTGACCCTGAAAATCCTGCTCAGCCTCTTTGAGTCTCCAGGGTCATAAGAATACAGAGGAAATGCTGAAACCTACCTTGCGGGTGACTCTGAGGCTTAAATTCACATGTGGGTGAAACAGACTGGATAGAACACCTTCCCCTGGGTGGGGGTTCAATCAAGGGGGAATATTGTCTTTGTTATTATGGCAGAGCCAAGAAGCCAAGGGCTTCCATGAAAACAATTCTGGTTCTCTGCAGTCTGCTGGGGTGGGAGACGGGCATGCCGTAGAAAAGAAGATCTCTCTGGGGCCCGATACACACAGGGGGTGGGAATTAGCCTGTGGCAGTTTCTTCTGCTCTAATGGGCAATCTTTCAAAGGGGTTTTCTAATTTTTCATGGCAATCAATTGCTCCTGAGACAGTTACCCTCCATATGTTCTCACTTTTCCACTTGCTATAAAGAAAAATAAGTCTGAGCACATTAACTTGCCAACAATTCCTGAAGAAACTGGCAACTCTCCGTATATATTGGCCAGAATTTGAACATTTATTTTGAGAAGACAAATTTCACTCCAGTTAAGAATACTTACTTACTTTGGCCAAGTAGAGAAATGTATCTACCATTTCCTGCTGCTTCAGGGCTGATTTAAACTGTTTTTCTGCTTCACGATACATTCCTAACCTGAGAACAGCCATTTTAAAAATGAGACATTCAACTTAAAAATAAATGCTACAGCACTTATTCACACACAGAGGATAGGAATAGAGACAAATCACATTTCTGAGAGTAAGCGTGTACCAAAAGGAGGTAATATCACACACACACATAAATTATCATCAGCATTATGTTTAGAGAGTGGAGCACAAAGGTGCCCATTTCCCACATTCGCTGTGCCCGTAACCCTCCAGTGGTCTGTAACAAGTGTGTCTGTAGCCTGGACACAGCAGGACCAACAGCTGCCAGCAGCCAGAGCGCGTAGGTTTACCACCCAAAGGGCTTATCATCAGCTGGGCCTACAGCCAAGTGACCTGAGTATAAATGCTCTGGGTCTCCGTTTTATTGGAAGAACTTAAGGTTGGCATTTCTTTGAAAACATCATCTACTCTGAGACAAAGGCCCATTTTTAAAGCCCTTTTTAAACTGTTTTGATGTAAGTAGTACTTGCTTCTTGAGTGATACAGTTATAACCATTTCATGATCCTAGAAACATTTTCTTTTCCTTTTTTAACTTCGTATCTGATACAGATTGTCCCAGTCTACAAATGTGAGATTTGTTCCTTGTCTAACAATAATAGTTAGTCCTGATATCAGTCCAGTTTTTCTACCCAGGGAACATTTTATTACTAATGAATCAGTCATTAGAGCATTAAAGTTCAATCAATCATTAAAGCACACTTGAGTCTGCTCTAGATCTGTCGGGCTTTCTCCTAATGACTCATCCCTAGCCAGCCAAGAGCTGCCTAGGTACTTTATGATGCTCTCATTCTGTGAAATGATTGTTTTGTAGGATGTTCCATTGAGCTGCTTTCATTCAGAGCCTCAACAGAAGAGCTCTAACCTTCTACCGAGGTTGTCTAAGCCTTGAGCACTGGTGTGGCTACACCCGAACAGCTGTTGGAAGATGTGGGATTGATGGGATTAAAAGGATTAAAACTGCCCTAAAGTTAGAATGTGTGAGATGGCGTAAGGCCCCACCTCTTCAAAGCTCCCACAACTTTTACCAGGAGTATTCACAAATGTTATCAAAGAACTCTCAAGTTCTGAACCACAGCATAGTTCTATACAAAGCTTCAACTGAGCATTCAAATCTTAAGCATGTGGCTGAAGTTCAGCCACACTTAATTATCCATGAGAGTATGTACATTTCTATCTGATATACTGTCTCTTCCCAAAAATGATTTAAAAGGAATTATAATACTATAAGATACATATATAAAACAAAAATATGGAAACAGATATATTTTCTAAACAATGGTGATGGAAAGATAAACAAATTAAAATTTTAAAAAAGAGCAATCAAAGCCATTTGGCTACCCTGGAAACCATAGAAAGGAAGGATGGGTCATATACATTTTTTTTATTGCTGCATCCTCAAGTGATAACTTCTAATACTAACAAAAAGGAATAACCACATGGGTTCTTCTGCAAAGGAAATTAAGTGGGCCATATATAAAGTCTAGGAATAAGGAAAATATGTCAAGTTCATGAATTCAGGTCAATGTCGGAGAATCAAAAGTCCTAAGATAAACTCACCAACTGCCAACCTTTTCTCTCCAATTTAATTCAGTAAATATTGTCAAGCACCAACTGTATAACATTTCATGATGCAAAAAAGATCACAACCATGAACTAAAGGCACCAATAAGAATGGAACAAAACATGTTCACAAATAACTGGAATTGTATTATGGCCAATAAAAAAAAAAGTACCTTGAGAGCACAGAGGAGGACCACACGAAGATAGTTTCAGAGAGGAAGTGACAGGCAAGACTTTAAGAGCTAGACAGGGTGGGGTGAGGTGGGGGAACACCTCCGTTGAAAGCAAAATATCAGCCCAGGCACACAGCAGAGTGCACAGCATAGAAGGGGAATGCTGAGTTGTTTGGTTTAACTGGAAAGGAGGACACAATAAGTAATGGGAGAAGGGAGTGAGGGGGCAAGCATGGACTGGGACAAGATCAGACATGCTACACTTAAAATACAGACTTCATTCTAGAGGTCGTGTAGATTAGCCAAAAAATCCAACAAGAGCTGTTTTTTTCCACAACAGTTATTCTGATGGTAGTATATAAGAAGGATTGCGGGAGCAAGAAAATGGGGGCAGAGAACTCAGGTAAGAAGCTAATGGAACAATTCAAACAAACTAAAAATCAGAATTCAGGCACTGGAGTGGGAATGCGGTAGTAAGGGAGCTACTGTAGACCACCCGGCAGAATTTACCGGTCAGGAGCAGAGACACAAGTCAACTGGGGCTCTTCCTCTGGTAATCCATCCCTGACCTCTCCAGTCCAAGTTAGGAGTTCTTTCTCTGAGTTTCCTGTGCTTGCTTCTATCCCAGTGGGAGCCATGCTTATGATTGTTTACTGTCCGCTCTCCCCCATTGGACGGTAAACCCTTTGAAGGAAGGGCTATCTAATAAATATTTGTGACCCCTGGGCCTGGCTCGCTAAATATCTTAGTGAGTCAGTGAATGCAGGAGTGCTGAGCACATACTAAAGATGAGACGCTATTAAGGGACAGAAGAGAACAGGGATTAATACGGCAAGGTAAACTCATTTAAATGCCATCTTATACAGATGGCAGAAGGAATCCAAATTGTGCTTTTCTTTAATTATTAAAGATTTCTTAAGGTTTTGTTTAGAAGCTCAAGATTTCAAGCTTGCCTTCACAAATTATATTCATAAAAGTTTAATGGTATAATGCTATAAAATTACCTTTTAGTAGAAAATACTTCCTTAGCCTAACAGCAGAAAAAACACAAGTTCTATGTAAAATATCTAAGTGGAAAGTAGTCTTAATTTCTTTTTTTTCTCCCCAAATATGTTTATTTTAATTTTTCAGTGTTACAAGATTGATTGTTCATGCACCAAAAAAGAATAAGCATCCTTTTTATTCCATTTACATATTTCCATTTCCTCACAGTGTTTGATAAGTAAAGTTCGTAAGTACTAAAGGATGCTCACAGTAACTGGTTTACCTTGTTTTGAATACCAAACAATGTATTTATATTTGTAAAATACAATTGCCCATTTGTCTCTATTTTTCAAATGCTCCAAATGCATTTCAATACAAGGCAACAAGTTTTAGATCTCATTTACTAGTTGCTGTATAATATTCATAAAATTAATTACAACTTTTCTGACCTCTCAATTAATTTGCTTAAAAATGTGTGTAGGGGCAGCTGGGTGGCTCAGTCAGTTAGACGTCTGACTCTTGATTTCAGCTCAGGTCATGATCTCAGCCTCGTGAGATGGAGCCCTGTGTGAGGTTCCATGCTCAGCGGAAGTCTGCTTGAAGAGTCTCACCCTCTGCCCCAACCCCACTTGTGTGCACGCTCTCCCTCTCCTCCCAAAAAAGTGTGTTTAAACATTAAGTGAATTAATATAAGAAGATTCAGATCCTAAACATTGGAATTATACAAGTCATAAGAGAAATGGCATCAGAAAGCTGAGCTCAAATTCTTTCTGCCATTTACAGGCCGTGTGAATTTGGACAAGTCAATTTATCTTTCTGAGGCTCAATTTTTCTCGTCTGGACTAAAAGCTAATGATAATAGCAACTACCTCCAGGTTCTGTGAGATTTAGGCGAGATAATGTAACATGAGGACAAGCAAGCTCTCAACTGTGAAGCACTTTACAGATGTGAGGCATCAAGGAACATAAAAAGACTTCAGAGTAAGAAAAGAGGAATGGGAATCAACAGACTCAGTTCTAACAGGTCCCTCACTCACTAGTCTTTCACTAAGTAGTTCCTAATGCAAATCACAGGCTCTCTCTGGCCTCAGCTTCCTCATCTGAAAAGGGGTGCTGGATCTGATGGTCTCAGAGTTTCCCCTGCCCATCACTACCATTTTATTATTCCAGAGGTATCAGTTCTTAGTGCTACCATGTTTAAATGCTTTCACACCTAAGTCAAAGACATAGTTCTCATTTCTTCCTGAGAAAATCGACCCACAAAAAAATGTTCAGAGTTGAGACTCTAAAATATGCCACCATGTCTAAGCCCTTCACAAATAATCAAAATCTTACCTGTAGTAACATTTTCCAATCTGCACTTTCCACCACCAGTCCTTGTACTGAGAGTGCTCTGTGGAAAGGGCAGCCAAGTCCAAAGCCTTTGAAAACAGTTCATTTTGGATTAGGATTTTCTTTTTGAACAATGAACAGAAACAATAAATAATGAAATAAACCATATAATTAGCATCAATCAAAACATGCATTAGATATCAGACAGAAACTCAAGTTGCTCATGTTTCCAGATGGCTCCACCAATTTTCCCTAAATAATCAGTTCCAGACTGGAGGGCTGGCAGCAGATGAATAGTAAAAACTGATCAAAGAAAAGCAGGTGTACAATATATTAGAATATAATTTTAATATACAAGGCACAAAATGGCTATTAAAAAATCCCCTAAGTTGTGTGCTCTCCCCAACCTTCATCTACCATCCATTGGGTCAAAGCGCCTCTAAACTCAGTGGCAGCCAAGCCTTTGGTGTGCCAGCCAGATCCAACTGCAGGCCCCACTTGAAGACAGATGTAGAGAAATAGAGAAAGAGCAAGCAAGCAGAGAGAAGGAGGTCTGGAGAGCAGGATCATGAAGTGTCAAAGGAGCAAAGGCACTTGAATATCCGTCATCTTCCTTCGCCACTGTTCTATCATTCTGACCCCAGTTCACATCTAGTGATGCTGACAGTCAGACTCACCTTTGCTGCTTTCTTCTGAGCTGCTTTCTTACTTTACATGTGTTTATCCCTTTCTCTCTAATGTCTTCTAGTTTGTTCCTTCTAGTGTTTACTCACGATCAGACATGAGATGACTAAACAGGACTTAGGATTTTATACAGAAGTGGAAACCTTTTGGACAAAAAAGAAAGCAACTGCTCTTTACCAAATTTGAAGCTCAGGTGAAGATCTGGTGAATTAAAACTCAGATTCTTAGTTAAAAGAGAATCCTCATGTTTTATATTTATGATTCGTTCTCTTGAGGTTGGAAAGCTCTTATTCTTTAGCCAGTGTTAGTATAACTGTGCTAGCCAACAGTTAAAGTAACTCTCAGATTTCAGTTCTATTAGCTCAGAATATATCCCATATTACTGTCCATGTCTTAATATGAACTCTTTCCTGAAATCCAAGCCAGATGAGTTCATACCGCAGAATTAATAACTTTTCCTTATGTTTCCCCATATTTTCTTGCTCCAGGGGAGACTTCTAAATGTGCAAACTCTTTATAAAGGGATGATGTCACCACACTGAGGATCTAATGGACCTGAAAAAATCAACACCTCTATTTGAAAGCTATGGGAATTAAAAACAAGCCACATGCTACTTTCATATGCTTATTTTCCTTTTTCCCCAAGCCAGAAATAAAAGTGGAAGCAAAAAAATGCGGGGGGAAAGTGTAACTTTTGTTAGCATTATGTCTGAAAATACTCGAAAACCGTATTTTTGATCAGCTCAATTGAGGACTGCATTGTAAATATCTGAACATATTAATTTTAACTTAATCTTTGCAAATAACTCTTCCAGCAGATAGATCATATTCACTCTCATGTTTAATATAACAGACCTTCTAGTTTTTCAGAAAAATATGTCACTCTAAATTTGTCACATATTCTAATTTCCCAAGGTTAGATTTAGCACTTATTACAGGCTGCCGATTTTCCTTATGGTCCTAAAACAAGTCTTCCTAGGTAAGATGTCTCATGTTTGTGCTGAACCTGATTAAGGAAGTTAACATGAATTGTTGATATAGAATAAAAATTGTAAAAAATATGTGATCCCTCATCATATGAACACTGAGGATTCACGAGACAATACTATCTGTGGCCATTTCAAATGGGCCTTAGGCTCCCTGAGGAAAGTACTCCTTCTTATGCATCTCTGCTGTTCTGATATGTTTCTCTGCTGTTAAGAGGCACTCAGGAATGATGTGTTGATTGAATTCTATTCTTTATTTCTGACTTTTATTGAAAAGAACTTAAGAGCCAAACTGTCATAGTAGTAAGATTCATAATGAAAAGCTATTAACATTTTAACATGTTAAAGTAGGGGCGCCTGGGCGGCTCAGTGGGTTAAAGCCTCTGCCTTCGGCTCGGGTCATGATCTCAGGGTCCTGGGATCCAGCGCCACATCGGGCTCTCTGCTCAGCGGGGAGCCTGCTTCCCCCCCTCTCTCTGCCTGCCTCTCTGCCTACTTGTGATCTCTCTCTCTCTCTCTGTCAAATAAATAAATAAAATCTTTTAAAATAAAATAAAATGTTAAAGTAATGACAGATCTATATTTCTTTAGTCTTTCCCAATTTTTAAAAACAAATTTTGACTACATAATATTTAAGAATCTTTGAATAATTTAATCAATCTGATATCTAGATATTAATGAATGTCTAGAATGTCATATAAAAGCCATAAGTTTATAAAAGTCCATAAGGAGAGGGGACCTTGGCATATCTAGACTACATAACGTTTGTGAATATGCCCAACTGAGTGTCCTAGTGTATTTCTAAGTAATAGTGCTCCAACCATTAATATATTTTTAAAACCAGCCATCCTTTAGCTATTGTTATAGTTGCAACAACTTTAGGATGATGAAATTAAAGAGCACATGGAAATGAAAATTCCAGAATCAGCCCATGTGCCACTTTGAATTTGCCAGTAGTGCCAATATCACCCCAAAAGGCAGAAGCGAGGAGGGAAGGGGGTTAGTAAGGACTCAAAGGCAGAAATACAGTTTTCCATAAATCAACTTTAATTATCGCTTAACTATCACCTCATAATATTCTCTATAGTTACTTACAGTAACCTCCAGATTTGTCTGTAGACAAATACAGAATCACCAACCCACATGGCACTTAGTTTTGTCAATATTGCCCACACAAATGGAAAAAGCATTAAGAACGGAAAGACAGGAGTATAGTTTTCCATGGAAGAGCAGTTTCATTCTTTCTTTTTTTCCCCTAAGATTGTATTTATTTATTTGACAGAAAGAGATCACAAGCAGGCAGAGAGCGAGGGGGAAGCAGGCTCCCTGCTGAGCAGAGAGCCCGATGCCGATGCCGGGCTCGATCCGAGGACCTGAGATCATGGCCTGAGCCGAAGGCAGAGGCTTTAACCCACTGAGCCACCCAGACGCCCCAGTTTCATTCTTTCTTAAGATTTGAGAATGTTAAGATTCTTTTTTTTTTTTAAGATTTTATTATTTATTTGACAGAGAGAGCACAAGTAGGCAGAGAGGCAGGCAGAGAGAGGGAAGCAGGCTCCCTGCTGAGCAAAGAGCCTGATGCGGGGCTCGATCCCAGGACGTGAGATCATGGCCTGAGCGGAAGGCAGAGGCTTTAACCCACTGAGCCACCCAGGTGCTCCAAGAATGTTAAGATTCTTCACAGTATCCTCCCTATTTGTCTATAATATTCTCTGTAACTGTGTGAAAGAGTTTATTGATAAAGAAATTTAGAGGCCACCCAAAGTAACTAACATAAAAGTACCTCTGATTTCTTAAGCATATAAAAAAAACAATTTTTCTTTTCTCTTTCCAGCTAAAGTTGTAAAACATAGTTTGGGGAAAAAGGTATAAAAATGCACAAATGCATGCTTTCTGCTCATTACCTAAATCCTTCCTCCACTGAGAAAATAACATTTGTGGTAAAAATCTAAAATGACATCTTAATGGAACAGGCTGATCCATAACAGAACTATAATGTGATGGACCCATAACAGAGTGAAAAAACAGAAACAGGGCATCTGTCCTACTCGATACCACTCACATCCATCACAGCACCGGAACGCAGTCACTCAGTAATTCTGTGTTTGAAGAATAACCCAATCAAGCAATAAGCAAATCAATAAATTAGTGAATAAAATGAGAATAGAGGAACGAACAATTTGTGCATTTGACTAAATACAAACAAAAACTGCTTAATTTCATGTTCTACAAAATACGTGTATT
The DNA here is from genome assembly GCA_028533885.1 of Nasua narica. Taxonomy (NCBI): domain Eukaryota; kingdom Metazoa; phylum Chordata; class Mammalia; order Carnivora; family Procyonidae; genus Nasua; species Nasua narica. Next base: position 113,726,267 of record CM052797.1, on the reverse strand, counting down.
GAAGGTAAGCAGGTGAAAATAACAAGTAGCATGCAATTACAAACATTTTAATTTATTACTGCCCCTAATTTGTAGCTAAACTTATAAATGAAAGGCTGCTATAACATTATTGAAAATTTTGGAAAAAACTGGATAAATTTTTGGTGAAATTGGGTAATTTCCATTCGTGCCATGAGGTATAGCTTTTTTATTTACTGTTGTAATGTAAGCTATTGGCACCATGTAGGGATTAATAAATATTTGCAGAATTAATACAACGTCAACCCTGTAATACTTTTATTGCCATTTTTTTGGTAATACCTCCTAGTATATGCTATAAATATATATGTTTAAAGTGATATTTCTATTTAATGTACATGCTACAGGGTATAGTTTGTTGGCTTAACATTATAAATACTTTCCTGTTTCTGCCTAATTTTTATAATTATGACTTCTAATGGCTGCATAAAGTCCCAGCATGCAGTATATTATAATCTACAAGGCTCATCTTCTATCATTGAACATACAGGTTATAGTCCAGGTTGCTTTGCTACTACGACCAATGTTACAGTGAACACCTCGGCAAATACTGAGCTTCTTTGTGAAATTTCTTGAGAAGGGAAATCACAGAAAGAAATGGAATAAGTATGTTTATAGCTGTTTTATATTATCATACTCTTTTCCAAAATGTTATACCATTTAAAATATCATCTATAAAATATCAGTATAACAATTACTTTTCTCTCCCAGCATTTTCCCCAAATTTCATAAACATAAAATTGTAAGTCCAAAATTCCTTTAACTTACATTTTTGTTTTAGAAAGTGCATCTCTAATGTGCTTATTTACTGGCATTTTCTCTAATGTAAATTTTCTGTTACTGGATCACTTCCATTTCCATAAAACATTTCCTAACAAAGTCAAATAAGCTTTTTCCTATTTAACAAACACTAACATTTTTAAATCATGCTCATGTACATATTTCAACCCTCTGTTGTCCTTCTATGTTTCGTTCTGTTTTGTTTCTGTCCACTGTGCAGATGTATATGAATTAGAAAGTCTTTGTCCTTTGTGATTGCTTTATAAATCCAACCAAATCTGTGAACTATTCTATTGCTTACTAGTTTATTTTTTAAAAAACTCTTCAGTCGGGTGCCTGGGTGGCTCAGTTGGTTAAGCAACTGCCTTCGGCTCAGTCATGATCCTGGAGTCCCAGGATCGAGTCCCGCATCAGGCTCCCTGCTCAGTGGGGAGTCTGCTTCTTCATCTGACCTCTCCCCTCTCATGCTCCCTCTCTCTCATTCTCTCTCTCTCTCTCAAATAAATAAAATCTGTAAAAAAAAAATTCTTCAGTCATCGAATGTCTACAAGAAAGTCTTTAAACAAACAAACAAAAAAGTCTTTAAACAAATTTTCTCAACAGTGTTTAATGAAGTATAAGGATCTGTTTCAAAAAGAGTAAAAAATTGCACTCAATGTTGCCTGTTCTAGAGTATTAAAGAGTCTTTCACTGTTCCTAAGAATAAAAATATAAAATTGGTAGGTGGGGATATTAGCTCTCAAACATTATTTTGTAATACTCCCTTGCTACTGAGATCTATCTGACAGTCATTTTTGCTGTATCTTTTCTCTTAATTTGTGAACTTCCTCCATTGAGTGAGGAGACCCACTCCCTCCTCTTTGAAGCCAGGAGCTCTGGCCTTCAAGTTCCGTTCATGCTCCCAGGTCTATTTTCCTACATTAGGAGGCCTAGCATTCCAGCTTTCTACTGATCATTGCCTTTCAAACCATCTTCTTCAGCAGTAGTTCCCAACCCTGGCTGAAAATCGCATTGCCTGTGGAGCTTTTATTAACGACAGATTTACCAGACATACCCGTGGGGATTCTGATTCAGAGAGAGTAGCTCGGATCCAGAAATGCATTATGTTAAAATTCACCAGGTGGTGCAGAAACAGTAGGATTCAGGAACTACTTAAGAGCCCTAGGCTTTGAGGGGCCGGAGCTCACGTGGTAGAGGAGTAAGGAGGAGGCTGGGTGCGTGTGTTCTTGGTCTGCTACTTCTGCTTAAATTCAACCAGCCCTGCTTATGTCTGTTTTATACAGTAGGATCTGGATGAGATTTCATTGGAAGAGAAAGGTTGTGCTGCTTAAAGAAAAAATTTGAAAGTCATTGCTCTATTTGTTTAAGATTTTCAAATTTTAAGATTTTAAGATGTTCAGATTTTTTTTTCAATCGATAAATATGAAGAAACGTGAAAGCATTCTAAAATACATAATATGTAAAGGTCAAAGTCTATTAGACTCTTCAGAGTCCTTAGAATCCTTAGGATCTTTACCATGTAAGTTCAGTTAGTGCAGAGAATAAATTCTATTTCATTTCGACATGGCTGCTATTCCTCAACACCATTATATCAATGCCAAGATGTAGAGCGACATCCTCAAGATGAATCTATTGATGAAGACGCCAACACCATGATGTACCAACAGCGTACAATCTGTCTACTTTCTGAACCCATCGTCTGCAACTCCTCCCTTCACAGACCTCATTCCGGCTACCCTGGCCTCCTTACTGTTTCTTGAACAATCCAAGCGTGCTTCCACTCGGGCCTTTGCGGTTGAAGTTCTCTCTGACTTAACAGAATCTTCCTACACGAGACAGTAGGGTCCGCCCTCCTTCGTTAGATCTCTGTTTAAGTGCCTTTGCCGAGTGGATTTCACCGCCCACCTTCCACCCCCACCTCAAAACAGCATCCTGCCTGGCGGCACCAACCCCCTACCTGCTTTCGGGCTCTGCTGTTCTCAGAGTTTATATTTTTGTAATGACCCCATGACACATGATGTGTTTCGAAATTTGCTAGTTGTCTCTATTCCTTGCACAACCAGGATATAATCTCCAAAAGGGCAGAGATTTTGTCTGCCTGCTTCACTCTGTGATCTTGGGGCCACGGCTCAGACATTTTTTGATGAAAGCGTACGTGTCTCTTCAATAAATGAATTAATCCTCAGAAAGGCAAGATACAGTTCTCTGCTATGTAGAGTCTGACTCCCTTATTTGGATGTTTCTTTATAAGGACAGTTTAACTACATGATATTACGTGTCTCACTGAAAGCCTCTGCCCGGCTTTATATTAAGTGAGAATGGCATGTACTGACTTACTTACAGGAAATGTGTGTGATTTCTGCTCAGCCTCATTTCCTCTCCTCCCTACGTGGCCACATGCACTAGCACTTCACGACAGAAAACTTCCACGTTGTGCGCATGAGGGGCAGGCTCTCACCGACAGTTAGTACCAGCGGTATCTCCAATTGGATAGCCTGTCACAACCTCCAACTCAAAATGCCTTCAAGTGAATTATCCAGCTTCCGTAGAAACTGACTTCCTTCCCTAATTATCCCATTTCTGTTAGTAAAACAATCCTTCTTCTCATAGCATCTTTAGGAGGCAGATTTGATGTGTGCCTTTCCTCTGTCCTCCACATCTAATGTATCATCATGTTCTGTCGCTTCTTTCTTTAAAATGTCTCTTTAATGCTCCCATTTCTCAGTAGATGGCCTATTCATTTCTCACTCCTTACCGTGCTCAGGTTTTTACCCTTTCTTCCCATTTATTTTCCGTCCTCTCCCCCCAAAATCTGACTGACTTTGTGACTCTTTACTAGTATCACCCCTTTGATTTTTTTTTTCCCTTTGCTACCTGGTGACAATTTCACAGCCTGACAATTACCTCTTTAACTGTTTCTTTAGGCCAATTTTATTTTCTCAGCTAGACTGCATGTTATAGAGTCAGGAAAACAAATATTTTTATTAGTTTTCCGAGTACATAGCAGAGTGGTTGACACATAGAAAACACAACTGAGAAAAACATTTTTATTTTCCTGAATATTTAACATACGGTTATAAAGCTTTTCCCCCAAACTATTAAGAAAATGAGGGAAAATACTATCATTAGACTCTGCAGAATTAACTATGTTCAATTTGACAAAATTTATGCAGTAACTGGTCATTTGCATATTAGCATGTAAAAGTGAAACAAATGAAATCATATGCATATAACCTTTAAACTCTGCTAAGAAGCTACCAAGATGATTATTACTGAAACTGAGTGATGGGTGATACTCACTCATTATATTATTTTCTCTACTTGCGTGTGTTTGAATTTTTCTATCATAAAATGTTGAAGGAGGGAGAAGGGGTGCATTACAAAGAAACGAGAAACACTCATGAGTAAACCTATAATAATACCCTATACGGACTACAGGAAAAAAAATGGATCGACAGTGCTAACTATTAGCATGAAAAACATACTGTAGCACAAGCACGTTATGCAATATTCTTAGTTATCTATATCTTGCTCTTCAATGGATATCTACATACTCTGTTGGACCAGGCAGTTCTTACCACTTCTATATTTTTAACAAATTTTCCTATTGTAACTGACAGTAGATTTGAAAGTATTAGTAATGCTCCAATTTTTAATAATTCCATCTGTTTATAAGGTAAGAACATTTCAGAATCAAAATCACCAATGTCAGAAAAATTACAAGAGAAAACAGCATGAATTCAAAACTTACAGTCTTAACATCATTTTCATGATGAAAGATATACTCGAACAAAGCCTATGGGGAAAAATGCCAAAAATACATTAGATTTTATTTTAACAAAAGCACTGTATTGTTATATCAAAACTGAAAGACCATTTTGACAGCAGCTGCGTTGAACCAAAATAACAAGGTACTCTAAAGTGCCTTTATAAGTAAACGGTCCATTATTTGTTACAATCACCATTTTAAAATACAGCGATTTATACTTGATTCCTGTTTTTATAGAATACAAACTGGAAAACTCAAATAACTAAACAGTGTTTTTCATATTACACATACTATTTTACTAGAAAGAGACAAATGAAAAGACCAACTTTGGAAGTATCCTAAAACAGATTCAGCCCATTCTTTTACACACTCTGCATTCATGGTATAGTGATTATGATATTGATAATGACACTTTAGACATGGGGAAAATCTGGAAGTTCCTTTTGAAACAAAGTAGAGCTCGAGTGTAAAATGGGGTGTGTAGATGATGACTCGGAGACCCATTACTATGATACTTCACTCAACTCATCTGGACAAGTAAGCATTTACTGAATTACCCCTTGATGGTATCACATTTGTCTGTAAAGCCATTACCGTACACTTGCAAAGAGCCTAGCGTATCAAGGTTATTACCAGAGAAAACTCAAGAGGCAACCAAAGAAAGAAAAAGGAAATCAGGACAAGGCCCTTCTTTTAGAAACTATACCCAACCCTCCACTGGTTCTGTTATAAAGAAAAAAAGTTAAAAGTGCACTTGTGCTACCATTGCTGTGAAAACGAGTTACCACAGACAACTCAAGCAATCATCAGTAGAAATGAGTCCTGATGAGTAAAGGCGAATTGGAAACCAAAGACAGAAAAACTGGGCGTTCTTTTTTTTTTTTTTTAATATTTTATTTAGTTATTCATGAGAGACAGAGAGAGAGAGAAAGGCAGAGGCAGAGGGAGAAGCAGGCTCCCTGAGGAGCAGGGAGACTGACACAGGGCTCGATCCCAGGACCCTGGGATCACGACCTGAGCCAAAGGCAGACACTTAACCGACTGAGCCACCCAGGCATCTTACTGGGCATTATTTCTACAGCACACTAAAAGAGCACAAAATCTAGTTCAGTTTAAGTCTATTAACACAGACCTTAGGTCTGTTCTGGAACATCTGAGTTTGAGGGAGATGCCTTCATGGGACTGCACCCCCTGGATAGAAAACTGCAATGAGGGGGTGTGGGGGGAGGGTGCAGTCAGTTAAGTGACTGCCTCTTGGTTCCAGCTCAGGTGGTGATCTCAGGATCATGGGATTGAGCCTCACATCAGGCTCCACACTGAGCACAGAGTCTGCCTAAGTTTCCCTCTCTCACTCTTCCTCTGCACCACCCATCCCCTCAAATAAATAAATCTTTAAAAAAGAAAAATAAATAAATCTTTAAAAAAGGAAACAGCAGTGGTACCAACTAGCCATCCAGCACCTCAAGTAAAAGCCCTAAAAGGGCAAGGGAACCAGATAGTCCACATGAGTTGCTGTTAATACTCCATTCTCACAAAGGGAAATAAGTATAGCTTTACAATTCTGCTAAGAGAAGTTGGATTAGATTGCTTTCAAATAAGAAATTAAGAAAAATGTCATCAGTGTTATTAAAGGCTAATTCCCTACCAGCTGACATTTCTTTTTCTGATTTTAATTTCAGCTCTGTATGGCCAGCAACCATTCTTATATTCTCTAGTGTTTGACATTTAGTAAATATGTTAAACACCATTAGAATTAAGATTCAGAATGAACTCAGCACTCATGCACAGAATTCACAGAAATTACAGCTACAAACCTGGGCTAAGCTTAGACCAGTTTCAGCACTAGCTAAGTGCTCATGTCTCTGAACTGTTCCAAGCTCGACTCCAAGTTTATCTTTACACTGAAAAGGTCATGGACCTCTCAGGCTCTCTCTCTCTCACTCTCTCTCACCATGCATACGCACACTTACTTATACTCTTTCTCTTTAATTTAAAGGAGCATCTAATCTATTTTTTAAGATTTATGTATTTATTTGAGAGAGGGAGAGAGCACGCATGCACATAAGAGTGGGGGGAGGGGCAGAGGGAGAAAATCTTCAAGCAGACTCCCTGCTGAGTGCACAGCCAGATACAGGACTCCATGTCCCAACCCTGAGATCATGACCTGAACCTAAAGGAAGAGTCGGACACTCAGCTGACCCAGGTGCCCTGAGCAACTAGTCTTTGAGTAGTTAGAATTATTAACGTAATTCTCCATAAGGATCACTCAAGCCAGACAGTGATATTGAGATGCCTGCCTAATTACAAATTAGAAGTACATATTTTTTATCTTCCTTTTGACAGTCCTAAAATTCTACAAGGGTAGAACATTATTTTTCTGAGAGGAGTCCAAGATGAAAAAGAAAACACACGCACACACACCTTCTAAGCTTCCTTCCACAGAGATGATTCTGCATGTCTGCTTTCTTTGTTATCAATTCCTGTTCCTTTATCAACAATAGCCAAACTACGGAGAATGCCCAAATGTCCAATGCCTGATGAATGGATAAAGAGGATGTGGTGTGTACACACACACACACACACAGAAATATTACTCAGCCATCAAAAAGAGTGAAATCTTGCCATTTGCAATGACATGGATGGAGCTGAAGAGTGTGATGCTAAGTGAAACAACTCAAGTCAGAGAAAGACAAGTACTACATGATCTCACTCATATGTAGAAGTCAAGAAAAAACAGATGAACATATGGGAAGGGGGAAAGCAAAAGGAAAGGAGAGAGGGAAACAATCCATAAGAGATCCTTAACGGTACAGAACAAACAGGTTGAGGGAAGGAGGTGGATTGGGGACGGGCTAGATGGGCGATGGGGATTAAGGAGAGCATGTGTTGAGATGAGCACTGGGTGTTGTATCTACGTGATGAGTCGCTGAATTCTATTTCAGAAACCAATACTGCTCTGTATGTTAAACAACTAGAATTTAAATTTCTTAAAAAATTGCTGTTGTTTATCAGAGGAAAAAGAATTTCCTATAACGATGGTATATAGATTTTATTTCTGATTGGCCTTCCTTAACTCAAAGACTAAGAGAAATTTTACATAGTTCAATAATTAAACATTTCCATTTCAATCAAGACATCACCTTTCCTTCACCATTTTTTTTCTGTTTCCTACAATGTTGTTATGATAATACATCTAAACATTATTTCATAACATACAATCATTTTAAGTACATACCTTTGCCAATTTAGGTTTCTGGGCATATTTTGTTAAATTCAGTCTAGATAAGTTTATAAAAGGTCCATCAGGACTTGTAAGCATGGAAGCCTATGGGGAAAAATGACAGAACAAGATCTGAGACTTTCTCTTGAAACATAAATTGAGTTTAATGAGCATAAAAATTATAAAGGCAACTTAAGTAAAAAAGAATCACCTATAAAAAAATCTTCCATATAACCTTCCACTATAAGAATAGCAAAAAATGATATAACATAAAGTTACTTTGGTAATAGAAAACTGTGGTAAAGCTGTCAGAATTTACCGTTCCCAGCCTGACGAATCTTCCAGATGAGCTGGTGATAGGGCGAGCTGTGTAGGCAGTTCTGGGGGTTCTGATGGCCTGCTCCATAGTGCCAGGCCTCCCGCTCTGTGTGCCGGGTCGAAGAAAACCTGTAATGGGTCTTCCAGCTTGAGTGATTGGCCTGTGGAAAGTGCACATTGTGAAAACACAAAGAAGATCAATAAAGGAAGATTCTCCTACAGATTGGTCACTACTTAAGGATAGAGGGTATGAAACAGAAGTACGTACCTGATAGCTGGACTAGGCCCTCCTGTCTGAATAGTTCCAGGGAGTTTCAAAGATGTGCCAGGGCCTATGAGATGAGATGGCAAATTCAATTAATATATTAGTTATTAATCTGTAAAAACTGTCGGCTAATGTAATTTTCAGGGTTGCGCTGGCCTGGTGCAAAGGACATTAATAATAGGAAATGCATTTTAGGGGAAAATGTGTTTGAGACTGATATTTACTGAATATCTATCATGTTATTTTATGTTATCACATGTAATCCTCACCCTAAGTCTGTAAGGTCGGTAATATTCACCCATTTAGCAAAGGTTTAGAGGGTTCAGCAAAGAGGTCAACCTGTTAGTACAGCTGCAGTTCAAACTAAGGCTAGCAAGCTCCAAAGATATTCATAGTTTATTTCTGATACAAAATCTAGAATTTAGACATTTTAGCTCCAAAAGAGCAAAATGATGGGGAAGAAAAGACATTTTAACATGAACCATATGTATTTTTTTCTCAATTTTCATTTGAAGCTTTAAAAGTTATTATCTTTCAAAACACATAAATGACTGATAACTGGTAACTGGTAACTATCAAATACCAGCAGGACCAGCACATGTCACGGCGATCACCAAACACCATTTGCACCAGCACATCTGCAAGCTGGGGACTGACTGGGCTTCTGTGACCAGCCCGATAGGCATTCATGGGCCAGCGTATCTCCCCATCACCTCACATCATGCATTAGAGCAAATCACCTTCACTTATTACAGTGATCATTTTTTTAATATCCTTTTAGAACACTTCTTGTTTGGGTGCTTCCTGTATTTCCACTCTCAGATAAACAATCTTCTGATATGTTTAGATAAGCAGTTCAGCTAGAATGCATTTTAAATATAAAATATTTTTAAAGGCAGAGTACAGCTTTTATTGAAAACCGGTTTTATACATCAGTCTCACAATTTAAGTTTAAGATAATTGAAGTGGGGAAGGAAAGTCTTTGTACTATACGGCAGGATACAGACCATTTACTTGATACAATGTTTTTCATGTATATAATATCATGTGTTTCTTTCATATACAAGAGTATTACTCTTCGTCCTAATGGCATTTCATTTACTGAAGGGAAAAACTAATACTTACGTGGAACTTGAGCAATAGCATTTTCATCCAGCATCATTTCTGCAATTCCTTCCTGATTTACATCAATTTCATCTACATATACCATTCCGGTTAGTGCTCGTGCCTTTAAAATCCAAGCTGCCTATAAGCGTGGATAAAATAAAGCATATATTAAGTAGTATTAGAAGTACTACCTATAAAAGCTTTATTATTGTCTGTTTTTGTTGGGAATGTTTACCACTTAGTGCATTATACTAATTTTAAGGGCTATGTCAAGAAACTAATACAAGAAGGTCATTACTAATCAAGAAATACCCATTAGATCAATGACCTAGGAAATAAAAGTCTGATAATTACCTTGGAGTCTTCTAACATGACTTTTTATAAGTAAAAGAAGATCTTTAGAGAAAATTTTACTGAGATAGTAATTTGAAAACAAATTACTGGGATGGTAATTTGAAAACAAATTAGCTAACAAATTAGCTTAAAAAAAACGAATTTTTGAAAACAAAAAAGCTACGACCACAGTGCTCTTTCTGCCTTCCTCCTTCAGGACCAGCGTCCATCATGAAGACCTTCCTGATGGTTTAGCTCTAAACCTACTTCCCTCTTGTCTTTCTCATAGAGCATTCTCTTTATATTTCTATTATATGTACTTACCATATTCAAGAAACTCTCTAATTATTGGGCATAGGTTAGCCCTCCCTTCCCCAGAACACAGGCCTTTTTACCTTGTTCAGTTCTGAATTTTCCATAACACTTATGGTTTTTGCACACATTAGGTATTCTATAAATGTTGAATTGAACTAAGATCAATTTCTCCCAATTCCCAATAACTAATCAACAGAATCTTGGTTGCTTTGGGATCTAGCCAGTAGAAAACCTGCAAGAAAGTGGAGGGCGCAATGGAAAAGGTAATTAAGGAATCTAAAAAATACCAGCTTTGCTCTACCTTGAGAAAATAGATGTCAAGGTCTGTGCAGTTAAATATCTTCTTAGACATTTAAAACAGCTTTATCAGAAATGTTTACTTTTCTGCTTCACTAGAGAATAGAAGCAAAGAGCAATAAAGCTTGTCCAGGGGAGGACCTGGGGAGAAGGCAGCTCTTGAGCGGCAGCACAGAACTGACGTGAATAGTACAGAGGAAGCAGCAGCAAGGGAAGTTTGGCGGTGGGGAAAGAAGGGGAGAGGGCTCGCCATACTAGGAATCAGGCTGTGAAGCAGGCTGAGGGAAGGCAAAGGGACTGAGAGAGGTACAGATGAGAGCTACAGAGGTCCAAAAGGTCCTCACATCAAGAACCCGAGATGCATTCACTCACTCACTCAGTCCATATCTATTCGACACCTCCTAGTAACATGGCATTGGGCTAGGTTCTGAAAAGGAAACACAAGATTAAAACTTGGATCCTAATTTCCCTGAACACATCACCTATCTGAATTAAGTGACAAAGCAAAGCAGTGCGTGATAGGTGACAGGTATGTGGTACAGAAAATAGTTTTGTAGGAATTAAAAAGTAGAGATCCTTTTATGGGCTAAAATAATTGGAATGCATATATTAGACAAAAATGTTTAAGGAAAAAAGAAAATCTTGATGCTTTCACTTTAATGGGAATAAAGAAGGCTGCCTTCATTGCATACTTAGGTTCCTAAAATGAAATTATATTTGGTTAGATGATTGGCTTTTTAGGCTTATACTTTCCTGGGTAAGGTTTACTGGATTCTCATCAGATAACCTATAATAAAATGTTTCGACTGTGTGGATTTAACACAATTGAATGAGCAGAATATGGAATCAAAGAATTTGTAAAAAAAATAAATAAATAAGTTCCAGTTGGAACTACATCTAACTGTGGGAGCCACTAAAGTGTGGAAACAATTAGAAGTTTTCAATCCTCAAAGATCAGGAAGGTTGGCAGATCTATACAAGTATGGTCAGGGAAGTCATCCCTGGCTTGAACTAATGGTTTAATTTAACTTCAAAGATGGAAAGTAATCCTGATTTATCTTGAGTCCCCACAGCTCATACTGCCCTGCAAGGATCTGATGGCTCTCATTTCTCAAAAGGGCGTTCCTTGTTCAGCAGTCTGGTGGACAGGAGGGATTGCAGCATTTTTTTTGAAACAGTAAAGCAGGATGTGGGCTCCGCTGGTTCACTCCCCATATTACTAGGGAGCACCTGCTACTACATGCCAGGTCCTGGGAATAGAGATGAGTAAGCCACAGCTCTCCCAGCTCACGTGAATTTCAGTGTTGTAGGAAAAGCGCAATGACGGAAGTCTGGAGCATACTATGGGAAGACAGAGAGCGGCACCCAGCTGCCCAGGGGGGTGGAGGAAGGCTAGGAGAAAAGAGTTTGCCAGTGGCCAAGACTGGAAAGCATGTGCCAGGGCAAAGCAATGGGACCAGGACAGGCTAGCTAAGGTTCATGACAAGTTTGGCAAGTCCAACTCTGTTGAACAGGGTTGAACTGGGTTCAGCTAAAGCAGCAGTCAGAGAAGAAGCTGGAGAAAAAGGCAAAGAGCTGATGAAGGACCCTGTATGCCATAATGAGGACTTTCATCCTGATGAGGAGGAGCTCATGAAGCTTCAAAACCATGATTTGGAGTCCTAGTTAAATCGACCTTCTAAAAGCCATGTTTTTATTTTTATAGTATTTATATAGTTGGGCATTAGTTATCCCTGCAGATATCTTTTTAACAATTTACATGTACCTACTGTTATGGTCTACTCCATCATGCTTCCTGACATCCATCTGCCTACTATTAAATATTAAGAAGGTGCAACTGCGGGACATCTGGGTGGCTCAGTGGATTAAAGCCTCTGCCTTCGGCTCAGGTCATGATCTCAGGGTCCTGGGATTGAGCTCCACATCAGGCTCTCTGCTCAGCAAGGAGCCTGCTTCCCCCTCTCTCTCTGCCTGCTTCTCTGCCTACTTGTGATCTCTCTCTGTGTCAAATAAATAAATAAAATCTTAAAAAAAAAAAGAAGGTGCAACTGCTTTTAATATTAGCCCAAACAAAACAAAAGAAAGTAAATCCATTGTTCGCTCCCCACCAAATGATTATTTCACATCTTTTTAAAAATGTAATTCCATAAAAATTTACTTTTTAAGGGGCGCTTGGGTGGCTCAGTGGGTTAAAGCCTCTGCCTTTGGCTCAGGTGGTGATCTCAGGGTCCTGGGATGGAGCCCCGCATCGGGCTCTCTGCTCAGTGGGGAGCCTGCTTCCCCCCATCTCTGTGCCTGCCTCTCTGCCTACTTGTGATCTCTCTCTCTGTCAAATAAATAAATAAAATCTTAAAAAAAAAAAAAGAATTTACTTTTTAAAAAAGGTAAATAGATCTATATTTATTTCGGTTTCTGGAACCTAACTCTTCAGAAATAGAAATAATGATGGGAATCTTATATTTATACATATTTATATATGTACATACATACATATATATGTATATGTAAAGATCTATAAGAAATCAACTTAAAGCATTACTTAATTTTAAATTTCACCAGTATTTAAGAATACTAATCTTCCTGATTTTCCTTCTGTACTCACAAAAATGACCTTGAAAATCACATATCACTGATTAAACATCAGACTGTATTCAAAGAACTGCTCTTGGCAATGTGAACAATTCTTGGGATTTAGATGAAAACAGCAGATGGGGCTTTGGTTTTAAAAAAATAAAAATAAAAACTTTATTTTGGAAACAAGCCAAGTATGTTTTACAGCCCTAAAATCCTCTGTTTAAATTAAAACAAAACAAAACAAAACAAAAACCAGTTCAGAAGTAATCAGTGATTAAAGTAAAATGCATTAACAAAGCACAATGGATGATCCCAAACTGCCCCTCGGATCTGAATAAAAACATAAATTGGTGTTACCAGATAACGTTTAAGTTGTTATCGAATGACAGGGTCATGTGGTAAATACACTTGAATACCTATCCACTGGAAGTACTGTGAAATCAACAAAAATCATAGAAGTGTTGGAACTTTTCTAAAGGGAAAAGCATAGATTCTCCCAATCTAAGCGAGTAATCATCATGTCAGTTATGTGCTCTGTCTGTGAAACATAATCCTATCTCATTTGCCTCCTGAGGCAGTCCATAGGACATTACTTGTGAGGCAATAACATCAGGGAAATAATGCCTTGCTTGTACTATCTTCTGTGAGGTTGATCCAATTTTAGTTATGAAAATAAACATATGAAAAGGTAAAAATTCTAGTAACTGAGCAAAACATGTTTAAATTGTACTGTTCCTTTTAATACAGAATTTGAGGCCACTCGTTTAAGACATAAACAATTTTGTTGGGTTATTATCAGAATAAGGCCACTAAAGGACAGTCTGTCTAACCTGATTGAGCCACCATAAGAATCAGTAACATGTGACACTGCCAACTCTATGAAAATGAACACTTAGGCCCAGAATATTGAATTGTTATTGTGAAGCCTCACTCATTTTGAAGTTGTAAAAATGTGCAAAGGAGGAAGGCAAAATGTGTGAATAGTGAGCTCAAAAGAATCCTGTCAGACTTGTTCCCTTTTTATTCTTTTAGATCACTATCCAGTGGATAAGTCAGTCTACAGTAACAAAACAGGAAAGCAATACTACAGATCCTTCATCAAGTCCCTGGGCCAGCTGGAAGCTTTCAAATGCCATTTGTAGTTTTAGAACCATACAGTGCAAGTTATTGGTATTTTCATTTAATTTTAACAAATTCTTCCAAAATTGCTGAAAACAAAAAAACACATTACTTACTCTATTTATAATTTAGGTCCTTCTCAAACGAATTGTACATATATTATGCAAAAAACGGTTTTTGTTTTGTTTTGTTTTGCAAAAAACAGTTTTGTACCATTTATCAATTTGGAAATCATGATTATGAACACTGCAAACAATGTTTAAATCCTTTTCAAGAACAGAGTGCTACCTTTTAACCTATTTACGTTGCTTGTTTAATGCCACACAGACCTCTATTGGAGTCCTTTGTATCTTGCTTTCTTCTAAAACGTTTAATGATTACTCACGTGAATGAACCACATAATGAGGTTCCAAACTGTTTATTTACCTAAAGCCACTGCTACAATTCTCCGTCATGTGGCAGGGCAAACACCTGGCAATACCGAAGCTCTCTGATTTGTAGTACTTTCATCCCTTCACCTTATTCCCAGACTTACTGGAAATCCTCTGAGTTAAAAGCTTCACCTCCTCTCCTTGGATTCCCTCCAGACTCATTCACTGCGTCTTATCCAGTTAGTCTCTCTGGCCACCTCCTATCTCTAACCACAGTGATTTGGTAGACACGGCTCTGTGGCCAGTAGTGTTCCTTCCTTTCTTCCTCATGGTGGCAGGCACCACTCTCTGAAACCAAGCCCTTCCCAAGCAGAGTCAGCCTACTCTTTACTCAAAACATATTGTCCTATCCATCGCGGTCTTTTTGGACACTGGGGGCTCTGCTGACTTCTTGGCTTCCTTTCTAAGCGCCTGGTTCCCCTTGCCTCCTTCTCTATTTTTCTCATCCTCTGGTCAATATTGGTCATTTCTATTTAAGCTCCAAGTCTTAAAACCATAAGGCTACTCATCCATAGACATAAAAAATATTGGAAATATAATACTTTACATAAAAAGGTACAGAATGTCTGGTAGAGATGGCTAATTTTATAACAGCATTAATAGATATGCAGCAAGTTTTCTAATCTATAGGACCAAGGAAGCAACTGAAATTATAGTATTCTCTAAACTAAAGGTTGCAGCTAAACCTTTACCTGAGACACTGGCAATTCAGGATCTGGTTCCTGGAAGCATTAAGAAGGTAGTAAACATTTTTAAGAAATACAGTTTCTAAAATAAAAAGTCTTAGTAACTAATTAGGTATGTGTAGGTGGACTCAAATTCATTCAATAAAAATTCAAATATTAACTTTAATCTTTCCCCACAACTGCTTTCAAGAGTTTTAGATATATTAATACTAATATTGGTATTAGTGTAAAACTAATATACACCGATGAGTGCTGAATTTTCTACAAGTAGGAAATTCTAATTACTCTAACCTCATTTAAAGCACAGAGAAGTTAACGACTTTTTTAATGAAGACACAAAATCTCAGAAATTGAAAATAATTTTACAACTATATCAAGGGAACATTTCTTTATACTCAAAAATAAGTTCATAGTGGTTCAAACATTCAGACTTTAATCACTTGGGGAGGAGGAAGAAAATCCACATACTATAAACCCTTCTGTCCACATATATATAATGGGATTAGCAGCTGAAGATAAAAAAATTAATTCTGACTGTAATGTACTCTGAGAAATGTTTATAAATAGACTGTCAGATATATTAGTGTCAGGTGCTAATAAACTCAGGGTTTTTTTGTTTGTTTGTTTGTTTATTTGTTTGTTTTTTGTCCAAACTAAATAGAAATCCACTGGGAAAAAGTCAGACTTGTAACAAATGTATTTATAAAACATCTACATTTATTTATCTACAGTTAGCAACCTGCACTGAACACTCAGTTGGCAGCATGTTTTATTATGGAAGCTA
This sequence comes from Nasua narica, assembly GCA_028533885.1. Classification (NCBI taxonomy): domain Eukaryota; kingdom Metazoa; phylum Chordata; class Mammalia; order Carnivora; family Procyonidae; genus Nasua; species Nasua narica. The sequence continues at coordinate 113,710,251 of CM052797.1, read as the reverse complement.
CTAAGAAACAAAACAGAGAAAGAAAAAAGGAAGAAAAAAAAGATCCTTCCATGCCTTGCTTTCTACAGTTCTAAAACCCAAGAAGAATACCCTAAATATTTTTTTAAGAATACATTATGTGCACAAGCAATGTGTAAGCCATCTGGTCACCATACAAAGATAAGCAATCTCGGTAGGATGACACACAGTAGGAGCATGAGAGGCAAAGGCTAAGCTAGGCAGGAAAAGTGAAGACCTCAGAGGGTGGGATTTAGAGAGTATTTGGCAAGCAGCTGAACCAAACTCAAAACAGCAACTAAGAATACATGGCAATCGGAAAAAGTTTTCAATTCTAGTGTATATAAGGAAGATCTGGAAAAGTACAGATTGCTTAGAACTCATAGTCCATACTTACACATGCTGATACAGGCGATAAGACGACAGAAGAAATAACCCTGCCTATTCTTTCTTTTACTTATTTGTAGACATGTCTGTTTGAGACACATCTCTCATTTGAGTCTCAGAACAACCACTGGAGGGAGGCAGGTCAGAGTTCTTATCCATCTGACAGATCAGGAAACCAGTTCAGAGAGGTCATGTAATTTGTCAAGGTCACACAAAGAAGCCAGAGCTCTTCCTCACCAGTGCATCTTGGAGATTAAAAAATGAGTTGGACATAATAAGGCAGGATTGAAGCATAAAGTGTAGGCGAGTACAAGATAAGTTCCATACAGAAAGGGGAAAAAATGTGAACCAGAGGTGACTGCAGATAATACTTGGAAAGGAAAACAAAACAGGTGTAAGAGGCAGAAGCCTCTACTCGTAAGTAAAAACTGGATGCCTATTTTTCTGCCAAGAGCAAGAAGATGCTTCCAGTGGCTCAAACCCAAAACGCCAGCTCAGAGTCGGTGTTCCATTCACTGATCAAGGTCTTTGTGCCCCATGGGGTTCTTCTCCACGGGAACATATTTGTGGTTTACCACACAGGTAAAGCATGTGGGGAAATGACAAGCAATGGGAGGGTCAGAGAAGACAATGAGAGGCCTATAGAATGCGAAGGCGCACAGACAGGTGAGGCTGCTTCGATGGCAGGAGAAAGAAGGAACCAGGAGTGAGGCAGAGAACGCATTAGTTCCACAACACGCCCTGACACATTGGCATCCTGGCTAGGTGCTGAAAGCACCGTCTATCAGGAAGGCACAGAATTACATACCTTGCAGTAAAACGTATCAAATGCTTTATTCAAATTAGGAGCCAGTTATAGATGACTTAGAGGGAGAGGGGAAAAACAGAATACATGGGAGATAAGAAGGGAGTCAAAGAAAAGGGAAGGAGATTATTCTGGAAATTACTGAGTGCCAGGGATCTATGAAATATATTCAACATCACTTTGTCATCAGTTTTACTGAACACTTTCCTCACAGATGCTTTCCAGGTTACCGACAATCCTTTCAGGAAAATATCAGTGACAGAATCCTGCATGGAAATCTCTCTGGTTACACAGAGACAATAACAGCTAACATTTGTGGTCATTTACCAGACTTTAATGAACTTAACGCTCACAACAGCCCTTTGAGGCATGTTATCCCCATTTTACAGATGAGAAAACCCTCAGGTCAAGGTGTGCAGGCAGTGTTTGAACCCAGACACTGGGTCAAGAGCCTGCACTTTGCTGGATACGTGAGATCATAGCAAGACGAGAAAGCTGGCTGCTGTATGGGGGGGAAGATCAGGGCTGGCTATGGCTGGTCTGGACTGGAGATCCATCGGGAGTAGCAGGACTAAGAAGGAAGAGTCAGGATGTTTTAATTTAGAGAGAGGGCAAAAAAAATTTTTTTTTAATCGCTGGGACTTTCATCTTTGGGTCTCTCAATTATAGTCTGTTATTTAAATTAATCCATCCAAATAGGGAACCACCAAGTCAGGTTCATTTGGTTTAGCAGATTATTTCCATGGGTATCAACACAGTTGAGCCAAAGGGTGGCTCAGTCGGTTAAGTGTCCGACTCTTTTTTTTATTTTTTTAAGTGTCCAACTCTTGATTTCGGCTCAGGCCGTGAGCTCAGGGCTGTGAGATCAAGCCCTGTGTCAGGCTCCCCGAGTCAGGCTCCATGCTAGTGCCTGCTAGAGAGGCTGCTTAAGATTCTCCCTCTCACTATGGACTCCGGGAAACAGACTGAGGGTTTTAGAAGGGAGGGGGTGGGGGGTTGGGTGAGCCCAGTGATGGGTATTAAGGAGGGCACGGATTGATGGAGCACTGGGTGTTATATGCAAACAACGAATCATGGAACACTACATCAAAAAATAACGATGTACTGTATGGTGACTAACATACAATAAAAAAAAAAAGAGAGAAACATTCTTCCTCTCCCTCTCCCCTACCAACTTTCTCTCTTTCTCCCTCTCTCCCTCTCTGTAAAAAAAAAAAAATAGAAAAAAGAAAAGAATCACCAGGCCTAGTCCTAGAGCCAGAAGAGCTGGGCTTGATCCTCAGGGTGTCACTTAACTGCATGACCTTGAACAAATCATACAACCTCTGTAACCTAGTTCTCCTCTCAAATTGGAGCAATAGGGTCTATAGGATAGTATTAAAAAGAAAAGCTTGCATTTTTAAAAATTTTCATAATTTTGAGAGTCTTTTCACATAGGCTATCATAGTTAATGAAATGTAAGATGCTATCACTTTTAATAAGAAGTATCAGTCACATAAACAATTATATAATGAACAGAAAAGCACCCAACTCGCTAGTACTCCCTTTTCAGAACGCAGAACTAACTCCCAGTCGTGGCACATCAGATTAGGACTTCCCTTTGACTCTCCTTCAAAGTGAGTGAGAGGACAGGGAGCAGAGTGATACTGCCTAGAACCAGCAAATACTCATTAGCATCAACTTCAATTCACATCAGTTTGCTTCCTTCCTTCCTCCCCTGGGGTAAGGCTTTCTCTCTTAGGTTGTTGCTATTACTTCAGGGAATCAAATCTCTAGCTAATTCTGAATGTGACTTCTTAATTGCCACCAATACTCTGGCTAATGAGTCTGCTCTGAAACTACTGAGACATTATTCAGAAGTTAGCAGTAACAAGAAGAAAAAAAAATGTAAGAGAACAGAGAAATGGATGGATGTCAGAAGGTTTAGGGAGATCTAGGGACCAAGCAGCCAAGTAGGAATGTAATCTATAATTCAGCGGGAATACAAATTCATAAAATGAACTTCTCCACAGAGTATAAGAATCAAAAGATTAAGTTTGGCTGAGACTCCACGGCTCCAAAGAGGAAATAAATTAGATAATCATACAGAAAGATGGCTTTGTTTTGTTTTGTTTTGTTTTGCTTGGAGCACCACATCATTGTCTCAATCAACTACTAAGATGTAGCTCACTGGGGACCCCTGGTTCCGTGTCTTTCCTCTAAGCCAATGGCTTTCAGCCTTTTCTCTATCTTCAAATCATTTACAATAATAATCTCTTCCTTTCTGTAACATCTCTCATTATAAGTAGAGAGTGGGGAGGAGAATGTGAATTCCCATTCTGATATACAGCCAACACTCCCAGTCCCAGAATCACTGACTTTAATAATTTGAAAATCTATCAGAAATCTACCCTGTAATAAAAGTATACTGTCTTTTGAAGACCTCATCGCCTGAAAAATCTGCCTGTTTTATGAACTGTTTAATTATAATGGAGCTAAAAAAAAATTGGGGCTGGTTTTAAAGCCATGCATCTGACATATGGAACACAAAGAACAGTAATCAGATTAAGCAACTAATCAGGATGATGGACATGAGCTGTAACAGCAAGTATCCCCTTTAGGTCACATTGCTGTGTGGAAGGAAGACCGTTTTGTATTTCTCCCTTTTGTATCTTACAACTTACAACTACTTTTTAAATCACGATTTAAAGAACACTTTGAAAAAAATAGTACCTCCCTATGAACTTCTTGTTCTTACTGTATTTTATCAAGCAGGGAGGCTACAATAAATTAACCAGTTATCTTTCTTTCTTTATTCCCAAGAGATCAGAACCTTAAAATCATGCTTACAGACCTTGCCTTCTTTTTTCTCACTATTCTGCACCTGGCAAAAACAGTTCACAATCCATCTTCTTCAAGAACCTTTCCCCTATTACCAAATACCGCGTTATTACAGTTAACGTATCCTTCAGTCCTTTTGTGTCCAAATAAAAATGTATTACTCTAAGGAAACATGCTATTCCATATTATACCTCCCTGACCAGGCTAACTACCCTGACTTTGGCAAGAATCAAAATTAAATAAAATCCAGATGTCCTAATGGAAAGTACAAGGCACAACTTAAATATTTTTGATGATAGTATACCAAAATTGTATCTCTTAAAGGAGAAATAAAAGGAATTGTCTCAGAGGTGGGCTTATCCTAAAAGGCTGATGTATTGGGACCAAAATGGGTTTTTTGAGACGCTCCCTGGACCAGCTTAAAGAAAGATTAACAAATAACAAATCACTTTAGAGAGGTTCTCCTCACCTGGGACAAAAATAAGCAAAACCAAAAGTGAAAAATAACATCCCAAACAAAAGCTATTTTTGTCTTAGGAGGGGGTGGAGGGAGAGCAAAACTGAATCCATTTGGCACACATAAAACATATTTTAACTTCCTTGCTCTTCCCTATGTCCAGACACTGCTTCAAAGTCATTCATTTGTACTAAAATCAGTTCGGTGGCACAGGAATGGTAATTCAAAAAGTCGTGGGGAAAAAATTCTCTAAAATGTAGAAGCCTAAAAAAAAAATAAATAAATAGCCCATGAGGCTAAAGGAGCATGTGAAGATAAATCAGCTAACTGCAGAGCTGAGGACCATCTGCTTCTGTTCTGATCACATATCTGATCATTAGTTTTTCATAGATTGGTAGTCTCACCATCATTTAACTTCCTCCACTGAAACAATGAGAGCATCATAAGAAATGCCAGTGATGATAACTACTATCAAAAACCCTCTCTTGGAGGAATCTAGGAAGAATTTTCTTAACTGTTTAAAAAACAATAAGGTGGGGGCACCTGGGTGGCTCAGTTGGTTGGGCTCAGGTCATGATCTCAGGGTCCTGGGATCGAGCCCCGCGTCAGGATCCCTGCTCAGTGGGGAATCTGCTTCTCCTTCTCCTTCTGGCCCCCTACCCTCACTCTATTCATGCTCTCTCTCAAATAAATCAATAAAATCTTTCAAAATAATAATAAAAAATAACAAGGTGTACAACACGTTCACTTGCTACATTTATATATTGTAAGATGATTGCCATTATGAGGATAGTTAGCACCTCCATCAATCACATAATTATCATTTCTATTTTGTGGTGGGAATAATAAAAACAAAAAAATTGACCCACAAATCAAAAAATGAGTTAAGAATGTCCATAATGCAATTACATTTATTTGAAAAAGGTAAATATATGTTCAGGAACCTATGGGGGTGGAAGGACACAAAGGTCCTCAGGGAATTACGATGATCTTTATAAACAGAAGGGAAGGTGGCACACATGTATATTGCCATCAAAACACATAAGGGTGCCTCAGTCAGAAGAGCATGCAACTCTTGATCTCGGGGTTGTAGGTTCGAGCCCCACATTGAGTATGAGATTCCTTAACAGTAAAATCTTTAAAATACATATAAACAGAATACAATCAATACACTCATTCAGCAGATACATAATGAGAGCCCCTGTGTACCGGACTCTCTGCCATACCCATACAGATATGCCATCTTGGATTCATGTTGTAAGGAAAGGAAGGAGAATTTTCAAGTTCTTAATCAAATGAAACTTCTTAAGCTTCCTAAAGCTCTTCAGTAGTTGTATCATCACTCCAGCATAATATTTTTAAATGTTTTAATTAAGAAAAAGGCAAGATTTTTACGTACTGAGAAAGATCAGACCAGGAAATATTTCCAAAATGAAATAACAAATGGGTACAAAATACACAAATTTGTGCTAAGAAAAGCACACAGTGAAGGAACTGTCAAGCACTGTTGGTGGGAATATAAGTTGATGCAGCCACTGTGGAAAACAGCATGGAGGTTCCTCAAAAAATTAAAAATAGAAATACTATATGATCCAGTAATTCCACTTCTGGGTATTTACCCAAAGAAAACAAAAACACTAATTTGAAAAGATATATGAAGCCCTGTGTTTCTTGCAGCATTATTTACAATACCCATGTAGAAGCGACCATATCCATAACCCAGATAAAGAAGATATGGCATATGTGTGTCGTGGAATATTACACAGTCATAAAAAAAGAATGAAATCTTGCCATATATAACAACATGGATGGACCCTAGAGGGTATTATGCTAAGTGAAATAAATCAAACAGAAATAGACAAATACCGTATGATTTCATTTAAAACAAAACGAACAAAAAGCAGAAACAGATTCAAATACAGAGAACAAATTGATGGTTGCCAGAGGGAAGGAGTTCAGGGAGTGGGCAAAATGGGTGACAGGGAGTGCGAGATATAGGCTTCTAGTTATGAAATGAATAGGTCATGGGAGTAAAAGGTACAGCATAGGGAATATGGTCAATGATATTGTAATTGCATGGTATGGTGACAGACGGTAGCTACACTTGGGCTGAGCACAGCATAATATAGAGAAATTGAATCACTATGTTGTACATCTGAAACTAATATAACATTGTATGTCAACTATACTCAAATTAAAAAATTAAAAATAATTACTTAGAAAAGCACACAGTGGAAAAGCATAGTGTTTAAAGGTTAAGTCAAAAAATAACTAACATGAGTGAACCCTATAAACTTTTCCAGCTATCAAAAGCCCAGTTTGGTAAGGTAACATTAAGTTAAACTTCTATTCCTGATGAAATACTGCATTGTTCTGGCAATATATATAGTTCCTACTTAAATAAACTACCTCAGTAAAACAAATAAAAAGGATTAGAAAGGAAAGGAGTATCATCAATTTCTTCTAGATCTGGTACTGATTCTCCTAGGCCTAATCTGATATTTATAGGAGCTGAACATATCAACCCCTGCTCATAACAAGAAAATACTAACACGGAATAACATGTCTTTAATGTCTATGGTATTAGACATTAACTATGTGTCACATTATAGACTATTCTTTCAAATCCACAACAAATAGGCCAATAGAACAGGCCAAGACCTAACAAGATCTACTACCCTAATGATCTTAACCATGTCAAATGGTTAACCACTGCCAACAGCAATATTTGTCTACATAAACCTGTCTTTTTCTTCATTATCATTATCAAAATCACAGTTCCACCAAACATACTTTATAACAAGTCTTTAATCTGCCAAGAGGACCCTACAGGCCAAATGAGAGCTGTAGAAAAAAACAAATAAAAAGACCCAAGCCCTTACCTTACTTAGCTGCTAATTCAGGAGTTGCAGACAGAGTCTTTAATCTGTTTATCTTACTCTTCCTAGATAAAAAGGAGCAAGAAGATCTCTACAGCCCCATCTAAACCATTAATGAAAATGCTGCTGCTTTGCCCAGCACTTGCCAAAACGATCTCCCTCCAAGATAATATGGGAACTCTCTGTCCCTCTGCCCCCAAAAAAGGCGCCAGAGATCACGTAAGTTTCTGAATACTGTATTAATCAAAATTGGTTAGTTTCCTTCCTTCAGGACTTTCCAGAGCCTTTAATCCAAGTACGTAAATATGTCAAAATTATTTTTTCTTAAAGATTGTATTTATTTATTTATTAGGAAAGAGAGAGAGTGAGAGAGAGCATAAGAAGGGAGAAGGTCAGAGTGAGACGCAGACTCCCCATGGAGCTGGGAGCCCGATGTGGGACTCGATCCTGGGACTCCGGGATCATGACCTGAGCCGAAGGCAGTTGCTTAACCAACTGCGCCACCCAGGCGCCCAATATGTCAAAATTCTTTACCATTCAGCTAAGATCTGGAAAAAGGCACAGTAGATTTAAGAATGTACTGGGAAAAGTTGAGAAACACACCATTTAAAAAAATTTGGCTACATAAGGGCCAAAGAGGCAGCATAGTGTAAAGAGAATGGGCTTACCAGCTTTGTAATTTTGGACCAATAACTTCACCTTATGCCCCAGGGTAGTCAATTTATAAAATGGGGGAAATAGTACCAACTTCCTAAAATGGCTGAGGATTAAATGAGATAACTTATAAAACCCTCAGAACCAAGCCTGACACCAAGTAAATAATAAATGTTAGCTATTATTTTTGTTACCTACTTTGCAATGTTATTCCAAGCATAGAAATACATAGAATTGACACAACTTATGCATGGCAAGTAATAAGCACTCAACAAAAGGTCATTTAATTGAACACACATAACATTCTGATCACAGTGCCTAGCACACACTAAATCTGACTTCACGGCACAGTACTGTACTGAATGCACTATGATTATGTTACTAAGATTATAGGATCTTTTTTTTTTAATTTTTTTTTAAGATTTTATTTATTTATTTGAGAGACAGAGAAAGTGAGAGAGAGCATGAGAGGAGAGAAGGTTAGAGGAAGAAGCAGACTCCCTGTGGAGCTGGAAGCCCGATGCACGACTCGATCCCAGAACTCAAGGATCCTGACCTGAGCCGAAGGCAGTCGCTCAACCAACTGAGCCACCCAGGCGCCCCAAGACTATAGGATCTTTTTATTTAAAGATTTTTTTAATTTATTTGAGAAAGAGAGGGAGAAAGAGCACAAGCAGGGGAAGCGGCAGAGGGAGAGCGAGATGCGGGCTCCCCGCTGAGCAAGGAGTCTGATGCAGGACTCAAGACCTGAGCGGAAGGCAGACGCTTAAGGACTGAGCCACCCAGGTATGCCAAGATTATAGGATCCTAACCATTAATAAAAACAGTGCTGCTTTGCCTATAACAATGTTTCCCTATGAGACTATGTCTCTCTATTATAACAATGAAGATATCTTACCCTTGCCCACTACCAAAAATAAGTTTCAGAATTATTGTATTAATCAAAATTAGGCAAAATTAAGTTGCTTTTCAGAATCCAGGGCCTTTAGTATGAATCTTGAATCTCTAGGGAATATACAGTTCCCAAATGCAGTGAATGGAGAATCTTCCTTTCACTGAGCAGTTTTTGGGACTATTGCTCTGTGGAACACAGAATGGAAACTGCCCTAAGTCGATGGAAAAACAGAAATAGCATGTAAAGTACTTGCAAACTATTGTGCCTAGAACAATGTCTGGTACATCACATAGAGTTTTAACAGACTTTTGCTGTACAAATGTAAAGGGGTCAAGATTTTGTAACGTTCCCAGACATATTTGATTGTGGAATCTGTTGTTGTTGTTGTTGTTGTTTTGAGCAGCATCTGTGGGACTACTGTGGCAAGAAACACACTTAGAAAAATGCTTCCAGGGCAGCTGGGTGGCTTAGTCGGTTAAGCGACCAACTCTTGATTTCGGCGGGGGTCATGGTCAGGGTCCCAGGGACCCAGCCAGGCATCAGGCTCCACCCTTGCTCGTCAGGAAGTTGGCTTGAGGATTCTCTGCTCCCCCATCCCCCTCCCACATGTTCTCTCTTTCTCTCTCTCTGAAATAAATAAATCTTTTAAAAAATGCTTCTCCATGGAAACGCAGTCCTATTAACTAACATGAACTAACACGAAAGAATCTAGCTTAGTATTCCCCCTAGCTTAGGATTGTCCTAGGATTGTTCTATCTATCTAAAAGTCAAAACATTCACCTCAACAGGTTATCCTCCATCCACTTGCTGGGAACTAAAGCAGAGCCTAGTAACTGTGTTCACACATATGCCTCCACTTATGTAACTCCCCTCAATTCCCCCTTTTTTTCTAACATCTCCAAGGCAACACCACTAGAGGAAAAAGCTGGAAAACCAGCTTTTACTAGAAGCACTGACAAACTGCCACAGCTCTGCTCTTATTCTCCTTTTTTCTCCTTTTTGCCTCTTCAGGAACTACCTGCCACCAGAGTATATGACCATTCTCTCTCTCTGTTTAATATCTTACTTCATCTTATTACTGCAGTACATTAACAGTTTATTTAAGTTCTCTTAAAACCACTGTCATCATTCCTTCTTTTAGGGGGGCTTTTCCCCCCCATCTTCCCCTCCTAGATTCGCATTTCTCTAACTTGTATTATTTGCCTTAAAATGCATTCATGTCCCCGAATCAAAGCCTCCTTCACTCTTGGACAACAATCTTAGGATGAAGTGGAGAGATCACAACGTCTGATCAAAAAATTTAAAAATTAAAAATAATAATAATAGGGCAGCTATTTCAACAAGAGGTGAGAAGTTACAGATCTTTGTTTATACATCACTGTTTTATAAATTAATAATACACATACAGCGAGCTTCAGTGTTCATCCATATGCAAGTATAAATGAATTATCAAAGTACTGCACCAAAGTAAAATTTGGGATTTTTTAAGTGTTCCTTTTGGGGACCCGGAAAGGAAAGGGGCTGCTGAAGTTTGAGGAGGGGGCAGCCATGGCACAGCACTCGAGAGTCCCGCGGGGACTCGGGGACGCCGCCAACAAGGACGAGCCACATGGGCTGGGGAGGGTTCCGGATGCCTGTGCTGACCACACGGTCAACTTCGCCCTGGGCCTTCCTCCCTGGAGCCCCCACCCAGCGGCCGGGGGACCCCCCAGTGCCCTCTGCCTCTCGCTGGGAGCCACAGGGCTGACGGGGTCCGGCTGGTACCTGGTCGTAAGGGGACTTCTCCAGCATCTGCGTGCACAGATCTGCGCAGAGCTGGAACTTCCTGCGCCTAAAATAGCTCCAGGCCAGGAGCAGCGGCTCCATCTCCGAGCCCATGGCGGCGGAGCGCGGCCCACGAAGGACCAGGGCCCGGGCCAGGTGGGCGGGGTTGAGAGCAGGAGGCGTCCGGCTCTGCCCGGCAACGCACGGGCGGCAAGGGCCTCGCTTGAGGGGTGCCCGCATCGCGCCTGAGAACAGGAAAAAGAAAACCCACCACAGCAGAACTCAGCTACAAGGCTCGGCAAACCGTGGTTGCAAGAAGGGTGTACTTTTAAAGGATACGTATTTCATTAATTTCGAGAAGAAGGCCCCATGGCTAAATTAAGAGGTAGTGACTTGGACACCTACGACTGGGGTCCTCCACTCTTGCAAAGGAGGAGCGGTTGCCTAGCAGCTGAACGCTCTGCTTACTTTGCGAATCTTCGAAAAGTCGCAGGAGTTGACCCTCTTATGGGTTACAGTCCTACTCTTCCCGTGCACGCATCCTTGCCCTTATCATTTACCCTTCGGACTCTAGAAACACAAGCATGGGAACAGTTTCTTCAATACCCTACTGCCCACCAGAAACCAAAGACTTACATCCTAAAATTCTCCAGTTTGTTTCTTCAAGTTCTAAAAAAAAAAAAAATCCCACAAACAACAACAACAAAAAAAACCTCAACGTTTGAATAGAACGGGGCGTTGGATACTGTTTAGTCCAAACGATGCATTTCACAGATGAGAAACTGAGATCGGCTCAGAGAAGACAAAGTATTTACCTGAAGTCGCATGAAGTTAGGAAGCTAAACTGTAATCTGGGTGACTACAGACTGTTAATACAGTTTATTCAACAATGCGTACAGATTCTGGATTACGAATTGCTGACGTTTTTATAAACAACACAACACACATACACAAAGGGAGCTTTTTGAAACGCCATCTCCAAGCAATTGCTGTTTGTCAAATGCTTACTTGTGCAGAATGATTTCTTTAGGCACAATTCTGACTTCCCTCTAGAGATTTACACAGATGACAAATATCTTTAATGGTTAGGAAAAAAGAAGTGTGACTGGTCTAAATCCAGGTAGACTTCATTATGGAGGACTAGGAGAAGCAAGAGAGGAAAAATTAACTTGATCCTTTCTGG
>CM052797.1:113611047-113697910 GCA_028533885.1 Nasua narica | reverse complement strand
ACGGGAGCCATGATAAACTTATGACGGGACAAGAGTACAAGACTGGGCAATTTTATCTCTTCTCTGTGGTGGCAAAGGGCTCTGCAGTCAGCAGCTAAGGAAAAGCTTCACAACAGCATGAAATCACGTGATCAGGAAAGAAGGTGCGGAAAGAAAGAAGAAAAGGTGAGCTGAAGCCGGATCATCAGTGTGGAACATCATGTGATAGAGTTTGCACATTCAATGAAAAGCCACCAGGGAAGTTTTACCAGGGAAGAAAAACAACTGGACTAGCTTATAGTAAAGGCAGAAAGATTACTTAGGATACTTCTGCAATAGTTAAGTTACAAGATGCTGGAAATAATAAGCATGGACAGAAGAGGCAAAAAAAATTTTAAAGAAATAAAATCAGTACGACTTGGACACGGGTGGAATAGAGGGAGGGCATGTGACTAAGGAAAGAGAGAAAACTAGTCTCACTCCCGGGTTTCCGGGTTGTGAATATATGGATAGAGGGCCAGTATCAAGATCTGAGTGGAGGAAAAGGAATGGGTTGAGGAAAAGAAAAGAGATTATATTCAGGCTGGGGCAAAATGATTTTATTGTCTCTGGGACAGCCAGATGGAGATACTCTGTCAGTAACTGGAAATAGATTCACATAAGAGGCCATGGAAAGAGGTCAGGGATGAAGATAAAATCTGAGACTCATCTAATTATGTATCCACTCACTGAAGTCGGTGGAGAGGATGAGAGTATCCCCCATGGAGTATTAATGGAATGAGGAAGAAAAGAACCAAAGACAGAATGCTGCAGATCACCAACATTAGGAGATAGGTAATGTAGCTGTCCATTGACAGATGAATAGATAAAGAAGATGTGGTGCATACATACAATGGAATATTACTCAGCCATCAAAAGAGAATGAAATTTTGCCATTTGCAATGACGTGGATGGAACTAGAGGGTATTATGCTAAAGGAAATTAGTTGAAGAAAGACAAATACCATATGATTTCACTCATATATGGAATTTAAAGGAACAAAACAGAAGAACATAGGGGAAGGGAAGGAAAAATAAAATAAGATGAAAATTGAGAGGGAGACAAACTGTAAGAGATCCTGAACTCTAAGAAACAAACTGAGGGTTGCCGGAGGAGAGGTGGGTGGGAAGAAGGGTTAATTGGGTGATGGGCATTAAGGAGGGTACTGGATGTAATGGGCACTGGGTGTTATATGCAACTGATGATCCCTAAATTTTACCCCTGAAACTAATAAAAAGAAAAGGGGAAAGAAAGAAAGAAACAGATAACGAAAGAGGAAAGATAAAACATAAAACATACTAAGAAGAATTGATCAGGCATGTAATAAATCAGATATAAGAAAACCAGAGTGTGGCATCATGGAGCTAAAGTACAGAGAAAATTTCAAAAAAGAAGGAGCAGTTCAACCATGTTAAATTCTGACAAAATGATGGAAACCAAAAAAAAAAAAAAATTAATTGCCAGATTTGGCCATTAGTCATCTGTTTACAAAGTTTGTCAGTGTCATTGCAGTGGAGTCAAGAGAGAACAGGCAAGGAAATCTGAGTGCAATTGGCTGAGGTGAAAATCAGACCTAAGAAATAGACACAGGAATATTACAGGAATATTAAGTTATTCTTTTCTAGGAATAGTCACTCATGCAAGTGATTTTAAAATATTTGCAAAGCCATGGGCGCCTGGGTGGCTCAGTTGTTGAGCAACTGCCTTCAGCTCAGGTCGTGATCCTGGAGTCACTGGATCGAGTCCCACATTGGGCTCCCTCCTCAGCGGGGAGTCTGTTCTCCATCTGACCTCTCCCTCTCATGCTTCCTCTCACTCTCTCTCACTCTCTCTCTCAAATAAATAAATAAAATCTTTAAAAAAATATTTGCGAAGCCACATGCATATGCTTGAATTAACAGAAGTTTTATATTTTATCATGATTCACCATATAATAGATACTATAAGATTTTTTTAAGCTATAGGGTTCTACTACTGGTAGCTGCATAAACCACTGCTTCTGCAGTAGAAATTTTTCTCTAAAATTGATATGATCTGAAATAACATGTTTACACTCTTTTTGCTCACGGAGAAGTGATACTTTTATACTTCTGGACTTTACTGAAAAAGTGAACTCATTATTAGCACCAGCATGAGACTTACTCTAGTTTGTTTTTTTTTTTTAAGATTTCATTTATTTATTTGACAGAGAGAGAGAGAGATCACAAGTAGACAGAGAGGCAGGCAGAGAGAGAGGGGGAAGCAGGCTCCCCGCTGAGCAGAGAGCTTGATGTGGGGCTCAATCCCAGGACCCCTGAGATCATGACCTGGGCCAAAGGCAGAGGCTTTAACCCACTGAGCCACCCAGGCACCCTGACTTACTCTACTTCTTAAGTTTAAAAAAAAAAAAAAGCCATAGAGTGAACAATTCTCAGCAATATATAAGTAAATGCTACTCAGTATTAAAGTAGGAATCACTGGGGTGCTTGGGTGGCTCAGTCAGTTAAGCGTCTACCTTCAGCTCAGGTCATGATCCTGGGGTCCTGGGATTGGGCCCAGCATCAAGCTCTCTGCTGGGAGGGTAGCCTGCTTCTCCCTCTCCCTCTGCCCCCCACCCCTGCCCACTCATGCTCTCTCTCTCTCAAATAAGTAAATAAAATCTTTAAAAAAAATAGGAGTCACTAACAGATTATCTACTTACCAATATAACAATGGCTACCATTTATTGAGCTCTTACTCTGGGTGGTTGGACATAATATTAGGTTCTATACATGCTCTCAACTCTCCCCTCTAACCTTGCAAGCTTGGTATCATTATTGTCCCCATTCTACAGAGAAAGAGGATGGAGACTTAGACTTAGTTGTTTGCTGGGTCATCCTGCTACTTTGTGGCAGAATCAAGATTTAAACTCATGTTGAGTCAAGACCCCACACCCTCCACCAGATGTGCAACTTGTATTTTTTCAAGTGTACAAGATGCTCTGGCCAAACTGAATTTCTCCTATTCCCTCTACACTCCATGTACTTTCAGCATTCCATGCTTTTATACATGATGTCCCATAGCTGCAGTGTCTTATCTCCTTCGCCATGCCTTTTGTCTGTTTGGCATAGATCCAAGCCAAAGTCCAACTCTATTGAGAACTCTACTCAGTTTCCAAAGACCTGTCTACAGGATACTCTCAATACCCCTCTTATGTAAAATCTGTTTGTGCTACATTTCAATATCTATCTCCCTAGTAGACTTTAATGTTATTCATACCTTCCCAAAAGCCTAGCACATGGTGCCTGCCTGGCAATAGACTTTTCATAGATTTTCGTTGAATGAAATTCAGTGAATACTATACGTTTCCATTAAATTCAAAATTGACAGTTATATTTTGAAATAAATAGTTTAATGTTTTAATATGCATTTGACATCTATTTAGATCCTTAGGGAACTGATTTTAACCATGTCAAAACTTAGTGCTATACAACTTGTATTCATTAAAATGCCAAAGCCTTTGAAGATCAGTCTATATAAATATAGCATACCTAAAGCAATTTGAAGATTCTTTACAAAAAGAATTAAAAAGGGATAATCCTTAAAGGGTTAAGTCTATCAAACTGATTTTTGGTCTTTATTTTCTAAAATGATCAATTTAAAGATCTTTATATATTTTAAGAGATACATATAGTACAAGTTATCAAAAAGTTCATTTGTTTTAAGCTAGTGGATTTTTTTTTATACTTTTCTATATGGATAATTCCAATCTTGCCAGATAAATTTTTCTTAAGATCTCAAATTAGCTTTTTTTTTTTTCAGGTAATTTCTTTGACACTTCACATAGCTTCTGATACAATCCTCTTGATTATTTTCTATTCACCAAGCATTTATTGAATGCCTACCTGTGCCAGGCACTTTCTAAGGTATGAATATAATGATTATTAGAGCTCTCTCCTGTCATGGATGGGAGAAGAGATTACAACTATCCGTAAACTACTAATATACCTATCCTAAACCACGGCCAACATCGTGATTCTCAACTCAACGATACACCCTTAGAAGCATTCCCAATAAAATCTGGAATAAAACAAGCTAGCACTACTATTATTTAATATTGTTCAGGAAATTACAGTTAATGCAATGAACAAAGTTCAGAAGTTTGGCTATTGGAAAGGCAGAGCCAAATATTGTTGCTTGCCATTTGCAGATAATTGTCTTTGTAGGAAATTTTGTTATTTGGAAAGGTCTTATTTTTTTAATATTTCATATTCTGTAACTTATTGCACACTCTGAATCAGTGCCTTGGAATGCTACCTTCATTATGTGCTAAATTCTAGAATAGAAGGAATACTGTTTTTGGGTTGTCTGTTCAGGTTCATTGACATGAAGGTCAATGTTTTGAAACTATAGCACAGTTTTAATTTCTGTAGCTCTATTTATAAATCTTTTTTTCACAGTCTTCACACGTTTTCTCAAGTCTTCAAACTTAAGTGAGCTGTTTATGCTCTAAAGGTAGTCACAATCCAATATTACTGGTATTATTTCAAACACCATAATTTTCCTAACCTACTGGGAAATATTCTCTTAATACTCTGTTACTAATATAGTAAACCCCAAATTTAAAAAAAGCCTTATAAAAGCAGTGACTTCCTTGAAAATAAAGAAAATGCTTCTCAGTTTCTGTACCCGAGTTGCACTGCATTAACTTCAAATTACTGACCATCTGCCAGGATCTATTTTCTTCTTGTGCCTCTCGAATGAAGCTATTACCTGTTATTTTGGCAAAAGTCTTAAGAAAGTGAAAATATAATTATTAAACATTCCCTTTTATTTTAAATTTGCTTGTTTCGGTCTGAATTTCACAAGCAATTATGCATCCGCTCAGGTGAGCTGTCTAGGTGTTCTTAGGAATATTTATCAATCCCCTTTGATTCATATCACATACGACAGCCTAAACAATTTTAAATCAAGGACATAAAGAGAGGCTGATTACATTCAATTGCTTTTCCCATCAAGCTCCTTGTACGCTGAAAATCAGATTCTGAAGACTGAAAAATGAATTAATTCTCAACAATTGAAGTAGGCTAGAACTCTGTTGGTGTAAATTCTATTTATGTGGTAGGCAATCACTTCCGACTCCGTCTTATCCTCGTGCAGTTGGACATGATATGAAAGAGTACCTTATTTCTATCCATTGGTAAGGGGTCATCCAAATTCTTTAAAATCTTTTTTAAAAAAAGAAAAATAGACTTGGATTCTTTTCACTGAAAAAATCACAAGGATCAAAGCAAACTCTACCTATCATTTGACATTTACACATGGAGAATCCTAGTATAAATATTTAAAATATAAAAGGACAGTAAATTGCTATAGCCACTGTGGAAAACAGTATGAAGGTTCCTCAAAAAGTTAAAAATAGAGGGGTGCCTGGGTGGCTCAGTCATTAAGCATCTGCCTTTGGCTCAGGTCATGATCCCAGGGTCCTGGGATTGAGGCCCACATTGGGCTTGCTGCTCAGTGGGAAGCCTGATTCTCCCTCTCCCACTCCCCCTGTTTGTGTTCCCTCTCTCACTGTGTCTCTCTCTCTGTCAAATAAGTAGATAAAATCTTAAAAAATAAAATAAAATAAAAAATAGAAATACCATATAATCCAGTCATTCCACTACTAAGTATTTACCCAAAGAAAACAAAAACACTAATTAGAATAGATAAATGCACTCCTGTGTTTATGATATGAAAGTAGCCTAAGCATCTACCTATAGATGAATGGATTAAGAAGATGTGGGATGTGTGTGTGTGTGTGTGTGTGTGTGTATGAAAAGATTACTCAGCCATTAAAAAGAATGAGATCTTGCCATTTGCAGCAATATGGGTGGACCTAGAAGATATGCTGAATAAAATAAGTCAGTCAGATAAAGACAAATACCGTATTTCACTTATATGTGGAAGCTAAAAAACAAAACCCAAAACAAATAAATAAATAAAAAGCAGAAACAGACTCATAAATACAGAGAACAAACTGATTGTTGCCAGAGGGATAGGGGTAGGGGGCTGTGCAAAATGGCTGAAGGAGAGCGGGAGATATAGGCTTCCAGTTATGGAATGAATGGGTCACAGGGATGAAAGGTACAGCATAGAGAATAGAGTCAATGGTATTGTAATAGTGTTATATGGTGACAGGGGGTAGTTAAACTTATAAGCATAGCATAACATCGAGTTATCAAATCAGTATGTTGTATGCTTGAAACTAATGCAACATTGTGTGTCAACTATACGTCAGTATACTTCAAATTTTAAAAATACAAAATAAAAATACAGATTTTAAATTAAATTTAACATGCTGTATTACTACATCCCTGCCTTCTACTCTGATCTGCCACAAGGACACTTACATACATGTATGAGAGGAGGGCAACTGAGGAAGAAAGTCTCTTTGATTTGACTACAATACTGCTAATTTTTTTTAAATTAAAATTTTAATTAATTAATTAATTAATTAATTAATTTTTATTACTTTTTTTAAAAAAATTAAAATTTGGAAATGCTCTAACACCACCATTCACACTCTGCAGCAAGACTTAAAAAGTCCTATAGCTCTTGGCTACTTCTCTGACCGAGTCTCATCCCCTTATCAACATGCTTACTGCACTCTAGTGGCCCTGGCCCCCTTGCTGGTCTTTGACTGGGCTTAGGAGGGCAATTTTGCTCTCTGTCTTTGGTGACAGCCACATTCTTCCCCCACGTATCCAATCTGTCACTTCATGAAGATCCCCACTGAAATGTCACTTCATTTAATGAGATCCTGCCTACAAACCGCCCATCTCATTTCCCTACCATGTAACATATTTTGTAAATATGCACCTGCAAAGTATCCTCTATGTCTGCCCCTACCTTCTCTTTCCTAGAATGCAAGCACTGAGAGTTGACACTTTGCTATATCCTCAGTGCCTAGAAGAGCACTTGGCACATAATCTGTCCTCAAAAAAATATTTGTGGAATGAATCCCTTTCTTTCCAATAATACTATGCTACATAATACAAGTTGGAGGTCACTATTTGAGTTTAAAGTTCTAACTATTGATTAGCGTTCTGATAAATATTAACTCTTGGTGATACGGGTTATTTAATTGAACATATCTATACTTCTCATAAAACCAAATAGAAAATTGTCATCTCGAGAACCTCTGCACCTTTATCCCATTCTATTCATAATCTCTGGCCTTAGCCCTCTCTTTGCTATTAGGGTCAATAACAGTGCTACCCTCATGGTAATCATTACTAGACAAATTTAGCAGAGAAATGCTGAAAAAGGAGTCCAGAAGAGTCATCTGCCCAGCAGACTGCCTACTCCCGCTTACATCCTCACCACCCATCCTTGAACCCCCTCTGGCCCCTGAGAAGAGGAGAATGTCTAGAGCTGCATGGTGGAACATATTTTGCCTTCTTGGAAAGTATCATGTTTACACGTACTAGCATTCCCCCTTCCCTTCCTCGGTATCTTGAAAAATTGTCCACTTCACACTGAAGTTCTTTTTTTTTTTTACGATTTTATTTATTCATTTGAAAGAAAGAAGAGAGAGCACAAGTGAGGGAGGGGGCAGAGGGAGAGAGAGAAGCAGACTCCCCACATTACAGGACTCTGGGATCATAACCTGAGCCAAAGGCAGACACTTAACCAACTGAGTCATCCAGGCATCCCCATTCTGGAAGTTCTAAGGTTCTAAGCATTTGTAGGCTGTTGAATTCCATTACGTGACTCCTTTTCCTTCAGGTTATTATGGCAGACTTTTTTATTATCCCCTTTATTATTATTATTCGTTCATTCCTCCCCTGCAAGAAGGATGTTCAATCTCACCCATTGTTGCCATGTGACTTGACATTGAGTTGGCCCCCACTGACATTGAACCTGGTCATGTAACTTGCTGTGACCAATGGGTTATGAGCAAAAAAAAAGTATGCTACATGTTCTAAATTTTTAAGAGCCTTTCTGTGGTTGGCTTTCCTCTTTTTCCCTTTGCTCCTTCAGCCTGAGACCTAGAATGAGAAGAAAGGTGTAAAGCAAAGTCAGCTAAGCAACGTCACAGTAGCTGACCTACAACTACCTACAAACAATGTGAATGGGAAGGAAATGTTCGTTGTTGTAAGCTACCAAGATGCTTGGAAATTTCTCTTCAAATTAACCTATAAATTCAACTAGAATTGTAACTAGAATAGTTGAATCTGCCATTCATCAGGAAGAACAGCCCCCAAAAAATTTGAGAAAGAATAATAATGACAGTCTTGCCCTATATCAAAAATGTACATTGAAGCTATATAATCAAAACAAGGTGGTACTAGAATAGGTTCACCAAGTAGATTGATGGAATAGTATAGAAAAGCTAAAAATGGCTACACATATGTGATGATTTAACATATAATAAACATGGTATTTCTTCCCTACACTACCCAATCTGTTCTTTCTGAAGTCACTCCAATCTCAGAAAACCGTATATCCATCCTTCCAGTTGCTTAGACCAAAAGACTTATGTATATGCTTATCTTCTCTTTCCCAAACAGACCCGTCCATATTCATTAACAAATCCTGTGTTGGTTCTACCTCAAAAATAGATCCAGAATCTACCTCTACCAAACCACTTTGCCCCAACTATCCTTATCTCTTGTATCAATCACTGCTTTAGGCTCCTGAGAGCTTTGCTGCATTGATCTTTGTCCCTTTGTTGACACTACTCAACACAGCAGTCAAAGTTATTCTTTCAAAAAAGGTCATGTCACTCCTTCCCTCAAAACCCTCCAATGTTGGCCATCTCACTTAGATTTAAAAGGCAAAGTTCTTAGCGCTAATTCATAAGGCCCCCTCACCCACCTCATTAGATAAGACTTGATCTTATCTAATGCCACCTTACATTGGCTCATTATACTCAAGTTACATGGGCTTCTATGCTATTCCTTGAATAGACAAAATATCCTATATCAAGTTATTTGTGCTTACCCTTTTCTCTACCAGGAATGCTCTTTTCCCAGATGTCCATGTGAATTACTTCCTCTCTTCCTTCATGTTCTACATCAAATATTATTAGAGTGATCATTCCTGACCACAAATACTAGTTACATAATTTCCCCTGTGCAAAATTAAAATACAGGCTCTTTTGTTATTGGAATTTCAAGACAACGGAGTATTACAACATTCAACATTTGGAAAGGTCCAAAGCTGACACAGATTTTTCTATCAATCACTTTATCAACTGTACACTAAACCACTGACACAAAAGGAAGACAACTAATTTTTATTTATATAAAACATAAACATAACATAAAACTAGTTTTATATTCCTGTTACATACAGTAAGACACTATGATCATGTTGTTTCAATCTCCTTTATAATTTGTCTACACAATATTTCACAAAATATGAAGCCATAATTATTGGAAAAATAATGATGTTCAAAAATTGTATGAGATGATATCAATGATTTAACAGTATACCTCCTAAGCTTTCTTAAAGGTCTATTCAAAGGCTATAAACCCTCAATTTATGACTACAGAGTTGAGGACCAGTCTCTGTTTTCTTCCTACCACAGAATATTTTATTTCTGATACCTTTTCTTAATCCATCCCATTTTTTATTTGTTCATTATTGTTATTCCAGAAGGCCCATCACATGATTATGTGTAATCAATCTGGACTTTCATTCTGTGGCACAGATTTTCATGTAGGTGTATTACTATTGTGTGTGACATTGTTTAAAACAATCTTTACTCTTCACGTCTGATAACAACTACCACAACAATGTAATAATAGGTATTATATAATACCTTTGAAGATACTGGTCTTCTTTTTGATCTGTCTGTTCATTAGAGCTGTCTAACAAAGAAATCAATCAATGCCATTGAATTATTTAATTTTTTTAATTAAACCCTTTTTTCACTTAATTCCTATTTTTTTTAAAGATTTTATTTATTTATTTGACAGAGAGATCACAAGCAGGCAGAGAGGCAGGCAGAGGGTTGGGGGGGGGGAGCAGGCACCCTGCTGAGCAGAGAGCTGGGATGCAAAACTCAATCCCAGGACCCTAAGATGGTGACCTGAGCCGAAGGCAGAGGCTTTAACCCACTGAGCCACCCAGGTGCCCCTATTTAATTCCTATTTTGAGGGCGCCTGGGTGGCTCAGTTGGTTGAGCAACTGCCTTCGGCTCAGGTCATGATCCTTGAGTTCCGGGATCGAGTCCCACATCGGGCTTCCAGCAACACGGGGAGTCTGCTTCTTCCTGTAACCTTCTCTCCTCTCATGCTCTCTCTCACTTTCTCTGTCTCTCAAATAAATAAATTAATTAAAATCTTAAAAAATAATAATAATTCCTATTTTGAGAAAGATTATTAATTAGCCAAATGATAGCTTTTGGGGGGATATTCCGTGACTTTTTTTTTTTTTTTGAGATTTATTTATTTATTTATTTATTTATTTGAGAGAGAGAGAGTACACCCAGAGGGAGAAGGAAGGGGAGACCAGACTCCCCGCTGAGCAGGGAGCCCTATTATGGGGCTCAATCCCAGGACCCTGGGATCATAACCTGAGCTGAAGGCACACACTCAACTCCTGAGCCACCTAGGTGCCCTATTCTGCAACTCTTTTGTGAAATGAACATATTGCATAAGTGCCTTCTTAATTGACTATTTACTTTCTGCAGCTATGTTATGATGTTCACTCTGCTTTTCTTATAGATAAATTTTAGAATCTAATTTCAAAATTGTTAGGAGCTTTCTCCCTTCTGTCTCATCTGTGCTTGTTTCTCTACTTTTAGGCTAACGCTCTAAATTCTTGTTCAAATTTGTCGAAGTTTTAAGTTTACATTTTTTCCCTAGTCTTGCTCAGGAAGAAAGAGGAAATAACTCAAATAATTCTTTGAATAATAATTTAATGGGCCTATTTCTGACAGGAGTCAGATCCATCCATCAATCCTTAGGGAGGGGCAGGAAATCCTCTTGGGCCCAGGAATACCATTTAAATGCCAACATTTAATGACAATGACAAGATGCCGACAATGACAAGAGTCCTGTCATTGTGTCAACCCTGTTAGAATAGGGATCAACATAAATTATAAAATATTCATGTTTGCTTTCCATAATTGGATTTTTATTTATGGGACTGTGTATTAGCTGATATTTAAAAATTAATAGAAAAGGACAAAAAATTTCAACAACAAAAGTTAATTTGCAGGAAAGAATATGTATTAAGATATGCCAATGTTCAGGGGCACCTGAGAGGCTCACTTGGTTAGGCATCCAATGCTTGATTTCTGCACAGGTCATAATCTTTGGGTCATGAGGGGCGCCTGGGTGGCTCAGTTGGTTAAGTGTCTGCCCTCAACTCAGGTCATGATCCTGACTCAGGTCCTGGGATCGAGCCCTGCCTAGGGGTCCCTGCTCAGTGGAGAGCCTGCTTCTCCCTCTGCTGTTCCTCCTGCTTGTGCTCTCTCTCTTTCTCTGTCAAATTAATAAATAAAATCTTTAAAAAAAATAATAATTATCTTGGGGTTGTGAGATTGAGCCCCGCATTGGGGTCTGCACTTGGTGTGAAGTCGGCTTGAGGATTTTCTCTCTCTCTCTGCTTCTGCCCCCCCCCCAGCTCTCTCCCTCTGAAAAATACATGAATAAATCTTAAAAAAAAAAGATGTGCCAGTGTTCAAAATGCTTTATTGTGACCTTTAAAATTTTTTTCAGTGCATAATAAGCTAGTTGACTGTCCTTTAAACAAAACCAATTACTCCTAAAAATGAGGTTTTTATTCTAAGCATTCACAGAAAATTCTCTACAGACTTTAATGAACATCATGAACAGACTAAAAAAGATATTGTCACGTGTATTTTTATCAATCAGCGGTCAAAACAGTGACATTTCTATTCGCTATTCAGCAGTTTGTGATCTTTTTATTATCCCTCAAACACCTCTCATGAACAGCATACCTTGAAAGATTATAGGAACCGATCTGCAAATATTAATTACAATTTCTTTTTCAATGCTTATGAATCAAGATTTTATATTAGAATTTTCTGATTAATTCCCCCACAAGATAGTAATTAATTAATTATAACTTTATAGTGGCGAAACCTGGTAGGCACCAACTTAACTGAGTGACCAAAGTTAACATAACCAATAATGGAACAAATAGATATCATCTGCCTCTGGGTCTGATGTACGGAGACGGACACAACATTGCTTTTTGTATTCCTGCCAACAACGTAGAGCAAGAATCTAGTAGTGAGGAAGAAAATCAGACAAGCCCAGCAGAAGAACATTCTACAAAATAATCTACAGTCTTCAAAATGTCAAAATGATGGAAGATAAAGAGAGACCCAGAAACTTTTCCAGATGAAAAGAGATATGGATACTAAAATGCAACATGTGAGTGGAATCCTGGATCAGATCTTGAAATTTTAAGGTGTTTCCTATAAAAGACATTAATTGGACAAACGCAATATTTGAATAGGGTTTGTAGATACAATAATGGGACTGTATCTGTGTTAATTTGCTCCCATTTCACTCTGTTTTCAGTAGACCCTTTAGGACTGTACCAGAGCAGGCAGGGTGGGGGTGGGTGGGTGTGTGTGTGTGTGTGTGTGTGTGTGTGTGTGTTCTTGCCCTTGCCACAGTAGACCACTGAGGCTTATTCCTCCTTAGCTTACGGTGGGAATGGAAAGATGTACTTTGTCCTTTTTGTCCAGCCTCTGAGGCTTGGACAGGTCTGTGAGTCTGGGCCTGGGCAGTTAGGCTTTTTTCACACTCCGGCCCTCTCTTAACAGTCAAATGCTACGTTGTATCTCTGTGTGGTCTTTCTGAGGGAGTTCTCCGTTTCCAGCCCAAGAGTATCAGACCTCTGCTTTGTGTTGGCATTTAAATGGTATTCCTGGGCCCAAGAGGATTTCCTGCCCCTCCCTAAGGATTGATGGATTTTGTAACTACCCCTCCCCTTTCTGCACTGGATCTTTGTCTGAATCCCACCGTCCATGTAAGTGGGCTGAGTTCTCTGCCTGTCCCCCAGAAACGGGACCACCGAGCAGACCTGTGTGCCTGCACCACAAAGGGGACCATTCTCCATTTTCCCGCTCTGCCCTTCCTCTGATTTCTTTCTCAGGAAAGCCCTGAAAGGGCTTAGAACTGCTGGGGAGACTGACATAAACGAATTATACAAGGAGATATAAAATTACAACTTTGATAAGTATTAAGAGACACCCGGTGTTATGAGAGCATATGAGAAGTAGAGTAGCCTCTTCAGGAAGGATTGACTCAAAAATGGTGACAGAGTATACCAGTCAGTCAGCTGAAGGGCTGAGAGGAAGGCCACACTCCCAACACCTGAGGATCAGCATGTAAATAGTCCCCAAGGCTGGGTAATAGGGCAGGATCTAGGATACAAAAGAAAACCGGAAGACCAGGGTAGCAGGAGGCCCCAGCGGGAAGAGGGTGTGAAAGAAAGGTGGAGAGACAGGAGCCAGGCCTTGCTGGGGTTCTTGGCCTAGTTAAGGATTTAGTCTTTATTTTAAGCAGTGGGAAGCCACTGGAGAATTTCTAGTGGTGGTGGTGGTAGGGGGAGTAATCGTAATTTGATTTGCAAAAAATAGTATTTAAGCAATGTATAGTTGAGATCCTACCATGTTTGTATTTTTCATGTTAAAGCCTTTAAGTTCTTGAAGATAAACCAGACTGTACCAGAAGGGACCACAAATAAGAGAGTAAATAGGGCGCCTGGGTGGCGCAGTTGGTTGGGCAACTGCCTTCGGCTCGGGTCATGATCCCGGAGTCTCGGGATCGAGTCCCACATCAGGCTCCCAGCTCCATGGGGAGTCTGTGTCTCACTCTGATCTTCTCCCTTCTCATGCTCTCTCTCACTCTCTCTCTTTCCTAATAAATAAATAAATAAAATCTTTAAAAAAAAAAAAAAGAGAGTAAATAACATTTGAACTACTCAGCGATATGTCAATATTTTGCATCTGGTTATAGAATGGGCATTGGCAAGTGACCTAGCTATACTGTATTAGATGGGTATAAGTTGTAATTCAAAAGAAATTTTAAATTAACTTAGTCACATTTAAATACATGGCATTATACTGCAAAATAATGAGCAAATCTATCCAGAAACATTTGTTACAAGTATATTTAGTTTTAAAAGGCTACAAAATATGTAAATCAGATATTTGTTGCGTGCTCATAGGGTACATGAAACAAAATAAAAATAACAAAATGTGAAGATACTGTTTAGAGATAGTGTTTTATATGTTGATTAAAATACCTTCCTAGTAAAGTCTGTGGCTTTGAAATATATATGGTATTTTACTACTGTCTTTGTCTTTTATACATCCTGGCTTTATCTCCTTTTAGCTCCAATTATCATATCTCCTCTTTCTGGAGCTGTGCTATCTACAACTAGATTGTGGTTGTCTCTCCAGGAAATACCCTCCTACATCAAAATCAGCTTAAGACTTATCTTTTCATGAACACTTTGTACCTAAGTTTCTTTTTTTGCACATCCTATAGTTAATCTAATTTTGTCTCTTATCCTTCCTACGTTATTTTTAAAAAATATAGTAGGTGCTAGGTGGCTCAGCACCTGGTGGACAAGCACCTGGGTGGCTCCGCCGTTGGGTGGCTGCCTTCGGCTCAGGTCGTGATCCCAGGATCCTGGCATCAAGCCCCACATCAGGCTCCCTGCTCCTCAGGAAGCCTGCTTCTCCCTCTCCCGCTCCCCTTGCTTGTGAGGCATCTCTCACTGTCTCTCTCTCTCTGTCGAATAAATAAATAAAATTTAAAAAAAACCATAATATATATAAGGTGTTAATGATCCAAAGAATTCAAAAGTCTCTTGATAAGAGGATGTTTACTCTATAATTATTTTGTAATTTTTAAGATATGGTATTTAGTTCCATTAAAATGTGCATATATATTTACATTTAATCACTTTATATACATTTTCACTTGTTTTTAAAAGTACTTATGTCTTTATCTTGTTTTCTTCTTTCGAGCATAAATTTTTCAAAGCACGGACTGCAGATTCATTTTCCTTGATTACTCCTCCATAGTACCGACCGCAGTGAGTCATACGTGGGCGCTCAATTTATGTTTAGGAATGATTATGGTGGTGGTTCTTAACCTTTTTCTTTCTGTGGCATGCTTTTGAATAGTAGAAGTTCTGGTGATCTATTTGAAGGCATTATAAGCATGAAGCAGCTTGAAACAAGTCAACAATAATTATAGAGTAATCACTACTACAGTGTATAGTAACATCTTTCAGTATTTGTCCAAGCATCTTAAGGCCTTGAAGGTGTTCTATTAAAAGTTCATTGAGCAAAATTGTCTCATGTTTTAGACCGATGTGAAGACATGTTTCTTACTTCCTCCTGGTAGCTAGTTCTACCATTCTGTACTGAAGACCACAGAATGCTAGGCATGTAACAAGCCCATCCAAACCTCTGCGCTAACACACTTGACAAATTCTAGCGGAACGTTAGTGGCTTAAGGCCATGATCCTAGAATTATCCCAGCTCCCTTAAAATGCCTGCCTGAGAAAGCTTGGTGCCACCAGCAGAATTTACCATTTGTTCCACCAAAACCTCGTAAGAGGGCTGTGAACTCCCTCTTAGAGCAGTTACTTTAGAAAGCTTTCAGTTATAAATTTGTTTTCTCAGGTGCCTGGGTGGCTCAGTCAGTTAAGCCTCTGCCTTCATTTCGGGTCATGATCCCAAGCTCCTGGGATCGAGTCCCAAATCGGGCTCCCTGCTCAGCGGGGAGCCTGCTTCTCCCTCTCCCTGCCGTTCTCCCTGCTTGTGCTTTCTCTCTGTCTCTGTCTCTCTGTCTCTGTCAAATAAAGTCTTAAAAGAAAAAATCTGTTTTCTGCCCTTTGAGATGTAAATCTACCACCTAAACTATTTCCTGAAGGACTGGAGAGCAGTCTCTTTGAAATGCAAACCTTCAGGGAGATAACTCTCACCCTCAATCCCTGCAGCTGCATAAATAAACAATTTCCTAAAATTCATTATGATAAGTGCTAAATGGAGGATAAGGGCCTAACTCTGGTGTCTGCCTTGCTTTAACGTGCACCACTGTCTCTTGTCATAAAGATAGAAGTTTATTTCTCCTCCAGATAAGCTTCAGTTAGCAAATCTAGGTGTCCTAGCCACGTGGACTAATGGCTCTTAACACCTTGCCTTTTCCTTAGCACACCCAGCCTTTAAAAAATCTCTATCCTTTTGTTTCAGGGAAGTTGAGTTCAATGACCACTGGACCCTCTTCTGTAGTATGGTAGTATTACTGAATAAAATTGGTCCTCAGAAAAAGTGTCTAGTTTTGTCTTTGACAGTAATATGTTGCACTGCTTGCTTAAGTCAATGTTAGTTGCTGCAGAAATATACTTTACATGTTGATCACAGTTTGGTAGCATTTGCACTCAGGAAGTAAGGACTTGGCTGCTGCAGGTTGGATCTATGTTAAGAGAGAATGTTCCATATGTCTCCTGTGTTTCTGCACATCTTGTTTGCAGAGGCATGGACTGCCTTTGTTCCAGACTATTTCCTCAAGGATGTTTGAACAACCTTGGAAGACAAAGATAGTGTCACCTCTGGAACAAAAAGCAGGTTTGTTTATTGTCCAGTAGAATAAAGATGCTGCCTCCCTGGTGGACAAGAGTCAAAGAGGCTTACTGCCCATTATAAAAGACTTAGGTTCTCTGACCTTGGTTGAAATTCCTTTCCTTAATGAAACTCACTCTCTGTGTAATTACCATTTGGTCCTCTTTGCGTTTCTCTGTGGGAATTGGGGCTCAGGGAGCCCATGGCCCAGAGATCACAGAAGCTGGATGATGCAACCTGGAAGTGTGGGCATTAACTCCAACTCCCCAAGAGGTAAACTTTAACCAATGGGAGAGGAGGAGCTGGACAAATAAGTCCTCCCTCCTTCCTCTTTCTTCTACATTTTTTAAATCCTGATTAAAAAAAATTTTTTTTTAAGATTTTTTATTTATTTATTTAACAGAGAGGAGAGAGACCACAAGCAGGCAGAGAGGCAGGCAGAGAGAGAAGGGGAAGCAGGCTCCCCGCCGAGCAGAGAGCCCCATATGGGGCTCTATCCCAGGACCCTGAGATCATGACCCGAGCTGAAGGCAGAGGCCTCAACCCACCGAGCCACCCAGGCGCCCCCCAAAAAATTTTTTTAATATTCTACTTATGGGAAATTTCCAAAGTTGCCAAAATTTACTTAAAAACCTAATTTTCATGGTTTTATAATATTTTTCAAATCAATTGAATCTATTTACTTAAAGTTTTCTCTATGGTTAGACAGTTAGGTTTCCTTAAGTTTATTGTTCTTAATTATGCCATAGTAAATATTTTGGTACATGTGTCTTAATCTGCATTTTTTTATTATTACACTATGACAGGTAACTAGCTGAGAAATTAGTGAGTCAAAGGGTAAGAACATTTCTTTTTTTAATTTGATTAGCCAACATACAGTATATCATTAGTTTTTGATAGTGTTCAATGATTCATTAGTTGTGCATAACACCCAGTGCTCATCAGATCATGTGCCCTCCTTAATGTCCATCACTCAGTTACCCTAACCCTCCACCGCCCTCCCTTTTGTAAACCTCAGTTTGTTTCCCGAAGTCCCCGGAGTCTCTCATAGTTTTTCTCCCTATCTGATTTCTTCCCATTCAGTTTTATTTCCCTTCCCTTATGGTCTCTGCACTATTTCTTATATTCCACAGATGAGTGAAACCATATGATAATTGTCTTTCTCTGATTGACTTACTTCACTTAGCATAATACCCTCTAATTCCATCCATGTTGATGCAAATGGTAGGTGTTCATCCTTTCTGATGACTGAGTTATATTCCACTGTACATATGAACCACATCTTTTCTTTCTTTTTTTTTTTTTAAAGATTTTATTTATTTATTTATTTATTAGGAAAGAGAGAGAGTGAGAGAGAGCATGAGAAGGGAGAAGGTCAGAGTGAGAAGCGGACTCCCCATGGAGCCGGGAGCCCGACGTGGGACTTGATCCCGGGACTCCGGGATCATGACCTGAGCCGAAGGCAGTCGTTCAACCAACTGCGCCACCCAGGGGCCCTGAACCACATCTTTTCTATCCATTCATCTGTTGAAGGACATCTGAGCTCCTTCCATAGTTTGGCTATTGTGGACATTGCTGCTATGACATTGGGGATTGGGGTGCATGTGCTCCTTCTTTTCACTACATCTGTATCTTTGGGATAACTACCCAGTAGTGCAATCGCTGGGTCATAGGGTAGTTCTATTTTTAACTTTTTGAGGGACCTCCATACTGTTTTCCAGAATGGCTGTACCAGTTTGCATTCCCACCATCAGTGTAAGAGGTTTCCCCTTTCTCCACATCCTTGCCAACATTTGTTGTTTCCTGTCTTATTAATTTTTGCCATTCTAATTGGTGTAAGGTGGTATCTCATTGTGGTTTTGATTCATATTTCCCTGATGGCTAGTGATGTGGAACATTTTTTCATCTGTCTGTTGGTTATTTGTATGTCTTCTTCAGAGAAGTGTCTGTTCATGTCTTCTGCCCATTTCTTGACTGGATTATTTGTTTTTTGGGTGCTGAGTTTGTGAAGTTCTTTATAGATCTTGGATACCAGCCCTTTATCTGTTATGTCATTTGCAAATATCTTCTCCCATTCTGTAGGTTGCCTTTCAGTTTTATCAACTGTATCCTTTGCCATGCAGAAGTTTTATCTTGATGAAGCCCCAGTAGTTCATTTTTGCTTTTGTTTCCCTTGCCTTTAGAGATGTGTCTTTCAAGAAGTTGTTGTGGCTGAGGTCAAAGAGGTTACTGCCTGCATTCTCCTCTAGGATGTCTGTTTTTGTGCCAGTACCATGCTGTCTTGATGATCATAGCTTTGTAATATAGCTTGAAGTCAGGTATTGTGATGCCCCCAGCTTTGGTTTTCTTCAACATTCCCCTGGCTATTCAGATAAGAACATTTCAAGGCTTGAGATGCCTAAACTGCTTCTAGAAAACTTTCTTGAAACAGGAGTAGCATAATCAGATCCATGATTTTTATAGATAACGCAGGCTGCAGAATCTAGGGAATAGATCATTAGAATTTGAACTGAGCTATGGCAATGGAGAAGGTATGGATGTAGAGATGGGGATAGAGTTTAGGAATATTTCTAAAATAGAGTCAAATGGAGTTGGTAACTGGATATGGAAGGTGGGAAATAGCAAAGAACCAAAGACAACTGCCTAGCTTTCCAACCTGCCTGCATGGAGGAATACTGTTGTTAATGTGGAAAAAGGAAATGGCAAGATGTGTGGAAGTGCAGAAGACAACTTGGTTTGAGGCTTCTTTTACTTAAATCATATACCAGTTTTTAGAGGCTTTGGGTGAAATCTAACAGGTACTTGAGACTATGGCTAGTGATGGACAGCAGCTGTTGCTTTGTTCTACCTGGCATCCGGGGCTAGCTTCAGAATTTTTTTCAGAGGAGGGTATTTGGGTGGCAATCTGGTTAGAAGAAGTTTTGTATTAACGCTGCATTTAGGGGGCGCCTGGGTGGCTCAGTTGGTTAGGCAACTGTCTTCGGCTCGGGTCCTGATCCCGGAGTCCCGGGATCGAGTCCCACATTGGGCTCCCAGCTCCATGGGGAGTCTGCTTCTCACTCTAACCTTCTCCCTTCTCATGTTCTCTCTCACTCTCTGTTTCTCTAATAAATAAATATATAAAATCTTTAAAAAAAAAAGCTGCATTTAGGGATGCCTGGGTGGCTCAGTCAGTTAGGTATCTGCCGTCATCCCAGGGTCCTGGAATCGAGTCCCACATCGGGCTCCTTGCTCAGCAGGGAGCCTGCTTCTCTCTCTGCCTGCTGCTCCCCCTGCTTGAGCTCTCTCTCACTCTCTCTGACAAATAAATTAATTCAAAGAAATTTTTTTTAAAAAAGCACTGCATTTATTTAGCAAACACCTATTATTTTTCAAAAGCTTAGATTGCATATGTATTTAGTTATGTAAAAGGAGGTTGGGTAATACCACAGCATCCAAGTCACTGGGTAGCCACTGCTGGCTTCCATTCCTTCTTATTCTGGTAACACCATTTCAGTTTTCCTTGATAGCATCACCCCCCTCTCACTCTCCCTTCTCGGGTTTTAGTCACCTGGCACTACCCTATGGATCCAAGAGTGGGTTCATATCTAAACTCTGCCAATCAGAGCCAATGGGACTGAAGTCTAGGAGTTTCCAATGGGACTGCTGAGAAAAAAAAAACCAAAAAATTCTTTCCATAGGCATTTGCTAAGGGAGTATGATGTAGAATTAGAGATAGTGGCAGCTAGTTTTCTTGTCTGCCAATGGAGTCAACCCAAAGGAGAACAGAACTGATGACTCGGTTCTGAAAACCTCACTTGGGTCCTAAGATGCCAGTTCTGGGTTTCAATCCTATGTGTCATTAAAATTCTCTTTTTAATTTAAGCCATTTTGAGTGGGTTTCTGGCACGTACAACCAAAGAAGTCCTGACTAATACAGGATGGGAGATCAGAAAAATGTTCAATTTTTCAGAAGTTTCAACTCTATTCAAGAAAAAACTAAGAGGGGCGATGAGGTGCCTCAGTCATTTCAGCAACTGACTCTTGACTTCAGCTCAAGTTGTGATCTCAGGATCGTGGGATGGAGCCAAGGATGGGGCTCTGGGCTGAGCATGGAGCTTGCTTAAATTCTCTCTCCCTTTCCCTCTGCTCCTCGGCCCCTTGTCCCCCATGCTCTCTCTCTCTAAAAAAAAAAAAAAAAAAAAAGATAAAACTAAAAGGCATCCTATTGTGACTACCCAAGTGTTCTCCAAGTATTCTCTTTTATATTTAGTGGCTGACAAGTGTGTACGGAACATCTTCCGTAGTGCCAAGCACTGCGTTAGGCTCTACGTAAAAC
This sequence comes from Nasua narica, assembly GCA_028533885.1. Lineage (NCBI taxonomy): Eukaryota > Metazoa > Chordata > Mammalia > Carnivora > Procyonidae > Nasua > Nasua narica. The sequence goes on along the minus strand of CM052797.1, from coordinate 113,676,998 downwards.
AGGTTAATTAAAGGTATAGTTACAAAAATATATTTATGGACAGCTTATTAAAATCTCACTACAATTTATAAGTTGGCCGAGTGGCTAGCTAGAATTAATATAATGAATTTTGGGTTTTATATTTTATATACTTTCCTTCTATTTCTTTTGCAGACCTGAGGCTAGCCAAAATCAGCAAATAATGTTATTTACTTGAATTTTAGAAATACTTCAAATGTCTGGAATATAAAACTCCATACTAGGAACTTGATTTTCATGATACAGATTGCCAAAGGGTATTGGAGCTTTTACTTAAAATGTCTCAATAAATGTCCAACTCTTGATATATAGAATTTTGGGGATCTTTCTTCTGCATCCTTATTTGCTCTATTTTTAAAGGTTACTGGTTGTGGAATCTCATTTAGTAATAAAAGTTTGACTAAACTTTCTGATGTGATGTTAGTAATAGCAGATTATATAAAATTGTAGGGGGAAGAAGTAATCAGGCTTGTTTTCCTCTCTGGTAGCATTCATGAATACTTCATTTTTTAGCCACCTTTGTGTCTCAGCTGTCTCTTTTGGTCTTTAGTTGTCAGTTGAGGATGCTTTAATTAAGCATGTTTTTGCTTCACACTCTGCCCTTGGGTCATTAAAAATCGTAATGGAAAATATGATAATGGAAAAATAAATTATTTAAATCTGTTATTAATATGAGTTTTTAAATATGTATCATGGGATTCATAAGACATTGTCCCGAAAAATCTGAAACAGAAAAGCAAATTTCTTTTTCTTCACCATCCTACATTTCATAAAAATTACTTGTAACTAGCAATTAATGTACCACAAATACATGGCAACAAAAGACTTCATCTTTTCTAAGTTCACTGCTTAAATTTAAATGATCATTAAGTGGGCACCTGGGTGGCTAGGTGGGTTAAAGCCTCTGCCTTTGGCTTGGGTCATGATCTCGGGGTCCTGGGATAAAGCCCTGCATCGGGCTCTTTGCTCGGCGGGGAGCCTGCTTTCCCCTCTCTCTCTGCCTGCCTCTCTGCCTGCTTGTCATCTCTCTCCATCTGTCAAATAAATAAATAAAATCTTTATAAATAAATAAATAAATGATCATTAAGTGTTTCTTTTTCTTACCAGGAATTTTCAGGGACTACTCACTAGAGTGAGTTAGCAAACATATTCTTAAGAAAAAGACAAAAAAAACCAAAAAAAAAAAAAACAAATAGAGGTGTCAAAGAGAAATTGTATGTGCCTTTGTCCAGAGAATCTTTTTATGGCTTCATAGTACTTCTTAAGTCTGGGTTCTCTTTTCTTTTCAGCAAGTGCTCAGTCTGAATTCCTCTTTTCTCCTGAGATTGTTATTATCCCAAGTCAAAGATAAGCTGTGGAGTGGGGCATGTTTCCCCCAATCTCCCTCACCAACCCCCTTCTAATTCTTGGCTGCTCCTAGAAATTAGGACAAGGGCCCTTTTCATTACAAAAGTTTTACAGCTAATCACTCTGGGAATAGCAAAAATGATAAGCTTGAGGACATCTGAAAGCTTAGAAACTACATGAAGTTCCTCACTACCCTATTTAGATGATCACATACTGGGAGGCACAGTGGATTTGATTTTTACTTCCAGACTTTTTTTTTTTTTTTAAGATTTTATTTATTTGTTTGACACAGAGAGAGAGAGATCACAAGTAGGCAGAGAGGCAGGCAGAGAGAGAGGGGGGAGCAGGCTCCCCGCTGAGCAGAGAGCCTGGTGCGGGGCTCGATCCAGGACCCTGAGATCATGACCTGAGCCGAAGGCAGAGGCTTTAATCCACTGAGCCACCCAGGCGCCCCTTTACTTCCAGACTTACTGGTGGAGTTCACCAAATCTGCTTGCACCTTCGGAGTTTACGTTTCATGACATTTATGTAAATTCCAATTCCTTGCTCTGAGATGGCCCTTCCCTCCCTGTAGACTAGAAGTTACAATCAAAGGGTGGAAAGATAGCCCCTCCACTCAAGTAGGTAATTTACATCTTTGAGCAAGTAGAGACTGGGTAACATCCATTCCAAGGGATGGGTATCATATAAGAAACAACACTTTTGTGCAGACACATTTCTTAGAAGGATACAAGTTTATTCTAGTTTTTGTCAGATTTCCAAGTTTTGGTATTTTCCAGGGAAACTAAAACTGATTTTTTAGCATTGGAGGACTTGTATTAGTATTTTATGAGTTAGTATTTGTTTGTTGTAAACCTTGTGGCTATCATCATGCACTTAAAACCTTTAAAAATATGGACTTCAGGGACACTTGGGTGGCTCAGTCGGTTGAGCATCTCTTAGCTCTGCTCAGGTCTTGAGGCCCTGTATTGGGCTCCATGCTGGGCATGTCAGCCTCCATAAAAAAATTTAAAATATGGACTTGTAATTATTTTTATAGGTATTGGTAAATCTTTGCATAATCCTGTGAGAAAGGGGGGCACTTAGAAAACTTGAGTAGGAGCTGAACCTACACAGTGAGGAATTCACTGCTCCCAGTAATTTTGTTTCCGGCACATTCTCCAGGATCACAGTACTCAAGCCATCTTACTTCACCATTACTACAATGCAAGAAATATCAACAGTTTATTGGTATTCTAAGTAGTATTTAAAAATCAATAAATTCAGGTACCATAGCTATTTATTAAGAAATCGGACCTAGTATGTCGTTTTATGATCTACATCTCCTGTCCACTTTAAGGTCACCTGCACAAAACCTACACTTAGAAAGTCAGGTTTTATCCCCAATGGCTGGTATAGTGAACAGTATAAAGCAGCAAGAAAAACACACACATACACACAATCAGGGGGAAAAATGAGATTAGCGTCCTGGTGTTGATTCTCCCAGGTGCAAACGGGACAGGGGCCTTTCCAGACCGGCGCTTAATCGTTTCCAAGCAGCAGGAGGTGGGGGGGGGGGGAGTCGCCCATGGTTTGCCAGGGGTCTCGGGGGCTCAGTGAGGGCTTAGCGCTGAGAGCAGCTGGGGACTCAAGGCCGAGCGAGGGTGCGGGGGTGCGGGGTGGGGAGGGGCCCGGTTGCTGGAGGAGAGAGGGACCGCAGAGGTGGCCGCAGCTCCTAAGGCCCTCACGGTCTCCCGCTAAGAAAGGCGGAGCGAAACGGGCGCGGGCGGCGTCGGTGGCTACGGCGGCTGGGGGCGTGGCCGCGCGAGGCCGCGCCGCCGATTTTCTCGGCTCGGGGACGCGCGGCGCGAGCCCGCTGGGCTAAGGGACGAGGCCGCGGCCCGGCGCGAACGCCGCAGGTGACCCGGGCCCGGAGCCCGCTGCGCGGGCGGCGGCTGAGGACTGGAGGCGGGGGGCGGGACCTCGCTCGGCTCGGCTCAAAGCCTGGGCGCTGCGGGCCGCTAGACTAGCCGAGGCGGGTGCAGGGCGCGCAGCCCCTCACTTGACGGCCGGCGGCGCCCGCGGCCTTCAGCATGTTCCGCGAGGCGAGGGTTCTCCTCCCGCCCGTGGGCTGAGCCTGAGGCGGCGGCGGCGGCGGCCAGAAGAAGCGACATGCACCTGCCCGGCGCGGCTTAGAGGACGCGGCAGGCGGGAAGTCCCGGCCGCCAGCGGGAGTGTTTTCTTCGCCCGGCCGCGGCCGCCTGCCGCCGCCGCGGGCCCGAGCCGGAGCGGCGCGGTGGGCGCCCCGACATGGCGGCCCGGAGCGCCCCGAACTGCCACCTGCGGCTCGAGTGGGTGTACGGCTACCGGGGCCACCAGTGCCGCAACAACCTCTACTACACCGCGGCCAAGGAGATCGTGTACTTCGTGGCGGGCGTCGGCGTGGTGTACAGCCCGCGGGAGCATCGGCAGAAGTTCTACCGGGGCCACAGCGACGACATCATCAGGTACAGGGGGCGGGGGCGGCCGTCAGCCCTGCGAACCGCTGGCGGACTTGGCACTTGCGCGTCGCGTCCTTCTGGGTGCCTGCGGTGACCCGCTCCTGCAGGGAGCATCGCCCCAGACAGAAACCCGCCCGTGTCTTGTCCCGGATCCACCCAAGTGACATCCGACAAACGCCTTTCCCCATCTCCGTGTCCTCGAGTCTCTCCCTCGGGTCGGTGCGGTGACACCTGGGCGTTCGGCTTTATGGCTTTGTGCCCCTCTCCCTCCTTCAAATTTATGAAGACTGCGAAAAGGTTATTTTGGTAGCAGTTTATTTCTTTAAATCCCGCCAGAGATTTCTTACTAAACGAGTTCTTAAAGCGCCGAGGTGGAAATCCTTTACCTAATAGGAAACTGACAAAAGCACCGCAAGCTGTAGGCTCTAAAATATTAGGTCCTGGGAAGCGCGCCCAGGTGGCAGCCTGGAGGGCACTCACCTCGTGGCCATAATAATGAGTTCAGGTTTCACTGCCTACTGTTATCAGCAGATAGAAAAGAAACCCCGGCAGCCTTCAGGTGATTTATTGGAAATTAACAATTTGCGCACCTGGGGGCACTTTGGTAGGGTTTAATCTGAAGAAGCAGCTGAAAATGATACCACCGATTTCCAATTCTCTTGTTTTTTCTAAAGTACTCCTAAATAAGTTCAGTTTTGTGCTTTTTATTTAAATCACTTCCCCCCATTTTAATTATTCTCTGAGCGTTATCTTAAAATTGGTGTCAATGCTTGTTTACATTTTAGGGAGCGATATATTTGAAATTTCCAATCAGTGTCAGCGGAACTTTTTTGACAAAGTTAAAAGCTGCAGAAATGATTCTAGGCCATTGATTATGTTTCAGGCACAACATTTTTGTCCTTGACAGAAGGAGAATATATTTAAAAAAACATTTTGAGAATGTGTTTGTGCGCTGCTTCTAGGTTTTTAACAGAGATACCATGATTTGAGTTGGTGGCTCAGCTTTACTTCTTTATTTATGTTCCACAGGATTTAAATTGGGCATTTAGTGTCCAATATCTTCGTTTGATATCTTGTAGACAAGATGCTCTGGTACTTACATTCTGTAAATAACATAGTTCTAGTTTGCCATGTTTCTGTAGAACTGTGGTCTGTCTGTCTTTATTTTTTTAAAGATTTTATTTATTTGACAGAGAGAGATCACAAGCAGGCAGAGAGGCAGGCAGAGAGAGAGGAGGAAGCAGGCTCCCTGCTGAGCAGAGAGCCCGATGCGGTGCTGGATCTCAGGACCCTGAGATCATGACCTGAGCCAAAGGCAGAGGCTTTAACCCACTGAGCCACCCAGGCGCCCCTGAACTGTGGTCTTTAAAAGGGAAAAGGAAACCTAAAGGTAGAGCAAGAGGGAGTAAAGATAAGGAGAGCAAAAACTGAGATTATGGTGTTTTTATTGGTTGTTACTCACTCACCTGAAGAGTAGAATTTACCCCAGTTCTTTGTCTTTTTCCCCACAGTCGTTTACAGTTTCTCTCTTCTTTTCCTTGTGTTAGGTCTTACACAGTACAGGGGAGAGTGGTTTTACTTAGTTGAAGCAGCGTTGCCTGAAGCCTTCTTCCAGATACTGTCTGTTGGGTTGAATTCAGTAGGTGGAGTATGTGTGAAGGATTTCGAAGTCTTCTCTTGGTGCACTTATATTGTTTTTACTCCTTGTTGAGAGCAGTGTAGTACTAAGGTTTTCTGAAACTAGATATGATTTATTTGATGGGGCAAATTATGTTTTGTTGATTCTTCCAGCAGCAATTAAAACCATGTCACACCGCTTGAATTTTTATAATTGTGTTTTAGTAAACTGTAAGGAAGGTAATGCTTTGTCTTTTTTTGATATATAGAGTTGCATAGCCCATATATATATCTCAAAATGACATACTATAATTTTTGCCATAATTGGATACATGGTTATGATTTTATGCAAATGATTCATCCTTAAAATAATTAACCAAAAGGTTTCTTAAAAAATTGCAGTGGGGTAGTGAAATTCGAATCATGTAGCACCTTGAAATTAGTGGTATGTATTGGATACAGCGCTGAGGTTATAACTTAAAAATCAGTGAAAGCTCTGAAAATTTTAATTCAAACAATAATGACACAATTCTAGTTTGTGAAATAGATCAAATTTTTAAACCTTTCAATGTTTTTTCAATTTATTGTTTGAAATGTAAGTATAGAAACTACTCCAGTAACTTTTCAGTTATGTCACAACAAAAAATACAATACTCATAAATGTGCTACATTTATGTAGCACTATATATCACTGGAAACAGTGTTATTGTAATGTTAGCTTTAGTAATAAAAAGTCAATACTATTTTTATCATGTTTTGTTTCCATATTTGGTTGAAACTTATGTAGAATTTTTTGGTCAAATATGACTTAGTCTAGGGCTAAGATTATTACAGAATGAGCAGATTGTTGGCCTTAGATTTTGAAAATGTAGGTGCTATATTGAATGTAAAGACTGTCATTTGCTTACCAGTTCTCCTATCATCTTACTACATCTCGTATGGCCAGTAGTGGTGCCACCTGACTTGTCTTACCATTTTATCTTTGTTGCGTGTAGTTGTCTTATTTTTGACATCTATCCATATTTATTTCTCTAGTAATTTATCCTTTAGTTATATTTATTTCAGTACTACAGAATCATGTAGAAATTTGTTCTACTGTCAGAAATAATAGAGGAATTCTAAGGTCAATTTTTCTTTGTTTTTTTTCTGTGACTCAAGTTACTGATAAAATTCTCCAGCTGTTAAGTGTTTATTACAGGTTCAAATTATAAAATTATAAAAGTCTAGACTACTGGTTTTAGGACAAGATGAACATCTATAACTTGGTCTATATTTTGAAACTTTTCTCACTTGTCTTACCCAAAGGATGCGATAACTTTAAATTTGTTTTTTTGTTTTTGTTTTCCTTTTTTTAAAGTAGGCTCCATGCCCAGTATGGAGGCCAATGGTGGGCTTGAACTCAAAACCCTGAGATCAAGACCTGAGCTGACATCGAGTCAGACACTTGACCAGCTGAGCCCACTTGACCAGCTGAGCCACTCAAGCACCCTAAAATTTATTTTCTAGTTACTTCTCAACATTTTTTGTCAAGTTCGTTCTTGAAGTGGTGAATATTATTGGCCATTTTCAAATCATTTATCACCAGTGAAGACCACTGATGGACTATAGTTAGCTTGGTGCATTTTGCTACTTGACTCTGGTTTTCTTATGCAAGTGAACCTCCATATTGAACTGCCTGTGCCCGTTGTTTCTGTATTTTCTAGGTATAGAGTTGAAGTTGTGGGTTTTTTTTTTTTTTAAGATTTTATTTATTTGAAAGTCAGTCAGAGAAAGACAATTATCACATGATCTCTCTGATATGAAGAATTTGAGAGGCAGGGCCGGGCGGGGGGAGGGAGGGGTAGAGAAATGAAACCAGATGGGATGGGGAAGGAGACAAACCGTAAGAGACTCCTAAACTCATGAAACAAAGGGTGGCTGGGAGGTGGGGGAGTAGGGATAGGGTGGCTGGGTTATGGACATTGGGGAGGGTATGTGCTATGGTAAGTGCTGTGAAATGTGTAAGCCTGATGGTTCACAGACATGTACCCTGGGGGAAATAATACATTATATGTTAATAAAAATTAAAAAAAAGATTTTATTTGAGAGAGAGCACTCATTTGCACGTGTAGGGAGTGCAGAGAGAGAGGGACAAGCAGACTCCCTGCTGAACAGGGAACCCGAGGGGTGCTCCATCCCGGACACTGAGATCAAGAATCAGACGCTATTCTAAACAACAGAGGCACCCAGGTTCCCACCCTTCCTTTTTTTTTTTCCTAAATATGGTGAAAGTATTTCACAAGTTAGTGATGAGCCTAAATTGTATAATGCATCTGATATACTTTGGGGAGCATACCATATCATATGGTTGCAAGTTAGAATGATGATAATTATTCATTGCTTCTGGGTGGCACTTTCTTTTTTTTTCTTAGACAAAATGAAAATTATAGTAGCTCTTTCCTTCAATTGTGGTAGGTAGTGTTCTTAAGAAAGCAAACTGATTAAATGACCAGTGAGAACTTAATGAGTGAAGAAAAGCCTGGCCTCATGGCTTTTCCTCCCCAGCGGTGGCTGATACGGGGACCCTGATGGATTCAGTGGGAAAAAAAGAAAGAAAACGAAAAACTGATCAAGCTTCACTGTAATCTAGTAAAAGTGGTTTTTAACAGCTCTATTTATGATCTAGGAATTGAATTATTCAAGTCAAATTGTAGTTGGAAAAGCAATTCAGAATGTTGACTTTCTGGTCGGTCAGTATTTTTTTGTGTTTATGTGGGTTCAAGGTGCAACTTTTTAAGGTCTGGAAGGAATTACTGCAAATCTACTTGTTGTCTACATATGTTTTCAGATATATGGGCAGTATTTCCAATACCTGGCCGATCATCAAAATCATTTAAAGAGCTTCTTGTCAATTATACTTTTCCTCAGGTGCACTAAGTCAGAATCCTCTAGGGTTGAAGTCCAGAAATCTTTTTTTTTTTTTTTTAATTGCCCTAGATGATTCTGTTTGGAAGGCTCACTGCCAATCTGTATCCCAAAACATGCATGCGTAGAATTCTTAACATAAGCAGTTTGAGAAAAGGATATAAATCTTCCCTTGAAACCTGATACCATAATTTTCTTAAGCATTGTGTAATATTTAGAAGCAGTACTTCCAAAAATATTAGAATATATACAGATTTAGTAAGATGTCCGTATGTTTAAGTTCTAGAATTTGGTGAGCTTAACTTTCACAGACTAATGATTGTATTCTGTAAGATTTCATCTTATGTGTTTGGATATCAAAATATTTGTTTTATAAATACTGCATAGTTTAAGGGATAAAATTAAAAGATGTTTTCAGGGAAAGGTAGGAATTATCTTGAATAATAGTTCAAGTTGTCATATATGTAAATTAAATGTATCTTTATTAAGGGAAAAGTCAAGTTTTTAGATTTGCATTATAATTACTATTTTATAATGTCTCATCGAATATGCAGAGAACTAACAAAATGTATTTTGGGTATAAATGAAGGAAAACATAGAATAATAAATTCTTAGAACCATTAAGAACTTACTGTTGAAGGCCTTTTCACACCTCAAAGAAATACACGTTGCCTCACTATCTGAGAGTAGTATGTTCCCATGAAACTTTAAGCCAAAATGGTATAAAGCAACGAAGCAAAAAAAAAAAAGAGAGAGAGAAGCAATTACCATTAATTCATATGGAAATTTTTTGCGCATTTCTAAACCCAAAAAATAACTTCTCTTAGCTTTTCTGATACCTTAGGACACATATTGCTAATGGATGCACAGACTACTTTGAGATATAAAGCACACATGCTTACAGACACAGTTCAAAGCTATGACGACTTGATGCTGGAATGCTGAATGTAGTTCCAAGGGAGGAGCTTTTGGGGGCCATTCTCCCTTTTTGGGGTATATTCTCTGTGACAACTTGCAGTGAAACAAATGCTATTTCTGCTTTTTACCCTTTTTTGTGAAAGCTAAATTTCTTTTTGGATTCCTTTCAGTTAGTGAAAACAGGTTCTAATGTAGGTCTTTAGTAAAGCAGAGTGGCATAATGTGAACTTCCAAAAAAAAAAAAAAGGGAGATACCTGTATTTATTCAGCATTAGCTTAGTGTAAGGGTCCTGCCTGAAGATATTCTGAGTTTAAAGATACAGTCAGTCAAGTAAAGAATTACTTAGGATACTATGTGTACTAGGGATAGTGCTGGTATACCTGTAATCTGGTATGTACATGGGGACATAACAGTTCACAGTGGTGTGTCTTAGCGAATATAGTACTTTAACTGGGTCTTTAAGGAAAACTGGAGGACATGTCATCAAAAGAAATGAATGAAGGTATAGCATCCTGGGAAGGTATGGCCTCATACGCAGTGGTCTCATGTTTTTGTTTTGTTTTGTTTTTTTATGCAGCGGTCTCATGTTAAGAGAATATTTGGAAGAGTTATTTGTACTCACTATCTTCAGGTTTTTTTTTAAGGATTTATTTATCCATTTTCGGGAGAGAGTGAGCGGGAGGGATGGAGGAGAGGGAGAGAGAATCTCAAGCAGATTCTGCGCTGAGTGCAGAGCCCAACGCGGGGTTCAGTCTCACTATCCCAAGATCACGACCCGAGCTGAAACCAAGAGTCAGATGCTCACGCCCCTTCAGTTCTTTTTCTCCCATTCAGTCCTTTCTGTTTCAGTCCCTTCAGTCTTTCTGTTTTACTATAGCAGCTCTTGTCAAGGTCACCAATGATCTCCACATGGTCACATCCATTGATCAACTCTTTGTTCTCATCTTTTTTTATATACTTGCCATAGTTGGTCACTCTCACTTTCTTCAGACACTTTCTTCAGTGGCATTTGGGACACATCTTAGCATAGAAATGGGTATTTCTTATTCTTTCAGCAAATATTTACTGAGTACCTATTATTTACCAGGGGCTAATCTTAGCATTAGAGATACAGCAGTGAACCAAACAGATGAAATTCTTTACCCTCTTAGAATTTATATCTACTGGGGGAAGATACAGAATAAACAAGAAATATATTATCTGGTGTATATATTTATACACAATGTGTATATACTATACATAGTATATATATTAGATGGTGTGTGTGTGTGTATGTATACACACACACACACACACATACATACATACAGTGGCCCTTTGAACAGTGCAGGACTTAGGGGCACTGAGTCCCCCATGCAGTTGAAAACCTACATATAACTTGGCTCCCTCAAAAATTAACTACTAATAGCCTACTATTGACTAGAAGCCTTAGCAATACCATAAAGTTGATTAATACATATTTTGTATGTTGTATTATTTTATACTATATTCTTACAATAAAGTAAGGTAAGGGAAAAGGTTTTTAAGAAAATCCTAAAGAAGGGGCACCTGGGTGGCTCAGTTGGTTAAGTATCTGCCTTTGGCTCAGGTCATGATCTCAGGGTCCTGGGATTGGGCCTCTGCATCTACCTATGGATCTCTTCTCTCTCTCTCTCTCTCTCCCTTTCTCTCTCTCTCTCTCTCAGATAAATAGATAAAATCTTTAAAAAGTATATTTAAAAAATCCTAAGGAAGAGAAAATACATTTATAGTCTTGTAGTATACTGACTGAAAAAAATCTGCATATAAATGGATCTGTGTTCAAGGGCCAACTATATATAGTGTATAAGGGCTAAAAAAAAAAAAAAAAAAAAAAAAGGAAAGTGAGATAGAGACTAGAGACTATTGGGAAGAGTTTAGGTAGGGTAGTCAAGAAGGCCTCACTGTAAAGTATAACACTTTTGTAGAGACTTGTGCTGCTGTGTGAGTATTTTAAAGGAAGGACATTTCAAACAAAGGAACTCTCATGTGCAAAAGCCCTAAAGTGGGATGTTTCGTGTGTGAGGCAAAGTCAGAAAGTTAGTGTGGCTGGAGTGCAGTGAATTTGGGTGATATTAGTAAGAAATGAGGTCTGCTGAAGTGATGGTGGTGGGGCAGATTGCATAGGACTTCCTGGGCTGAAAGAATTTTATTTTAGTCTTCTCATTTGAGATTGGAAGGTATTGGAACTCTTTAATCAAGTTAATGACATAATTTGACTTAATGGTTTATCAAGCTCACTCTGGCTCCGAGGTTCAGAACAGATCGAGAGGGGCAAGATGGAAGAAGACTGTTGGAATAATCTAGTCAAGAGATGTGGGTGACTGGGGCCAGAATGCGAGGTTCAGAACAGATCGAGAGGGGCAAGATGGAAGAAGACTGTTAGAATAATCTAGTCAAGAGATGTGGGTGACTGGGGCCAGAATGCTAACAGTGCAAGTAGTAACGAAAGGTCAGATATAGTTTGAAGATCGAGGCAACATGATTTCCTGATGGATCAGATATAACTTACGATAGAAAAAGGTCAATGATAATCATGTTTTCAGCTGAAACAACTGAAAGTATGGAATTGCTAATTACTGAACTGGGAAAGATTGTGGGAAGGGCAAATTTTCTGTTTTGGGAGAAAAGATGAGCTCTGTTTTAGAAGTGTTAAATATGAGATACTAATAGACAAATGGAGTTGTAAATGAGGCAGTTGAACATATGTGTCTATAATTCAGGGGAGCAGTCTAGGCTTCTATAAATTTAGGCGTTATTAGTATGTAGATAATATTTAATGAATCTATGAACCTGGATGAGATCACCGAGGAATTAAGTATAGATGGAGAAAAGATCTTAAAAAATGTGTTCCTGTGGCACTCCAACATTTAAATGTATAACTTGACAAAGAACTGATAAAAAAAAAATGTGTCCATAGAGGTAGGAGGAAAACCAAGAGGGTGTGGGGTCATGAAAATCAAATGAAGAGTATTTCAGGAGAGGGAATTGATCAGCTACATCAAGTAAGGTGAGGAATGCTTCACCTTAGTGGAGATGTTAGCTATTTTACAATAATTACATTATAATCACAAGACTTTACAGGAGACTGTGTATGTCCAGGTGATCGCTGGAATGGGGATAAGCAGGAAGTCAAAATGAGTCATTCATAATTAGTATAGAAAACTGGCCACCTTCAGGATTTTTCCAGCAGCTTCTAGTTTGTGTGATAGAAGGCACATGACTGTCAGCCCTAGCTCCTTGCTACTCAAAGGTGTGGGCCTCCGAGGAGGTTCAGTATCACCTGGGAGCTCATTAGAAATGCAGATCTCAGGGCACCTGGGTGGCTCAGTTGGTTGAGCAACTGCCTTCGGCTCAGGTCATGATCCTTGAGTTCCAGGATCGAGTCCCACATCAGGCTCCCAGCTCCACAGGGAGTCTGCTTCTTCCTCTAACCTTCTCTCCTCTCATGCTCTCTCTCACTTTCTCGGTTTCTCAAATAAATAAATAAAATCTTTAAAAAAAAAAAAAAAAAGAAATGCAGATCTCAAGGTGCCTGAGTGGCTCAGTTGGTTAAGCGTCCAACTCTTGATTTTGGCTCAGGTCATAATCTCTCCAGGGATCATGGAATTGAGCCCTGTGTTGGGGCTTCACGCTCAGTGGGGAGTCTGCTTCTCTTTCCTTCTGGCCCTCCTCTCCTGCACACTTGCCCGCGCGTGCACAAGCACACGTGCTCGCTCTCTCAAATCTTAAAAAAAAAAAAAATGCAGAACTCAAACTCCACTGCAGACCTACTGAATTAGACTGTATTTTAATATGCTCAGATAATTTGTAAACGTTAAAATTTGAAAAGGATGCTCTAGATCAGTGGTTTTTTCAAAGTGTGGTCTTTGAACCAGCAGCATAATATTACCTGGAAGCTTCTTAGAACTACTCATTCTTAGGCTTCCCCCCAGACCTAATCAGAAACTGTAGATACAGGGGCGCCTGGGTGGCTCAGTGGGTTAAAGCCTCTGCCTTCTGCTTGGGTCATGATCTCAGGGTCCTGGGATCCAGCCCCGCATCAGCCTCTCTGCTCAGCGGAGAGCCTGCTTCCCCCTCTCTCTCTGCCTGCCTCTCTGCCTACTTGTGATCTCTCTCTGTCAAATAAAAAAATAGAATCTTAAAAAAAAAAGAAATTGTAGATACAGGTAAGATCCAGCAATCCATTTTAATCACTTTCAGGTGATACTGATATAGTCTAAAGTTGGAAAACCACTGCTCTAGATTCCTGATCCTCAACCCTAGCTATGTATTAGAATCACTTGGACAGGTAAAAACAAAGCAAACCTAATGAAACCACCAATGGCTGAATCTCATCCCTGAAAATTCTGATTTAATTTGTTCAGGGTAGGTTTTTTTTTTTAAGATTTTATTTATTTATTTGACAGAACAAGATCACAAGTAGGCAGAGAGGAAGGCAGAGAGAGAGAGGGAAGCAGGCTCCCTGCTGAGCAGAGAGCCCGATGCGGGGCTCAATCCCAGGACCTTGAGATCATGACCTAAGCCAAAGGTAGAGGCTTTAATCTACTGAGCCACCCAGGCACCCCTATTTAGGGTAGGTCCTGAGTACAGTTTCTTTGTTCTTGTTTGCTTCTGTTTTAAAATTTTAGGCTTCCTAGATGATTCTAATGTGGCCAGGGTTGAAAACCACTGCTGTAAATGTGGTAGTAATCCATGTTTAGCTGGTGGGCTAGGAAGTAAATCTGAAAGAAATTCCGAGCCTAGTCAAATTTATTCACTTGCTATTATGCATTCTATAATGATGTGGATAATTTGCTAAGTATTGAAATCCCTTTAAAAACTTCAGACCTCTTGGGACGCCTGGGTGGCTCAGTTGGTTAAGCAGCTGCCTTCGGCTCAGGTCATGATCCCGGCGTCCTGGGATCGAGTCCCGCATCGGGCTCCTTGCTCGGCAGGAAGCCTGGTCCTCTCTCTGCCTCTGTCTGCCTCTCTGCCTGCTTGTGTTCTCTCTCTGTTAAATAAATAAATAAAATCTTTAAAAAAAAACAAGCAAACTTCAGACCGCTTGCCTAAGGTCCCCCCATGCTGGATAGCATAAATCTCCACGTTTGAAGATTACCCCCCCCAAAAAAAGCAGTCCACAGTATGTCCTTAGTATGGTTTTCTGTTGATGGATTTGCTCACCCATCGGGGACTTAAAACTAGTAGATATCATGCATCATCAGTCCAGAAAAACGCCCACTCACTGGGCACCTGGAAAGCTCACTTAATGTGCAAAATTAATGTGCGTCCTGGATGATATCAAATGAGGTATAACTCAGTGCCTCAGGTGATGATTTCAACAGACTCAAACGGTTGCAGTGGGTTTGCCTGAGTGATTTGGACCATGGAAAGCCCAAGATTGTCCATTAATAAATTCCATTTTGGAGCCAGAGTCTGCACTCAGAGATAGACCAAATATGTTAATATTTGGTGAGGAGCATAAGTACATCAAAAGGACAGATCATCTCCACCCTGTGAAATTCTAAAGTGGATGTACTTGCATAGACAGTTCAGATAGCATACTAGGTTCATGTCCAGTCAGAGAATACAGCTGGGATGATGTGTTTTGTAGGGCTTGAGATGACATGTTGCCACTACCCAAGCTTAAAGCAGCCACTAACAGCAGGCAGACTGGCTTCAGTCCTAAAGGCCAGCAGATTCTCTTTGCTGGAGAACTTGTGTCTCAATGGATCAGTCGTCTGAGACAGCATAGCACTGGCAAGGGGTTACATCTAACCAGGATAGTAAACACGCTGTTTAGGCTGCAGTGGTATTTATTGTAAGTGGCACATGGCATCACCATATTGGCCAAAGACACCAAGAACTGGTACAAAGGCCTTAATAGCGCCTGGATTTCCTATCTAAAGTATTACCTTCTGTTGGCCAATGTAATTTAAAGGTGGATTGGATTGTTAAATGGTCATGTGAAATATAGTGCCCATCTTACACTGGCGTGCATATCTATCTGAAGTAGAAAGCATAGGGAAAAAACTACTTGGTGTTGGTTGATTGCTAGAATGAGGGGATAAGCATGGGAGCAAAGATGCACCCTGTGCCCTGGATCTAGCTTTTTTGGAGTCTATAGTCAAGCTCAATTCATAACACCAAAAAATTCTTAGTTTTTTTTTTTTCCTCTTCTGGGATGGGCAGCTTATAATGCCGGGTTGGCAAATGAGGTTGTGATTGTAGGCATTGTTAACTCAGATTTCACTCTAAAAATTACCTTGCTCTTAACAATTTGAGGGAGAATACCTGAATTTACTTTAATTCAGAAGCTGGTGAATATAGGGATAAAGTAGAGAGACAGATTGGATGTGAAGTAAGAATTCTGGAGTATCAGTGGTATGGATGGTGTCAGCCTCTTGATGGAGCCCAAGAATATGAGAGGTCATTGTCATGGATGCTAGAAGCATGAGATGTGTCTTAACAGGGAGCACCTAACTGAAATTAAAGACCTAGAAACAAATTGATGGCAAAAGAAATGTACATAGCCCAGTCTCCAAATCAGATGAACTGACATGGACAGTCACCTTGTCAAGGAAATTCTGCCGCTCTTCCTGTGAATCATGTATCTACTTCACCTCCCAATGTAGAGGACATGCATTCTCTGCCCCAATCCATTGGAATCTCTTTTCATCACTGTAGGAGGACTGACCTTGGTCAGGAGATACAGTACTAGACACTACTGCCTCTGGTGTGGAAGCTTTCATTATGTTACTCATTTTAGTCTATGGAATGTAATTACAGTCGCCACACGCAGTTATTCTAAGGAATTTGCAGTTTTTACTTGGTATAATTTTGCTCATGATATTATTTAAATTAGCCACAGGTGATGATATAACCAAGTCTAACCACCTCAGAATCCATATCTTTATAAATGGTTGATCAGGGAGCAGGGCATAATTCCCAACCAGGAATGGAAAATGAAAGGCCATTCTAAGTCTTGCAACATAGGTGATAACTAATTACAGAGTCTACAGACTAGTCATCATTACTTGGTTGCAGTGTGACCTTTCTAATTAATTAACCTGTGGACAATGTATTTGACACACAGAACACTACAGACAGTGGCTCTATTAGCATGGTAAGGAATGTTACCTGTAACCTGGATGTTAGATTCAGAAGACATGTACTTGCAAAGGGCAATTTTTGCAACCATAAAGAGACTACATAGGAGTCTGAGGTTGACATCATAAGGAGTGTGAGAGGCTTCATGGACCTCCCCCTCAAAGAGTAGTTGTTACATTATTTAAATTATAGTGATTATATACTATCAAATACAATTATAGAATATTGAAAGCTGTAGAAAAATATTTACCCATGGTCTTGCAATCTGGAAATAATACTGTTTTAGAGATTTCCTTTTAAGTCTTTTTGTTTTAAAGTAAGCTCTGTGCTCAATGTGGGGCTTGAACTCATAACCCTGAATTCAAGAGTCACGTGCTCTACTGACTGATAAAGCCAGGGGCCCCTCCCTTTAAGTCTTTTTTTTTTTTTTTTTTTTAAGAGCAGTTTTAGGCTTATAGACCAAAATTGAGAGGAAGGTACAGATTTCCTATATACCTCCTGCCCCCCACACAAGCATAGCCTCCCCATTATCAATATCATTCACCAGAATGGTACACTTTTTACCGAGGATGAACCTGTGTTAACACATCATAATCACTCAAAATCCGTAGTTTACCTTAGTATTCGCTCTTGGTGGGGCGTCTGGGTGGCTCAGTTGGTTGAGCAACTGCCTTCGGCTCAGGTCATGATCCTTGAGTTCCGGGATCGAGTCCCACATCGGGCTCCCAGCTCCACAGGGAGTCTGTTTCTTCCTCTGACCTTCTCTCCTGCCATGCTCTCTCTCACTTTCTCTCTCAAAAGAAAAAAAAAATTCGCTCTTGGTGTTATACATTCTTTGGGTTTGGACAAATGTGCAGTGACATGTCCATCATTATACAGAGTATTTTTGCTGACCTAAAAATCCTCTGTGCTCTGCCTTTATACTTCCTAGCTCCCCCATCCTAACCAGTTAATGTTCCTACTGGCTCTATAGTTTTGCCTTTTCCAGAAAGTCATATAGTTGGAATCATACAATCTGTAACCTTTTCAAATGGACTTCTTTCACTTAGTAATATGCATTTGAGATTCCACATGTGTTTTCTTGGCTTGATAGCTTATTTCCTTTTAGTGCTAAATAATAGTCCCTTGTCTGGATGTACCAAGATCATTTATCCATTCACCTACTGAAGGACATCTTGGTTGCTTCCAAGTTTTGGCAATAATGAATAAGGCTCCTGTAAACATCTATGTGCAGGTTTTTGGGTAGACAGACATTTTTAACTCCTTTAGGTAAATATTAAGGAACACAATTGCCAGATTGTATGGTAACAGTATGTTTAGTTTTGTAAGAAACCACCAAACTGTCTTCCAAAGTGGCTGTACCATTTGGCATTCCACCAGCAATGTATAAAAGTCTCTTTCGCTCATCCTCATCAGCATTTGGCATTGTCAGTGTTCTGAATTTTGGCCATTCTAATAGGCATGTAGTGGTATCTTGTGATTTGCATTTCCCTGATGTCATATCACGTGAAGCATCTTTTCATATGCTTATTTTCCATCTGTATATCTTCTTTGATGAGGGGTCTGTTAAGGTCTTTGGCCTAATTTGTAATTGGGTTGTTTTCTTATTGTTGAGATTTAAGAGGGATTTGTGTGTTTGGGATAAGAGTTCTTTATCAGATGTGTCTTTTGCAAATGTTTTCTCCCATACTATGGCTTGTCTTCAAATGTTCTTGATGTTGTCTTTCACAGAGCAGAAATTTTTTATTTTAATGAAGTCAGTTTATCAGTTATTTCTTTCATGTATCATACATCTGGTGTTGTATCTAAAAAGGCACCACCATACCTAGATATTTTCCCATGTTGTCTTTTAGGAATTTTATAGTTTTATCTTTACGTCTGTTACCATTTTGAGTTGATTTTTGTGAAGGGTGGTAAGGTCTGTGTTTAGATTCACTTTTTGCACGTAGTTTTCTGGTTCCAGCACTATTTGTTGAAGAGGGAGACTATCTTTGTATTGCTTTTGCTCTTTTGTCACGTATCAGTTGATTATATTTATGGGGGCCTATTTCTGAGCTCTCTCATCTGTGTTGTTGAGTTCCACTTTATGTTCACCAATATACTAGGCAATATGTGGAACACAGCTTAACTGTAATATTGACTCCAAGAGTAACTAGAAAAACACTCATACTTTCTTTCTCATTAAGAAAATTGGAACCATCCTGGACTCAGAATCCAGACGCCCAGGGTGTAATATAGCAGCAAAATAAGTTACAAGGCCTACTACAGTTCTTGCATTTAGATGTTTCCACCAATGCAACTATATATTTCCAACAACCCTTTTCAGAGCCATGACAAGGATATCCCAGCAGAGAAAGAACACCAAATTGGGAGTCAGACAGCCCGGGTTTCAGTCCTGACTGTGATCAGCTAGAGGGGAAACATTAACCAGAATATATTGAAGTTGGAGAACTTGTTACAAGTTCACACTATTTGTTGGCAATTGTGCAGCGTGGGTCAAAGAACATTTGCACAGTAGAGTCAAGTATTTTCATCTGCTTACCCTGTTTGCCCAGCTCAGCTCTAAGCCCAGCTGGTCCTGGTAAATAGACTCGCTCATTCGGGTGGCTTTATCTCAATATAGGCTTCTAGTAACAAAGAAGGCAGCTCAAACTTCTATCGGTTCCTATATTGTTTGGTCTGAGATGAAAGTGCCTACAGTCATGAGTAGAAATGCGTTTCGAGTATTTGTCATTTACAGAGTCTTTATTCCTTAATGCTATACTCCAGGCAATAAATCTTTGTGAGGAAGGGAAATTTTAGTTGCTTAGTAATGCTGATGAATTTAATTTTAGAAAGTTAGTATATAAACAGTGAATTAAGGATGCACCATTTTTTAATATTAGCCTAAGGTTTAACTACTTATGGAAGTGTTAGTCGGTAGAAATAAGAGTTGTGATTATGGTAGAAATTCCAGAATAAATCTACATTGTCACTTAAAAAAAGAATATGGGAGCCATCAGAACTTTCAGATTTCAGCAGTACGTCCAGCTCCTATCTCATGTTAATCCCTCCATGTGTGCATGAGATCCTGTCCTTTTTTGCCTGCTCCAGCGATTCTCCTCATTCACCTCTATCAATATTTTTGATGATACTTCTAGGTGATTCCTGTTAACATATAAAATCTGCTGAAAAGACAGGCTTTTCAAGAAATGATGTTAAAAGTAACCAAATATCCTTGCTGTGGCTGGGGGGAGGGAATTGAACTTCAACTATATCTCATCATATGCAAAATTTAACTCAAATTGGGTCATATGACTTAAACATCAAAGAACACTATAAAATTTTTTCAAAAAAAGTATAGGAAATAGGGCATAAAATGGATGACTTATGAAAAAGAAAATTATAAGTTGAACTGCAATAAAATTAAAACTTTTCACACGTCCAGGTAACTGAAGATAGTGGTGAATGTATAGTAAGTAGCCTTCCAAAATTTCTTCCCCAAACAATGAATAATCACTTCACAAGTACGAAATTTCTATGCAAAGCCCTAGCCTTACCATTACTTAAACAGAGAATACCAAGACTGTAAAATAACTGTAAGTACGGTTTTGCAAGCTCTTTCCTCTCTACCACTGAGCTTTGCAAGGAGCAACTTAACCTAAAAGAACTGTGAAAACGGTATCTTGACTGAATATTATAAGGACAAAGACAAAAAGAACTATAGATAATGGTATAATCTAGTTAGTAAAATTCTCACAAGGCCAGCGACTCTGAACAACTTTGGATATATTACACTTAAATAAGTAAATAGACTTTAGATGATGAAAAACTAACTTCTCTTGGAGGAAGAAATACATAAAGGGAGACATTCTCAATAAAACTTGTCATTTTGGATTAGAATCAGAGGTATCAATATGAATTCATGGTTTTTAGATGAATACACACATAGGTACAGAATATAGATATATGTATATACATAGGTTAGTATATATACATATTATTTCCTAGTTCTGTCTACAGCCTAGGAGGAATAACACTCTGTAACAATGACCACATTGATTGGTATTTAGAGAACAAGATCGGAACATTCTCTAATAAAAGGAACTAAGGCTTCCTAGAGAGGTAGTTAATTATAGAATGGAGCAGAAAAATGCTAGATGAGCCTTGAATATACTGTGGTGCTTCAAAGTAGGCAAATGCAAATGAGATGGTGGCTTGTTGAAAAAATAAGGGAGCCAACCTGAAGGATCTCCTGAAGGTCAAAGATGGAACAATTTGAGCTATAAACTAAATAATGATAGTGGGGCACCTGGGTGGCTTAGTGGGTTAAAGCCTCTGCCTTCCGCTTAGGTCATGATCTCAGGGTCCTGGGATCAAGCCCCACATCTGGCTCTCTGCTCAGCGGGAAGCCTGCTTCTCCCTCTGTCTCTGCCTGCCTCTCTGCCTACTTGTGATCTCTTTCTCTGTCAAATAAATAAATAAAATGAAAAAAAATTTTTTAATTTTTTAAAATAAATAATGATAGTATTGAATTTTAACCCATAGAATAAAACAGGAATTGTCAAAAAACAGACCCAGTCTGCAGGCCAGTTATGGCCTGCCACCTATTTTTATAAATAAAATTTATTGGAAAACAAACATGACTATTTGTTTCTGCAACTTTTTTTTTTTTTTTAAGATTGATTTATTAGAAAGAGAGCAGGAAGGGGCAGAGGAAGAGGGAGAGAGAATCTGAAGCAAACTCCCTGCCGAGTGTGGAGCCTGATTTGGGGCTTGATCTCACAACCCTGAGATCACAACCTGAGCCAAAATCAAGAGTTGAACACCTAACCAACAGGTGCCACTGTTTTTGCAATCTTTTTTTTTTTTTAATAGTTCCTCTAAGAAGTCCTTTTAGGCTTTTTTTTCTTAATTGCCCCAACCAACCACAAAATTCTATCACCACGGATTTACTATGTATCAATTTATGTACCTTATATGTATCTATGCTTTATTCATAAAAGTAGTAAGACCTTCACAAAAGGACCAGTTTTTACAAAACCCCGTGAAAATGGTATTGTTCCCAGTAAGAATGCATGGTTTATATATTGTCAGTGGCTGATTCGACATTATAACAGCAGAGTTGAATGGTGTAATAGAGGCTGTATGACATGCAAAGCCCAAAATATTTACTGTCACTTTACAGAAAAAGTTTGTTATTGACCCTTGAATTAAAATATCCATGAATTCAACTGATATAAACAATGGACTAACTAAATAAGAGAGAAAGATAGTTCTTCCTATGGCTAAAATAAAAATAAGAAATAGCAAGTGTTGGTGAGGATGTGGAGAAAAAGGAACACTTGTACACTGTTGGTGGGAATATAAATTAGTACAGCCACTGTGGAAATAGTATAGAAGTTCCTCAAAAAATTAAAAATAGAAATACCATATGATCCATTAATTCCTAGCAAAGAAAACAAAAACACTAATTCTAAAAGATATGAAACCCTATGTCTATTGTAGCATTATTTACAATAACCAGTGTAGAAGCAACCTAAGTATCCATTGATAGATGAATGAATAGGGAAGATGTGGTGTATTTGCACGCATGCACGCACACACACACACACACACACTGGAATATTACACATCCGTAAAAAAGGACCTTGCCATTTGCAACAACTTGGATGGACCTAGAGGGCAAAATAAAACAAATACCATATGATTTCATTCGTGTGTGGAATCTAAACAAGAAATGAACAAACAAAAAGCAGAATCAAACCTAAAAATATAAGAACAAACTGAGAATTGCATAAGGAAAAGAGGTAGAAGGATGGACAAATAGGTGAGGGGGGAGGAGGGATACAGGTTTCCAGTTATGGACTGAGTGAGTCATGGGAATAAAAGACACAGTATAGGAAATATAGTCAGTGATACTGTGGTAGTGTTGTATGGTGACAGATGGTAGCTACACTTGTGGTGAGGGTAACAACATATAGAGAAGTTGAAAAACTATGTTGTACACTTGAAACTAATGTAACATTGTGTGTCAAGTATACTCAAAATTTTTTTTAAAAAAATTTAAGATAGTGGGTGGCTCAGTTGGTTAGGTGTCTGCCTTTGGCTCAGGTCATGATCCTGGGCTCCTGGGTTCAAGCCCCTTGTTGGGATCTGTGCTCAGCGGTGAGTCTCTTTCTTCTATTTCTCCCTCTACCCCTCCCTTGCTTGTTATCTCTCTCAGATAAATACAATCTTTAAAATAAGTTAAAAAGATATTTCTTCTTTATGGTAGAATTCCAGGTAATGTAGACGAAAAGAGGGAAATAAGAGGACCACATAAATCGGATAGTGCAGTAGTAACTGTTTCAGGCAAGGTCTAGTAATGGATGCTAAAATCAATGAAAGTTTGAGGAGAAACAGGATTTGCATAGGCTCAAAGCATCTCTTCTAAAACATATATTCTACAAAGAAAAACTTTGTAGTAACTTTACAGTAAAGAAGCCCTGCAAACACCAACTTATCCAAGGAATTGAGGTAAACATCGTCAGTAATAATACATACTGACATCCTTAGTTGATGAACTCCTTCATATGATGCACTAAGAAGAACAAATAAAAATTTTGTGGTATACTTGCCAAAAATGCATAATCTCACTCCAACCATGGGAAAACATGTTACAAGTTCAAACTGGGGGATAGTTTACAAAATAATTGATTAGTATTCTTCAGAAGTGACCATCATGAAAGACCAGAAAAATCAAAGGAACTGTTACAGAGACTGAAGTTGCTAATGGGAAATAAGAACTAAATGCAGCTTGGGGTCCTGGATAGGCTCTTGAAACAGAAAAAAAACCTTAGTGAGAAAACGTGGATTTTGAATAAATAGTTTGGAAGATGGTATGGTACTCATGTTAATTTCCTCTTTCTGGTCATCCTACCAAGGTTATGTAAGATGTTTATATTAGGACAGTGAGATGAGGGATATAAGAGAACTATTTGTACTAATTTTGCAACTTCTTTAATGAATCTAAAATTAGTCCAAAATAAAATTTTTTTAAAAAATTAAAAGCTTTTGCTCTTTAAAAGATACCACTAAGAAAATGAAAAGACAGCCCACAAACTGGGAAACACATTTACAAAACATATATTTGAGAGAAGAATTGTATCCAGAATATATTAAGAACTCTTACAATGCAGGAATATAACAGATTAATTAAAACATAGGCCAAATGCTTTTTGCCTGGAGTCAGACCCAGTTGTAGGAAGTGCATGACAGTGTACAGAGGCACACACTCTGGACTTCTAGTCATAGTACAGTGAAGAAGAGCCCCTGGGAGATGGAGAGTAGGGGAGTTTAGAGAGAGCAGGGAGTTCAAGAAGGGCATCTTAAAGAGTTATAATTGATGTCCCAGACTCACTCTTACACTGCGTGTGGTTGAAACTAATTTGAAACAGCATACCAAAGTCTTTGAGAACTAAATTACAATCATCCAGATTTCAGATTGGCCTCTGTGGTGCGTACATATGGTATTACTACAAAGGTTTAAAAAATTCTAATAGTGGAATTACAGAAGGAGAATTGGAACACGTACCCTGAACTTAACTGTATTACTTGCCCGATGAAACACACAAAAAAAACAAAAAAATCAGTGTTCTCTAGAGGATTTTAACAGGGCCTAGAATTTATAACACAATATTAAAAATGTCCAGAACATAATCCAAAATTATCACACAAAGAATTAGGAAAGTCTTAACTGACAAAAGACAAGTTGTCAGCCCCAAGATGATGTAAATGTTGGAATTATCAAAGAATTTAGAGCAGTTATAACTATATGCCATGAAGTAAAGGGGAATGCTCTGGAAACAAATGAAATGTTACAAGTTCTCAGTGAAGAAGTAGAAGCTATAGAAAAATGGAAGTGAAGAATTCCCTAGTGAATTCAGTATCTGAGTGTGTGATAGCCAGATTGTGCCCACTCCTCCCCCTCAACCCCCCCTCCTCCACAAAAATATCCACTCCCTAATCCCTAGAATTTGTGAATATATTGTTAAAGGCCAAACATGACTTTGAAGATATAATTAAGGTATGGAGAGTGTCCTGAATTACCCAGATGGGCCTCATTTAATTACTTGAACCTTTAAAAATAGCTTTCTCCAACTGGAATCAGGAGAGATATAGCAGAAGTCAGAAAGATTCCAAACTTGAGAAGGGACTTGTGCCATTGCTGGTTTGAAGATGCAGGTGGCAGTATAATGAAAAATGCAGGCAGCCTTAGGGAAGTTGAAGTTCTCCGCTAATAGCCAGCAGGAAAACAAAGGTCTCAGTCCTTAACCACCAGGAATTGAATTCAGCTAGTACTCTGAATGAACTGAAAGCTGATTTATCCTCAGAGACTCCAGAAAGGAATGAAGCTGTGTTGACACCTTGATTTTGGCCTGGTGAGACTCTTAAGCAGAGAACCCAGCTATAACTGGATTTCTGCCCTGCAGAATTTTAGGTAATAAATTTGTGTTATGTCAAGATGCTCAACTTGTGGTGATATGTCATAGCAGCATAGGAAACAGTCTGGAATATATTTTCACCCTTTTTACAAATGAATAAGTTAGACTTTTATTGTTTCTTGGATGTCAGCGCAGTCATGAAGTATGTGGTTCAGAGATAAAGAACTTTATTACTCATGCATGGCTAGCAAACAGCAGGATTTAATAATAACAGAATGTACATTCTTTTCACATGCCTTTGGAACTTTTACCAACAGTTTAGGTCATATATAAAACAAACCTCAACAAACTTAAAAGAATCGAAGTTATATAAAATATGTTCTCTAAACATAATGAAATAAAAATCATTAACTTAGAAAACAGGGAAATCAAAATATTTGAAAGTGGATGAAAATGAAAACAACATATCAAAATCTGTGAAAATTGGCTACAGCATTGTTTCAAGGGGAATTTATAGTGTTAAAGACATATATGGGAAAGGATAAAGGTTGAAGATCCGTAATCTAAGATTCCACCTTTAGAACTAGAAAAAGAAGAGCAATCTAATTAAACTCAAAAGCAAACAAAGTCTTTTTTTCCATTGAATATTCTTTCCTGCTTTGTCGAAGATTAGTTGACCATAGAGTTGGGGGTTCATTTCTGGGCTCTCTATTCTGTTCCATTGACCTATGTGTCTGTTCTTGTGCCAGTACCACACTGTCTTGATGATTACAGCTTTCTAGAACCTAGATGTCCATCAACAGATGAATAAAGAAGAGTGGTATATATATACAACGGAATACTATGCAGCCATCAAGAGAAATAAAATCTTGCCATTTGTAATGACATGGATGGAACTAGAGGGTATTATGCTAAGCAAAATAACTCAATCAGAGAAAGACAATTATGATCTCACTGATATGAAGAATTTGAGAGGCAAGGTGGATGGGTTGTGGGGGGTGGGGGAGAGAAATGAAACAAGATGGGATCAGGAAGGAGATAAACCATAAGAGACTCCTAAACTCACAAAACAAACTGAGGGTGCCTGGGGGGTAGGGGGTAGGGATAGTGTGGCTGGGTTATGGACATTGGGGAGGGTCTGTGCTATGGTAAGTGCTGTGAAATGTGTAAGCCTGATGATTCATAGACATGTACCCTGGGGCAAATAATACATTATATGTTAATAAAAAAATTTAAAAAAGCAAACAGAAGGAAATAATGAGCAGAAATCAACGAAAACCGCAAAACAGTAGGGAAAAATCAAACCAAAAGCTAGTTTTTGTTTGTGTTTTTGTTTTTTCAGTGGGGGGCTTAAATTACCGACCCTGCGATTAAGACCTGAGCTGAGATCAAGAATCAGCTGTTTACCCAACTGAGGGACCCAGAAGCCCCAAAAAGCTAGTTTTTTGAAAAAGACTGATTAAATTGTTACATTTTCAGCTAGACTACCAAGAACAAAAAGAAGATGGAAATTGCCAGTATTCATCAAGCTATCACTGCAGACCTAAAGACATTAAAGGGATAATAAAGGAATACTATGAACAACTATACGTAGAGATTTTGACAACTTAGATGAAATGTGCTATTCCTTTGAAAGATTCAAGCTATTATAGCTTACCAAGAAGAATATATAATATGAATAACTATTTATTAAAGTAATTGGATTTGTGGTTTGAAACATTTCAAAAAAGAAAACCCCAGGTACCGATGGCTTCACTAGTAATTCTGCCAAACATTTAAAGAGGGAATAATACCAATTCCACACAGCTCTTATTGACAATGGATGAGGAGAGAATACTTCCAACTCATTTTATGAGACTGGCATTACTTTAATATGAAGTCCAGACAAAGGCATTAGAAGAAAAGAAAATTATAGACCACTATTCCTCATTAACAGAGATGTAAAAATTATCAGTAAACTAGTCAAATAAAATCCATCAATAGAATAATACATTGTGACCAAGGGGTTCATTTCAGGAATATAGGGTGAGTTCAGTGTTTGAAAACTAATCAAGGCAATTCACTGTATTAAGAAACTAAAGAAAGAAAATCTTGATCCTCTCAAATGCAGGAAAATAATTTGACAAAATTCAACATCGGTTCATGCATTTTAAAATGCATAGTAAACTAAGAATAGAAGACTACTTCCTTAACTGTAAAAGCATCTGTAAAAAACCTACAGCTAACATTATGCTTAATGGTGACAGATTGAATGTTTTCCTCATAAGACCAGGAGAAAGATAAGGAAGTCCTTTCTTTCCTCTCCTAATTTGACATTGTACTAGAAGATCTAACCAGTGCAATAAGGCAAGAAATACAAATAAAAGACTTACAGGAAAGAAGAAATATTCTCTATTCCTAGGTAATTTGCCTACATAGAAATTTCCAAATAACCTACAGCATACATTGACTACTCCTAAAACTAGTAAGTGAATTTACCAAGGTCGTAAAATACAAGGTCAACGTGCACAAATCAATCGTACTTTTACATACTAGCAATTAACAACTGGGAACTGAAATTAAAAAACAGTACCATTTATAAGAACTCAAAAAAAAAACACCTTGGATAAATTTAACAAAATCTATGCAGTATTTGTATACTAAAAACTGTAAAATGAAGCTGGAAAAACAAAGCAGAGAACTTAAAAATGGAGTAAATATATGTTTATGGACTGGAAGACTTAATGTAGTAAAGATGTCACTTTTTCTTAAATCTATAGAGTTTAGCTAATCCCAGTCCCAACAGAGTATTTAGGATATACAGACTGATTCTAAATTGACAGGGAAGATAAAGAAATTGGAATATCCAGAACAATTTAGAAAAGGAATGAACAACAACAAAAAAAAGGAATGAACAATTAATCTTGTAACACTGAAAAAATAAATTTTCATAAGGGAAAAAAAATTTGGGGAAAAAAATTTTCATAAGGAAATAAAAAAAATAAAAACATAGAAAAGGAGTGAAGGTAGAAGACTCACAGTACTTAAAATTTTAAGGATTATTATAAAGCAATAGTAATTTGATCGTGTGGTATTTGTGAAATGATAGATACATTGATTAGTGGAACAAAATTTTAAGGTACACTTTGTGACAAATTAACATAGTCAATTGATTTTTGACAAAGGTACATGAACAATGGAGAAAAGATAGTATTTTTAATAAATGGTGCTGGGATATTTGGATATCCATATGAAAAAATAAGCAATTACATCTTACACAAAATTGACTCAAAATCGATAATAGATTTAAATGTGAAACATAAAACTACAAAGATTTTAGAAGGAAACTTAAGAGCTAATCTATATTATCTTTGGTTGTGCAAAAGCATGGTCTATAAAACAAATATGAAATATACTTCAAAAAAATAAAAGCTTGCTCTGTGAAAGAAACCATTATGAAAATGAAAAGCTTCAGCCTGAGAGAAAATATTTGCAAATCACATGTTGGACAAAGGAACTTGTGTTGAGAATACATAAAATAATTTTAAAATTCAAAACTATGACGACAACCCCATTAAGATGGTTAGAAGACTTGAGCAGATAAGAAACATTAGTCATGGGGCGCCTGGGTGGCTCAGTGGGTTAAAGCCTCTGCCTTCGGCTCAGGTCACGATCTCAGGGTCCTGGGATCGAGCCCCACATCGGACTCTCTGCTCAGCGGGGAGCCTGCTTCTCCCCCCTCTCTCTGCCTGCATGTCTGTCTGCTTGTCATCTCTCTCTCTCTGTGTCAAATAAATAAATAAAATATTTAAAAAAAAAAAAGAAACAGTATTATTCATCAGGAAAACTCAAATAAAAAAGATTGACCCAAGTATTAGTGAGAATGTGGAGCAATTGGAAATTGCATGCTTTCTGGGAGTATAACATGGCACAAGCACTTTGGGAAATTGGTAGTTATAAATCTAAACACGTACCTACCCTTTCCTCTTTTCTGTCTTAATGAATTTGCTTATTCTGTACATTTTATCAAAATGGATTCATGCAATATGTGGCCCTTATATATCTTCTTTAATGTATACGCTTTCAAGGTTTGTTCATGTTGTAACATATATCAGGATTTTATTCCTTTTTTTTCATTGTATAGATATATGCCACGTTTTATCCATTCTTCAGTTGAGGAACTTTTCGGTTGTTTTCACTTTCTGGCTTATATGAGTAATGCTGCTGTGAACGTTTGTGAATAAGTTGTGTATAGACATATGTTTTTGGGGTGCCTGTGTGGCTCAGTCGTTAAGCGTCTGCCTTCGGCTCATGTCATGAGCCCAGAGTCCTGGAATCAAGCACCGTATCGGGCTCCTTGCTCCACAGGAAGCCTGTTTCTCCCTCTCCCACTCCCCCTGCTCGTGTTCCCTCTCTGACTACGTCTCTCTCTCTCTCTCTTTCAAGTAAATAAATCTTAAAAAAAAACAAACATATTTCCATGTCTTGGGAATTTAGTAGAATTACTAGATCATATGATAACGCTGTGTTTAGCTTTTGAGGAATTGCCAAACCATTTTTGGGAGAGGCTGTATCATTTTACAGTCCCACAGCAATATCTGAAAGTTACGTTTTCTCCACATTCTTGCCAGTACTTGGTATAATATAAACTACCTATATCTTACATGCACATATATTATGTGTGTGTGTGTGTGTGTACACACACACACACACACACACATCCATACTGTCTTTTCTATCATGGAAGTGGTATATCATTGAGATTTAGATTTGCGTTTTCCTACTGGCTAATGATGTTAAGCATCTTTTCATGTGCTTTTTGTCTGTCTTCCTTGGGGAGAGGTTTATTCAAATTCTTTGTCCATTTAAAAAATGGGGTTATTTGTGGATTTATTGTTGAATTCTTTACAGATATAAGTCCCTTATCAAATCTTCACAGTTGCGTTCTCCCATTCTGTGTATTGTGTTTTTTTTTTTTTTTTATCTTTGATAGTTGTCCTTTGAAACATAAAAGTTTTTAATTTTGGAGGCACTTGGGTGGCTCAGTCGGTTAAGTGCATTCTGCTTGGGTCATGGTCCCAGGGTCCTGGGATCGAGCCCTACATCGCGCCCTGCTCAGCGGGGCTTCTCTCTGTCCATCTGTTGCTCCCCCTGCTTGTGCTCTCTTGGTCATCCTCTCTTTCAAATAAATAAAAATCTTTTTTTAAGAAGCTTTTAATTTTGACGAAACCCATTTTATTTCTTCTTTTGTTGCTTCTGTTTTTGGTGTCCTATCTAAGAAACCCTTATTTTATCTGAGGTCAGTAAGATTTGTGCCTATGTTTTCTTCTAAGAATTTTATTATTTTAGCTCTCACATTTTGAATTGATTCTTGTATGTAGTTTAAGGTATGGGTCCAGATTCTTTGTTTTGCACTGTGGATATTCAGATGTCCTAGCACCATCTTCTTCCTTTGAATTATCTTGGCACCACCCTTCATGGAAGTCAATTGACAATGTAGTGATTTGTTTCTGGACTCCGTTTTGTTTCACAATCTGCACCTCTGTTATGCCAGTACCGTGCTGTGTTGATTACTCTAGTTTTATAGTAAGTTAGTAATTTTTGAAATTGGAAGTGTGAATTTTCCAATTTTGTTCTTTTCCAAGATTGTTTTAATTATTCTCAGTTTTTGAATCAACTTGTGAATGTCTTCAAGACAAGCAACTGGTATTTTGGCATGGAATGGTCTTAACTCTAAATCAATTTAGACAGTATTGCCATTAACTATATTTTAAACTTGGAATATGATATGTCTTTCCATTTAGTTAGATCTTTTAAATTTTGTTTAATGGTGTTTTGTATTTTTCTGTGTACAAGTCTTGTACTTTTTTTGTTATGTTTATTCCTAAGTGTTTTCTTCTTTTTTGATGCTAGCATAAGTGAAATTGTTCTCTTGATATAATATTCAGATTGTTCATTGTTAGTGTACAGAAATATAATTGATATTTTATATTGATCTTATATCCTACCACATTGCTGAACTTATTTATTAGCTTTTTTTTTTAAAGATTTTTTTATTTATTTATTAGAGAGAGAGACTGAGAATGAGAGGAGAGAAGGTCAGAGGGAGAAGCAGACTTCCCGCAGAGCCGGGAGTCCGACATGGGACTCGATCCCGGGACTCCGGGATCATGACCTGAGCCGAAGGCAGTCGCTTAACCAACTGAGCCACCCAGGCGCCCCTTATTTATTAGCTTTACTTGGGATTTATTTATTGTTTGTGATTCCTATATACAAGACAATGTCATCTGGAAGTAGACATAGTTTTACTTCTCCCTTTTGTTTCTGTTTCTTGCCTAATTGTCCTGGCTAGAATATCCAGTACTGTGTTGGATGGAAGTGACGAAAGCTGACATCCTTGTCTTGTTCCTACACTTAGAGGGGAAACTTTCAGGCTTTGACCATTAAATATGATAACAGCTGTGTTTTCATAGATGCTCTTTATCAGATTGAGGACGTTCTCTTTAATTCATAGTTTGTTGTGTATTTTTATCACAAAAGAGGTTAGATTTTTGTCATATGCATCTTCTGTCTGTTGAGATGAAAGTATTTGGGCTTTTTTTTTTTAACCTTATTCTTTCTTTTTTTTAGGATTGACCTTTATTCTCTTAATATATTGGTTTGTTTTTATATGTTGAACCAACCTTCCATTCCCACTTATCTTCCCTCCCACTAGTACCTCATTTAGTATTCCCTGACTTGATGAATACCATCTAAGTCATTCAGATGCCCAAGCCAGAAATCCTAGAGTCATCTTAGACCCTTCCCTTTCCCTTACTCACTACATCCAATCAGTTGATTCGGTCTTTTTTTTTTTTTTTTTAAGATTTTATTTATTTATTTGTCAGAGATTGAGAGAAAGAGAGAGACTGAGCAAGCAGGGGGAGCAGCAGCCAAAGGCAGAAGCAGGCGATGTGGGACTTGATCCTGGGATCGTGACCTGATTCAAAGGCCGCCGCTTAACCTACTGAGCCACCCAGGAGTCTCCACTTGATTCTGTCTTAATACACTCCTAACTTTCCCTACTTTGAATTCATCCTTCACTTTGATGCCAGGAGTGATTTTTTTTCTTCCCAAAGGTGAATCTCATAATCTAAATCTACTTGTAGAAAAATTTATGGAGGAGAAATTTATATTCACTCCCTGCCTTCTGCTGATGTACATAAACCATTACCAGCTGTTAAATCTTTGTCTTGGTTTTAAAGACTCAGATTATTTTCTGTGAACTATGAGTGACTTTTCTGTTTCTTGAAATGAGATTTGGGTTATGGTAACCAAAACAGTATGGTGTTGACATAAAAACAGACACATAGATCAATGAAACAGAACTGAGAGCCCAGGAATAAACCTACACATATATGGACAATTAATTTACAACAGAGGAGCCAGGGATGTAAAATGGAGGAAGGACATTCTCTTTTTAAATAAATGGTGTTGGGAAAACTGGGCAGCCACATACAAAAGAATGAAACTTGACCACCATCTTATATTGTACACAAAGATTAACTGAAAATGGATTAAAAACTTGAATGTAAAACCTGAAACCATAAAACTCCTGAAAGAAAACAGGTAGTAAGCTCCTTGACATCAATCTTAGCAATGTATTTATGGATATGACTTCAAAGACAAGGGAAACCAAAGCAAAAGTAAACAAATTGAACTATATCAAACTATAAAGCTTTGGCACATTGAAATAAACCATCGTCAAAAGGAAAAGGCAACCTACTGAATGGGAGGAGATATTTGCCAAAATTACATATTTGCAAGGGATTAATATACAAAACATAAAGAACTCATACAACTTAACAAAAAAATCTGATTTAAAAAATGGGCAGAAGATATGCATAGACATTTTCCCAAAGAAGATAAAAACCAGTGGCCAATAGGCACATGAAAAGATGTTCAACATCCCTAATTATTAGGGAAATGCAAGTCAAAACCACAATGAGATATCACCTCACAAGGGTAGACTGGCTATCATCAAAAAGATAAGAAAAAAACAAGTGTTGGAGAGGATGTGGAGAAATGAGAACCCTTGTAAATAAAACCCCAAGAATGTAAATTAGTGCATCCACTATGTAAAACACTATGGCTGTTCCTTAAAAAGTTGACAATAGAAGTGCCATACTATCCAGCAATTCCACTTCTGGGCGTTTATCTGAAGAACATGAAAACATTAACACAAAAAGATATGTGCAGCCTGTTGTTAATTTCAGCATCATTTACAGTAGCCATGATATGGAAACAACCTAAGTGTGCATCAGTGGATGAATGGATAAAGAAGGTATGGTATATATACAGAATGGACTACTACTCAGCGATAAAAAGAGTGAAATCAGATGGCAACAGCATCAGTGGGTGAGTGGATAAACTCAGCCATAAAAAGAGTGAAATCAGATGGCAACAACATGGATGGACCTTGAAGGTATTAAGTGAACTAAGTCAGAAGGAGAAAGTAAAAAGACAATATGATCTCAGTCATATGTGAATCTTAAAAAAACAAAAACCAAAACAAAACAAAATGAACTCATACAGAGAAAACAGATTGGTGGTTACCACAAGGGTAGTGGTGGCTCTACAAGGGTAGGTGGTTGAGGGGTGGGCAAAATAGGTGAAGGAAGTCAAATGTATGGTGATAAGTGGTAACTAGACTTTTGGAGGTGATCATTTTGAGATGAATACAGGTATTTAAATATAATACTGTATACCTGAAATTTATATAATGTTACATACCAATTTTACTTGAGTTATGAATGGGATTTGTAATTAAACTGTTATAGTAGGGGTGCTGCTAAATACTATTTTTGGACACTAAGATTTGGTCTAATGTTACCCAATAAAAGCGTAAAATGGGAGAGAGGGCTTAAAAACAGATGAAGACCAAATGGGAAAATGGCACATGGTAAGGTTGCTCCTAATTTGTTGCTGTGGTGATGGGTGCCTGGGTGGCTCAGTTGGTTAAGCAACTGCCTTTGGCTCGGTCATGATCCTGGAGTCCTGGGATCTAGTCCCACATGGGGCTCCCTGCTCTGCGGGGATCCTGCTTCTCCCTCTGACCTCTCCCCTCTCATGCTTGCTCTCTCTCTCTCTCTCTCTCTGTGTCAAATAAATAAGATAAAAATAAATCTTTAATTTGTTACTGTGGTGCAGTTGATCCCTTGTGAGAATTCTTTTCTTGCAAAGTTTACACACATTGTATCGTATTACAGAGATTATGAGGTCTATCATCAAACTGCTTATCGCATACTTATAGTAGTCAAATAATAACTCACCATGGATTTTTGTGGAAGTTATTTATTTATTTATTGGTTGGTTGGTTGGTTGGTTTATTAGATTTTATTTATTTATTTGATATAGAGAGATCACAAGTAAGCAGAGAGGCAGGCAGAGAGAGAGGGGGAAGCAGGCACCCGGCCTAGCAGAGAGCCCGATGCGGGGCTTGATGCCAGGACCCCAAGACCATGACCTGAGCCGAAGGCAGAGGCCTCAACCCACCGAGCCACCCAGGCTCCCCGAAGTTATTTATTTTTAAAGATTTTATTTATTTGACAGAGAGAGACACAGCAAGAGAGGGAACACAAGCAGGCAGAATGGGAGAAGGAGAAACAGGCTTCCTGCTGAGCAGGGAGTCTGATGCGGGGCTCGATCTCAGGACCCTGGGATCATGACCTTAGCCTAAGGCAGATGCTTAATGACTAAGCCACATAGGCGCCCCTGTAGAAGTTATTTTATCCAAATTATTTAAAATGGATAACATCTAATTTTTGCATTGGTATATATAAAGTTTACATCTATCAAATACTATAAAAGCTCTATAAGCAATTTTAAGTCAATTGATTTGTTGATTTATTTATTTTGCAGCCTTGCATTGCATCCTGAACGAGTATTAGTAGCAACAGGACAAGTTGGGAAAGAGCCTTATATCTGTGTTTGGGATTCATACACTGTGCAGACCATATCAGTTCTAAAGGATGTTCATACACATGGTATAGCCTGTTTAGCGTTCGACTTAGATGGACAGGTATGTGATATTTTTTCTCTTTTCCTAAGCTATATCTTAAAAATGTGTACCATAAGAAATGATTATAAATCTATAAATATTAAAGGGGAGAAGTAGGTAGGTTGGGAGGATAGTTAATGAGTATAAGAAAAGTAAGAACAATAAGGAGTCTTTATTTCATGTATCAAGAACTTTTTAATTAATACTATTATGAAAGCCAAAAAGAATCTGACTCAGTAGAGTATTACCTGGTTGTCCTAGAAAATTTTACATATAAATAACTTTTTTCCAGGTAGTTCAGTTGATAAGACAGATGAGAGACATCTTAGGAAAACTAGGTTTCTCTAAGTAGAGCTGTATACATTTTAATTTTCAGTTATTTTAAAGGTTTCTGTTAAAATTACATTTTTTATTGAAAATAGAGGTAGTTCCTATGATATGAGCTATTTTTTATACAAAATCAAAGTGAAAACAAAGGATATAATTATCATCCCACTTAACAGTTCCCAAATTATTATCTACTTCTAGTTAATGATTGTTTAAAAAATTAAACATGCCAAGAACTTTTTTGTGGTGCTTTCATGGAACTTGTTATACCTAAAACATATTTAAGTAGTAGTAAGAAGTTGAATTTTGCAGATGTGGTTAATTTATAGTCTTTAAATTTTTATGTTAAAATTAGACTTTAAAAATCATTTTAATTTTTAGAGAAATTTTAGTTACCTGCTTTTCAGTTCATAAATTAATTTTATAGATTGAGAAACAGATCACATTGTGTTCTGTTCCCTTGAAAATGATAAGTAGATGTTTTATTTATAACTCTGAGGAATAGCTTATTTGAGTAGCATAGATTAATATGACTTTCTTTTAAGAGTCTGGCAAGAAATCTTTAAAGACTTAACTGGAACCTTTCATTTGGGGAAAAATGTGCTTCTAGGTGTAATATCACTATGTAATAGTGATTGGCAACCATAGAACCTTAGTTTTCATCCCATTTTTGCTATTGTTTTTAAGTCCCTTATTGTCCTAATATCCATTTCATTTTCTTTTTTTTAAAGGAAGAGAATAATATTTACCTCACAGAAAATTAAATTTTATGAAACAAACCTCCACAGCTTTTTAAATCATTTACCAAAAGTATTCTGAAATCCAAGATGATTAACTATAATAAGCATCTGTATACTTTAAACACAGATGTTTTCTTCTTAATTTTGAAATTTCTCTTTCTAAATGTAATATATTGCATTGTTGAGGAATTTCTTTAATATATATACAAGGAAAAGTCATGCCCAAACTTTTCCTAGTTGAAAGGCCTTTAATTTTGCTTATTTTAAGTAACTTGAAAAGCCTTGGTTACATGTATTTTATTATCACAGATCTTTGAAAATGTGTTACTTAAAAATATGTAAGCTTATAAAAAGCATAATAGCTAAAAGTTACTGAGCACATAAGTATCAAGCATTGTGCTAAGCCTACCTTCTCTTATTTAATCCTCACAACGACCCTATGAAATAGATACTATTATTATCTCTATTTTACAGATAAAGAAACTGAGACTTAGAGAGGTTAAATAACTTGCCCCAGGTTACACAGCTAGTAAATGGAGCCAGAGCGGAAACCCAGGTCAGTCACACTCCAAAGCTCATGTTTTTAACCGCAATACTCTCCTGCCTCCCAAACATGGAACTTAGGAGGTAGTGATTTATATTTTAGAAGGAATTCATCCATCTTAAATATAGTTAAAGCTTAAAAAGAACTGCTGCCAACTGAAGATTAAGTTAAGAGTATCTCTGAAATTATATTAATGAGAAAATGCTTTAGTTAAAAAATATATTTGAGAACATATCTATTCATGGATATCTATAAACTGTTTATAAGATATCAACTAGGAAATACTTGATTTTTCATTTTCTACTAGATTTGAAACTATAAGTGCTCTGTTAAGATCTATCCAGTGAATGAGTTTCCCTGTTGGTAGTAATGCTGAATGTTATTTTCCCAGAGGCTTTCTTCTAAATGGACTGAATATCTCCTCTAATTCCAGAAGTCTGCCTTACTTAGAATAATTAGGACCTGAAAAGTCTACTTATGTAAATGCACATCAAACAGGGACTCAGATTTCTTAGTGGGAAGAAGGAAAATTTGAGTGGTATTTTGTCTTGAAAATATACCAATACTTTATAAGAACATTTTTTATATTAAAATCTAGGCTATAGTTACAGCTCTGGTAATTTACAGAATAAATAAGAATAGTGTTAATTTTTTAACCTAATTTTGCCAGTTACATGACGATACAAAATAAAATGCTTTAGTTTACTTTTGACTTTTGGCACATGATTATGAAGAAGTAATTTTTGCAAAAATATTAGGGGAGTTCACTCTTTTTTTCAAGTGCTTTTTAGAAGTCTCTTGATATCAGGACATATCTCAAGTGCCTAATGTATTATTCTTGAGTTTTTTCCTATTTCTTTGCCAGATCCTAATTTCTGACGGCTTTATGACTTTACCAGTATTTATTTATTACCCTTAAGCCCTGCATCTTTTGCAAAATTTGTGATCTTACTTTGTAACATGATAGTTCTTATGTAATGAACACTGAGATCACAAGGACCCCCATACTAAAATCTTTTTTTTTAAATATTTTATTTATTTATTTGACAGAGAGAGAGAGAGATCACAAGTAAGCAGAGAGGCAGGCAGAGAGAGAGGGGGAAGCAGGCTCCCCGCTGAGCAAGGAGCCCGATGCGGGGCTCGATTCCAGGACCCTGAGATCATGACCTGAGCCGAAGGCAGAGGCTTTAACCCACTGAGCCACCCAGGCGCCCCCATACTAAAATCTTTTAAGTAGAATTGTTCCTTACTTGAATATGTTTCACAGTTGTAGTAACTTATGGGATCATCTAGTTGTGTCTATTGGGATATTTTTCTTATTTGAGTATTTAGTGTGCTAGAACTTTTTAATGAATACTTCCAATTCAATTAATGGACACAACCAAGATTTTGTTTGGGACTAAAATCAAAGAGGAATTTGGAAAGATGGCTAGAGGCTTCTTTACCTGGTTTTCTTTCTCCCTCTCTGACTTCTACGTCTTAATTATTTTTAAAGGAGCTTTTCCTTCTGTCTGCTTCTTAGATATCAGTGTTCTTTAGGAGTCTATAGCCTTCTTATTCTCTCACATGATCATATACAGCCATGATTTTAACGCCCACGTCAGTTAACAGTGGCCCCAGCTTCTCTCTCCTTAACTCTAGATACGCCCTCCCTTGAGTGTCATACAAGTACACCATATATTACACATTTAAAACTGAATCTCTCTTTATTCCAACTCTGTTACAATGTGAAGTTTATTCTTTCTCTGGCCTACCTTTCCAGCTTTGTCTCCTGCCACTTTCCAGGTGGTATGCCTCCTCTCAGCCACCCTGAATTAGGCTTTTTATGGTCTCTCTAATCTCTATGGTCTCTCTAATCTTGGTGTCCTTCGGTCTGAAAGCACTTTCTCTTACTTTTATACCCAAACCTTCCTCAGTCTTCCAAGATAGTTAAAGCATTACTTTAAAAAAAAATTATTTATTTGGAAGAGAGAGAACAATGTGTGCATGGGGCAGGGATGGGGGGTGGGAGGGGGAAGCTGACTCCTTGCGGAGCAGAGAGCCTGACAGGTAGCTCCATCCCGGGACCCTGGGATCATGACCTGAGCTGAAGCAGACACTCAACTAACTGAGCCACCCAGGCCCCCTAAGCATTACTTTTACTAGAAAACCTTATTTTCTTCCTCCTCTACCTTGGCTGGGTTAAATGTGAGAAAAAATGATAAACTAAAATGATAAAAAAATGATAAAGTAAAAAATGACAGAAAGCTAGGAGAGAGGAAGTAGTAGCAGCGTGGTTATTTCTCCCTTATCCTCTCTACTTCACCTATGCTAAGGGAGGTTGATTTTGGCTATGTAAGTTTGCTACAGAAGAAGTGGTCCCAAATCTCTTTTGTTACTACCTATACAGAGCTCTGTGTTTGGAAGCTCTATGGAGATACATGGAGTTTTAAAGCTTTTGACCAATTGTGGTTTGCTGTGTGTGTATGATGAACTAAGTCAGAAAGGACAGTGCCCCTCTAACTGTCCCTCCTTTGATACTTGTCTTGTGAAATTTTAAT
This sequence comes from Nasua narica, assembly GCA_028533885.1. Taxonomy (NCBI): domain Eukaryota; kingdom Metazoa; phylum Chordata; class Mammalia; order Carnivora; family Procyonidae; genus Nasua; species Nasua narica. Next base: position 113,638,029 of record CM052797.1, on the reverse strand, counting down.
CTCTACACAGTAAAGATCTCTTTTAGCTAGATACTGATACCTTATAGTTCTCAACTATTAAAGACTCTCAAGAAAGCAAATCCTCTCCTTTTGTTCCCTTGAGATTTCTGCCAGCATGATTTGATGGAGAGTCGTAATGGACCATATACTGTATCTTTTTATGGGAGCCATTTATTCCACCCGTTTGAGGGGTTTTTAATTTTTTTATTTTTATTTTCTTAAAGATTTATTTATTTATTTGAGAGAGAGAGTGCGAGAGAGAGTATGAGAGGGGAGAAGGTCAGAGGGAGAAGCAGGCTCCCCATGGAGCTGGGAGCCCGATGCGGGACTCCATCCCGGGACTCTGGGATCATGACCCGAGCCGAAGGCGGTCACCCAACCAACTGAGCCACCCAGGCGCCCCGTTTGAGTGTTTAAATAGTAATTCTACTTTGCAGAATCTGTTTCTGACTGGGTACTAGATGGCCTTTCTCATTCGGAAAGGAAGAGGGCATAGGTTCTTTCTTTTTTTGGGTAAGATTTAATTATTTATTTGAGAGAAAGAGCACATGGGTGCACACGCGCAGCCGCACAGGCCTGTGTGTGAGTGGGGGGAGGGACAGAGGGGGATAATCTTCAAGCTGACTCCCTGCTGAGCACAGAGCCCAACTCAGGGCTCAATCTCACACCTGTGAGATCATGATCTGAGCTGAAACCAAGAGTTAGACACTCAACTGAGCCTCCCAGATGCCTTGAGAGCATAGGTTCTTAAAGCTAATTTAGGTTATGGTAAACTAATAATGATAGCAAACATTTTATAACATTAATCATATAGTAACTCTCATATACATATTAATTTTTAGATTAACCGTATGAAACACTTTTATTATCCCCACTTAATAGGTGAGGAAACAAGGTATAGAGAGGGTGCATAACTGCTGAAAGTAATCCAATTAGTGAGAAATGGAGCTAGTGTTCAAACCTACGCAGTCTGGTACCAGCATCTATGCTTTAAATTAGAGATTAGTAAACTTTCTGTAAAAGTTGGATAGGAAATATTTAAGCTTTGTAGACCATACGGTCTCTGGCTCAACTACCCAGCTCTGCATTGTAGTGGGAAAGTGGCCACAGACAGCTTGTAGAAGAATAGGCATGGTTGTGCTCCAATAGAATTATATTAACAAAAACCAGGTGCAGGCAGGATTTGACCTGAGGGTTGTAGTTTGCCGACCCCTGCTTCTAAACCAGTGCTTTTCAAATTATGTGTTGTGGGCTGATCCTTATGATTTCTTCTTTAACCCTTCATTTACTTAAAAGTGTATTGTTATTTTCCACCCATTTGGAGGATTTTCTGCACAACTTCCCATTACTCTAATTTCTGTTTTTGTTACACAACATAGTCTGTATTTTAATTTTTTAAATTTATTTGGGCTTATTTTGTGATCTTCATGAAGATCATAGGCACTTCCAAGCTCATAGGCACTTGGAAAGAATGAGGAAAAATATATGTATTCTGTTTCCTTTCTCCTTCTGTTTACTGTGCTATCGTTACTCGTTTTACTTATACGTATTTTGTAAATTTCATAACTGTTATTTTTGCTTTAAACAGTTTTAAAAGAAAATTAAAAACAAGAAAAGTCTTATTTGCATATTTACCATTTGGGCATTCTTCATTCACAAGTATATCATTTCTGTCTGCCTGAAGAAATTTCCATTATCATATCTTCTAGTGCAGGTTTGTCAATGGTATATTTTCTCACCTTCTGTTTACTTGAAAAAACGCTATTTTGACCCAATTTGCCAAAGAAAATTTTGTAGGTATATTATTCTTTTTTTTTTTTAAAGATTTTATTTATTTATTTTAGAGAGAGAGATCACAAGTAGGCAGAGAGGCAGGCGGGGGGGGGGGGAAGCAGGCTCCCCACTGAGCAGAAAGCCTGATGCGGGGCTCGATCCCCCAGGACCCTGAGATCATGACCTGAGCCGAAGGCAGAGGCTTAACCCACTGAGCCACCCAGGCACCCCTGTAAATATACTATTCTATGTTACCTTTTTCCCCTCAGCATTTTAAAGATCTTATGTGTTTATTTATTTGAGAGAGAGAGAGAGATTGGAAAGTGCGAATGGGGGAGGACCAGAGGGAGAGGGACAATAGACACTGCACTGAGCCCTGAGCCCACTGCAGGCTTGGTCCCATGACCCTGAGATCATGACCTGAACCAAAATCAAGAGTCCAGAGCTTAATGGACTGAGTCACCCAGCTACCCCCATCCCTCAGCATTTTATTCATTGTCATCTGACTTGCATAGCTTCAGATGAGAAATCTAGGATAATTTTTTCATCTCTGATCCCCTTCACCCACCAAAATTGTCTTTTTTTCTGTCTGTTTTTAAGATTTTTCTCTTTAGCGCTGGTTTTGGCAATTTGATTACCATTTGTGTTGATGTATGTTTTTTCTGTGTGTTTGATTATTTCTGCTAGGAGTTCACTGAGCTTCTTAGATTTCTGTGTTTATGGGCTTCATCAGATTTAGAAAAGTGTAGCCACTATTTCTTCAGTTTTATTTTTTCTTTTCCTCCATCTTCTCCTTGTGGAGCTACAATAACCTGTTAGATCACTTGATGTTTTTCCAAAATTAACGAAGGCACTGTTAATCTTTTTTTTTCCTTTTTCTTTTTGTGCTTTATTTTGAGTAGTTTTATGTTACTTTGTCTTCAAGTTCATCTATCTTTTCTTAATGCTTTAAGCTGCTATTAATCCTATGGAGTGAATTTTTATTTCACATAATTTAACATTTATTTTTACAACTTCTGTGTGTTCTTTTATGTTTCTTATTTCTCATTTTATTCCTTGTATGTTTTAAAATAATTCTTGAAAAAAAAAAACAAAAAACAAAAAAAATAAAAACAAAAAACAAACAAACAAAAAAATAATTCTTGAGCAGGGCTCCTGGCTGGCTCAGTCAGTGGAGCATGCAACTCTTGATCTCAGGGTTGTGGGTTTGAGCCCCACATTGGGTGTAGGGATTACTTAAAAATAAAATCTTAAATATTTCTTGAGCATCTTGAACATTTTCCTTTTAATACTTAATGTCTCAATTTTAATTGTTCCTATGAGTCTTAGGTCTCTCTCTCTCTCTCTTTTTTTTAAAGATTTTATTTATTTATTTGACAGAGAGAGACACAGCAAGAGAGGGAACACAAGCAGGGGGAGTAGAAGAGGGAGAAGCAGGCTTCCCACTGAGCCAGTAGCCCGATGCGGGGCTCTATCCCAGGACCCTGCTATCATGACCTGTGCCGAAGGTAGATGCTTAAGGACTGAGCCACCCAGTAACCCTTAGGTCTTTTTCTATTAACTGATTTAGGTCTTAGGTCTCTTAAGTCTCTTTCTATTAACTGTTTTTTCTCCTGGTTGTCACATTTTCCTCTTTGTTCACATGTCTAGTAATTTGTTTTATCGGATGCTGGACATTGTGTTTGTTACATTCTGAATTCTTGATTTTGTTGTATTCCTTTAGAGTGTTTTTGACATTGTTCTGGCAGGTAGTTAAGTTCCTTGTGGATTAGATTGATCTTTGTGAAAGCTTGCTTTCAAGCTTTTGGAGGATAGGACTAGAGTAGCTCTTCCTCTCGCATTATTGGTTTAATTTCACCACTAAGTTGTGACACTTCTGGGATCCCCACTGAATACCTAGTGAATTCAAAGAGGTATCTACATTCTGGTTATTGGGAACTCAAGGGATCCCGACCCTTTGTGATCTCTGGGAATTTTTTGGCTTTAGCTCCCCAGTAATTGCTTCTCCCCCCCAGAGTTTATTCTTTGCATGACCTCATGGATTTTACCCTATGCATGCAAAGATTGGTATTCTCAAGGGGACCCATAAACAAATTTTCTGGAGCTCTTTGCTCTGCAAATTCTAGCCTTCTTAACCTCTCTGAACTCCAGGCTCTGTGTTCTCAAATCAGCAAGTCTCTTGGGCCCTGTTTTGATTCTACTTTTCTATGCTATAATCTGCAAATTGCCTCCTAGATGAGGGCTGGGGCAAGTGCACATCTCACCTTGTTTGTTTCTCCCCTTTCAGGGCTCACAGTGCTTCACTTCCTGTTATGAATGTCTGCAAGCAATTGTTCCATACATTTTATAGTTTTCTAGTTGTTTATGTTGGGGGCAGGTTCGGACCCTGATACTCCTTCATGGCTGGAAGTCCATCTTTGTGTTTCTTAACCCCTCTCACGCTTTCCATCTGTATCTTCATCTCCCTCTAAGTGCCTATTTAACTCTTCCACTGTGTTAAATTTCATTTATTTTTCTCTAGAAATTCCATTTGCTTCTTCAGAGCTGCTTGAATACTTTTTACAGTCTCCTATTCTTTGCTCAAATTAAGATATTTTGAAACCTTAATTTTATTTCTCTCTTCACCTCATAATTCCAGGGTTTGATGTTTTCTAGGACTGGTTTTGCTATTTTTTTGACTTGCTGATTCTTACTCATAGTCCCTTATTTTCCGTGCTTATGGGGGTTAGGGGTGTTTATTTTTGTTTACTGAATTGCTACCTGTAGGAATTCTTTGAGGGATAGATTGATGTGTCAATTCTTCAAATAGGATTTAATATTTGACTCTGCTACACTGCTACACTGTTGAAGATCCTTGAAGACTGAAACCCTCAGGACCACTCTGAAATTTTCCACTTGAGGGGTTCATAATTAATGTAAAGTTAGGCCCTATGACTGTAGAAAAGCTGCTTTTGACTATCAGTTTTCAGGGAGGATTGTCTTCCCCTTCATGCACTGCAGCCCCCCCCCCCCTTTTTTAAAGGAGTGGTCTCTTGTTTTCCCTTATTCTGAGGAGTTTACTGCTTTAGTCAGAAGTCCGGAGTTCAGACCTACACCTTGGACTGGCCCTAAACTTTATCTCCTATTTTTGTTCAGCCTACAGAACAAAAACCAGGCTTACCGGGAGTTAGCTGGTACCTTTAGAATAAAGTGGACATGGGAGCTCTCTTACCCTGCAGGATTCCCATATGAAGTCTCTTTGTTTTTGTTCCAGATTTCATAATTCCTTGACAGCTCAGCAGTGCCATTTAAAAAGATGTTTTTACATTTTATCCAGCATTTTTAGTTTTATTTATTTATTTTTTATTTTTTAAAGATTTTATTTATTTATTTGAGAGAGAGAGAGAGAGAGAGAGAATGAGAGGGAGAAGGTCAGAGGGAGAAGCAGACTTCCCGCAGAGCGGGAGCCCGATATGGGACTCGATCCCGGGACTTCGGGATCCCGGGATCATGACCTGAGCCGAAGGCAGTCGCCCAACCAACTTAGCCACCCAGGCGCCTGCATTTTTAGTTTTAGCAGGAGAGATGTTTTGGGTATTTTGTCAGTCCTACTGTTAGAATGGAAGTCTCTCTTTTGTTTCTTAATGTGAAGAACTACACATATGCAAATTTTTTTTAAAGATTTTATTTATTTATTTGACAGAGAGAGAGAGATTACAAGTAGGCAGAGCGGCAGGCAGAGAGGTGGTGGGAAGCAGGCTCCCCGCCGAGCAGAGAGCCCGATGTGGGGCTCGATCCCAGGACGCTGAGATCATGACCTGAGCCGAAGGCAGAGGCTTTAACCCACTGAGCCACCCAGGTGCCCTAACACATACACAAATATTAATAAGATGAAATACATCCAGCCTTTCTCTGTGAGTTCTATATAATATAAATGTGTAAGTTTCAATATAAAATATAAGTGTGTAAGTTTTGATGTGTAAGTTTATAATGCCCATGAGTATAATTTGTTTGCCATTTATAATTTGGTTTCTTTTTGATTTGTTTGCCTTTTTATTCCCTCATGGATTTCGTGGATATAATTCAGCGCTTGGTTTCAGTTGGACTTGATTCAAAGAATGCAGTTTGTGTTTGGGATTGGAAGAGGGGAAAAATGTTATCTATGGCTCCTGGTCACACAGATAGAGTAAGTATTGTCCTTTGGGGCTTCTACTGGGTATTGGATGAGAAAAAGAGGAGAGCCAGGGGATTTTATGTTTTCATGTTTTGTTATTGCCAGATAGTTCATGTGTAATTAAAAATTTAAAGTACAATCGCAAATATTCATAAAATCTTAGAACGTATATATATTGTAGTACTCAAAAATATGACTCAGTATGTGAAGTGTTAGCACAAAACTTTTAACCATAGTTTGCTTCAGCAAAAATGATGAATCTTAAGTTATTCAGACCTCCATTTAAAAATTGAACAGCTCGTGCTTAGGGTCTATGTAGTTTTGTTTATCACTGGCTTGTTATATATGTATCATAAGTAAATTAAAACATTGCATTTGTGAATTTGAAATTATATATATTATTAAAAAATTTTAGAGACCTAACGTTTTTTACTTTGGATACTTATTAAAAATATATTTCTTATTCTAAGCTGTTTAAGTTAATATAGAAAATACTTTATAGTCAGCTTTTTAATTAAATATTTTACCACTTTTATAAATATACATCAAGAATTTTATCATAAACCCTTAAAAATCTCTCATTTTTTTGTGTGTAGTAAAATTGTAATCTGAACAGCACAGGAGATGTAGTCATTAATTCTGGGGTGAGGGAGGAGTGGAATCTATGAATCTATAAAAGTTGTATAGAAAATTTTGTGTGTATTTTCATTTTGGTAAATATACTTGTCTTTTAGCAGATTTTCAAAGGGGCCTATTACACACAAACACAATTTAGATAATTATTTATTTATTTTTTAAAAGATTTTATTTATTTATTTGACAGAGAGGAGAGAGATCACAAGTAGGCAGAGAGGCAGGCAGAGAGAGAGGGGGAAGCAGGCTCCCCGCCGAGCAGAGAGCCCGATGCGGGGCTCGATTCCAGGACCCTGAGATCATGATCTGAGCTGAAGGCAGAGGCTTTAACCCACTGAGCCACCCAGGTGCCCCACAATTTAGATAATTAAAGTATTAGATGTATTTTATTAGACAATTGTGTATTCTGACTTAGATCAAAGCATTTCATACTTTGGACTTAGTAAATAGATTATTATAAAAAATTATACTGTCAGAATTTGTGTGTGTGTGTGTGTGAATTTGTATATATGTATTTTTACTGTAACTTTATTTTTTCAGTGTTCCAAGATCCATTGTTCATGCACCACACCCAGTGCTCCATGCAGTATGTGCCCTCCTCAGTACCCACCACCAGGCTCACCCAACCCCCCACCTCCCTCCCCTCCAAAACCCTCAGTTTGTTTCTTGGGTTCCACAGTTTCTCACATTTCGCTTCCCCCTCCGATTTCTCCCAATTCACCTTTCCTTTCCTTTTCCTAATGTTCTCCATATTTTTCCTTATGCTCCACATATAAGTGAAACCGTATGATAATTGACTCTCTCTGCTTGACTTATTTCACTCCACATAATCTCTCCCAGTCCTGTCCATGTTGATACAAAAGTTGGGTATTCATCCTTTCTGATGGAGGGATAATACTCCATTGTATATATAGACCATATCTTCTTTATCCATTTGTCTGTTGATTGGCATCTTGGCTCTTTCCACGGTTTGGCGATTGTGGCCATTGCTGCTATGAACATTGGGGTACATGTGGCCCTTCTTTGTACTGCATCTGTTTCTTTGGGGTAAATACCCAGTAGTGCAATTGCAGGGTCACAGGGTAGCTCTATTTTTAATTTCTTGAGGAATCTCCACACTGTTTTCCAAAGCAGCTGCACCAACTTGCATTCCCACCAGCGGTGCTGGAGAGGATGTGGAGAAAGGGGTACTGTCAGAATTTTTAGAATATTTTGGTGGTTAGTATTTTAAAGTCACACAATATGGTTTTCACATAATCTGCATCATGGTGATTTGTTAAACATTAATTTATAAGATATATTATTTATTATCAGGAAGAGAATAATTTTATACATTTTTAAAGGTAATAAGTGTCTTAGGTGATTATGCAGGTGGGTGTCAAAGAAACATGATAAAGACTAACAGAATGATTTTTTCTGCTATGAAATTATTTTTCAAACATTAGTTTTTATTAAAGTGCATGATTCTAATGCATATTTTATTTCAGCTGGGTTTTTTATTGTTTGCTCTTATAACAAAAATGGTTTGTATATCTTTAGAGTTTTGGGAGTCTTAGACAAGAACAAAGTGTGGGCTCCAAAACTTAAGTATAGGTTAGCTTTATTTGATCCATAAACAATAAAGCTAAAAAATAACAGAATTTATACTGTGAAATAAATATTGTGATTATTTACATAAGTAGTTCTGTATGATAGAAAGCTATAAAAATACTTTATTTCAAATAAAGTTCTCTATTTTTAGCTACATAAGTGTTAAATGTACATTCCATTCAGTATCTTGCCTCTGTAAAAATTATGTAGGTACCTGCCTCATGCCCTACTTCTGTTGAACTATTCTTGTTACTTATGGATGAAATTTTTAAAAAAATTAAAAATAGAGGTTGTTTTGTAAAGCTCATAGAAGCTAAGAAATAGTTTTGTTCATATCATTTACGTATTTCTCATAAGATTGTGAAGTGTGGGATTCTGATTATTATTTAGTGAGGAATATTGTTTTATGATAGGTAGGGTTTTGGGGTTTTTGGTCTTTTGGGTGGATGCTTAAATGATTCTGAAAATAAGTATTTTAACCATGAATCTGATTTGTTTGCAGATATTTGATATCTCTTGGGATTTGTACCAGCCAAATAAACTTGTCAGCTGTGGTGTAAAACATATCAAGGTACTAGAAGGGTCTTGTTTTATAATAGTCATGTATACTTACTCTCTGCCGCTAAGTACACCCCTCACTATTTACAACTTAGGGTAGTCTTAGGATTTTGACAGTATTTATTTTTAAAATGTCAACATTTTTAACATTCTGTTGTTCAACCTAACTGGTATTATGTCATTACTGTGTGTGAGGCACTGTTAAGGGATATTGGTATGAGTAGGGAATGAATAAAACTCTATTAATAAAGGAATTTATAGTCTTGTGAAGTAGGCTTTACTGTGTTCATCTTGTCTTCTCATGTTTCATTTACAGACTAAAATGTGAGCATAGGAAACCAAGACAGTAAGAGGTTTCTTTCACAGAGATAAGATGGTGTGGCAGAAACAGCATGGACAGAGTTGGCTTTGCCACACTTAGCACTGTTTGACCTGGGATGAGTCATGTAGCCTCATTGAGCTTTTTTCACAACTTAAAACTGTGGCTTATAGAGTGGATTAAATAAGGCAGTATTTAATCAAGTGCTTGTCATAGTTCCTAGCACATGGTCATCCTTCCAAAAGTGTTATCTTTTCCTTTCTCTATATTTACTCTCAGATTTGACCTTAGCCTTTGGTAGCCACAGTTTATTTTGCTTATGAAAGCTCTGAGTTGTACAATTATATTATAGTTCAAGTTTTGAAGGCCATATGACAGTTACTGTTAAATCCCTGGTGCGGTTTGGAAATACTTGTTTTCCTTCCATCATCTAATTTAACAGTTCCTTGTAACAGTTAATTCCTCGTAAGTAAGGTTCTATGTTTACATTCTTTCTTTGATATGCTCACTTCCATTCACATTTTCTCCAAAGAATCTTTAGCTGCCATTGCAATTTTGGTTTTGATAATGAATAGTATTAAATATTTTTTGCACAAATATTCAGTAGCAAAAGGCTCTATGTTAGGTTTCAGGTATATAGTGTAAGCACTGCGAAGGTAGAAATTTTTGTCTTTTTCATCTGTGATGAACAAGATGATGTTTGAGATAGTACTTGATATAAAATACTTAATTATTGGAAAATTAATAAACAGATCTTACTGTTTTATCTTGTAAATAAAACTGAAAGTTCTATTTTCAGGTTTTAAACTATTTTTCTTAATTAAACTATATTTTTAGTGTGAGTTGCATTTCTTTTCTTTTGGTAGAGTCAATGAAAAGTAGGGTAGATTTCTTTGCAGGCAATGCGTGTGAGGACACTAAGTCCCAAAGCTGATCCAGAGCTTCCTTGTTCAGTACACTAGTAACTAGCCACATGTAGCTATTTAAGTTAATTAAAATTAAATTAAAAAAAATTTTTTAAAAGATTTTATTTATTTACTTGACAGAGAGCGAGAGATCACAAGTAGGCAGAGAGGCAGGTAGAGAATGAGGGGGAAGCAGGCTCCCCGCCAAGCAGAGAGCCTGACATGGGGCTCAATCCCAGAACCCTGAGATCATGACCCAAGCCGAAGGCTCAGAGGCTTTAACCCACTGAGCCACGCAGGTGCCCAAAATTAAATAAAATTTAATCATTTCTTTAGTCATTCCAGTCACATTTCAAATGCTTCACGTCCACGTGTATCCAGTGGTTACTCTGTTGAACAGTTTATGTACAGAGAGTATATATTCATCACCACAGAAAGTTCTATTAGATGACATTGATCTCGATTATAGAACAATAGTTCTTTACTCTGAGCATGAAAATTATTTGATTACCTGGGTTTGATTCTTCAGAGATTCTTTCTCCATTTATCTTGGTGGAGGTCCAGGCATACCATGTTTTATAATTTCCCTCAGGTCAGTAAAATGTGCAGCCAAACTTGAGAATCACTCACCTAGATGGAAACAATAGACTGAAAGGAAGGATTTGCTGAAAAGGAAGGATATCCTTGTGCACCCACATCATGGAGCTTTTAGAATTAAAAATCATGAAGCTTCATTGATTAAAAGCATTCATTAGTTATTTGAATGGATAAGCATCATGATTTTTAGTTTTTTAAGGCTTCAGGTTTTAAGATCTTTAAGCCTTAAAATCTGAAAGATGAGGTAAGATCTTTATGTATTATTAACAAATTGTTATTTTAAGTGGTAATTTACTTATTATAAAGTTGATTTATTCTCTGGGCCAAATTTTTTTATGCAAAACTATTCTGTGTATCCTTGCCTTGTTCCATTTTTATTTCTTTATTTCTTTCTGCAAACTTTTAAAATTTACCTGAATCCACATAAAAGAACAAAAACCCTGGTCATGAAGATTTATGTTTGACTTCCCGTTTTCTCCTAAAAACGAACAAATTATTCCAAATGTGTATCTCTCATTTTTAAGCTTTACAAGTAAAGGAATTGCTTGGCTTTGAAAATATCAATGAGAGCAACATTTTTTTTCCCATCTTTACTTCATCAAAGATTGAACATTAGGTTTGGTCCTCCTCCTTCCTATTAGGGTATGATGTCTTCATTTTCATTGCTAACACATAACCAACGCTTTTACTTGTCTGAGTTTCAAGTAGCTTTTTTTCAGAGACCAAAGGAGGGAAGCATAGCCTATTTTTTTTTTAAAGATTTATTTATTTATTTATTTATTTATTAGGAAAGAGAAAGAGTGAGAGAGAGCAGGTCAGAGTGAGAAGCGGACTCCCCATGGAGCTGGGAGCCTGATGTGGGACTCGATCCCGGGACTCCGGGACCAAAGCATAGCCTATTTTAAAAATAATCTAGTTCACCCCCCTTATTCTTACAGATAAGGATTGAAACGAGTGACTTATCTGCTATAATATAGCTATTGACAACACTAGGATGAGGATGTGAACATTTGAATGCTAATGTTTCGTAAGGGGATTTCTTAGGTAATTTTTAGTCTGCTGCTCTAATATAGCTTCAAAGTATTAGAAATATTTTCCATTATTTTATAAGCATTCTTTGGTAATTTGATTATACTGTGTACCTTTTAGTTCTGGAGTTTATGTGGAAATGCTCTGACCCCAAAACGAGGGGTCTTTGGTAAGACTGGTGACCTTCAAACAATTTTGTGCCTGGCCTGTGCAAGGGATGAATTAACATATTCTGGTGCACTTAATGGGGATATATATGTTTGGAAAGGAATCAATCTTATAAGGACAATACAAGGAGCCCATACTGTAAGTATATTTACATATTTTGAACACTTTTAGATAACTACTTACCTTCTTGTCCAGAACAAAAGATTATATAATATAGCAGACTTTCTAGTCAATTCAGTTACTTGAAAAATGCTGTTCTAACTGAATTAACTTGTCTGTTTTCAAGATTTCAATGAAGAAAACAGTATGCAATTAAACACATGGATATTCATTAAATTAGTATAATTTGTACTTTGTTTAAACCGTTGCTCTGGTATGGTATCTTTCTTGGAGTGGTGTTGATAAAAGGCTTGTTAAATTCAACCTAAAAGTATTCTAGGTTAACTACATTAGAATAAAGCTAGTACTCTTTTTGTTTTGTTTTAAAGAGTTTATTTATTTGACAGAGGGCACGAGCACAAGCAGGGGGAGAGGGAAGACAGGCAGAGGGAGAAGCAGGTTCCCAGCTGAGCAAGGAGCCCTGTGTGGAACTCAATCCCAGGACCCTGAGATCATGACCAGAGCCGAAGGCCACCGTTTAACCAACCAAGCCACCTAGGTGTCCCTAGAGCTAGTACTTTTATGGCTAATTTACCAGTGGGAAATTTGGGGACAATTCTAGAAAAAATATACCTTTTTAATCTTAATAGCATTCTTTCGTTAAATGAGTAGCAAAGGAATTTAATTCTTGTAATTCATGAGATTTTCGTAGAAAAAAGTTAACAAATCAGAGGTGAAAATCTGTTGTTAAAACCTTGTAGTGTGGAGCGCCTGGGTGGCTTAGTGGGTTAAAGCCTCTGCCTTCGGCTCAGGTCATGATCTCAGGGTCCTTGGACTGCTCAGCAGGGAACCTGCTTCCCCCTCTCTCTCTCCACCTGCCTCTCTGCCTACTTGTGATCTCTTTCTCTCTGTCAAATAAATAAAAATCTTAAAAAAAAAACAACACTTGTAGTGTTTTTTTGATTAAGGATTTTTAGTAGTTGGGTCCCTTACATAGAGAAGGGAGCTAGAAAGTGCAGAGCTGCCACATGATTAGCAGTAAGATCTCAAGTAAAGAAGTTATTAAATGTATTAATATGAGCCATTATTAAATAGATAATATATTACATATTAAATATGTTAAAGAACCACTTAGAACAGGACTTGCTTTGAGCATAATGTCTGAAGACCAGAAATACCAGATTCTTTTCCACAAAGATTACAGCAACCTACATTTTCCTCATTGGTATATAAAAATACCAGTTTCTTCCTCATCCTCCTCAGTACAGGATATGGCCACTATTGTAAATTTTGGGTGGTTTTCTGGCTGCAGTGTAGTAACCTCTTGCTTTAGTTTCCTATTTGTGAAATTTCATATATTTATTGACTACTTGAAATTCCTTTTCTATTAATTGGTTTTTCTTACCCTTTGCTCTTTTTTGTTATCTTTGTTGTTCGATTTTCTTTATTCAAATGTATATCAGGGATGTTAACCCTTCAGCAGTCCTGCGCATTGCAGATAGTTCTCCAATCTGTTCGTCTTTGCTTATGGTGTCTTTTCTCATAGGAAAAATTGTTTTTCTTTGTGGCTTTTGGGTAACCTGCCTTGCATAAAAGGTCTCTCATAGTTCAAAGTTATGTAGATGTTCTTCTGACTCTTTTTTCTAACATACTTATTTCTTACATTTAGAATTTTATGTCTATAATTCATTTTTATATGTGGTGTAGGTTTGCCTTTGTTATGCCCATGTCACGGGTCATATATTGTTTTCCTATATATGTATCATTTGTGTTTTCTGATATTCCAATGTCATATCAAAATCTTTTAAAGTGGGTTTCTACCTACACACAGAAGATTTTCTTAAGTACATATTGTTAAATTATTTTATTTTCTCTGCTAGGCAGGAATTTTTAGTATGAATGCTTGTGAAGAAGGCTTTGCTACTGGTGGCAGAGACGGCTGTATTCGTCTTTGGGATTTAACTTTTAAACCGATTACTGTGATTGATCTCAGGGAAACAGACCAGGGATACAAAGGTAATAACAAAACAAATGTCTCACTGCTAGGCAAATTCTAAATGTCGGAAAGATTTTTTTTTCTTTAATAAATATAAGTTTATGTTTTGTAAATGTAAATGAGACTCAAATTTGCCCTTCCTACTATGTGCATTTAATTGAACTCCCTTTATTGAGAGGTGAATTTGTCTAAAGACAGTCTACATTTACTGTTTGGATAAGGATTCTCTTGTATATCTAATGCTTATTATAATGGGACTTAAAAATGTGACAAGTGCTTGCTTCGGTAACCTTGGATTTTGAAAATATCTTACTATTGGAATGCTAAATGTAACTATTTAGCAAACTGTTGAAAATAAAGTGTGTTGAGGATTGGGGAAGGTTTTGTTAGGATGATTTAAATGCATGTAGATGTGTTTTTCCTTTATCAAAATTTGTCAGCAATTGGGAGATATATTCTTCTTTGAGGATTTAAAAAATTGATATAAAACAGTATCACTATTAAAAAACCTATTATTCACTAATGTGGTATAGGAATAGGAATGGAAGTTGCAGGGGTCTATGTTTAAGCCTTATTTTAGTCACTTACTAGGTGTGTGACCTTGGACTACATATTTAATCTTATCTATAAGTGAGAATAACTATCTCATAGGATTAAATGAACTAATTTAATATACGTAAAATGTTTAAAAGTGTCTGGCACATGATAACCATCCAGTAAATGTTAACTGTTATGTTATTTTCATTAGTTTTGCCGAGCTTTATTGTACCTTAAAGTTTACAAAATAATTTGACACTTTCTTACTTGGCCCTCACAAGAACATTGCAAAGTCCACAGCACCTTTATGTTGGCTACATTATACAGATGAGAAAACAGAAACACTAGCTTTCCTGAGGTTACAAAAGGGATTGTGGAATATGTAGAAAGAATAGAAGTCTCTCTTTCTAATGATTATGTGAGCAGATGGAAGAAATGAAATGTAGACACATGAAAAGTTGGATTATTATAAGAAAAAAAATAATACAATTCTATAAAGGTAGTTCCTGAGTAGTTACTTTTTGTATGGTGGAGACTGTCTTATAAGACCTTGGCTGAAGAAGTGGTCAGACTATGACTGAAATTGTCTAAGTAAGAAGAATGTATGTCCTGAAGGATGCATAGAAGTTAGGTATATTATATCATTTGCTATGTGGATATATCATTCCATATAGCAAACAACATGTAAAATTGAAGAAAATGTGTGGATCACAGACTTGCAGATTATTTTTATCTTACGTCTAAGGTATAAAAGGTACAAAAATTAAATCAATTTAGCAGATTGGCATTATAGCATAACAGCATTTATCTTAAATACAATTTACTTTTGATTAGGTTTGTCTGTGAGGAGTGTTTGCTGGCGAGGTGACCACATTCTAGTTGGAACACAGGACAGTGAAATTTTCGAAATTGTGGTGCATGAAAGAAATAAACCTTTCCTAATTATGCAAGGACATTGTGAAGGTGAACTTTGGGCACTTGCTGTCCATCCTACAAAACCTTTGGCTGTGACTGGAAGTGATGATCGTTCAGTCAGGTAAGCAAATTAAAATGTAACTGCATAGGCTGGAATTCGTCCTTAGAGAAACATAAGAAAAACCTAATAAAAACACTTCAATCTAAATATTAACAGCTTAGAATATAACAAATGAACATAGTAGATTGTATTCAAATTGTTAGTAGAATTAACAATTTATAAGATTTTTTCCTCTTAATAACATAAGTTAGAGTTAGCTACATATCAATGTACACAGCTATTTCTGCCTTTTTAATAACTATATAATATTCCACGGCATGGGATGCCTGGGCGGCTTAGTTTAGTGTCTGCCTTCAGCTCAGGTCATGATCCCAGTGTCCTGGGATCATGCCCTATGTCTGACTCTCTGCTCAGTGGGGAGTCTGCTTCTCCATTCTGTCTTCCCCCCAGCACTTGTACATTCTCTCTCTGAAATAAATAAATACAAATCTTTAAAAAAATTCCATTGCATGGATTTACTGTAATTTATTTGAATGAATCATTTTTTTGAATTATAGTTGACATACTTTATTACAGTATTACATTAGTTTCAGATGTACAACATAGTGATTGAACAATTATATACTTTACAAAATGCTCTCCACAATGAATATAGTTATCCTTTGTTGCCACACAGTTACTAGAATTTTGACTATATTCTTTGCAAACTGGTGCAGCTACTCTGGGAAACAGTATGAAGGTTCCTCAAAAAGTCAAAAATACGAACCTTCCTATGACCCAGCATTTGCACTACTAGGTATTTATCTAAAGAATACAAAAATACTGATTTGAAAGGGTACAGGTACCCAGTGTTTATAGCAGCACTATCAAACACAGCCAAATTATGGAAAGAGCCCACATGTCCATTGACTAATGAATGGATAAAAAAGATGTGGTGTATATGTATATCACATATACATTCATATCTACACACACACACACCACACACACACACACACACACACACACACACACACAGAGGAATATTATTCAGCCATCAAAAAGAATGAAATATTTCCATTTGCAACAATGTGGATAGAATAAGAGTGTATTATATTAAGCGAAATAAGTTAGAGAAAGACAAATACCATATGATTTTACTCAGGTGGAATTTAAGAAACAAAATAGATGAATGTAAGGGAAAGAAAAGTAAAATAAGATAAAAACAGGGAAGCAAACCATAAGAGACTCTTAACTATAGAGAACAAACAGAGTTGCTGGAGGAGAGGTAGGTCAGTGGATAGGTTAATGGGTGATGGGCATTAAGGAGGACACTTGTGATGAGCACTGGGTGTTAAATATAAGTGATGAATCACTGAGTTCTGCTGAAACCAGTACTACGTATGTGTTAACTAACTTGAATTTAAATAAAATCTTGGAAGTAAAAAACAAAACAAAACACAATTGGGTCAGCCAAGAAATCAAAGAGGAAATTAAAAAATTCATGGAGACAATTGAAAATAAAAACACAATGGTCCAATATCATTGTGCTGCAGCAAAAGCAGTTCTAAGAAGGAAGTTTATAACAATACAGGCCCACCTAAAAAGCAAGAAAAAGCTCAAACAACCTACCCCTACTCTTATAGGAGCTAGAAAGAGAACAAACAACCCAAATCCAGCAGAAGGAAGGAAATGACAAAGATTGGAGCAGAAATAAATGATACAGAAACTAAAGAAACAATAAAACAGATCAGTGAAACCAAGAGCTGGTTCTTTGAAAAGATAAACAAGATTGATAAACCTCCAGCCAGATTCATCAAAAAAAAAAAGATGAGAGAGAGAGAAAGGACTCAAAATCAGAAATGAAGGAGGAAAGGTAAAAACAGACACCAAAGAAATGCAAAAGATTATAAGAGAATAGTATGAAAAATAATATGCCAACAAACTGGACAATATAGAAGAAATGGATAAATTCCTGGAAACATGAAACCTACCAAAACTGAAACAGAAGAAATAGAAAAGTTGAACAGACTGATCACCATCAGTGAAATTGAATCAGTAATCCAAAAACACCCAACAAACAAAGGTCCAGAGGCTTCACAGGTGAATTCATCAAATACTTAAGAGTTAATACCTCTTCTTCCCGAGCTTTTCCAAAAAAATAGAAGTGGAAAGAAAACTTCCAAATTCATTCAATGAGGCCAGCATTACCCTTGTATCAAAACCATGTAAAGACACTAGATAGGCCAGTATCTTTGATGAACACAGGTATGATAATCCTGAGTAAAATATTAGCAAACCAAATCCAATAATACATTAAAAAAAATCATTCGCCACAGTCAGGTAGGATTTATTCTTGGGGTGCAAGGGTAATTCAGTATTTGCAAATCAATGTGATAAATTACATCAATAAGAGGGTAGGTAAGATATGATCTGCATCTATTTAATAGGTACAGAAAAAGCATTTGACAAAGTACAATATCCATTCATGTTGAAAATTCTCAACAAAGTAGGCTTAGAGGGAACATACTTCAGCATAATAAAGACCATATATGAAAAACCCACAGCTAACATCATACTCAGTGGGGGAAAAACAGAGCTTTTGCCCTAAGGTCAGGAACAAGACAAGGATGTTCACACTCACCCCTTTTATTCAACATAGAAGTCCTAGACAGGAATCAGACAAGGAAAGGAATAAAAGGCATCCATACTGGTAAGGAAGAAGTAAAATTTTCACTCTGCAGATGACATGATATATATAGAAAACTAAAAACTCTGTAAAAAAAAAAAAAAAAAACCTGCTAGAACTGATTAGTGAATACGGAAAGTTTACAAAATCAACGTACAGAAGTCTGTTGCACTAATATTGTAATAACAAAATAATTCCATTTACAATTACACCAAAAATAATAAAATATCTAGGAATAATCTTAATAGATGAGAGACTGCTACTCTAAAAACTATAAAACTTGGAAAAAAAAAAAACCTATAAAACTTGGATAAAAGAAATTGACACAAAGAAATGAGAAGAATTCTATGCTCATTGATTAGAAGGACAAATATTGTTAAAATGTTTTTACTGCCCAAACTAATCTACAGATTTAATGCAATCCCAAATAGGTAATAACAGCATTTTTCACAGAATTAGCATATATAATCCTAAAATTTTGTGGAACCACAAAAGACCCCAAATACCCAAAGCAATCTTATAAAAGAAAAACCTGGAGCTATCATAATTCTGGACTTCAAGTTATAAAGCTATAGTAATCAATACATTATGGTCCTGGCACGAAAATAGACATGTACATCAATGGAACAGAATAGAAAGCCCAGAAATAAACCCTCGATTATATGATCAATTTATTTTCAATCAAGGAGGCATGAATATACAATGGGAAAAAAAGACAGTCTCTTCAACAAATGGTGTTGGGAAAACTGGACAGTGACATGTAAAATAATGAAACTGGTTTCTTGGTATAAAAAATGAGAAACAAACTCAAAATAGACTAAAGACCTAAATGTAAGACCTGAAACCATAAAAATCCTAGAAGACAGTGCAGGCAGTAATTTTTCTAACGTTGGCCATAACAACATCTTCCTGGATTTGTCTCCTGAGGCAAGGGAAGCAAAAGCAAAAATAAACTATTGTGACTACATCAAAATAAAAAGCTTCTGCACAGCAAAGAAAACAAAACTAAAAGACAACCTACTGAATGGGAGAAGATACCTGCAAATGACATAACCAGTAAAGGGCTAGTATCTAAAATATATAAAATAAACTCCTACAACTCATCAAGGAAAAAAACAAATAATGCTGTTAAAGAAAGAGACGTGAACAGACATTTCTCCAAAGAAGACATCCAGATGGCCAACAGACACATGAAAAAGGATGCTCAACATCACTCATCATCAGGGCAATGCAAACAAAAACCACAACGAGATATCATTTCACAGCTCTCAGAATGGCTAAAATGAAAAACAAAAGAAAAAAATGTTGATAAGGATGTGGAGAAATGGGAATGCTTATGCACTGGGAATGCAAACTGCTGCAACTACAGTGGAAAATAATGTGGAGGTTCCTGACAAAAGTAAATTATCCTATTATCTACTAATTGCACTGCTGGGTATTTACCCAAAGAATACAAAAACACTAATTCAGGGGGATATGTGCACTGCTTTGTTTATTGTAGCATTATTTGCAATAGCCAAGTTATGGAAGCAACCTAAGTGTGTACATTGATAGATGAATGAATAACAAGTGGTATGTACATGCAATGGAATATTATTCAGCCATAAAAAATGAGATAGTGCCATTTGCAACAACTATAACGCTAGTTGACTATAACGCTAAGCAAAATAAGCCAGGCAGAGAAAGACAGATACCATATGCTTTCACTCGTATGTGGGATTTAAGAAAAAAAAAAAAGTGAGGGGAAAAAAAAAAGACAAACCAAAAATAGCCTCTTAACTATAGAGAACAAGTGGTTACCAGAGGGGAGGTGGATGGGGGGATGGGCGAAATAGGTAAAGGGGATTAAGAGCACACTTTGGATGACACTGAGTAATATATGGAATTGTTGAATTACGGTACTATACACCTGAAATAAATACAACACTGTATTTTAACTACACTGAAATTAAAATAAAAATTAAAACATAATTATTGATAGGTATTACTGCAATTTTATTAATTGTTTTCTGGTTGTTTTTAGTTCTGTTTCTCTTGCTCTCTTCCCATGTGGTTTGATAACTTTCTTTAAGAGTGTTCTGCTTAAATTCCTTTTTTGTTACTTTTTGTGTATCTATTATAGATTTTGGCTTGTGGTTACCATGAGGTTTAAATATAGTGTCCTAATATATAGTGGTGTATATTAAGTTGGTGGCCACTTAAGTTCGGACCTATTCTTTTTTTTTTTTTAAAGTTTTTTTTTTTCAAGATTTTATTTATTTATTTGTCAGAGAAAGAGAGAGAAAACACAAGCAGGCAGAGTGAGAAGCAGGCTCTCCACTGAGCAAGGAGCCCGATGTGGGACTCGATCCCAGGACCCTGGGATCATGACCTGAGCCAAAGTCAGGGGCTTAATCCACTGAGCCACCCAGGCATCCCAGTTTGGACCTATTCTAAAAGCACTGCAGGGGCGCCTGGGTGGCTCAGTTGATTAACATCAGACTCTTGATGTCAGCTCAGGTCTTGATATCAGGGTTGTAAGGTCAAGCCCCAAGTTGGGCTCTAGCCTGAGCGTGGAGCCTACTTAAATAAATAAATAAAAGCACTGCATATTAATTTCCCCTTCCATGTTTTATGTGTATGATGTATTTTACATCTTTCTGTTCTGTGTATCCCTTACCTAATTTTTGTAGATAAAATTGATTTTACTACTTTTATCTTTTAACCCTATTATTAAGTTTATAAGTGATTGATATCCTACCTTTACTATGTGTTTGCTTTTACAAGTGAAAATTTTTCCTTTTATAATATTTGTCTAGTCATGGTCTTTTCTGCTTAAAGAAGTCCCTTAACCTTTCTTGTAAAGCTGGCTTAGTAGTAATGAACTCCTTTAACTTTTGTTTGTCTGGGTAACTCTTTCTCTCTTCAGTTCTGAATGATAATCTTGCCTGGTAGATTATTCTTGGTTTTAAGTTTTTTCCTTTCAGCACTTTGAAAGTATCATGCCATTCTCTTCTGGTCTGCAAAGTTTCTGCCGAGAAGTCAACTAATTTCCTTAGGGATTTCTCCTGTATTTAACTAGTTGCTTTTTTCTTGCTGCTTTTAAGATTCCCTCTTGTTTTACCTTTTACCGTTTTAATTGTTATGTGCCTTGGTGTAGACTTCTCAGGTTCAACTTGTCTGGGGCTCTCTGTGCTTCCTCTACCTGGATGTATGTTTCTTTACTTAGATTAAGGGAGTTTTCAGCTATTATTTCTTCAAATAAGTCTTATGCCCCTTACTCTTTTTCTTCTCCTTTTGGGACCCCTATAATGCAGATGTTAGTATGCTTGATGTTGCAGGCGTCCTTAACCTGTCTTCATTTTTTTAAAAACTCTTTTTTTCCTTTTTGCTGTTCAGCTTCGTTGGTTTCCATGACCCAGATTACTGATCTTCCAGATTATTGATCCTTTCTTCTGTATCATTTGATCTGCTCTTGCTTCCCTTTAGTGTATTTTTTATTGCAGTTACTGTATTCTTCAGCTCTTGTTGGTTTTTCTTATATTTTCTTCTTGTTGAAGTTCTCAATAAGCTCATCCAGTCTGGTGTGCATCTTTATGACCATTAGTTTGAACGTTCTATCAGATAGATTGCTTTCTTCCATTATGTGTAGTTCTTTTTCTGAGGTTTTTGTCTCGTTCTTTCGTTTGGCATATATTCCTATTTCTTTGTCTCATTTTTTCTGACTCTGTCTACACAGTGGCCCTATGTACAAGGTGTAGTGTACAAGGTGTACACTACAAGAGCCCAGTAGTGTAATCTCCCCTGGTTACCAGAACCAGGTGCCCCAGGCATATCCCGTGTATGGGCTGTGCATACCCTCTTGTGATTGGGCCACAACGGATGTGGGAATGCTGGTGGGTGGGGCTGGCCCCCTTTCCTGGTGCAAGAATCATTTTGGAGGGGCACTTGTCTGGCCTAGGCTGCCAGATGTGGCAGGGTGGTTGTCATTTGGGAGACATCAGCCCTGACTGAGGCTGCTCACCAGTGTGGTGCAGTAGGAGTCCCTTTGGAGAGGTACTTGCCAGGGCAGGTAGGTTGCGTGAGGTGGGTCCATAGGGCAAGCCCACTTCAGGGCAAGTAGTGCTAGCAAGATAAATATAGAAGGTCAGCTAGGCTTAAGGAGGGCAAGAGAATGGTACCTGCTAATACTTCCATTACCAGAGAAAGCTCCTACAGATTCCTACCCCTCCAGCGTGAACCCTAAAATTAATCAGTCTCTTTTGGATATAACCCAGGTTCTTTTCAAACTACTGCTGCTTCACTGGGTCTCTAACCAAGTGATAAAGTGTACTGGCCCCTTTAAGAGCAGTCTTGATTCCCAGTAACCCTCTGGCTCTCCTGGAGTTAAGTCTTGCTGATTTTCAAAGCTGCTGGAGTTAAGCCCCATTTATTTTCAAAGCCAGACGTTACAGGAACTCATCTTTCCAGTGAACGTACCTAGGACCTAGAATACCTGATGTAGGCCTTGATCCCCTTGCTCCTCTACAGAGTAGACCTCTGTATGTGCAATATTCCTCCTGCTTGTGGGTCCTTATGCTGGGGGTGTGGTACCTGACCATGTCTCTGGTCCTCCAACCCTTTTCATTTTGGCTGCTACTTTGTGGTGTTAGCTATGGTCGATCTGTTCTGCTAATCTTCAGGTTGTTTTCAGAGTGACTTGCATTTTATGTAACTGTTGCTTCCAGGTATACATGGGAGGAGGTGACCTCATAATTCTCCTATTCTCCTATCTTCCTAGTCCATGGTTGATGAGATTTTAGGTTCTTCCAGTTCTGTGCTATTAAATACAATGCATACAATGAATATTCTTTTATGTATGCTACTGTATACATGTGTAAATGTGCATATCTCTATGGTAACTTGAATGTTCTAATGATACATGCATTTTAAATTTTCATAGATAATACCTTATAGAAAGGCAATAACAATTTATATACCTGTCAGCAATGCATGACAGTGCCTATTTTCCTATACCCTTGGCAGCACTGATTATTATCCCAAAAGGTAAGAAGTGATTTCCTGGGGTGCCTGGGTGGCTCAGTCGTTAAATGTCTGCCTTCAGCTCAGGTCATGATCAAACTACACATTGGGCTCCCTGCTCAGTGGGAAGCCTGCTTCTCCCACTCCTCCTGCTTGTATTCCCTCTCTCGCTGTGTCTCTCTGTCAGATAAATAAAATCTTAAAAAAAAATAAATTGTTCCATTTAAAAGTGATATAAAGGGGCACCTTGGTGGCTCAGTGGGTTAAAGCCTCTGCCTTTGGCTCAGGTCGTGATCTCAGGGTCGTGGGATCAAGCCCTGCTTCGGGCTCTCTGCTCAGCGGGGAGCCTGCTTCCCCACTCTCTCTGCCTGCCTCTCTGCCTACTTGTGATCTCTCTCTCTCTCTCTGTCAAATAAATAAATATTTTTTAAAAATAAATAAAAAATAAAAGTGGTATAAAAATATGTAGTGGGCATGAAATACATTAAGTAAATGGTATAGTTTACAATGGTATAATTCTTCTTTGTCTAGCCCAATAGCCACTAGCCACAGGAACACCTAAAATGTGGCTAGTCTGAAATGAGGTGTACGGTAAGTGAAGAATTGGTATAGAAAATAAAAAAGGGGGTGCCTGGGCGGCTCAGTCCTTAAGCGTCTGCCTTCTGCTCAGGTCATGATCCCAGGGTCCTGGGATCAAGCCTCGCATCGGGCTCCCTGCTCAGTGGGGAGCCTGTTTCTCCCTCTCCCACTCCCCCTGCTCGTGTTCCCTCTCTCTCTCTCTCTCTCTGTCAAATAAATAAAATCTTAAAAAAAAATGTAAAATATCTCCTTGATAATTTTTATTTATTTATTTTTATTTATATAATTTTATATTGATTGCAATGTTGAATTGATAATATTTTGGACATATTCAAATTAATTTCACTAAAATTTTACTTTTATTTTTTTAGTAACAACTGTGTATGTTTAAAGTGTACAACATAATGTGGTCTATACAATAATGTTTTGACATACATGTGTATAGCAAAATGTGTACTACAGTCAAACTCATTCACATACCAGTCTCTCTCAATTAAATAAATAAATAAAATCTATTTTTAAAAAAGTGATTTCCTGTTATGTTGTGAAAACATGCTTTTCTCTCCTATTGAGGTGTGTTGAGTATGTTTACATGTGTTTGGAGGACATGTGTATTTCCTTTTCTCTGACCTGTCTGGCGAGGCTCTTTGCCTGTTTTCTGTTAGTTCATTATTCTTTCTCTAATTACTTTAAAATATGTTTAAACATTTTAAAGAAATTAGCTCGCTGTCTATATAGTGGTTCTCAGTGTGGTTCCTGGACCAGCAGGATCAATATTCCTTGTAAGAAATGCAAATTCTCATGCGTTATCCAAGACCGAGTATCAGAAACTCACCAATTTGTGGTTTGATAAGTCTTCCAAGTAGAGGTGATATACACTAAATTTTAAGAACTGCTGGTCAGTTATATGAGTTGAGATATTTTATATACCTTGTCATTGTTTTTTTTCCCCCATTTCATCTGTAAATGTTCTCGTGTAAAAGATAACTTTAAATATCACCACAGTACTGTTTTCACACAGCATTCCTGTGGCTTCTTCAAGTTAGGCTCCAAAAAACGTCCATATACAGCATTTGTTGATGTGTCCTTTAAATCTTGTATTCTGTAGCTTCCTTCCTCCTTCCCCCTCTTTTTTTCCTTATAATTTTGTCGTTGAAGAAACCAAGTGTTCTTCCTCCAGAGTTCCCCACATTCTGGATTTGGCTAATTACACACTCCGTGTATTTTAATACATTCTCTCTTCCCTGTATTGTATAAACTGATAAGTAGATCTAGAGATTTGATGAGATGCAGTTATGAATTTTCACCAAGAATATTTCCTGATGGCAATGTGTATCTCTGTTTGATATCTAACATGTAATCTTTAATCATATTAGCAGCCATTGACGGGTATTATCCAGATGAGTGTTTCTTAACCTTTTTTAAATTGTTGCTTTCCTAATGAGAATTTTTAGATATTTTTCCAAATCACATCCTCTTCACATGAAATTTCAACACTACAAAAAAGTACATATCTGTTTTTGTACTTTGGCCCAATAGAGAGTTACAAATCATTGTAATATTTAAAATTTTAATTCCTCAGAACTAATTTTTAGCCCCTTTGGGACAATATTGCTCCTGTCAAGAACCCCTGACCTAGATCTTTTATTAAGAGTTTTATATAGTGGTATTTTAACTTCACTCATATTCATTTGTTAGCTGTCATATTTCTATAAAAAGAATTTCTCCTCATCAACTATTTGCTTATCCTGGGTACAGTTTGTACAGGAAAACAGGAAAGTGTTTCTTTCCCATTTACTAGTTTAAAGCATAAGTTGGTTCCCTGGAATGCTTTGTATAATCTATTCACATTTCTTGCCATTTTTTGGCAGGATTGTAGATTAT
Source organism: Nasua narica (assembly GCA_028533885.1). Classification (NCBI taxonomy): domain Eukaryota; kingdom Metazoa; phylum Chordata; class Mammalia; order Carnivora; family Procyonidae; genus Nasua; species Nasua narica. The sequence continues at coordinate 113,612,564 of CM052797.1, read as the reverse complement.
TTCCTCCTTTATTTTTAGCAGGTTTTTTAAAAAATTTTATAGATATTAACTCTTTCTGATGTAAGTTGCAAATAATCTTCACCAATCTCTTTCTTAGGTTGCTTTTTGCCACACAAAAACTTTTTTACTGTTATTTTGTTTTATGGACTTAATATTTTCTTTTGTGACTTCTGGTTTTCTATCAGAGAGAAATCTTCTGCAAAGTTAAAAAAAAGTTTTTAATATATGCTTCTGTATACTAATAGTTTTATTTTTTATTTCAAATTTGCTTCAAGAAATGAGGTGGGATACAACCTAATTCTTTCCAGATAACACTGATTTTTAAAAAGATGTTAATCAGTCATGCTGTTTTCTGTCATTGTGCTACTCAGTTTTGTGGGGATGGGAGAGGCCATAGCTCTGTGTCCACCTGGAAATTTAGTGTGGGGCCACACTTAACACGTGTGCTTTGCTAGGAGCTATCTTATAGTTCATTTTAGGAGAACTGCTATTACCAGCTGCCTCACAGCTGTTGAAAAAAGGACAACTGATCTTTTTAAAAGTAATTCATCAGATTTTTGTTTCTGCTTTTGATGGGCAAGTAATTTGGAAGGAACTCACATTGAAAACAACTAAAAGTGCTGGTTAAAATGTAAAATCTTTAAAGAACAGTCAAGATTGTAAGGATCTACTAACCAAATTGTGAAAGAAGATGGGAATTAAGGAGCCCCACAGTGGGCCAATGCCACTTTGCCCTGCGGGCATTTTTCTTCCTTTGCGTAAACTTGGGCTTTGTGGCTCGCTCCTAGGGCAAGGGGGCAGATGCCAAGATCCAAGGAGAGTAGGTCAGCCTACTCTACTAGAACATTGGTCTCTGAAAAATAATCCCTGGCAAATTTGTGTGAGAATAGAAATCTTATTTCAAGTTTTGGTAGCACAAGAAGAGTAGTGTAAAACATTTAAATAAAAATGTTATTTAAACAGCATTAGTTCTGGGGCGCCTGGGTCTGCTTTGGGCTCAGGTCGTGATCCCAGGATCCCGGGATCAAGCCCAGGCTCTGGCTGCTTCTCCCTCTCCCTCTGAATGCTGCTCCCCCTGCTTGTGCATACGTGAGCGTGCTCAGTCTCTCTCTCTCTCTCTGTCAAATGGATAATTAAAATAAAAAAAAAATGAACAGCATTAGTTCTTGTCCAAATAACTTTACCACGGTGTAAGTTTTATATGTAAGTGGTGCTTTTGCCTTTTAGTTTTAGATTTAAGACACAATATCAAATATGCATGAAAGCTAATTTCTAAAGCTACTCAATTGTTAGGGGCAGTTCTGGTTCAGAAAAATTTCATTCTTTTTTTTTTTTTTTTAAAGATTTTTTATTTATTTATTTATTAGAGAGCGAGAGACTGAGAATGAGAGGGGAGAAGGTCAGAGGGAGAAGCAGACTTCCCGCAGAGCCGGGAGTCCGATATGGGACTCGATCCCGGGACTCCGGGATCATGACCTGAGCCGAAGGCAGTTGCTTAACCAACTGAGCCACCCAGG
>CM052797.1:113568371-113610547 GCA_028533885.1 Nasua narica | reverse complement strand
CCCAGGACCCTGAGATCATGACCTGAGTCGAAGGCAGAGGCTTTAACCCACTGAGCCACCCCAGGCGCCCCCGAATAAATAAATCTTAAAAAAAAAAAAGATTCTATAAACTCTTGTCTTTTAAAGTACGAACAGCATTCCTTCTCATAGATTAGAACTCCTTGCCACAAAGCGTATAGTTAAAATAAGTTTATATTACTTTCTTAGATGATTAACCAAAATCTTTTCATAGAGTTCATTATTTTTAAGCATACATTAATTATTCTTTTACTTTAATTAAATATTACAGGATATGGAGCCTAGTAGATCATGCACTAATAGCAAGGTGTAATATGGAAGAACCAATTCGTTGTGCAGCTGTAAACGTAGATGGAATCCATCTTGCCCTCGGAATGAAGGATGGCTCATTCACTGTACTTAGAGTAAGGTATGGTATTAGGGTAGAAATGGAAACAGTAAATTCTTGTTAAGTGATAATATGCAATACTCATTGCTTTTACCTATTTCATTTTCACTCACCTTTTCTATTAGCATATATATACACATACATATATATTTCAGATATTAGTTTTAAATACATAAAAAAGACTGTGGGAAAATTGTTAACTCAAAAACCTTGGCTTTGGGGCTTAAGAATGCTTAGTGGATTAATGGCTAAATTTTTGAGCTATGAACTTGGGTTTTGACTTCCATTCCTTGGTAGTATTGACTTTTAGTAATGATCCTCTGCCATTGGTGGAAGGGTAACCTTCAGGCCATTAAAAATGGGTAAAAGGTTTTTTGTTTTTATTTGCAGCTTTATTTTTTTCTTGTTTGCATAATTAGAAGAATTAAACAAATTTGTTAAAGCAGTTTGCATCTCATGTTGAATTATAGGTACGGTGCATTCAATTGAATTCTATATAGCTATTAAAAACTTTGCTGTGGGGCGCCTGAGTGACTCAGTTGGTTAAGCCCCTGACTCTTGATTTCAGCTCAAGTCATGATCTCAGGGTTGTGAGATGCGATGCCCTTTTGGGCGTAGAGCCTGCTTAAGATTCTCTCTCTCCCTTGACTCCCCCCACCCCAACTATCATGCCCTCTCTCTTGAAAACAAAAACAAAAGCAAACTTTGCTGTAGATCCATATGTGTTCACAAGCATATGTATTTATGAAATCCTTCTTCTCTAGCTTAGTGAAGGATAGTACCTTTTCAGTTGCCCAATCCAGAAACCATTAATTCCCTTGTCTAGTTAATCACACACTTCTGGAGGATCTAATTGCCAAGTAGCTTTTAAATTAATCTGCTACCTCCCATTCTCACCATTGTACTCTTGTATAGACTTCTGCCATCTCCCAGCTGGATTGGTGGGATAGCATCACAGCTGGTCTCCTTAACTCCTGTTTTGCTTCCCTCAAGACTTTTTTTACTCTACAGTTATAGTGATGCCTTTTAAAACAAATTTGTTTGCATCCCTCCTCTTTCTAAAATATGGTAAAAGCGTCACACTGTCCTTAAGTTGAAGTTCATAATCTTTAACATAGCCAGTAGTGCCCATCTCTCCAGCTGTTTCTTTCTGCCTCAGTCTCTCTTTTTCAACTGTATAAAGCATCTTTTGCTTCTTCAGATACATCATGTTCTCTTGTACTTCTGAGTTTCTCTAATTGCTGGCTCTCTTTCTGGGACAGATTTTTATAATAAGATAAGCTGAGATTTTTCTCTTTTACTACTTTTTTAATTGTGATAAAATATATGTAATATAAAATTTACCGTTTTAACCGTCTTTCAAAATTCAGTGGCATTAAGCACATTTACATTCTTTTGCAACAAGAATTTAAGATGCTTGTAAAACCCCTAAGAGTTCCTCTCCTATAGCTCCTGTACATTAAAAATAGTGATTATTTTTGTTATTTGTACATTTATTTGCCCTTTCAATTATTGTGTGCAAGTAAATGGGTAAGTTCTTATCTCAAATAAGTCATCATTTCAGCAACTGAGTCCAACATAGGTGACGGGACTATTGGAATGGTGATTATAACTATTAAATGTCTTTCTCTCACAAAATATTCTTAATCCTAGATTTACCTGGTCACTGTTTCTTCTTGGTTTGCAGTACATATTCACCATATCATGAAGCAGACTTCATAAGTATAGCAGTATTAAAGGACCCTCACAGGAGTAGTTACATTACGATTGGAGGAACATGAAATAAATTCAGATCTAACACACTGATTCTCAATTTGCGGTACAAGGGGATGTGCCAGCACAGAGTCACATAAGTTCTAGAACATCTCTCTTCCTTTTGATAAAAAAATATTACCGGTTTTATGTTAAACATATCATGGAGTCAAATGAAAAAATGCAAATATTTTTCAAATTAAAAGATTCATATATGTAAAACTTTGACTTGTAGTGGGCGGCACTACTTGACAAGAAGTGGCTACTTTTATAGTAGCCACACCAATCTCCTCAGAGTCACTCATTCATTCTCATGAGTAGGTAGGAAGACTTAAGTTGGAAGAGCTTGATGAGCACAATTAATAAATTTCCTGAGGATAGAATAAGGTTTCCTAGAGTATGAGACAGACTTAAGTTGTAAAAAGCATTTTCATTTTCGATTCTATCAGCAGCTAGCCATTCATCTCTTTCTAACAGTGTCACTACCACATTCTATCAACTGCAAAAGGGTTAGGAGAGTTTTTCCCTAAGCAATCACACATTCATTTAAAAACTTTTCAACCCACTTATATTTTGTCTGTTCCATTTCTTGGGAATAATTAAGTCCCAAAAGTTGTTTCCTGGCTTTAAAAAGTAACTTTGTATATCTCCAGTATTTTTCCACATCAAAGGTTTTGTCCTTCTGCAGCCCTCCACTGAAAGAGCACTATCAAAACATGTCAAGTAGGGCGCCTGCGTGGCTCTGTCAGTTGAGCATCCGACTCTTGATTTTGGCTCAGGTCATGATCTTGGGGTTCTGGGATCAAGCCCCTTGTTGGGCTCTGCACTCAGTGGGGAGTTGGCTTGAGGTTCTCTCTCTCCCTCTTCCCACCTTCCCCACACTCACTTGCGTGCATGCTCTCTCTCAAATAAATAGTAAATTAAATAAATAAAAAACATACTCAAGTATATCTTGTCTTAAATGCTTACCTCAAACCTAAATCCTTTCTAGTTATATCATATTTCTACTCTTTCACACTAAAATTCTCAAGAAACTATGTAATTTACTGTTTTCTTCCAATTATTGACTTAATACCCACAATACAGTATAGCTTTTGCCTTCATCTTTACATTGAAAAAATTCTTGTTAATTTAGTACCCTGTCACTAAAGCCAGGAAACATTTTTCACTTTTCATCTAGGTTGATTCTCAACACTATTTGACCCCCTTAACCACTTGCTCCTTCTCAGAGCATTCTCTTCCCAGGCTTTGGATATTCTCTTTCTCTTTTCAGCCTTCTTCTCTTGCTTCCATTTTCTTCATAGGCTGATTTATCTTCTGCCTACCAGTAAGTATTGGAGGGCCTCGAAGCTCAGGCCTGGACTGTCTGTTGTGTTTTCTCCCTAGGTAATCTCATCCTGCCTCCAGCTTCAGTTAGCACTCATAGCCTGACGGTCCCAGATACATAGTTTTGGCCCTCATCTCTCCACTGAACTCCAATCGTGTATATCCAGTTGTTTATTTAACATCACTTGGATGTCTCAGAGGCATCTGCAATTCAGCATTTCCAAAACTGAACTTAGGATCCTCCCTCTCGGGCTGATCTTCTGTCTATGGGCTCCATTCTAGTGGATGGCACAATTGTCCAGGTTCTTGTACAACCAGAAACCCAGGAATTATGGTTGTTACCTCTCTCTCTAACCCACCATGTCCAGTCCATCACATTCTGTTGATTTTACTTGCCTGATTTTCAAAACACTTTAATGTTAGTAAGATTAGAATTATAATATCTTTAACATATACTATATATTTTATAGTATAATAGTATAGACTATAATATACTGTGTATTTTAAATCGTTTCACTTTTTTTCTGAAGTCTGAATAACCACCATCTTTAATAGCCTTCTAATTAGTCTTAATCCTACTGTTACGCTACTTCCGTTTGTTTTTACTGTCAAATCAAACAATGACCTAATTGATTCGTCCTACCCTAACTTAAACTCACAGATTAAGGTAAAAAATCTTCAGATTTGTGAGGCCTTTTATGATTTTCCCTCAGCTTCTCTGGTCAGACTCCTCTCCCACTCTAGCCCCTTGGCTCGTTGTCAGTACAGCTGCACTTGATCGACGACAGGCAAAGCTTCAGTACTTGGTGTTGCTGTCGGCTCTTTCACATACATCTCTGGTGGAAGGTGGGGCCTTCATGTCCCAGTTCCTGGCTTCTCCCAAGCTAAATCTCATTAATTCCTTAGAAGTTTAAATTCCACTTCCTTTGGTCTGTCTCCACTAACTCCCCCAGCTAGGAACTGCCCTTCCTCTTCTGTGCTGTGTCAACACTGTACTTTCACTTCTGTGATGTGTTACAAATTGCTGATGTATGAATATTCCCAGACTTTGGCCTGCCTCCTTCTGTTTCATGAAGAAACCATAGAATTCACATATCAGTTTTCCAGAAGACTTAATTGAGAATTTTAAAAAATTAATACACTTTCATCTAATAGTCTTCTTTCCTATAAATTTGTCAAACTTCCTCATGAGAGAAGATAATCACAATTTGTAATGTTGACGTAGTAGCATAATATATACTACAAAAGAGCCCATCGGAATTATGGCGTGTGTTCACATGCGTGTGCATATCTGTGTGTGTGTTGGTGAACAAGGACATAAACCACACTTACTTCTCTCATTACTTGGAAGCAAGTAAGTCTCTAGAAAAAAGACTGTGTATAACAAAATAGTTCTGAAGAATTTTCAGGGAGCATTTAAAGTAATGTTTGTGAACAAGATTTTAGAATGATAAAATAGTAAAGAAGGCATAAAAAGTAAAAGCCATCAAATAGTGCCTTAGATGTTTTCTTAAAAATCTTGTTCTTTGTAGATTTGGATACATAGGTGGATGGATAAATATGGAGAAAGGGAAGTAAGATGTGTGGACTTTATAAAAATGTAAAGGGGTCACTGGGAAAGATAGAAATAGCTACGCAAGTCTGTGCTTAGGTGGAGAACCTTGTAAGTTGTAGGGTTTGAGGCAAAAGTGATGTTGACTAGGAAAGCTTTTTTTAAAAAAAGCTTTTTCTTCATTTGTCTTGTTTCGATCCTCTTTTATATAGTTAAGGGGCTGATTTTCATCTCTTACTTTAACATCAGAGTAAAGCCCAAATTCCTTGGCAACACGTCAGATCTGCCACACATTGTCCTCAGTTTATCTCTTTAACCCCATCAAATCACTACTTTTCCCATTTAGTCTCATATCCACATTGTGGTATCTACTAGTCTCCAAATGTGCCTAATATTTGCATATGTCCATGCTGTGTCTTCTTCCTGGAAAACCTTTCTTAATCTTTTATTCTTAGCCAACCCTCAGGTTTTATGCTCAAAATGTAGATGTCATTCTTCCTTGGTCCCCTCCTGCCTTTAGTCTGGTCTTAATCCTTTTTCAGTATTTCTTATAGAATTTCCCACATACCTTCTGAGCACTCACAACACTTTATCAATTTTAAAGTACAATACTTTCTATCCATCTCTCACAGGAGATTAGCTCATCTTTGTATCCCATGTAACTGAAACACAGTTGTTAGTAGGTGTTACTGGAAAACAAAATTGAGTTTGATTGCTTTAAATTGTCCACTTAGAAACCTTAAAAATTGAGAAATATCCATTTAAACTTCTAAAAAAATTATATGGAGCATTTCAGGTGGGTAATGCAAACTTTAAATGGAAAAAAGTTCTTGGCGCTAATTGGAAATAGGAGTTCTTGCTTCCTCCTGCCCCTTCTCCATCACTGCCTCCCTCTTGTCTTCCCCACCAACTCCCCACAACTTTGGAAATTCAGTGGTGTTAAATTGTTTATCCATTTGTATGACTGTTACCAATACCTGTATTATTTTGGAAACACAGTTATAAGGCATCAGTGAATAAAGTGTTTTAACTTTCCTCATTGACATAGTCTCTAATTGGGAAGAATTTGTATTAAAAAAGGTCAAAAGGGGGACGCCTGGGTGGCTCAGTTGGTTGGGCGACTGCCTTTGGCTCAGGTCATGATCCCGGCGTCTCGGGATCGAGTCCCGCATCGGGCTCCTTGCTCGGCAGGGAGCCTGCTCCTCTCTCTGCCTCTGCCTGCCTCTCTGCCTGCTTGTGTTCTCTCTCTGTTAAATGAATAAATAAAATCTTTTAAAAAAAAAAAAAAAGGTCAAAAGGTTGAAATAAAAATAGTGTGGCTATATAAAGATAAACAGTCAAATGTGTTACTGAAATAATACAAATCAATTCCTTTTTTCTTTATTTCCTAAATGTAATTTTGTACATTTGTCTCATTACAAAAATTTATTTGAAAATCACGGTGTTTATAATTAAGCCTTTTTCATAAACTCAGTATTTCTAAGGAGCTTAATCATAAAAATCTATTGACTTTATCTCCTTTATTGTACGACTCTGGAAATTTAGAATGAATCTTTAAACTATTTTAAAGTAATTAACTGAAAGCATTTTCCCTTACTTTCAGTGTATGTTGTCTTCATATATTTATTTCTGTTCAATAAGGTAATTGTTCTTGAATTAATATTTGTCTCATGTATATTTGCTTTGTGATTTATAAATGCTTAATATAGCCTCCCAGCCATTTTAGACACATTTGAAACTGAACTAATTCTGTGATGACTTGATTTCGTGTGTTACCATTATTTTTTTCTTTACAGAGATATGACTGAAGTTGTACATATTAAAGATAGGAAGGAGGCAATTCATGAGTTAAAATACTCACCAGATGGAACTTACCTTGCTGTTGGGTGTAATGACAGTTCAGTTGATATCTATGGTGTTGCACAACGTTATAAAAAATTGGGGGAATGTGTTGGATCACTTAGTTTCATCACTCATCTGGATTGGTCCTCAGACAGTAGATATTTACAGACAAATGATGGAAATGGGAAAAGACTTTTTTATAGAATGCCAGGTAAAAGTTTCTAATAAATTTTATGTAATTTGTAGATTTTCAGTGCCTATAAATTTTAGAATTTGAGTAGAAGCAGAGTGTAAAATCATTTGATTATAGGAAATTAAAGAAGATCTGAGCTAATATTTCAGGCATTGTGATCTTTTCTGTAAGCCTGCCCTATTGAAATCCTTTATATTTTAGTCCTTCATAATTAAAACTTTGCTTGGAGGATCTAAGACAGACCTACTTTATGTTGGATTCCATGCTATATGAGTAGTATTTGGTAAAGTCCTAGTGTATATTAGAAAGTCAAAATGCCATTTTTATGGGTGGAACTAATTAAGTATAATTGCTAAAAAATGTGTGATACAAATTGGGATTTTTTTGTGGTTCCTTCAAATAAATTTTGCAAATATCCACAATATAGCTAACAAACTAAATTTGGAAAGATTTTTTTTTTAAAGATTTTTATTTATTTATTAGAGAGTGAGAGACTGAGAATGAGAGGGGAGAAGGTCAGAGGGAGAAGCAGACTTCCCGCAGAGCCGGGAGTCCGATATGGGACTTGATCCCGGGACTCTGGGATCATGACCTGAGCCGCAGGCAGTCACTCAACCAACTGAGCCACCCAGGTGCCCCAAAGATTTTTTTTAAAGAATAAAAGCAACTGTCAAAATATCTCTTGGGGTGCCTGGGTGGCTCATTGGGTAAAGCCTCTGCCTTCGGCTCAGGTCATGATCGCAGGGTCCTGTGACCGAGCCCCACATCAGGCTCTCTGCTCAGCGGGGAGCCTGTTTCCCCCCCTCTCTCTCTGCCTGCCTCTCTGCCTACTTGTGATTTCTCTCTCTCTCTCTCTGTCAAATAAATAAATAAAAATATTTAATAATAAAAAAATAATAAAACATATATTATTTCTCAGGGGCGCTTGGGTGGCTAAGTGGCTCATGACCTCTGCCTTCGCCTCAAGTCATGATCTCAGGGTCCTAAGATTGAGCCCCGTCCGCATTGGACTCTCCGCTCAGCAGGGAGACTGCCTCCCCCCGCCCCCGCCTCTCTGCCTACTTGTGATCTCTCTGTGTCATATAAGTAAATAAAATCTTTTAAAAAATATTATCTCTCAGTACTAAGTATCATACTTAGTATGATACTTAATGAATGAGTCACTGTTTTCCAACAACTTATTTAATAAGACTAGGTACATTATTAAATTAATGCATCTCCCCAACAGGTTTTCATTAATAATCTGTAATGAAGTGACTGAATTCTAAATTCCTGTTCCTGAATATATTACTCCTTACTCATCCTTCCTTCTTGCTCCTTTTCAGTTTTCTTTTTTTCTCAACCATGCATCTTCTTAGGTTTCTTATTTAATAGCTGATTTGCCACTTTCATATAGCTTTTACTTGTTCTTTTAATTTACCCTATTGTGATTAATTTAGCATGATTTTAATATAGCATGAGCTATATCAGAATCCAATCTGTGTGTGTCTCCGTATAATTTTGGTAGTGGCTTTTTTTAAAAGTTCCTTGCATTTAACTTTCTTCTCTCCTTACCATATTCACCTACCTATTCATAATACTCTCCTTTAACTGTAGTAGAAAGATATTTAAATTTCGGTGTTTTCCGTGTTGTGAGTATAATTTATCAGATATTAATAATTAAAGAACTTCTTAATTAAGACTCTGATTTCTTTTTAGGAGGAAAAGAAGTGACAAACAAAGAAGAAATAAAAGGTGTTCATTGGGCTTCATGGACATGTGTTTCAGGCCTTGAAGTAAATGGAATTTCGCCCAAGTATTCAGATATCAATGACATAAACTCAGTAGATGGAAATTATATTGGCCAAGTTTTAGTTACAGCTGATGATTATGGAATTATAAAATTATTCCGATATCCTTGTTTGAGAAAAGGTATCTTTTCTTTCAAAATACAAGTTCAGGTCACAGTTTGGAACCTGTTGGTTGGTTGATTGGTTTTCATATACAGGTGTGTTTTTTGCTTATTAGATCCTTAACATATATTGTTTTGACATTTGTATACTTTGTATAACAGAGTAAGAAAAATAAGGGGTCTTACTGGTTATTTTCTGCACATTTTATGTATCACCTTTTTTTCTTGGATTTCTTTTTAAATGATGATATTAATCATTCTGTTCATAGACTTAGGGATAACTAAGTGAAATGCTGTATTATTTATTTATCCCATGCCTTGTTCCATAAAGTATTTGAGTCTGCATATAACAAGTCTGTAAGTACTGAAATAATTACAAGAATACAAAACTAGTATTAGGAAATTAGTTTTCTAGAAACCAAAAATAAAAAAAAAGCAGGGCACAAAGTAATTTTCATCCATAGCTGTTTTTTTAAACTATTTATTTTTAGTTTATTGAAGGTAGTTGACACACATTTTATTTTTTATTTATTTTTCAGTAAACTTTTCCCAACGGTGGGGCTTGAACTCAGGATCCTGAGATCAAGAGTTGTAGGCTCTATTGACAGAGCCAGCCAGGGACGCCCCTCATCATTGCTTTTTTTTTTTTTTAAAGCATTTTTTACTATTCAGGGAAAGCAAAGTTTTTTTCTGAGATGCAGTTTTTAAAGAATTCTCTCCTATAGTATAGAGCTTTAATATGTTGTAGAGATTAGAGATCTCCTACAATATAGAGCTTTTAGTATAGTATAGAGATTAGGAGGCAGTGAGTGTATTCCTAGAGCATTAACATCTGTGTAGCAAGTGCAGTAATGATTTTTTACTTTTGGATAAATGTTAAAAATGCATTTCAGGGAGCGCCTGGGTGGCTCACTCGGTTGGGCATCTGCCTGGGCATCTGCCCAGGTCATGATTCCAGGTCCTGGGATCGAGTCCCGCATTTGGCTCTCTGCTCAGCAGGAAGTCGACTTCTCCCTCTCCCTCTGCCTCCTTGCCCCTATTCATGCTGTCTCTCAAATAAATCAATAAAATCTTAAAAAAAAAAATGCATTTCAGTAAAAGGTGATTATGGGAATAGCTGGAATAGTTGTATTTAAATAGGTAGTTCATTGTTGTCAAACCTCAGGGCCCGATTTTCCCAGAAGTCTATGCTAGCATTTCTCTTGTGCCTGTATAGTAACATGGTAAATTCCAGATATTGCCACCTAATGCCATGTGGTTGATTCCTGCTTGTAGGGTGTCAGCTTCCTATGTGTATGTGAAATTACATCCATAAGTAATGCTAAGTGTGTTAATAAAGGCTAGCTAAATCTCTAATAAATAAAATACCCTCTTTATGGATCCCATCCCTTAGCCAGGACATGAGAGTCACTAGGCACAACCGATTTTATTATGACTCAAAATGAGACTTGCTTAATTAAGAAGATGTGTGTGAGATTCAGTATGATTAATCATGATGATCTTAATCTTAGACATTGCTTCTACTTAGTGTTTCATATACTGACTGTATGCAAAAACAAAAATAATTTTCCAAGCATTCTTAATCAAATGAATGGGATTTTATTGATGGTTTTTATGTTTTGTAGTTTTTTGACAGTATTTTTGTTGCACAGTAATTTCATTTTTAAAATGTAATCTGAATTGTGGAAATATTTTACTGAAGTCTCAGAAAAATAAGTCTCGCTCAGTCACTGCTTCAAGAATATAAATTGTTTTCCTTTTTTATCTTTTTGTTAGATATTTGTGAGAAATTTATGGTTAGGGTTTTTATTTCTAGGCACTTGTGAGTTAGCTTGAGACTATGTGTAAGTAATTGGGAGAACAGAAGATAGGATATAACTACTGCATCTTTAAAGAATTACTAGAAATATTTTAAGATTCTGTGTTTATTGAATTCACATACTTGCATAAAGTTAGCAGTATTTCTAGAAAAATTACCTTTTATATTTGTTATGATGTACATTCTTTCACACATTAAGTTATATTATTGATCCAACTTAAGTTTGGGAAAAGAGTGTGTCTACTGTAGTAATACATGTTAGATACCTACTTAAGTAATACCCATTGCATTCTAAGAAGTGCGGCATTTACAAAATGTGGAAATCAAATCATAGAAGTAGCTTTTATTGTAGAATCGTAATTCAAATACAAAATGTATGAGACTATCTCAATGAGAATGATCCTCTTCCACGTTTAGCCCCCTTGAATAAATGCCCAAAGCATTACTTCTCCTTTTTTCCCCCTATTATTATCCTCTTTCTATCTAAATTCTTTTGCTCTTGACAGTAATTTCTCTCAAATAATCAGACTCTTCCCAGGCAGCAGCACATAGGCTATGGTAAAGGGTGAGGAGAGGGGGATACAGGAGGATGGAGACGTGAGGGCAGGGTTGCTATAAGCTAACACCTCCATCACTCTTACTAGCTGCCAGCACTTTCTCTCTGCTTGTTGACAAATGAAAAATTATAGTTGATAAAAATCTTTCTTTAGATTTGATAAGAAAATTCATTGAAAAAAAAAACAAACATCAAACAAAACATATTTGTGTTGGAGATTTACTCAGGACTTGTTTCCTAAGATTGCTCCATATCGTTGCATGTAGTTCTAGTGTGTTCTTCCTGATGGTAAAATACTGTTTTGTGAATATATAATTCATGCATTTATTCTCCTGTGATGGACATTTGGGTCATTTCCAGTTTTTTGCTATTAGATGCAAAATTCTCAAAGATGTATACTTAGGAATGAATTGCTGGGTCATAGAGAATATATTAGAAAATGTCAAATTGTTTTCCAAAGTAGTTATACCCTTTTAAAAACCCTGTTGATCTACATCATATTCAGTACTTGGCACTGCCACATTTTCTAATTTGTGTAAATCTAATTAGTATAAATGATGTTACATTTGTCTAACTAATGAGATTGATCATCTTTCCCATTATTTTTTGGTTTTCTGCATTTCCTCCTGTCAAAGGTTAACACCTATTTTTCTGTAGAGTTGTTTTCTTTTACTAATTTGTTCAAGTTTTTTCATACACTCTAGATACAAATTATTTGTAATTTTTATTGGTTACTAATGTCTTTTTCTAGTTTATGGCTTATTATAATAATTATCACAATGACTTACTCTAATTATTGTCTTTTCTTGACCAGTTAATTTCAGTGTAGTCAAAGCTATCTCTTTTTTTAATGAAAAGTTTGGTTTTGTGTATTAAAATATCATTATATTAGGGTCAGAAAGATAGTCTCATATATTTTATAAAGAGGTATTAAGGTCGGAGTGGCTGGCTGGCCAAATCTGAGGAGCATGTGACTCTTGATCATGGGGTTGCAAGTTCGAGCCCCATATTAGGTGTAGAGATTACTTAAAAATAAAAAAAAACCTACACTTGATCTTAGCCAAAAGGCCAAGAAGTGATAAAAAAAAATTTTTTTTTATCTTACAAAAAAAAAAGGATTTAGGTCGTTAAAACATAGTTACAAATGGGAAACAATCTTCTGTCATATTGCTACAAGTTTTTGGAGAGATTTAGCTCATAATTATGTGTTAAAATATACCTTAAAACAAATTAGAAAAGAAATGAGATCATTAAAACATATTTCAGTATATTGCTTTACCCTTACCAAAAATTATCATCCCCTTCTTTAAATTAGGAGTTTCTATGACCATTCTAACTTGCTGTGACAGATCTTCTCTCTGAGATACTAGTTCTAATTGATGACACACACTCTTTAGGCCTTAACTATTCTTTTATCATTTCCTGTCATAGGCCAGAGTTTTCATAGTTAAGGGACTTTGAGAGCTTTCATCCTAATTTGTATTAGAGTGGAAATGGAGTCCAAGAGAGGTTAAGTGATATGCTCAAGCTCCTGTGCTATTAAGCCATCAACTGACACTTAAGCTCTAATCTTTTTATTTCAATTCTAATATTCTTTACACATCATACTTTTGTCTCCGTTTAAAAGTAAAAGAGTTGGAGTCATGTTCATGCCCTCTCATTTCCGTCCCTACTCTTCTTCCCTTCTCTACAATCTAGTATTCCAACTCCACTGTATAGGCATAGTAAGGGGAAATGTAATCTTTGTCTTTCTTTTTCTTTCTTTCTCTTCAGGTATTTAATGAATATTTCCTACATACCAGGCACTAGAGATATAGAGTTAAAAGATGCCAGCCTGTCCTAAGGAGCTTATTATTTATTACCAGAATTAATAAGTAAATAAACCATTACTTTTCAGTGTCATAAGTATACTCAGGGTAATCTCCAGAAATTCTGGAAACATGTAGGACAATATACTTGGTCTTGGTGAGCCAGAGTCATTTGATGAAAGATGTGACATTTAAGTTCACTTTTAAAATATCTGTTTATCATAGTTAAATAAGCCATTCTGGCTATTAGGTAATTATTAATATAGTTCCTTTAATTAGAAATTATTGGTTTCCCTTAGACTTATTCTACAACTTTTTTGTTAAGCTGCCCTGGTTCTTTCTTAGAGAGGGACTGATCTTTGAAAAGTCACAGAATATAATTTGGAAGAGATTTACAGGCTTATTTACACCTCTCTTGGGGCTATTGCCCCATATAGTTAATTTGAAGACTGGCTCATATAACTCTCCATGTACCTAAATATGACAATATTAATACATCTTTAAGACTTGGAATTTGGTTTCCTGGAATCTCTGGCTTTACCTTTTAAGACTCTCTGGTGGCTAAGAGTACTTAAAAGACCCCATCGAAGAAAGTAATAGTCTAAATCCTCTTGATGGGCAAATAATGCATTCTCAAATAGACCAATGAGACTAAATCTTACCTTATAGACTTTACTAGGTGAAGTGTGGCAAGTTACCCATCTAGAAAGTTATTTCTATTAAGTTGCATTAAAAAATGGTTCCTAAAATAATAGCATTGCTATTAAGCACCAAATTGTGATTTAGATAAGTTTTGGCCAGATCTTTTATGCTTTGCTTAAGATGGCTATCCCTAAATTCATGGCTAGTATGAAAGCTTATCTCCAGATTTTAACTGATGGAGCTTTGCCATCCTGACAGGGCTTCTATAATTTAAAAATTTTAAAACATTCTCAAGATGAAGCCAAACTTTGATGTATCCAGTACAGTCTAATAGAGGTGTGTATATGTTACCAAAATTAGGTTTATCCTAGCAGGATATAGAGAATGTTTTCTGAACTTAGAACCACAAAAAATAGCTCTTGTTATAACACAGATTTTTTTTTAATTAACCACAAAGTTAGATAGTTGCTTTATAGTTAGAGAAATTTGGTGTGTACCACCTTAACCAAATTATACAACTTAACATAACTAATAATAGAACTGTGCCCCCTTGAAATGATGTATCCAAAAGGATACAATATCACATATGCCAAAAAACACAGGTTCTGAATCTAATCATGAAGAAACACTAGACAAACTTAGATTGAAGAACATTATACAAAACATATAAAATTAAAGAATTACTATAAGGGACAGTTTTTGGGACAGCTGGGCATATTTTATTTTGATGAATATGGTGTATTACCTTGATTTTTGACTATTGAACCAACCTGCGTTCCTGGCATAAATCCCATTTGGTCATGTGTATTCCTCTTTATTTGTTGCTGTATTAGGTTTCAAAATATTTTGTTGCTGGCTTAAGTTTTAAAAGGCTCCTCTGGCTGCTAGGGCTAGGAGTACAGGGGGTGGAGTAGACTGGGTCAATTTCACTTAAGACTGAAGGCCTCAGGCCAAAACATTCCAATTTCATTATATGGAAACAGTTGATACCTTTGTGTCTGCAGGCTTTTCTCAGAGCAGCAAGAAAATGCCTCACAACCCTGGTGGTTCCTACCACATTATAAATCAGTAGAGCAAGTATTTACATCTCTTGCTGTAGACTCATTCATTTGTTCACTCAACAAACTTTTGAATGAATATTTTTACTCTTTGATCATAAGATAATGGAGGAAGGATGTATTGGTTCAGGTGTAGGAATTGTTTGAAGTGGTATCTTTGTGTGTTGGCATTTGTTTATCAATTAAACAAAGGTATATTTTTGTTATAGGGGCCAAGTTTAAAAAATACATTGGCCATTCGGCTCATGTAACTAATGTCAGATGGTCACATGACTATCAGTGGGTTATTTCTATTGGTGGAGCAGATCACTCTGTCTTTCAGTGGAAATTTATTCCTGAAAGAAAATTAAAAGATGCTCTTCACATAGCACCACAAGGTGAGTAGTACACATTGCCTAAAGAATTTCTCTGTCAAAACACTTCAGTAACTGCAAAGTAACAATTTTATTATTGAAGTGTAATCTACCTGTATAATTAACAGTATAGTGTTTCATTAGTGGAAATTTTAAATTAAAATATTAGGCATATATGTTTAGAGTTAAATATCAGAACAGGGAATACAAAGTACTTTTGCATGCATTTAAATCCACCCAGCGGGGCGCCTGGGTGGCTCAGTTGGTTGGGTGACTGCCTTCGGCTCAGGTCATGATCCCGGAGTCCCGGGATCGAGTCCCATATCGGACTCCCAGCTCTGCAGGAAGTCTGCTTCTCCCTCTGACCTTCTCCCCTCTCATTCTCAGTCTCTCTCTCTCTCATAAATAAATTTAAAAAATAAATAAATAAATCCACCCAGCGATGAGTGAAGAAACCATTATCAAAACAAACATTTAATGTATTCTTGGGGAGATAGGTATCTAGGTTTCATATATGGTTTTTTTGGCAAAAGTTATGTCAATTCATTTGTTGCATATAGTATTTTCTAGATATTTTTATGTTAATTGTAGGTTATATTCACTTATGTTTGCACCAGCATTTAAGTTTGATGTAGCAGTCACTGGGTGCCAGCGAAGGGGCTTAAAGTAGCTGTTGAGTTTGCAGTGAGTGGAGAGGAACATAATCTGTACTACAGTTTACTGACATCTGTGTCACTCAAATAGATAATTTCATTTGATTGTTTTATGGCTTGTCACCATGTCAGTTGGCATAGTCAGCTCTTAATCATTAATTTTACAGTGTAGTTTTGAAAATGAGTGTTCTTCAAATAACTGTTTCATTTTTTAAAAATTGCAGAAAGTCTGGCTGACTCTAATAGTGATGAATCAGATTCAGATCTGTCTGATGTTCCAGAACTGGATTCTGAAATTGAACAAGAGACCCAGCTTACCTACCGTCGACAGGTAATTAATATCATCACATGATTTTTTTCTGAAAAAGTCTAGTTTCTTGTTTATCTTTCTCTCGTTGTTTATTGATTTATTATTATCTTTTGTGGTTTTTAATTTTCCAAGAAATGTTGGTCTATCTCAGTTTTCCTCCTTTAAGAGTTAAAGTGTACTTGTATAAAATGTTCTTTTATAATAAGGGCTTGATATAGCAAATAAGCCTGTATTCTATTTGCCTATGCCTTTTTGTCACAGTACACTCCCATTCTCTTTAAAATATTTTCTTATGAAGTGTATGAATTTCATGGAACACTAAATACATATTTGTCAGTGTGATACATAGAAAATGTAAATTTGTTATCTCCAAGGAAGGAAATTTCATAAAATACCTTCCTATTTAAGATAAGTGTTAAAACTTCAGTGACCAATAGTAACCAGAGTGTCTGAAAGTTACATTAGGAATCTGTGAACACCTTTATTAATTTATATTCTGAGTATTTTTACTTATGTACATTATTTAAAGGTTTACAAAGAAGATCTACCTCAGCTTAAAGAACAGTACAAGGCGAAACAAAAAAGTTGTACTTCTAAAAGAAGAGAGCGGGCTCCAGGAAATAGTATTCGATTACACTTTGTTCATGGGTATGAAACAACTATTTTTCATTCATGTGTTTGCATTTTGGTTCACATTCAGTAGCTATATGACTTTGAGCAGATCCTCTGCCTCTTTCCCCCTTTGTGAAATGAAGGTAACAGTACCTAATTCATAGGGTTCTGATGAGGAGTAAATAAGCCAGTGTTTTTGGTGATTTAGAATATTGTCCCACACATAATAAGCACTATATGAGTGTTAATAATAATTTAATCTTATGAAAGTTTAGTATGAGTATTTATATGCATGGATCTCTTGTCTTAAATGAAAATAAGTAAACTGTAAGAGATTATGGTTTAGAATTATACACTAATTATGGTTTAGAATTATATTGTGCCCTTTTTTGAGGCTGCATTTGGCCTTTTTTTTTTTAATTTCAATAAAATAGGGTTTCTGGATTTTCTTAGAACATCTGGCAATACAAGTTTCACATTTCATCCCTGAACGACAGATTCTCCAATTCAACCCTTCCTGTCCCTTCTACCTAGTAATAATTTTCTTACCTGACTGATAATGCTTTCAGGAATTTAAAAAAGAATTCATTTAGTAAGAATATTTTATCTCCATTGTTAAAATAGGCAGTATTTCCCTGCAGTTATGTATTGTACGTTGAGTTTCTTTGAAGTGCAAAGAAAGGTTACTTGTTACAAATGGAATTATATTGACCATTTTAAAAGATTCACCTTTTTTTTTTTTGATGTGTATGATATTTTCAAATTGTTGTTGAAACATTTTTGGAATATATATTCTCGTAGTTCTGAGGCAGATAGAGACTCTCACATCCCCAACCCCAGCCCCTTCTTGTCTGTGCTCCTTTTGCCAGTGGTGGAAGAAAAGATCAAATGGCATCACTTTTGGTTAAGAAAAGAAACAAGCCCCGGGATAATTTAGCACTCTCCTGAGAGTTCCCAAATAGATTATACTCCCACGTAAAGGGGAGCCAATCGACCCTGCAGGCCGTGAAAAATGTCCCAATACCATCCCCCATCACCCGTGACCATGAAAACTCACCCCTAACCCTGTCGGATGCTCAGTCTTTTGGGAGTTATCCCGCTGAGCCCGTCGGCATTAACAAAGCTGTGTTCTCCCTGTGCTCCGAGTGCCGCTTGAGTTTCCTGGGTCGCTTCAGCTTCCGCAACAGTTCAACAATGCATATAAAAGCATATACTTTGAAAATCCTTCTCCCAGGAAGCTCCCCTCTGCTTGCTGGATGGGAGACTGCCTGATTCATGAATCTTTTAATAAAACCCATTAGCTCTTCAAAAAAAAGAAAAAGAAAGTCTTCCCCGCTCTGCCCTCTCAGGCATCATTTTTCACCCTCCCAGAGCAGTTCTATACCCTTCCATTTTTCCATTTTTTTAAAAAAAATCAATTTTGGGGCGCCTGGGTGGCTCAGTTGGTTAAGCGACTGCCTTCGGCTCAGGTCATGATCCCGGAGTCCCGGGATCGAGTCCCATACCAGACTCCCGGCTCTGCGGGAGGTCTGCTTCTCCCTCTGACCTTCTCTCCTCTCAGTCTCTCTCTCTAATAAAAAAAAAAAAAAAAAAAAATCTTAAAAAAAAAATCAATTTTTGTTTTATGGTACACAAATTTAATAATACACTTATGCAAATAGTAGTATACTATATATACTTTTCTGTACCTTTTTTCATTCAGTACTGTAGCTTGGATTTAGCTATTTGTAATCAGAGCAATTCATAAAAGTTTATGGAATTCAGGATACCCTTTTTTTTTGTTTTCGTTTCTCAGTATCTTGTAAACTGGAAATTGAATGACCTGAAAGGTACCTGATACTCTGTATAATCTGTATTTACCACATAAAAAGCTACAGTTCATTTTATATGATATGTTTTTTATTTTCAGTTACAGAGGTTATGACTGTCGGAGTAATCTGTTTTATACTCAGATTGGTGAAATCGTGTACCATGTCGCAGCGGTGGGGGTCATTTACAATCGGCAGCAGAACACACAGCGCTTCTACCTGGGTCATGATGATGATATTCTCTGCCTGGCTATTCACCCTTTGAAAGACTATGTGGCAACAGGGCAGGTAGGTTAGACCCGTGCATTTACAGTTGGGTTAGTCCACTTTAAAAAAAAAAATCTATCTTTCATTTTCTAGGAAATGAAGAATAATGAATTCTTTAGAATGAGATTTTATTTTCATATTACAAATAAAATTTAATCCAACTTTTCCCCTACAGTTTTCCTTTGAGTTTTATTGTTTTGTTTTTATTATTATTATTATTATTTTTGGAAATAAGAGCCCTGGCTTGTCTTCTTTCTGTCAAGATATATTTTTTAAAATTTGTGAGTAAACATAGAAAACAAAGATAAGAAATCCGATTTCTTTCTTTGAATTATCTAAAATAAAATTATCTAAGAAACGTTCTGTGACACAAGATGACTGTTTTTATTTTACAACTGTGATATTTACCTATTCAGGTTTACCAAAGTACAAAGTAGAAATGTTGAAATAGAAAACACTGAGAAAAGTCTTAACCGATATTTCTCTATATGGATATTCTTAGAGAAGGATGAAAAGGGTGATACTTATAAATATTCTTTCTGTATGTAAGCACTTCACTAGTTTCTTAGTATATATGATTGACCCTTGAACAACACAAGTTTGAACTCCATGGCTCCACTTACATGTAGATTTTTTACAGTACTATAAATATGTTTTCCTTATGATTTTCTTAACGTTTTCTTTTCTCTAGCTTATTTTTTATCATAATAATATAGTACAAAATATACATGTAACTTACAAAATGCATGTTTACAGACTATGTTATCAATAAAGTTTCTGGTCAACAGTTAGGCTATTAATAGTTAAGTGTTTTGAGGGGCACCTGGGTGGCTCAGTCGATTAATCGTCTACCTTGTCTCAGGTCATGATCCCAGGGTCCTGGGACTGAGCCCCTTGTCCTGCTCCTTGTTCAGCGGGAAGTCTGCTTCTCCTACTCTTCCTCACTGCTTGTTCTCTCTCTCTCAAATAAATAAAATCTTTTAAAAAATCGTTAAGTGTTTTGAGAGTCAAAAGTTATACATGGATTTTTGACTGCGCAGGTATTGGAACCCCTAACCCCCACCTTGTTCAAACATCAACTGTATTTTACAACTGTATTTTACTCTCACCTCACCTCTATGAGAGTGAAACCATTTCCATATATAAATGAGGAAATTTAGGTGTGAAGAAATTATTTTCTCAGAGATCTTTCACCTAATAAATGACAAAGTTTAAAGCTCCATTAGTCTGTCTGGCTTTTTAAATGCTGTATAAATATGCCTTCTAGGATATATTGAGGTGGGGCAGGGCAACCTGCATTACTCTACACAGCTTTCCTGAAAGGAGAGAAAACTCTTCCCCTTTTCCTCTGTTTGTGCCTCCCTCTTGCTCTTTCTCCTTCCTTGTGTCCCTCCTTTTTCTCCCTCCTTTCTTCCATTTCTTAAAAAACATTCATAGTGCACATGCTGTGTACCAGGAAATGTGCTGGGAATATAAAGATAAGTAAGACATATTCTTTCCATGGTAGGCATTTATATTCTGAAGGGGAAGACATACATGCAAGGAAAATCATAATACAAGGTTATAAGTATGGAGCAGGGCTTCTTAACCTTAGCACCACTGACATCTTGGGCCAGATAATTTTTTTTAAGGTTTTATTTATTTATTGGTCAGAGAGTGAGAGAATAAGCAGGGGGAAGCAGGCAGAGGGAGAAGCAGTTCATCTACTGAGCAAGCCCGATGTGGGTCTTGGTCCCAGGACCCGGAGAGCATGACCTGAGCAGCCGACTAACCGACTGAGCCACCCAGGAGTCCGTTGGACCAGATAATTCTTTGTTGTGAGGATAATTGCATTGTTGTGTACAGTGCAATCCTGTATATTATAGTATGTTTAGCTGATCCCTGGCATCTACTCACTAGATGTCAGTAATACCATCTACCCAGTTGTGACAACCAGAAGTTTCTTCGGTGTCAAATGTTGCCTGGGAGGCAAAGATCGCCCCCTACTGAGAACCACTAATGTAGAGATAATGCATAAATTCCTTTTGCATTGTAACAAAGGACTGATTAATTGTGCCAGACAGAATCAGGGAAACCCTCATGGAGTTGAGGACATTTGAGCTGAGTACTTTACTTGACGGGAGGTAGGAGAAAGTGTTCTAAATGTGTTACTCGTAGAGGGGGACAAAAATCCCACAAAACACAGCTTATTTAAAGAACTGTGAGTAGTCTAAAGTATTCAAATCTTAGAGGTATGATGAAGAACTAATTAAAATGGTTGGTGAGGGCCTCAGTGGCATCATTTAGCTTTATCTTTAGTTTATAGAAAAGGTTTCTCTTAAAGCACAGTTATTTACCCAGTGTGTTTGGTATAGAGTTGGAACATTATTCTAGAAAAAAGGCATTAGTAGAAAAACTGGTCATTTGCTATCATGAATGGGATTGGAGAGAATTCAGGCCAGATTAAATTAAAAGTCAGTATGCCCACAGGACATCCCTGGATACCTACTGCAGAGGAGGCAAAACTTTACCTCTAGACCTCCTAGGTTTTCAGCTTGGGTTCTTTAATAAAAAATCAAATTTACAAAGAAAAACAAAAAGTTTATTAACAGGTAGAGTGCACACCACATTGGAGAAATCTAAACCCAAGTAACTCAAAATGGTGACTTGGAATTTAAGCATGAATCGGGCAGAGTAGACTGGTGAAGAAATGACAGAACAAAGGGAAGCAGTTTTAGGCTTCCAAGGGGGAGACACACTGCGAGAAGGTATGTATAGGACAAAATTCCTAGAGTAAGGTTTCTTTGCAGATTCCTCTTATTCTGTCTCTGGGCTGAGTCTGTCTCCAGTAAAAGGAGAATTTATATAATCAACAGGTTGTACACCTTAAATTTGTGCAATGTTATATGCCAATTGTATCTCAATAAAGTTGAAAAAATTATATATAACATAGCACCTCTTCTTTATCCATTCCTCTGTCAGTGGACATTTGGCCTTTTTCCATATTTCTGCTACTGGGGACATTGCTGCTGTAAACATTGGGATGCAGAACAGAGGATCGTAGGGGAAGAGAGAAAAAAATTAGATGAGGAAACCAGAGAGGGAGACAAACCATAAGAGACTCTTAGTCTTTGGGAACAAACTGAGGGCTGGAGGGGGTGGAGTGGAAAGATGGGGTAACTGGGTGGCAGATGTTAAGGGGGGCATGTGATGTAATGAGCACTGGGTGTATTATAAGACTGATGAATCCTAGACCTGTAGCCCTGAAACCAATAATACATTATAGATTAATTAATTGAATTAAAATTAAAAAAAAAACACTAAATGTCGTGGGGAAGCACAATTCAGATTGGCTGCCACTGTCAAGAGTTCACAATTTAGTATGAGTTCGGTGAATTACTGTATACATACAATTCACTAAAAATTTACTAAAAACACACTTATTCAGGTATCTTATGGGTAGCTCAGGTTAAGTATGTCCAGAATGGAGATAAATGAGGTTAAGCTTTCCTTTCAAGCCTGCTTATGCTTTTGTTTCCTACTTAGAACGTGATACTGTATTAACCTGGTTGCCTAAGCCCAAGAGTGTGACTCGTTCTCCCTCACACATTATAGCCAGTCAGTCCCAGAGTTACAGCCAAGATTTGCCCTCAATATAGTTGAGTTCTCTATGATGAATATATCTCTGCTACGTTGTTTTGTATTTATATCTTACCTTGTCCCTGCTGGCACTTCTGTGCTTCATGATTGCTAATCTTTTGTTATAACCAACCAACTTGTCTTCCATCTTCAGACTTTCCCCTAACCATTCCCCCAATCCACTAATAACCTTTCTTTTCTTCTATGTTTATTAGTAGCTTTTAAGCTAATGTGTAAGCTTAATAGCATGCAGTTTAAGACATTTAACCTAGGCCAATAGGCTCCTCTTCTTATCTCTTACCAGTTACCTCCTTGTAAATTATGCTCCTGTCTTTTGAGCTATTTAGAACTTGTCCATGTGTAGTACTGCTTCACATCTTTTACTTAGTTCCCTCCTCTGGAAAATTCTTGCCCTCCAGTTCTGTTCAACCCTCCAACTTTATCTAATTTCTACTCCTTTTAAGACAGGTTAAGTAACATATCTGAAAACTTAGCTAACCTCTCCCTTCTTCCTCATCCCTGACTGACAGGCCCCAAGTAGGCTCTAATAACACTCACTTTGTTACTACTTTTGCCAGCACTGAACATGGTGTTATCCAAGCTTCCCCACATATTAGCTGGGGGGAAATTACCTAGCCTCTCTATGCATGTTTCAAAATAAGGATACTGGGGCGCCCGGGTGGCTGAGTCGATTAAGGGTCTGCCTTTGGTTCAGGTCATGATCCTAGGGTCCTGGGATCAAGCCCTGTGTGGGGCTCTCTGTTCATCAGGCAGTCTGCTTCTCCCTCTCCTTCTGTGCTCGCTTGCTCTCTCTCACTCGCGCGTTCTCTCAGATAAATAAAATCTTAAAAAAAAAAAAAAAAGGATACTATCGGTGCCTATCTCTTAGAATTGCTTTGATTGTTAAGTAAGTCAGTCCTTGTAAAGTGTTTAGAAATGTTTCTGGGACATAAGTCAGTTCTCCATAAATGTTAGCCTTTGTTGTTATCATCATCATTGTTTCCATGAGAGATGTCCAGTAGGCAACTGAAAATATAAGTCTTAAATTCAGAAGAAGAATGTAGTGGTTAGAAGAATTTGGGAATCATTTGTTGATTTAACCATTGAAACCGGAATTGAGATACTCCAAGGCAAAAATGTGGAGTGAAAAGACTGGAGTTTTAAAAACAGAATCTTGGGGAACTTTGTTTTTAAGGGACAGGTGATGAAATTGCAAAGGAAACTCAGTAGTAAGAGTCCAGGAGATCAGAGAACCAAGAGACGATGATACTGCAAAGTTCTCAAAAATACCACACTCTGCAGAAGTTCAGTGGAAAACTTAACAGTCACAGGGAACATTTGGCTGAAAAACCTAATGAAATATTGGCTGATGGCGGTCTTGTCATTTATTATGCCTTTTTTATAAAATCAGTGTCAAAATTAATAATAATTGTCAGCTATATTCATTATTTTGGGAGTTGTCTTTACAGGCAAAGCTATTCTGTCTCTTCATCCTTATAGTTAAAGACAGTGATCACTTGAGTCTAAAGGAATAATTATGAATTATAGTTTACCTGTGCATTAGTGAACATATAACCCAAGTTAAAACATAAGTGATAGCATCTGTTCACAGTCTTACTTACCTGCTTGGTACTTTAACACCTCTGTATCTCTGTTTATACCATTATCCTGGCCTAGAACGTACTTGCTTCTCTTTTTATCTGAGACTACACTGCTGAAGGCCCAGGTCAAGCATCATCTCTTCTAATTCCTTATAACCTTTTCAACTTCATTAAGCTTATGTTATCAGATACTCTAATTTAACTGAAAATATCTTGTTTTCCTAATGAGTTTGCAAAATTTTCCTGAATGTCCAATGCTCATTGTATCTAGCGTGGGAACACAGCCAACTACAGGCACTCAGTAAGCGTTATCTTTATTGTGATGTACAGGTTCAGATTTGTGAGTCATGTAGCACATTTCTAGAAACACTGAGCCTAGTCTCATTAGCATTTCAAAAAGTATTATAAAGGGGCGCCTGGGTGGCTCAGTCAGTTAACTGGTTAAGCATCAGCTTTTAGATCAGGTTATGATCCCAGGGTCCTGGGATCTAGCCCCACATTGGGCTCCCTGCTCAGCCTGCTTCTTTCTCTCCCTCTGCTTGTATGCATGTGCGCACTCTCTCTCTCTCTCTCTGTCAAATAAATCTTTAAAAATATATATATATTTAAAAATATGAAAGAAATGTCAGTCCCATGTATGATCTGCTTTATATTTTTCATTTGATAAATGCCTATAACAAGACAAAGTCTGTAAAATCTGTTTTGTTTTCTTTTAATAGATATGAAAATAATTGTATGAGTTTTATAATTCTTTCTATTGTAGGTAGGTAGAGATCCCTCAATTCACATATGGGATACAGAGACCATTAAACCATTGTCAGTTTTAAAGGGCTGTCACCAATATGGTGTCTGTGCTGTTGATTTCTCAGGTAAGGCTATTTTCTGTCTCAGTAAGAATAATCAAAATGCAGAGGTGATATATACCATTATAGTCTAAATTGGTGGTACCTAAATTTTCCACCTAGCTGTGACCTTCACAATTGTTTTCAAATGTGCATGCTATTGTCCTAGCCAATCAGGCTGAGAGTGTAGGTTTGCTGGCTGGCTTATAATATAAATATGTTTCTATTTAAAAATGACTATGTAACATCTAAAACCGTCTTAATTACCCACTTGTGGTATGTATCTCCCACTTTGGGCAAACACCTGTGTCACGTAGTATTTTACAGCCACAGAGTAGACTGAAAATGTTTAGGGTAAAATCTAAGAAGAAAAGAGGTGAACTCTGAAATATTTGTTTTATAGCTTTTCTATGAAGTAACAATTCCAAGCTATCTTATAAAAATAATTTCAAGCCATTTTAGCTCTTTCCTGTATATTTAAAAGGTTAGGGGCTCCTGGGCAGCTCAGTTTGCTTAAGCATCTGACTTCAGCTCAGGTTGTAATCTCAGGGTCCTGGGATCGAGCTCCACGTTGGGCTCCACTATCAGTGGGGAGTCTGCATCTCCTTCTCCCCCCACTCATGTGTTCTCTCTCTCTTTTTCTCTCTCTTTCAATAAAACATTTTTTTAAAAAAGTTTAACAAATACATATAGATCTACAATGAAAGCTAGGGTGTGGATTGGGACGAGGGGAGAAATACCATGATAGAGGATTTTATTTTAAGAAGCAGTAAATGTGTACTTTCTTCTGCTCTGAGGTGAGAGTCAGTTATTGGGAGGAAGCATAAATCTGCTTAAGGATCTGCTAAAAGTCAAGAAATAAGATTAATGGCAAACTGAGGGAGTTTACAAGAAAAATATCACTAGTAACGATAATGAAATAATTGAGGTTTGCAAACAGTGGCAGAGTGGCCAATGTATAAAGTAGTTTGGGCCTTTGCAACCTATAAACATGTATAAACACCAAAAGCACAGCTGTCAGCATGACTGACTTAGTTTCAATCATTTGTCCAACACTTTCATTACTTGTTTGATAATAGTAACAAATAATATAATTGACCTTCACTAAAAACAGTTATGTTAATGACAAAACATGGTTGTAACCTACATCTTTTTTCAATTAACTTTTCATAATCAGAGTGCTATATCACAATAGAATTCTTAGAATAAATTTAATTGAAGTCAATATTTTCTTCTTTATTTTCCTTTCTTTCTCATTTTAAAATCTCTTTTTTCCACTTACCTTCCTCCTTCCCCCACTCTGATCTGGTGGAGAAATAGGGGAAATGAAGTAAAAAACGTCAACAATGTTTAGATGCGTTGAGAAATTATTCTTCCCCTGCTTACAAATTCTGGTTCTTTTTATAGCTATATGTGTGCATGCCTAACATTTAACATCATTTTATACAATTTTAATATGGTGCTGTGGTTTTAGAATATGCACTGAGTGGTTTTTATCTTCTGAATGTTAATGGTCAGTGTCTCTCTCTCTGATTAATTTTTGTAGCCGATGGGAAACGTTTGGCTTCAGTTGGAATAGATGATAGCCACACTATTGTGCTGTGGGACTGGAAGAAAGGAGAGAAACTTTCAGTGACAAGGTGGGGAAAATCTCGGTATCACACTCGTAAAATAATGAAATTACTTAATTTTTTCAATTAAAATAGTATTGAAATCAAACAAACAGGTAACTTTTTTTAAATTCCTATCATCTTTATTACCATTGAATAAATAGTATAATCACGGTAAAAAGACAAATGATTTAAGAATTCATTGGTAGGTTTATCACTCATGAACCTGCTTTTACTGTAATAAGACATTGGAAGTCGCTTTTATCTAAACTCTTCATTTACAGGGAAAGTGAATTCTATACAGTGAATTCTACTGTATGGTAAACTACGATGTGGCCATTGGAAATGCTCAAATCATGTATTTGAGTAACATGACATGTACACCTGTATATCACAAAGAAGCTATAGACTATGTATATTTTCTGTCACATTTTCCATTTTCTAAATTTTCTACAATGAACATGTATTATTTTTCTAATAAAAAATATTAACAATTGCTTTAAAGGAGGAAGTAGTCAAGTGTCAGATTATTTTTTTAACGTCCTATTCCTTAATGTGCAACGTTAAAGCACTTTTAAAATAGAGATAAATGCTTTTTTTCCGTACGTAGACAATGGCAAATAAAAGATAGTTTGAGAGGAACTTTTTGTTTGGAATGGCTATATTAAGCTGTAACAAAGTATGATAAAATTTTTTTCTTTAACTGATTCATGCCACAATTTCCTATGCACGGTACTATAGTAGGTGCTATCCAAAAGAAGTTCAGCTTTCACTGTTCTTATGTTTGAAGATTACGTTGAGAAGAATTAAATTAAAATTATGACAAAATAACAAATGTACAAATGCATGATTACATAGCCCAAACCTGAGAGATATATAGGCAAAGGATTCAGTAATGGAATAATCACAATAGGCAAAAGATGATTATAGGAGAGATTTATCTTCAGAGTTAAAACTTTTTGGTATTTTTTTCAGAGGAAGTAAAGATAAGATTTTTGTTGTAAAGATGAACCCCTACGTGCCTGATAAATTAATTACAGCTGGAATTAAACATGTGAAATTTTGGCGTAGAGCAGGTAAGGAAGTGCTTCTTTTTTACTTCTTTGAAAGAAATTATTACTTTCAAAAGTGATTTAGCTAAGTGCAGTGCAGTATCCTAGATTGGATCTTGTAACAGAAAGGAGACATTATTGGAAAACAGGAGAAATGAGTTCAGTCGTTAGAAATGCATCAAACATGTTGATTTCTTAGTCCGCTTTGGGCAAGGAGTATACAAGAATACTCTTACCTTTTCATCTTTTATGAAAATCAAAAATCATACAAAATATTTGTTTTTTTCAAGTGATTCACAACTGTCTTGATATTTTAAATAAATGTAAGATTGATTTTATTGTCTACAATATTGACTACATTATTTTGGATTACATTAATATAGTATTCATATTTTCCAAAGGGTTTAACTTGGGTTAGCTTGGGTGGCTGAATCAGTTAAGTGGCTGCCTTCGACTCAGGTCATGATCTTGGAGTTCTGGGATTTAGCGCCCCTCCCCCCCCCCATGGCTCCCTGCTCAGCAGGGAGTCTGCTTCTCCCTCCCCTTCTGTGCACACCTCCCACCCCCCAGCTCAAGATCTCTCTCTCTTGTCTCTCTCTGAAATAAAATCTTTTTTTAAAAAAAGTGTTTAACTTATGAGATTAATCAAGTGATGTCCAGACTCCCTTCTTCTGTTAAAGACATGTTTTTTAGTATAAACTGAAAATGAAAAATGTAAAAATTCTTTATATGCTATAAACTAATACAGAAACCGAATGTTGTATAACTTTAGTCAATTGTAACTGTAAATTAGAAGCTGTGGAAGAAGCTCATATTTTAAAATAAAAAAATGTCTCTTTTCTAAATAAAGTAGTAGTACACTTATAAATTCTACCAGTTTGATATCAAAGTCTCAACATACTTAAACCTTTCAGATAAAATACACAAATATCGAAGAAGTAAAACATAAATAAGAAAAAAAGTTTTAGTGAAGACATTTCCCAAGTTCAGGTTACTTTCAAATTCACACTTGGATTTAATACTTTATCACAAACTCATCAGATCATAGTGTATATATGTTTACAAAGTAAAAAATTATTGTTACATTTTTATTCCCATATATTTAAATAAAATTTTAGAATACCTTATTTATTTAGAATTGCAAATACCGAGCAAGTAATGCTTACTATTTCTGTCTTGAAAAAAAAAAAAACCCCTATAAATTTCTTTGAAATAAGATTAAACAGTAAAGAATAGTAAAGAAAGTAAATAGTTTTAGAATGAAGAGATTTTCAATTGAATGACTTTTTTCCTTAAGTTTGATTAGTCACATAGTACTAATAGGACCTGAAACTGAACCATAAGGATAAATGTGAAAACTTTGATGTGCCTTTCAGCCTTCCTCACTTTTGGGGGTTTTGATCCACAGAGTTCACTAGACAAGTGAGAAAATAAGTAACCACTTTATTAATCTGAGTAAGTGCTATCTAAGCCTCTAAATGCATAACTTTATGTAAATTGAGTAAAGATGGCTTAGGCCTAAAGCTAAAAGGGAGCGTCTTACCTCCTGTCTCAGAACTAAGCTTTGAGAATTCCAACTCATAAATGATTAAGGTGACCTTTAAGAAATTTGAACTCTATTCCATGGTTGGTATCAGTAGGCAGCCACTGAAAGTTTTTGAGTGCCGTGATGATGTGACCTGGTACAATAGGAATATGTTATACGATGTCTATCAGAAAACCCAATTGATTATTTAAACTGGCAGTGGCAAACTCTTTCTGTAAATGGTGAGACAGCAAAATTTTAGACTCCCCAGGCCCAAGGACATAATAAAAAAATATTATGTAAGTACTTATAGAACAAGAGTGAAAACCCGTGCCCTGCCTTCTGCCCGGTTGCCATTAACTGGAGACACTATCTCCAAGATCAACTTGCTGCAGTAACAGGGACTGGCAGTTTGGGCTGGAGGAACCATGCTTCAGTGACATATAGGTCCTACTGTGTCTCCTTCTCCCAGAGAGCCTTACCTTCTCACTTTGGGCAGCTAGCCAAAGTGAAGGCAACTCCTGGAGTATAATTCCACTGCTGGGTGCTCAGCAGTTGCCATTCGCAAAGCCCTCAACTTGTAGATTGCAACCAGCTCAGGCCCTTGGCAGCAGCTAGTTGGCAGCGTCTGGCAGGGAGGCAGGCTCTGGGAGTAGGGAAGGAAACAGGCGCGGCTTCCGTAGCTTACAGTGCTAACCTGCGCGCTCTGTACACAAACAGGTGCCGGCAGGACTTGGCCCACAGCCTGTAGTTCGTCTCTCCTGCTCCAGCTAGACTGTGCTCTAGTGAAAGTCAGTCCCTTCACTTGTGTACTAGATCCTTTGTCTTCTCATCTGCCGAAGAACATCAGTCCAGTTCTTCTCTTCCTCCCCTACATCATCGCTTTTCCCTCTTTACTTACTTTTTCCATTCAGCATACAAGTATGGGGTTATTTCTCCATCTTAAATAAATAAAACCAAGTGAAAACCCTCCTTCAATTCTACCCTCAAGCTGCTAATCAGTTTCTTATTTACATACTATAATCCCTTTAGACTGTTGTTTACAAGTTCATTTTACAATTTATCTTCTCCTTCTTTTGAGAGAAGTCTAAACCTATTTTTTTCCCCTTACTGTTCTACTTAGTTACCCTTACAAGTTCATGAACTACTCTGGCTGCTATATTAAGAAAAGACAGGGGTGTCTGGGTGGCTCAGTCAGTTAAGCGTCTGACTCTTGATTTCAGGTCATGATCTCAGGGTCGTGAGATTGAGCCTTGTGTCAGGCTCTGCACTCAGGGTCTTCTTGAGATTTTTCCCCCCTCTCACTGCCCCTTCCCCCCCGTTCATGCTCTGTCACTCTCTAAACTAAATAAATAAAATCTTAAAAAAAAAAAAGACAATCTTCTAGATACATTTGGAATATGACCACTTTTTATCATCTTCCATGCTACCACTCTGGTCTGTGTTAACCTTATCATTTGCCCAGGTGATTGAAATAGCCATCTAACTCTTTTCTTCCCTGACATTCTCTGATTTACTCTCAAGCCAGAAATCAAAATGAACCTATTAATACATGATATGCCAGATTTTATTCCACTAACCACTTCCCATCTCGTGCAGAGTAAAAGTCAAATCCTTAAGACCGCCTGTAATACTACCTTTGACCTCTGTGGCCTCATCTCCCATTATTTCCTCCCTTATTTTCTTTACTATACCATGCTGACCTTTGAAACTGTTCCTTGACGTTTCTTTCACATCCCTTTATTGGGGGGTCCTTGCTGATCTCTCTCCCTTAAACAGGGAACAGAGCAGGGAATTTAGTTGTCTGTTTTGTTTGTAGCTCTACCCCAGTGCCTTGTATAGTGCCTATAGTGTAAAATATATATTTTACAATATATATATATATATATATATATATATAATGAATGAGTTCAATTGGGAAAAAATGGGCAAAAGATATCAAGGTAATGAATGGCCAATAAAAATAGTAAAATATGACAGAGCTCATTAATAATCAGAGAAAGGCACATTAAAGTCACAATAAAATTCAGTTGGTATTTCATATCCCCCAGTCTGACAATACCAAGTGTTCCTGAAAGGTGGGAAACAAAACCTCCTTTCACTATTAATGAGAGTGTAAGTTGGTGTATCAGCCTTTAGAACAGTTTGGCAACAGATGATACCTCTCATCTATATGCTTTCCCTTTTGCACATACCTGTGGTCATTCCTAGGCATTCCTAGAGAATCTCTTGCACTTATGTAGAAGAGACCTTTACAGGCATGTTTAAAGCAGCATTGTTTTCGGTAGCAAATGCTTGTTATGAAAATGCATATTCTAAAGGTACAAATCAACATATATAAAATTCCATAGTGATAAAAGCAAGTTGCAAAGGAATAGAGTTGACCCTTGAATGACACAGGGAGTTTAGGCGCTGACCCCCCTGCACAGTCAAAAATCCATGTATAACTTTTTAAAAATCTTTTTTTTTATTCAAGAGAGGGCAAGAGAGCATGCACAAGCAGGGGAAGGGGCAGAGGAAGAGGGAGAAGCAGATTCGCCCCCTGAGCAGGGGGCGACACGGAACTCAATCTAAGCACCCTGGGATCATGACCTGAGCTGAAAGCAGATGCTTAATCAACTGAATCACCTGGGTGCCCCCAAAATTTGCATATAACTTTTGACTCCCCAAATACCTCTAATAGCCTACTGTTGACCCGAAGCCTTTCCAATGACATAAACAGTCAATTAACACATTTTGTAAGCTATATGTATTATATAGTGTAATCTTACAATAAAGTAAACTATAGCAAAGAAAATATTAAGAAGACCACAAGGTAGAGAAAATACACTGATAGTAATGTGTCTATTGAATAATGTGTAAAAGTGGACTTGTGTGCAGTTCTGACTGGTGTTCAGGGTCAGCTGTACATGTAAGATGGTATTTACAGAAAAATCTTAAACCATGAAAAATATGACATATTGCCTAAGAATTTACAAATAAATAGTAAAATGGATTAAAGAGTGCATCAAAGTAACCAACAGCCCATTCAGAATAGTAGGGGGTGAAGAAGGTACATGAGATTAGCATCATGCTTTGGTTTTAGTAATTTTGTGTAGATTGGGAGGGGAATATGCATACGTTCTTGTATTTTTTTATATCTTTCTGTTTTCTTTTTTTTTTTTTTTAAAGATTTTATTTATTTATTTGACAGAGAGATCACAAGTAGGCAGAGAGGCAGGCAGAGAGAGAGAGGGGGAAGCAGGCTCCCCGCTGAGCAGGGAGCCCGATGCGGGGCTCGATCCCAGGACCCTGAGATCATGACCTGAGCCGAAGGCAGAGGCATTAACCCACTGAGCCACCCAGGCGCCCCTATCTTTCTGTTTTCTTAAATATGTCAATAAAATTTTGAAGAACAATCAAAAGTGCTGAAAATTGATCAAAGCTGACTTAGTGTACATGTTTTTATCCAAAGAGCTGTGGCCTAAAAGCTGCTGTGGATATGGCTGTCTCAGCCAGGCCAGTCGCTGATTGAGAGACCTTTATTTTTCTTTTAAAGTTTCCTTACTGTTACACATTTAAACAATTACAGTAGGGAAGAAATTTTATCACATTAGAATTTTATACATTTTAATAATGGTACTTCTGTGATATCTTTTCATGAACCAGGAGGAGGATTGATTGGAAGAAAAGGCTATGTAGGCACACTGGGGAAAAATGACACGATGATGTGTGCAGTATATGGATGGACAGAAGAGATGGCTTTTTCTGGAACATCCACAGGAGACGTGTGTATCTGGAGAGATGTCTTTCTTGTGAAAACAGTTAAAGCACACGATGGGCCAGTGTTTAGTATGCATGCGTTGGAAAAAGTAAGTATTCTAAAGATATTTTTAAGTTAAATGTAATTTGATCATGGATTGTAGAGCATTTTTCACAAGTAAAGGAATATTGTCTTCCTGCTTAGCTGAGCCACCCATTAATAATCTGTGAACTAGAGTCTTCCTACCTTCTATTATTCCTCTTTCAAACTCCTGAACACAGTGAAATGGGTCTGCTATGAAAAAATAGTTTAATATTTATTAATCTCTTTCTATCTGTCAACAATTATTTGAGTGCTTTATTATCACCATATCCTGTGATCCTCTGTTTATGAAGGATGGGATTGAGGAGCCTCCAAGAGAAAATATATATCTTGCTGAAAGTGTTAGAAATACCTTATGGTTGCAGATTACAACCCATGTTCTTAAAGTTCTGTCCTGGCAGTAGATTGTTTAGTCTCCCTGTAAATGTTTTTGCAGATTCCTTGATGATATATGAAAAACACAGTTGATTCTTATGCTAATTTGCTCACAAGCTTTAACTTTTAGCTGGTTAATGTTCTTTCCTCTAGAATTTTTCAGCATAAGGAAGATTCTTATTTTAAAAATATTTAGGGCACCTGGGTGGCTCAGTGGGTTAAAGCCTCTGCCTTTGGCTCAGGTCATGATCTCAGGGTCCCGGGATCAAGCCCCGCATCGGGCTCTCTGGTCAGCAGGGAGCCCGCTTTCCCCTCTCTCTCTGCCTGCCTCTCTGCCTGCTTGTGATCTCTCTCTCTCTCTGTCAAATAAATAAATAAAATCTTAAAAAAAGAGAAATATTTAGATCTTTATTAACTTGAAGCTTTTACTTTCAAAGGGATTTGTAACTGGAGGAAAAGATGGTGTAGTAGCTCTTTGGGATGACTCCTTTGAAAGATGTCTCAAGACCTATGCTATCAAAAGAGCTGCTTTGGCACCAGGATCTAAAGGTGATTTGAGGGGTGCCTGGGTGGCTGAGTCAGTTAAACTTCTGCCTTCAGCTCAGGTCTGCTGTGGGTCAGAAGACCCACATTGGTCTCTCCACTTCATGGGGAGTCTGCTCCTCCTCCTTCCTCTGCCTGCTGCTCTGCCTACTTTTGCTCTCTCTTTCTCTCTCTCTCAAATAACTAAAATCTTTAAAAAATAATAAAGGTGATTTGAAATTTAATTTCCTTTGTAAGATAAAAAATTAATTTGCTCATTAACATGCATGGTCCCTGAGGTGCAGCACATGGAATACATTTTTCCTTCTTTACTAGATAGGCTTCAGAATTTAATGGGAGAAGCCATTTCACTAGAGCCACAGTCCTTGCTGTCCTTTCAAAAATCTATTTCCTTTGATACAGATTGCAAAATATTAACAAAGTATAAGATTATTCATGGTAATTTTGATCATTTTTAATGTTTCAGAGAAAATTGCCACATGAGCATCACACTTACCACCAGTCAAGAATTTGTTTTAAGCTTGGTATTTTGTTTCACATTCGTGTTTTGTTGACCTTTCCTGTCTCTCCTTGCATGCCCTTCCTTTTACCCTTTCTCTCAGTATGTTAAGGTACTAATCACATTCTCTGACCTCCAGGCCTTTCTGTATGCTATTACTTTGCCTAGAATTTGCCCTTTCTCCTCCCTCCTGCCTCCTCCAATTACCTGACCACAGACTCATTTTTCAGATCTCAATAGGGTGATTTCTTACACTTCCATCTCTCCTCCACCCCTCAAGAAAGGGAAAATTCCCTTACAATTGCCTTGTTTCAATATGCTCCTCACAGAGAGTCTGTTTTCTTCATTGTATGCTCTGAAAGAGCAGATGCTGGCTCAGTTATGTTTACTGGTTAAATCTCTGAAGCCTTCCTAGGACATAGTCGACATAAATGAATCAATCCTAAGTTGAATTAAAATTACAAACCAGAATATTATAGGTGCTCTAAGAAAGTAAGGACGTGAATGAGGAGGGGCAAATATAAGAGGTAAAGACACAGTCATCAGAATAGTAGTAAAAGATCGGGGGTAATAGGGAATTATAGTATGTAGGTGATTCTTTTGAGATTAGTAAATTGAGTGGTTTGGGAAAATGCAGTGCATTTATTAGAATACTTAAAATACAGAGGAAAGCAACCTCGTAATGTGATTTTCATTGTCAAAATAGCATTGTTGGCAATATATACATTTTTGTGTTCTAGTAACTTTATACCTAGAAGAACATCTTCATTTAACATTTCAGGTCTTCTCTTGGAAGATAACCCATCTATACGTGCCATATCATTAGGACATGGTCATATTTTAGTTGGCACAAAGAATGGTGAAATACTAGAAGTGGATAAAAGTGGCCCAATAACACTTCTGGTCCAGGTAATTTGAAAAGATAATATACCTTTTTCTCTTTGTATGCAATTGATTCAATACCGAAGAGCCAAAAATTAACAGTAGTGAAAAATAATGTTAAATTAATTAGGGAAATATTTGATAATACGTACAAAAATTTTTAATTTAATTATAGCTAAATGAGTAGATACCAGAAAATAAATATGCATGTTATCATGTGGAATAACTGCCAATATTTTAAGTAATCTCTTCTCCTAAAACAAGAAACCAATGAAAAGAAAAAACAGTAGTAATTAATTAAACCAAGTCACTTTATTTCATATTTATTTTTATTTCTTTGAAGTATATTTGTTGAATGTCAGGCGGTTTTTCTTTGAAACTCTTTATTTTCATTATTAAGTTTTTAATTTAAAAAATAAATGAACATATGCTAAAAATTTTATTGTTGAAAACATTTGTCACTGAAAATGTTAATAATAAAAATCTAGCAATATAAACATCTGTATGGTAGAAATATAAAATGAAAGGGCGGGATCAGCTGATCCTTAACATTTTTATCAGGAATGCTGTATTAATTTTTTAGTTGCACATTTCCTATATGTATTGTTTTTCTGACAGTAGAGAGACAAATCAATACTGTAAAACACAGCAAATGAGGTAGGGGCTACCCTATTGAAAAACTGTCCTCCTGAAACTCTATATAGTAACACCAATTTTGAGTTTACCTTTTATTCTGAGAAAGAATTATGTTCTTTCTTATTATAGACTTATTTCTTCTCCAACCCCACTTTTCCCCCACCTCACTTCTGTTAAAACGACACAGAGCACATATAGAGGAGAACACTGTGCATACTTTAATGTTAATATAAAATCCTAATGTGCCAAGGAGAATTTGTAAGCAAGTAACAAAACATTTTATATTACATTTGCTGTCCAAATTTGGTGTCTTACTCTTTAAAATCAGT
This sequence comes from Nasua narica, assembly GCA_028533885.1. Classification (NCBI taxonomy): domain Eukaryota; kingdom Metazoa; phylum Chordata; class Mammalia; order Carnivora; family Procyonidae; genus Nasua; species Nasua narica. The sequence continues at coordinate 113,574,343 of CM052797.1, read as the reverse complement.
CACATAATATTCCTTTGAAGTAAAAAGGAGCTGGAGTCATGGTGTTTAACATGTTTATGATTTCTTAGAAAATATTAGCACAAGTTCACTTTCACAGATGAATCCACGGACAGAACTTTTCAAAAACACAGACAATTTTATAATTGAAAGAAAAGGTTTGAAGTGATAATTGACATCCTATTATTTTTTATATTTATTATAGTGTATAAGATTTTAAATATCTATTGTGTCTGTCTCCCAAACATCAGAAACAAGACAAGGATACCAGTCTCACCATTATTGTCCAATGCTGTGTGTGCGGTCTTAGCCAATCTAGAAAAACATTATAAAGTGTAAGTGTTGGAAACAAATGGATAAGACTGTCAGTATTTGCAGATATTATAGCCCTATATCTTGGGTATTCAAGAGAATAAACTGAAAAATCATTAGAACAAATTAGGGAGTCCTAGAAAGTGAGATTCAAAATCAACATGTAAAAATCAATAGCATTTCTTTAAATCAGCAATAATCAGAAAATATGGTACAAAAATGGTACTCATTTTTGAAGAAATGAAAAAGAAATATACAGTAATATACAATAACCATGAAAAAATGTTTTTTTTAAAGATTTTATTTATTTATTTGACAGATCACAAGTAGGCAGAGAGGCAGGCGGAGAGAGAGGAGGAAGCAGGTTCCCTGCTGAGCAGAGAGCCCGATGCGGGGCTCGATCCCAGGACCCTGAGATCATGACCTGAGCCAAAGGCAGAGGCTTTAACCCTCTGAGCCACCCAGGCGCCCCCAAAATGGTTATTTTTTATAACCGTTTTATAACCATTCCCAATAATAGGGAATAGGTTTTTTTTTTATAATTCCCTGGTTACAATACAATAACCAGGAAAAAATATGCAAGATCAGTGTTAAGAAAACTGTAAAGTTTTACCAAAGACCTAAAAGATCTAAATAACATGAATTCTATTTGATCATAAACCAAATCCAAATGAGATTTTTCAGAAATTCTGGGAAGAATTTTTAAAAACCATCTAGAATAAAAAAATACCACAAAATAGTCCAGAAAGTTTTGAGAAACTCCGTGCGAGAAATAAGATAATATAAAACTATAATAATTAAAAGTGTAGAGATATACAGGGAAATGCAAATCAAAACCACACTGAGATATTACCTCCCACCTGTTAGAATGGCTAAGATAAAAAACTCAAGAAACAACAAGCATTGGCAAGGATGTGGAAAAAAGGAGCACTTGTATACTGTTGGTGAGAATGCAGACTGCGGCAGCCACTCTGGAAAACAGCATGGAAGTTCCTCAAAAAATTAAAACTAGAACTATCTTGTGATTCGGTAATCACACTACAGGGTATTTAAAGAATGCAAAAACACTAATTTGAAGGGGTACATACACCCTATGTTTATTGCAGCATTATTTACAGTATCCAAATTATAGAAGCAACCAAAGTATCCATCAATAGATGAATGTATGCACACGCACACACACAATGGAATATTATTCAGCCATTAAAAAGAATGAAATCTAGGGGCGCCTGTGTGGCTCAGTTGTTAAACCTCTGCCTTTGGCTCAGGACACCATCCCAGGATCCTGAGATGGAGCCCTGCCTTGGGCTCCTTGCTCAGCAGGAAGCCTGCTTTTCACTCTCCCACTCCCCCTGCTTGTGTTCCCTCTCTTGCTGTGTCTCTCTCTGTCAAATAAAATCTTAAAAAAAAAAAAAAAAGAATGAAATCTTGCCATTTGCTAGGTGGCAACATAAACCAATCGGAGAAAGACAAATACCATCTGATTTCACTCGTGTGGCATTTAAAAAACAAAACAAATGAACAAAGGGGGAAAAAAGAGACCAAAAAACAGACTCTTAACTATAGAGAACGAACTGAGGGTTCCCAGAGGGAAAGTGGTTGGAGGATGGGTAGATGATGAAGAGGATAGATGAAGGGGATTCAGAGTACATTTATCTTGGTGAGCACTGAGTAATATATGAAACTGTTGAATCACTATTGTACACCTGAAACTAACACTGTATGATTATCTTCACTGGAATTTAAAAAGTACGTAGATACATGCACACAACAGAAGTACATTCAGATGTATTAAAAAAATGTACAGCAGTCCTTGTAGCAGTATTCTGTGGATCAGTTTGGGGAGTGGTATCTCTTAACAATAAATATTAATTTATATCCATGAACATGGGATCTCTCCATTTTTTTTAGATCTTTAACTTTTTTCAATAGTTTTATAGTTTTCAATATATAGATCTCAGAGTTATTTTTTTAAATAATAGACTTTATTCTAATAACTTTTTTCAATAGTTTTATAGTTTTCAATATATAGATCTCAGAGTTATTTTTTTAAATAATAGACTTTATTCTAATAGTTTTTTAGTGGATTGTTCAGATTTTCTCTATATAAGATCATATGAGCTGCAAATAAAGTTTTACTATTCCCTTTCTAATCAGGATGCCTGTTATTTCTTTTTCTTGCCTAGTTATCCTGGCTGGAATCTTCAGTACAATGTAGAATAAAAGTAGAGCATCCTTGTCTTGTTTCTAAGTTTAGGGAGGGAGCATCCAATATTTTACCATTATGTTTAAGTAATCTCTACACCCAACGTGAGGTTTGAAGTCACAACTCCTTGCCATTAACTTTAATGCTAACTGGATTTTTCATAGATGCCCTTTATCAGATTGAAGAATTGCTCTTCTGTTCCTTGTTTGATGCAAGTTTTTATCAGGAAAGATTATGTTCTTTGTCTATTGAGAGATGATCGTGTGGTTTTTATTCTATTGATAAGGTGTATTACATTAATTGGTTTTCACCTTTTAAACCAACCTTACATTCCTGGGATAAATCCCCAGTTGGTTGTTTTGTATAATTGTTTTTGTATATGTTGGAATCAGTTTGCTATTTTTGAGGATTTTAGCATCCACATGCTGTATATAAGGGATAATTGGTCTGCAGTTTCCTTGTGATGTCTGTCTGGTTTTGGTTTCAGACTCCTTGGTTCCATAAAATGATTCGGGAAGTGTTCTCTCCTTGATAGTCTTTTTCCCTGGCCATACCCAGCCGCTAAGTCCGTTAAATTGCTGGCTGATTGCTCGCCTGTTCTCAACATTTACCCCAGAGCATACATTTCTCCACGGATTAAACTAATCAAATTCAGGTTCCCTAAAATGGACATCCATTCCCTATATGAGTGTTTGAGATTTATTTTAACTTGAAGCAGTCTCCTCCCAGGTATCTCTGAGATTGCCCTAGCTCTGTTGGAAAACTCACTGGCCTTCAGTTTAGCTTATATAACTAATAAGTACCAAGTTACCTTTCATCATAACCTTCATTGTTTTCAAGAGCCTCTTTAGGCTTGAACCTTCCTACACTGTGTAATAATGAAGTCATTTCCTTTGAGAAGTCATTTCCTTTGTTTTACTGCTTGCTTCTTCCTCCAGGCACAATCTCTCTGATCCAAGGTTCTGGAGTTGAGGGTGAGGACAATGGAGTGCTCCTTTCTGAGTGTCCCTTGCTTTAGGAGCTAAGTGCTCAGTTTTGGGTGGGAGTAATAGGTCTTCTTGGTTTGATATTAAAGCCCCTGTATTCTTAGTGGCATGACCCCCAGTGTAAAGCCTCCATCTCCGAATAAGGGGATGGGCAGAAGGGAATTCCCACCTGTGTGCAGCATTCTTCAAGGATTTAACCTCTAGCAGGTAGCTGGGGACAGGATGAAATGCCAGTCACCTGCCCCTTCTGGGAAGATAGCCCATTAGATTAGGGAGTAGGGAAAGAGAGTGCCCAAACCCCGTGTTCTTGGTTATATAAGGCTGGTGTCTCGGTGAGTTGGAAGGAGGGAGGAAAGGAGTGGGTCTCAGTTCAAAACTGCAGAACTGCCATTGTTCTTACCAGATTGTAGCAATTTTTTGAATAAATGTTTCTTTTGTCATAACTCCTTGGAACCATTTCCAGAGACCTTAAATTTTTTTTTCTAATTTTATCAATTTCACTGAGGAGCAGGTCTGCAGCATTCCTTACTCTCTCATGCAAGGAGTTCCTCCTGTATGGCAATTTTTAACATTCCCAGGCAGCCAATTCCTATTCTCTCCACTCAGTGAAATTTCAGGATTTTAAACTAATTGTGACACTAACTTGATAATATTATAATTGTGAAGAGAAAGTGGATACAAGGTATTTTAAGGTATAGTCCACAGATAAAGAGGAAAGTTTTATTAGATTATTATACATTATCCTACCAGTATATATTATCAGTTGTCTGTAGTTTTCTTCTAAATACATATATATTTGGTTAAATTGATCTTAACCGTGTTCTCTTTGTAGGGACACATGGAAGGAGAAGTGTGGGGTTTGGCTACACATCCTTATCTGCCCATCTGTGCTACTGTAAGTGATGATAAAACCCTAAGAATATGGGATCTCTCTCCTAGTCATTGTATGTTGGCTGTCCGGAAACTGAAAAAGGGTAAGTGTCTCTCAGGCTTGAACATAGAATAAGTTGTCACAGTTTTCTAACCCTCACAGATGTAAGAAAGCAATAGCAGGTATATAAAAAAGACTTTTAAATACTTATTCCATGTACACTTGCTCATGATGCTATATAAAGAAAATTAATTATACCCAATCTTTGCTTTATGGGACCTCCTCTGATCATACCTATCCTGAGCCAGTTTGCAATGTTATGTTGGAAAGAAAAATACAGGAATGTAAGAAGAAAACAGAAGCTAAATTTTCCACCCTTTATGACTAAGAAAGAAGGCCTTAATTTAAAAAGAGGTAACAGAATTGAAGAGAAGACATTTTGGGGTGAAACAGAACTGAGCATATTTGTAGGCATCAAATGAAGCTAGCCTATCCGTACAGAGAGATGAGGTGCCATTTTTGGAGCAAGGCAGATATTATTAACCTAGGGCAATTGAGGATGTATAGATAAATTTGAATTTCTTAGTGAGCTCTGGTAGGGAATGTTATTTTATAGCCATGAAGGCATTGTAGGAGCAGCTCTTGTTGAAAAGGTTGTGACTATAAGAAGTGAGACAGAATCAGCAGATGAAGGAAAGGATTGTCAGGCCATAATAAGGGCCAAGGTGAACTTAGGTAACATGGATTTGTAATTCATTTATTTTTATTTCCATCTATTGACTTAAAAGTTAGAGTCTTTTCTTTTTCTAGTGTTGCTATATTTAATATTTATACTTAACTAAAAATCTAAAATTAATCACAATCTCTAGAATAATTGAACCCCAGTCACTGCCCCTTCTCTCTCTCTCTCTCTCTCTCTCTCTCTCTATCACGTTATGGATGTCCAACATTTTCATTCTTTGGTGGTTTTTTCTCCCTGAAAATTAGAGAAGATTATCAAATATTATCTCAGTGGTTCTATATTGAATTTCCCACCGAAGGTTTACAGTAAAATCACAAAACTACAGTCACGCCTTTGTCGACACAGGAAATCACAGTACCACATATTCCTTTCTTTCTTCACAGGGCCATAGGAAATCCTTACCAGTCAAATTTGAACATACTTGCTTTTAATACCCCTCAGATTTTCTTTCTTTTTTTAATTGAAGTATAATTGACATACAGCATATTAGTTTCAGGTGTGCAACATAATGATCGAATATTTGTATATATTGTGAAATATATATATTGTGATTATTACAATAAATCTAGTTAACATCCATTGTCAGACATAGTTACAAAATGTTTTTTTATGATGAGAACTTTTAATATCTCCACTTTTAACAACTTTCAAATACACAATACAGTATTAACTCTATTCATCATGATGTATATTATATCCCCATGACTTGCTGATTTTATAACAAAAAGGTTTGTACCTTTTGACCCCCTCACCCACTTTGTCCACCTGTCCGTAGCAACCACCAATCTGTTCTTTGTATCTATAAGCTTGCTTTTTTGTTTTTTTTGTGTTTTGCTCCTTTGTTTTTTTATTTTTTTT
>CM052797.1:113547158-113567871 GCA_028533885.1 Nasua narica | reverse complement strand
GGTATTTTTCTTTCTTTGACTTATTTAGTGTAATACTCTCTAGCTCCATCCATGTCATTGCAAATGGCAAGATTTCATTCTTCTCGATGGCTGAGTAATTAGCAGCTCTTTCTCTTTCACATCTGCTGTGTAACCTACTGATTAGATATTTGATTTTGAGAATTCTCATTTTTAGAAAGTTTGTTTAAATTACCTTGGATTTTTTTATAACATGTCATTCCTTGTTAATGTTTAGCTTTCCTCTCTTATGTCTTTAATCTTTACCTATCAGATAAAGAATATAAAATCTATTTATCTGACATCCTTCAGGATCTGACTATGCCGTGTTTTTCTTTCGGCTGCTTAGGGGTTATTTTCCTGCTGACTCCCTACTGGTGTGCCATTTTCTTTTGTGCTTGAAAATTTGAATTGTAAGTTTATGTTTAATTGGACTTTCTTTACCTGTAAGGATTCTCTGAGGTCCTGATCAAAGGTATTCTTCCAGAGTGATTTTGTGTTTCCTTCTCCCAGGTGCCCAAGTTGCATCAGGAACTACTATGGATTTCTTTAACTAGGATTGCTTAGATCCTATAATTAGTATGACTTGAAATCTAAGATTTGTATAAGCCACCCTACCTTTGTGAATTCTCAAGTATGATTTTTCCCCTCTATCTAGAACCCAGGAAGGATACACAAGTCTATTTCCTGGTGGGGTTTTTTTTGTTTTTTGTTTTTTGTTTTTTGTTTTTTTTTTACTGCCAAGCATATTTTTGAAAGGCTCCTCCTAAAAAAATGTACCCTTCCCTTGGATATGATAGTAATACTCAATAAAAGGACAACACAGGGGACCTGGATGGCTCAGTTGGTTAAGTGTTTACATTCAGCTCAGGTCATGATCCTGGGGTCCTGGGATAGAGCCCTTTGTCAGACTCCCTGCTCAGTGGGGAATCTGCTTGTCCCTCTCCCTCTGCCCCTCCTCCCACTCATGCTCTCCCTCTCTCTCTCTCAAAGAAATAAACAAAATCTTAAAAAAAAAAAGTAGTCTTAAAATGGAAGACCATTCATGGCATTATCATTGAGTTGCAAAAGTAATTAGTTGTGTACAAATTTTCCCAGATGTTCAGAAGACCCTAACTATACTATATACTAGTCTGAGTAAGGTAAAAAGATATAAATATAATCCAGTTCCAAATTTCCTCTGATTCATCATATTCTACTGTCTCTTGTTTGATAGCCTTGACAACATCTTTTTTTTTTTTTTTTGACAACATCTTTTTGAATAACTTTTTTTTTGGTAGGAACTATAGTCCTTTTATTGGGGATAGTAGGCTATAATATTTATTTAAAAGAAAGCATTTCTAGTTTTCATAGTTCTTATATTTGTGATTTATAAAAGGAAATTAAAATTCTTTACTATCATGTCTAATGTGGATTAAATTGTGTCCCCAAAAAGATATGTGTAAGTCCTAACCCTCCCCCCACCACCATTGAATGTGACCTTATTTGGAAATAGGGTCTTGGCAAATGTATCAAGTTAAGGTGGGGGGCACCAGGGTGGCTCAGTTGGTTGGGCTTCTGTCTTCAGCTCGGGTCATGATCCCGGAGTTCCAGGATCGATCCCCACGTTGGTCTCTGTTCAGTGGGGAGTCTGCTTCTCCTTCTGCCCCACACCCTATTCATGCTCATTCTCTTAAATAAATAAAACCTTTGCTTAAAAAAAGGTAAGTGGTGCCTGGATGGCTCAGTTGGCTAAGTGTCTGCCTTTGGCTCAGGTCATGATCCCAGGGTTTTGGGATTGAATCCCGCATCATCGGACTCCCCACTCAGTGGGGAGCCTGCTTCTCCCTCTGCCTCTCCCTGCCACTCCCTCTGCTTGTGGACTCTCTCTCTCTCTCTCTCTCTCACACACAGAAATAAAATCTTAAAAAAATTTTTTAAAAGTTAAAATGAAGTCATACTGGATTAGGATGGGCTCTATATTAAATGACTGTTAAGTGTTCTTAAAAGAAGGCCATGTGGAGACAAAGCAGCACAGACAGAAGGGGAGAATGTGATGTAATAACAGGCAGAAATTGAGCTGATGCATCTATAAGCCAAGGAGCATCGAGAATTGATGGCAAACTCCAGAAGCCAGGGAGAGGCAAGGAAGGATTCCTTCCTAGAACTTTGAGAGGGAGCATAGTCCTGCCAACACCTTGATTTCAGACTTTAGGTTCCAGAACTGTGAGAGAAGAGATTTCTTTTGTTTTAAGCCACCCAGGTTGTGGTAATTTATAATGGCAGCTCTGGGAAGCCAATCCAGTGTTCACATTCACTTGTAGAAAAAGTCTTTGAACTAGAGTAAGAATTATTCATACAGTTGAAACTTTGCCTAGTTGACTGTCATCTTCATAAAGCTTGAAGGAGGTAGGAAAATAATATAACTCTAGATGCCTTAAGATGCTAACAATGTAATTAGTTATCAGATTATTTTAAAATTTGGAAATAATGTCTTACATCTTCAGTACTGGTATTTTGGAACTTAAAAGTAACCTAGAACTTGAAAACTAGTACTGTATGAATACAATGACTGTCTAACCCTTCAAAGATTCCATTTTTATCCACCAGGCCCGGGAGCAAGACTAGTCACCTCTGCCTGCCCAGGAGCTGTGGCTTTATTTTACTATAGTCTTCTGTCCTCTATTTATTTTTCATGTCTGGGGAGTTTTTCTTAGTTTTTAATGAGCTCAGCTATGCATTTAAAAGGATGCTTGTTAGGTTCATGTTTATTCAAACTCAACTTTCCCCCTGCCCTATGCCTGCACCCAACCAGCTGAATAGGGATGAATAAAACGTGCATTTGTGATACCTAGTCTCACTACCCTTTTGTTTCTCTGCTATCCTTTGTGGCAGAACTCCTTCATATAGGTGATACTCACTTCTGTGTTTTCACATGAAATTTGCTTCACAAATCACTCCAGTTAGGCTTTTGCCTCTGTTGGTCTATTAAACCTGCTGCCAATCTCTTGGTCAGCTCTGGGTCCTTCCCTTAGCCACCTCATGGTAGTTTTTTACGTAACTGGTCATTCCTTTTCTGAAATGCATTCTTCACTTGGCTCTGAAACCCATGCATGTCTTTTCCTCCTTCTATTTTATTAACTTTTTTTTCCCTTCCCTTAACTGATTCTCTCTCTTCTTCCTGCTCTCTACATATAGAAATGCTACCAGGTTTTCCCTGGCCTTTCTTGTTTCATTTGTTCACTTACACTTTGTGTGATTATATCAGTTACTGTACAGTTAGAAGACAGACTATACAGCTACTAGCCCTAATTAGCTGAGGGAGAATGAACAAAGAAAGAATTTGAAGAAGACGAAGACATGTTTGGAAAGACTGTGAGTCCCATCTTAACACTCCGTCTGTCAGTGGTGAAGAAGCTTGCCAGAGGGTGCAGCCAGAGCTGGTGGTGAGACCACTGCTTGGAGAAGAGCTTAACCCAGGGAAAATGCTGTCTTAGCAGGGCACCTGGCTAGAGGCTGAAACTCACAGCTGAATCATTAGGGCCATTACTATGATGGTAAGGGAACTTGCTAGGGGACTCTGGGTACTGCCCCAATTGGGGAATGCTCCAGGCTCCTCACATACCAGTGCTCTGGCTCGGTGGGTAAAATCTAACACTGTAAGAAGAATCCATTTCTCCTGCTTTGAACTCGTAGTGTCTTTCCAGCACCCTCTATTGGCGAAGGCTTGTATCAGTTAGCTGGCGAAAGGCAAAAGCAAGGCCCAAGGAATAGTAGATTTGGAACTAAAAGGCAATAAAGTAATAACTGGCACAGACTACCCCTTTGTGTAATTAGCATCCATATGTATCTTTTTACAATCACTTGAACTTTGTTATAACCACAGATTTAACGTTATGTTTATGTTCTACCCCAAAAGTTTTTTTCTTTTTTTTTTTTTTAATTTTATTTATTTGTGAGAGAGAAAGAGAGAGCAAGAGCACACAAGTAGGGAGAGCGGCAAGCAGAGGGAGAAGCAGACTCCCCACTGACCAAGGAGCCCCATGCAAGACTTGATCCCAGGTCCCTGGGATCATGACCTAAGGCAAAGGCAGACGCTTAACCAACTGGGCCACCCAGGCATCCCTACCCAAAAAGTTTCTAACTAAAGAGATGCAGATACGGCTGGTACAAGTGAAGAAATTCTCACCCTCTCCCCCAAATTAGAAGACACACAGTTCCAACAGTCATTGTATCCATTGCTACCTATGTTCATTACTATCAAATTTAGTCATAGTCTTACTGAATATTCTGTTACCTTAAGACTAAATTGTAAAGTTTAACCACTGACAAACTTATATAAAATATATATATATATTTTTTAAAGATTTTATTTATTTATTTGAGAGAGAGTGAGAGAGAACATGAGAGGGGAGAAGATCCGAGGGAGAAGCAGACTCCCCATGGAGCTGGGAGCCTGATGCGGGACTCGATCCTGGGACTCCAGGATCATGACCTGAGCCGAAGGCAGTCGCTTAAGCAACTGAGCCACATGGCGCCCTAAAATATTTTTTAAAGAGAAGTAAATAGTTTATGTATACATATAATAAGCATTTATGTATAGTCCCTATTTCCGTAACTAGTTATGGGCTGTGGTTGATACCTCTGACTTCCTTCTTCTGCTACCCATTTCATATTTTCTTTGTCCTTAGCCGGTACCTCAAGTGGTTGGAGTTATCTGAGTTAAGGAATAACCCAGACCTTCATTACTAAATTATGTGAAATCTGAATATCTCTACCTGTTTTTTCTCCTGGTTGCTATTCCATTATGTTTTACCATTGGTCATGGGAGACTAAGAAGTATCCCTGTGAATCCCTCTGTGTTCCAGATATAGTCCCCTTTGCCCTTAATGTGTAGCAATAACTCAGTTTCCTCTCTGCGGTTGAGATCAATCACTCCAGCCAGAAGAGTATCAGCCTCTTACTCTGCTTGTTGTTTCACGGGCATAAGGAGCCCAAGGCAGTCTCACCTTCCAGTTCAGAGGAAGCATTATGTCCCCTGAAAAAGGAATTCTCCCTGCTCTTGGGATATAAGACTAAATCAGCAGAACTCAGAGTTGCCAGGATGCAAAACAAAATTGTGCGTGTTGGTTATTAGATTGAATGGTGAGAAGAATCACTCCCACTTCCACTTCTTGATTTCCAGACCCATGTAATCTGGCTGTGAGGTAGACAGCACCATGTAATGGTCTATGATTCAAAGCATATATTGCATCCTGTAAGACAAAGATCCCAGTCTTTGAGGTTATTGTTTCCCGGATGGTGCCATAAATTAGTTTTCAGTAAGCCATTCCGCTGTTAATGAATTGTTCTGCTAGTAGCTTTCTCTGAATATGGGAGTTGTGACAAAACTAGTTAATTGCATGGATATAAGTCTAATGCTGGACAGTTTTTTTTATAAGTTCCTTGATCAGAAGCATGAAATTTGGTGGTGGTGCTAAGGCATCCCATGTGTTTATGGATGATGGTGCTAGCAGAATCATAGTTGTCAGGGAAGGCAAATCCAGAATTCACGTCTATTCTAGTGAAGATGAATCTTTGCCTCCTCCATAATGGAAGAGGTCCAGTATAATCAACATGCTACCAGCTGGCTGGTTGGTCTCCCTGAGGAATGGTGTTAGATCAGAAGTTCACTTGGTCTCTACTGTTAGCAGTTTGGATACTCAAGTGGTAGTGGTAGCAAGATAACATTGGAAAAGAGTCCATGTTTTCTAAGTCAAGCATAAACACTGCCCTTCCCACCATGGGTCCACTAAGTAGGTGCTAGCTGACGTCCACAGAGCATAGAGTTTGTTCACCTGGTCACTGAGAGTCTCCTCCGGAGTGGACACTTTTTGTTGGGCATTCCATAGGACACAAAAGTCTTCACATCTTTTATCCTTTCTGAAAGTTGCATTTTCCAGATTTCCTTGTCTCTAATCTTCTAATCCTAAAAGAATCCAATCCTCAACGGATCATCCATGTAGTTAACAGATGCTAATGAGTGTGTGTGTAAATCTGTCCATCTGGTCATCTCTCACCACAAAAGTGGAAAACCAGATCTACTGCTTGAGGTGCTGCCCATCGTGAAATTTTACCTTTACTGTTATCCTTCAGGGTCATCCCTGAATGGGGGAATAGTGATTTCAGGTGGATACCAACGTATACTGTAGAGGAATATCGGTAAATCTGGCTCAAGTTTTTTCTTCCTCAGTCAACTGATCTTTAATGAATACCCCTGAGGCCATAGGTATAGGTTGAGAGAAGAGATATTGTAGCAATAATACAACAATATTGTATTATTGTTGGATTCTAAGCCACTTGTTCATGCAGATTACTCCTGACTTCCAGATCTGTGGAAGACTCACTGGTCTTTTATATACCATTTCCAATCTATGATCATAGATTGCTGCTATGCACACCCAATCTATGGCTAGGTTGGTCATGTAACTTGCAATTCATGATAGGAAGCTTATGACACATAGTCACCTGAGACCCTATAGTTAGGCATTTACTCTCTACCAAGGCCTGGTCGCAAGGCCAAAACACCTTTCCAAAGGGAAAATAGTTATCTTTAAGGAGGGTATGGATTTTTCTCCCAAATCTAAGAGATCTGCAGTACAGTTCTCCTTTAGTAGCTTTCCAGAGGCTTCATGTAGCGTCTCTGTTTACCACAGACACTTTGAGTATCATTGAATTTGCTAGATTGTAAGGCCCAAGTGGAAGGTCAGCTTGCCCCCTCTTGTTCTGGTCCCCTGGAAGCTTTTTCAGTGACTTGATAAAGGGGTAGAAGCAGTTCACGCGAATGTGTAGGCTTCCAAAAGGCTTAACAGGCATTTTACTCCTTTTGTTTGTGGTAGGTTTTAGAAGGTATAGCAACCTCTCACCTTAAATGAGATACCTTGACGTATTCCCTATCATTGGATCCTCAGATGCTTCACTGAGGTGGCAAGTCCCATAATTTTTGTGGTAATTTTCTTCCACTCTCTCGATTCACTTATGTCTAAGACATCTAAAGTACTTGTTGCTTCCTGCTCCCCAGATCCATTCTGCATAATGTCATCAATGTAGTGGACCATTGAGATGTTTTGTGGAATGTCAAGATGATCAGATCTCTGTGGACTATATTGTGGCAAAACAAAAAACAAACAAACAAAAACAGGAGAGTTGAATAGCCCTGAGGCAAGGCTTTGAAGGTGTGCACAGATACAAGCCAGGTAAAACCAGACTGCTCTGGTGGTCCTTACAAATTGGGGGTGGAGAAAAAAAGCATTAACCAGCGCAATAACTGCATGCAAAATATTAGGGGCTGTGTTTGTTTGTGCTGGTAAAGATCTGGAAGAGTAGCTTCAGTTAGCATTGCTACCTGATTAAATTTATTATCCATAGTTAGTATCATCTTAGGGGCGCCTGGGTAGCTCAGTTGGTTAAGCATTCACCTCTTGATTTCAGCTCTGGTCATGATCTCAGGGTTGTGGAATCAAGCTCCAAATTGGGCTCCACACTCAGCAGGGAATCTGCTTCTCTTCCTCCCCTTCTGCCCCAGAGAAAGAGAGAGAAGGTGAGAGTGTGGTGGGGGTCTCTGTCTCTCTCTCTGTCTCTAAAATAAACATCTTTAAAAATATTGAAATCCATCTTATTTCACATAGACCAAACAGGCAAGTTTAAATGTGATAGGTATTTTCACCAGCTCATATTTTCAGTCTTTGGTAACGTTACTGATTTTTGCAATTCTCAGGCTTGCAGCTTTGCATCTGATTTATTATCTTGAGAGAGGAATTTCCAGGGGTTTGCACTTATTTCTTCCCTTATTGCATGGATCACAGAGCCAATCTAGTGGATTCTACAAATTGCCAAGTATATCTGTTACAACTCAGGAATTGGATGGAATCCACAGACTTAGTGTCAGTTCAGGGCCCCTGTTTACTAATTCCTGAACTTTTGAGTATTTCCTTTTCTTCAGTTGAGTCGTTTGTGACCATTGATTGTTGGGAAAAGATTTACTTAATATATGGTGGCATTGCTACAGGCCCCTTCTCGATGGGACTTGGCCTTCCCTTTAATATAGGGGCTCTGAGTATATGAATCAATTCAGCTCTGAAAACAGGCTGAGAATCTGGGACTTTCCATTATGGTAATGGAAGTCAGGTTCTTTTAGCCACCAGGTCTGGAGTTTTTTCTGTTATATAGATCAGACACTAATCTAGTAGCCTACTCATCTATTTCATTCCTGCTGATACCATGATTGATGAGTCACCAACAGAAATCTCCACAGGCTAAAGCATTCTAATTATTAGGACATTCCTGCTGCCCTTTATGGTAAAAGGATCTGGTCTTTTAAGTACTGCTACTTGGCTTCTGCTTTTCCTAGATGATCCCTATTGAATCCGGGAGCCCATATTAAGGGAAACATTTCCCATTCCTGATCTACATAGGAGGACATCACAGAGGCTTTTCAAAGATGTAGATGTTGCCCTTAATTAATGTGTTTCTTAATGCTTTTGTAAAGAGACTGTTTAGACTTTTGGGGGCAATGTAGTCGGTGGACAAGTATACAGATTCCATATGCAAAATCTCCTTCAACATTCTTAATCCCTAAGCTTTTGGATTCCTTTGTCTATATCAGAGATCAGCAAATCCAGCCCACCTCCTGATTATGTAAATACTATTTTATTGGAACACAGCCATGTCCACTCATATATGTATTGTCTAGATTTGCTTTTGTACTACAGTAGCAGAGTTGAGTACTAGTGACAGAGACCATATGGCCTGCAGCTGAAAATATTTACTCTCTGGTCCTTTAAAAAAAGGTTTGTTGCTGACCTCTGCCCTAGAGCATGCTGAGATTTGATCCAAGTTAGGGGTCTAGTGACAGCAGAGAAGTGGTTGTGATAGTTCTTCAGAAGGTTAAACATCCCCTGCAAGGCATCTGTCTACCCCAGATCAGTCTTCCCAGACACAGGAGAGCAAACTTGGCACTGGTTGTGAGACTCAGAATAAACACAGAAGTTCAAGACTTTCAGTTTCGTCTGTATCTAACCAGATGCTTCCATTCCACAGTTCAGTGTTCCTTCCTTCCTTGTCAGTGCCCCATCACGTAAGAAAGTTGGTGAAACTGGGGATTTAACTGACATTGTAAATTTGCAGCCTACACAATTAAATTTTGTGTTTAATTTTGTAGCAACATTAGCCCGTGGTCTCTAGCCAGACCGTGACTCGTGTTGAGAGTTTAAGGATCTGAGCTTGTTACTTCTTTCTGTTAAATATTCTATGCACTCAGTGGAATCTTTTGCACAGCATAGTCTTTGCGGTCATCATTATTTTTGTGATGGTCAAAGGCAGCAGAACTTGGACTCCCAGGGCATTTTACTTCAGTAGACACTGTACAATTAACTGCAGGAGGTAACTTGATTGTTACGCCCATGTATACCCTGGATTACTAACATCCCATTTCCCATTGACAAGGGCTCAGCACTGTGCTTAAACCCAAAGGCATGACTAAACCAATTCTAAAAATCCCATCTTTAGTGATCTGTCTCCTGTGACTACTTCAGTACCAGTTCTATACCAATCAAGAAACAGAAACCACCTTAGTAAGTAGAATAGGGAAAATTTAATATTGAATAAGTGTTAACTAATAAAAGGTGATTAACTACCAAAAGGGGTAAGAAGGATTGATTCTAAGGAGTATAGAAGTAGCAACTGCAGAAAGAAGCTGCCACCTGTAGAGTTGGTGGGTGGTAATTAAGGAAGGAGCCCTTCCTCTCTTTTCCCAGGCTGAGATTCAGATCTCTTTGGAGAGGATGTAGGTGCCAGTAGAAAAGAAACTTGCCAGAGGGCTGGTCTAGGAAGTCTTTTGCTACGGTGGCAGAAAACTCTTCCAGCTCCAGCCCCCATACTTACCCTTGCCCCATCATTAATCTGATCTACTGGTTTCCAGCACACCAGAAGAAAGAAAAATCCCTTCCTTCTTCTCTGGCCTTACAAGAACCTTCCAGTACCTTCTATTGGCCAAAATCAAATGAGCTGGAAAAGAAAAAATGTCTACAGGGCCTAGGTCTAGTATCACATACCAGGAAAGGGTGAATTTGGAGCCGAGAGACGATAAATTAATAACAAGCTCTTATCCAGCTCATGACTGTGACTGCTATCTGTAGGCTACTGTCTCCCATATTTATATCTCTAGTCTAGTCTTCTCCCTTGAGCTCCAGAGAAGTATAATTATACCAAACTGCCTTCTCAATGTCTTCACCTAAATTTCTCATAGGTATCCTTAACTTTATGGGTACAAAATCAAACACTTGTTCCTCCTCTAGTTTTTTCCATCTTGGTAAATGACATCACCATTTGAAAAAAGAATCCTTGATTTTTATCTTTTTCTCCTATGCTCTTTCCAGTTAGTCAGAGTCCTGCCAGCTCTATCTTCAAAATATCCAAATCCTAACCTTTCTCATCACCTCCGTTCCAGCTACCCTGCTCCAGGTTGCCATCATCTCTTAAATATCGGAAATAATCCTAGATTTCTTCTTTATGTTCTTGATAAAGAAAAGATAAATAAATGACTTGTTCTCCATTCATTCTGTAACTTTTCATTCTGTGACAGCTATACCCCATCCCTCCCTCTCCAAATTTTGTGCAAGACACCAAAAGTCTTAGGGCTTTTGAATATGTCCGCCATATCCCTTGCTGTCAGGACAAGCCCCTTTTAATTTCCCAATAAAATAAATTTAATAAAGTATAGGTATATCCCATGCAATATTTGGGACCTACTCATACTAAAAATAAAATAAAATAAAATAAATTTAAAAAATATTGTCATATTTTTTCAAATTTGAAAGCATTTTTATAAAGATAGCCTTATTGCTTACATTTCTGATTTGTTGAACAGAAACTACAGAGGTAGCAACCTCCCACTAAAAAACATTTCCACATGCCATTGACTTTTTATGTTAGTTAAAGTCTCTCATGCTTTTTCATCAACTTAATTTTTTTAAGGTAAACATTAGTACTTTTGTTACATTCAGGAGAGGGATACGTTTTGTATTTATTATTGCTTAAAATTTCATACCACTAATTTCAGTAGAAAATTTTGTTGCCTGCATCCCTTGTCTGCTTTTGAATATTGATTTGAGGCCACAATTCAGGAATTCTCTTTGAAATTAAAGCATATAATTTTTTTAAATAGAAAATTACCTGATACATGCTTTCTATCTCTTTTTAGGTGGAAGATGTTGCTGTTTTTCTCCTGATGGTAAAGCTTTGGCTGTAGGTCTGAATGATGGAAGTTTCTTAATGGCAAATGCAGACACACTAGAGGATCTTGTGTCTTTTCACCACAGAAAAGATATTATTTCAGATATTCGATTTTCACCAGGTAAGGTATCATTGAAATCATATTTGATTATTAACTTGGGGTGGCAATGAGCAAATATATCAATATGTAATTTTAATAACCATTATTTTATCTTGGAATTTTAATTTTTTTACTAGAAAAGACAGTATGGTAAAAGGTAAAATTCCTGTATTCAATCAGTGGCAAAATATCCAGCTTAATAATATTTCCGTCACTGGGCCCCTGGGTGGCACAGTTGGTTGAGCGACTGCCTTCGGCTCAGGTCATGGTCCCGGAGTCTTGGGATCGAGTCCCACATCGGGCTCCCAGCTCCATGGGGAGTCCGCTTCTCACTCTGACCTGCTCTCTCTCACTCTCTCTCTTTCCTAATAAATAAATAAATAAAATCTAAAAAAAAATAATAATAATAGTTCTGTCACTAAATAGGCTCAAGCCAAGGAACTTTTCTGAGTTTTGGCTTCCTCATTTCTAACATAGGAGGTTTGGGTGACTCTCTTCATTATATTCTTAATACTTTTGAAATGTACTAATTTTGCTTTCTTGATTTCTGTGTATTCATTATCTTCTGACAAAACCCACTGTAATGGGGAGGTACTAATGTTAAGGCAAAATTTACTTATGTTAGTTTGCTTCCATTTTTTCTGAATTTAGAGGGCTTTTTGAAAAAAATTTTTAGTTAAACACAAATTGTATTTAATTGTATGGTATATAATTTTTGGCCTTCGCTTTCTTTTGAACTGTCTCAGTATACTAAGGAAAATATTTTGTTAGTCATAATATACTTGAAAAAATATAGTTACAGATTGTCACTTGATACACATTTTGTTATAATTCACAAAACACCTAAGAGTTCCTCCAAAAAAAAAAATGTTAAGAAAATTAACTCTGGTTGTAGAATGTAAAAAATATTTCAAAATGTAGAAAATCTCAAGCAAATATGTTTCTGTTACAGGTTCTGGGAAATATCTTGCAGTAGCATCCCATGACAGTTTTATAGATATATACAATGTGATGAGTAGTAAACGAGTAGGAATATGCAAAGGCGCTACCAGTTACATAACCCATGTTGATTGGGATATTAGAGGTAAGAATTTAAATAACCTATTTGGTAAAAGTTCCATTTGATTTAGTTTGGCTATTTTAGAGAAACAGTGATTTAACAGATGAGTTCAGAATCATTGAGAGAAACATTCTCAAAATTTACTTTCCACTCCTTTGTTTCACATCTGAAGGTGAATGCTGTGAGTTTAGATTTTTTAATACTTCCAGTATAATTCAAGTAATAGTACAGTAAGTGACAAATTCCTTAATTTGTAAAGTAAATTAAATATTATGTAAAAAAGTCATTTGTTTTGGCTTTTGTCTGATAAGCTTAGTCTAAATAATAATTGAGAATTTGGAAAATAGATGTTAATGAGGGTTTTAATATCCTTTCCCCATCATTCAATAAAACACATTTCTTAAAAATAATCACAATTGTATAACATACAGAATTTAATGAGTGTTTTTTCAGTAGAATGCATTGCACATGGCAGTGTTTAATAATTTGGATAAATGCTAAATATTTTAAATGGTCTATTTTTTTTTAAAGATTTATTTATTTATTTATTTATTAGAGAGAGAGACTGAGAATGAGAGGGGAGAAGGTCAGAGGGAGAAGCAGACTTCCCGCAGAGCCGGGAGTCCGATATGGGACCCGATCCCGGGACTCCGAGATCATGACCTGAGCCGAAGGCAGTCGCTTAACCAACTGAGCCACCCAGGCGCCCTAAATGGTCTATTTTTAAGGATTTTGTTTCCCATATTCTTTACATAAATCTAGTATTGTTAAAGTTTTTCCAAACATAACTAACCAAAATGCTTTTTTAGAAAATCCTCAAATTTATTTCTAGGGTTTTTATATGCATAATAACATAAATACTTTCTATGTATATACATACAGAAAAGTTAAACTATTTATGAATTAATTATGTGGTTGACTCTGAGGAAAATGGTTTTTACGTTTAAGCTTAATTTTTTCCGTAAAAGTTAAACATTCTTCTTCTGGGGAAGATGGCAGAGTAGGAGAGTGCTAGACTCACCTTGTCTCAGATAAAACTAACACCCACATTGGTGTAAATAACCCGGAAAATGACCTGAAGATGGGCAGAACAGATTCTCCACAGCTAAATGTAGAGAAGAGGCCACATGAAGAGGGTAGGAAGGATAGAGATGCAGTTGGGAGCTAAATGGATTCAGTGGACTGTCTGCTGGAGGGAAGAGGGACACTTCAGGCATGGAGAGGGGAAAGAAATAGACAATCACAATGGGGAGCCCACAGGGAAAAGATAAAACATTTGGCTTTGAAAACCAGAGGGGTCAAATTCCACAAGTTCTTATAATTAGTTCTAGGTTTAACACGTAGAACTTTAGTATATGTGCTGCCAAAGCGAGCACAACACGTAGAACTTTAAAAATCAGCTCATTTGGTTCTGCAAGAACCAGGAGGGTGAGAGGAAACTGAGTCCCTGCCCTTAAAGAGGCAGTATAACAATCAGCCCTGGAAGCAGCAGTTTGGAAACCATCTGGGGTATGTGGAAAGGAGATTTGTTTACTAACCTCAGAGCATGTGAGTTCGGAAACTCTCTAAGAACAAAAGAGCCAGCAAGCACCACTTTCCTCCCCTGTCCCTAGCCTAGACACAGGGACACCTACGAGAACCAGTAAAGCAGGAACACTCTCCATCAAACTTGCTTAACAGTGCACCCTGCCCCTACTTACTGCACACACATCCCCTCCAGCCAGACCTGGGTTTCAGGTCTGCTTTCACAGCAGACCTGCACAAACCTTGCTAACACCACAACCCTGCCACTGTGTGCCCTGGGGACTTGCCCCCTTCAGTACACCCTTGGCTGGAGCCCATCCAAAGCAATGCCACAATTCTGGCAGGGTGCAAGCGGCCCTGACAGGGAACAGCAGCACCTCAAAGTGACCCCTGCTCTGGGGAGAGAAGAATATAACTATACACACTAATCCAACTGCAGCCCCAGCAGTGGACTGGGGGCAGACATCTCATCTAACTGAAAGCCATGCCCATCTATGAAAACTTCTCAGGCGACAACACAGAGAAAGTGCCCTGCAGTTTGGTGCCACTACATCTCTGGCAAAAACTTGGTCTGACCCAAATCAAGCCCACAGTGACCCCAGACTTGCCCATTGATAACACAGGGATAAACCCTGCCCACAATTGGCAAGGAGAGTCATTGCAGATGACTGGACTAAAGGCGAAAGCTGCTCACCAACAACACTAGGGCACATACAACACAGGAGGCACTTCTAAGGCACTGGGTTCCAGTAAACAGGGGGGACATGGTACTACAGGCACCACAGGACCTCTTTTTCATAAGGCCACTCACTATTTTCAAGAGCAGAAGACATAGCTGACCTTCCCAACACATAGAATGTCCCAGTTGAAAAAAGACAAAATCATAGTGAGAGAGCTAAACAAAATGGAAATGATGAACATGCCTGATAGAGAATTTTAAAGTAATGGTCATAAAGATACACAATTGACTTGAACAAAGAGTAGATGACCTCAGTAAGATCCTTAATAAAGAAATAGAAAACATACAAAAGAACCAATCAGAGATCAAGAACTCAATAAATGAAATTAAAAATACACTAGATGGAATAAATAGTACATTAGAGAAAGCAGAAGTATGGATCTACAACCTAGAGGACATAATAATGGAAAACAAGCTGCACAGGAGAGAGAAAAAATAGTAATAATGAAAACAGACTTAGAGAACTCAGTAACATCATCAAGAGTAATAACATTTGCATTACAGGGATCTCAGAAGGAGAAGAGAAAGGGAGGCATAAAATTTATTTGAAGAAGAAGAGCTGCAAACTTCCCAAGTCTGGGAAAGGAAACAGAAATCCAGATCCAGAAGGCACAGAAAGCCCACAGCAAATCAACCCAAGGAGGTTCACACCAAGACACAGAGTAATTAAAATGGCAAAAAGGAGTAATAAAGAGAAAATTTTAAGAGCAGCAAGAGAAAAGATGACAGTTACATACAAGAGAAACCCCATAAGGCTATCAGCTGATTTTTCAGCAGACATTTTGCGGGCCAGAAGGGAATGCCTTAATATATTCAGAGTAGCTGAAAGAAAAAAGCCTGCAGCCGAGAATACTCTATCCAGCAAGGCTATCACTCAGAAGAGAGAGAGAAAGAGTTTCCCAGACAAAAGTTGAGGGGATTCATGACCACTAAAACAGCCCCAAGTGACATTACAGGGACTCTGCATGGAACAAAAAGATCATAAATTAGAGTAACAAAAGTAGAAAGCACAAAATCTGTAAAATTAAGTATATCTATAAAAATCAGTGAAGGGGGCGCCTGGGTGGCTCAGTTGGTTGAGCGACTGCCTTCGGCTCAGGTCATGATCCCGGAGTCCCAGGATCGAGTCCCATATCGGACTCCCGGCTCTGCGGGAAGTCTGCGTCTCCCTCTGACCTTCTCCCCTCTCATTCTCAGTCTCTCTCTCTCTAGTAAATAAATAAAATCTTTAAAAAAAAATCAGTGAAGGGATTTATAAAAGAAAAGGGAAAATATGACATCATATACCTAAAATAGGGAGGGGAGAGAGGAGTAAAGAATGGGTTCAAACTTAAGTGACCATCAACTTAAAATAGACTGCTATAGGCATAAGATGTTATATAAAAACCTAATGGTAACAACAAATCAAAACCCAGTAGTAGATATGCAAAAAATAGAGGGGAATCCAAGTATATCACTAAAGAAAGCCAGCAAACTATGAGAGAAGAGAGCAAGGGAAAAAAGGAACAGAGAAGAACTGCAAATAACAGAATGGCAATAAGTACCTACATATCAATAATTACTTTGAATGTAAATGGACAAACACTCCAATCAAAAGACTAGGGTGACAGAATGGATAAAAAAGCAAGACCTGTTTATATGCTGCCTAAGAGACTCATTTCAGACATAAGGATACATGCAGATTGAAAAGGAATGGTGATATGATGAGCACTGGGTATTATATGCAACACTACACCTGAAATAATGATGTACTATATGTTGGCTAATTTAAATTAAAAGAAGGAAGTGAAGGAATGGAAAACCATTTCTTTCTTTCTTTTTTTAAGATTTTACTTATTTATTTGACAGAGAGAAAGAGATCACTAGTAGGCAGAGAGGCAGGCAGAGAGGGGGAAGCAGGCTCCCCACTGAGCCGAGAGCCAGATGTGGGGCTCGATCCCAGGACCCTGAGATCGTGACCTGAGCCGAAGGCAGAGACTTAACCCACTGAGCCACCCAGGCGCCCCAGAAAACCATTTCTTTTGTAAATGGAAGTGAATAGAAAACCAGGGTAGCCAATACTTACATTGGACAAAATAGACTTTAAAAAATGGTAACAAGAAGCAAAGAAGGACAGTATATATTCATAAAGGGAACAATCCAACAAGAAGATACAACAATTGTAAATATTTCTGTGCCCCACATGGGAGTACCTAAATACATAAAGCAGTTAATAACAAATATAAAAGAGGTAATTGTTAGTAATACAATAATAGTGGGGGACTTTAGCACCTTACTTACATCAATGAATAGATCCAAAGAAAATCAACAAGGAAACAGTAGCTTTGAATGACACAGGACCAGATGAATTTAACATATCTTTAGATCATTCCATCCTAAAACAGCAGAAAACACATTCTTTTCAAGTGCATATCAAACATTCTCCAGAATAGATAACATATTAGGACACAGAACAAGTCTCAAAAATTCAAAAAGTATGAAATCAAACCATGCATCTTTTCTGACCATAATGCCATGAAACTAGAAGTCAACCACAAGAAAAAAAAAACTGGAAAGAACACAAATATGTAGAGGCTAAATAACATGCTACTAAACAAGGATTGGGTCAACCAAGAAATCAAAGGAGAAATTAAAAAAATACATGGAGACAATGAAAATGAAGACGCAATAATCCAAAATCTATGGTATACAGTAAAGCAGTTCTAAAAGAGAAGTTTATAGCAAAAGAGGCTTACTTTAAGAAGCAAGAAAAATCTTAAAACACCCTAACC
This sequence comes from Nasua narica, assembly GCA_028533885.1. NCBI lineage: Eukaryota > Metazoa > Chordata > Mammalia > Carnivora > Procyonidae > Nasua > Nasua narica. The sequence continues at coordinate 113,550,430 of CM052797.1, read as the reverse complement.
CTACACCTAAAGAAAATAGAAAAAGAACAAACAAAACCCAAATCCAGCAGAAGGAAGAAAATTAAATAAAAATTAGAGCAGAAATAAAAGAGAAACTAAAGAAATAATAGACCACGTCAATGAAACCAGGAGCTAATTCTTTGGAAAGAACAAAATTGCTAAACCTCTAGGCAACTTCATCCCCCCCCCAAAAAAGAACTCAAAATCAGAAGTGGAAGAGGAAAAATAATAACTGACTCCAGAAAAATACAAAGGATTGTAAGAGAATAGTATGAAAAATAGTATGCCAAACAATATGACAACGTAGAAGAAATGGATAATTCCAAAAACCATATAACCTATCAAAACTGAAACAGGAAGAAATAGAAAGTTTGAACAGTCTGATTAACAGCAATGATACTGATTCAGAAATCCAAAAACTCCCAACAAACAAAAGCCCAGGACCAGACAGCTTCACAGGTGAATTCTCTCAAACACTTAAAGAAGAGTTAATACTTGTTCTTCTCAAACTTTTCCAAAAAATAGAAGAGGAAAGAAAGCTTCCAAATTCATTCTATGAGGCCAACATTACCTTGATACCAAAGCCAAATAAAGACACCACAAAAAGAACTACACGGCAATATCTCTGATGAACATAGGTGCAGTAATTCTCAGCAAAATATTAGCAAACCAAATCCAACAATAAATAAAATCACTCTCAAAGTCACATGGAATTTTTCCTAGGATGCAAGCAGGGTTTAACATTTGCCGATGAATCAACATGGTACGTCACATCAACAAGAGAAAGAATAAAAACCTTGTGGTCATTTCAATAAATGTAGAAAAAGCATTTGATAAAGTACAATATCCATTCAGGATGAAAACCCTCAACAGAGTAAGTTTAGAGGCAACATACCTCAACATAGTAAAGACCATATATGAAAACCCCCAACTAACATCATACTTAATGGTGAAAAACTGGTACTTTTCCTGAAAGGTCAAGAACAAGACAAGGACGTCCATTCTTACCACTTTTGTTAAACATAGTATTAGAAGTCCTAGGCACAGCAATGACAGAAAAAAAAAAAAAAAGGAAAAAGAAGACCCAAACTGCTAAGGAAGAAGTAAAACTTTACTCATGCAGATGACAATATATGAAAAACCCTAAAGACTCCACCAAAAACTATTAGAACCGATAAACGTATTAAGTAAGGTCATAGGATACAAAATCAATATAAAGAAATCCATTGCATTTCTATACAGTAATAATGAGGCAGCAGAAAAAGAAATTAAGAAAATGATCCCACTTACAATTACACCAAAAATAACAAAATACTGGGTTGCCTGGCTGGCTCAGTTGGTAGAGAATGTGAATCTTAATCTCAGTGTTGTGAGTCTGAGATCCACATTGGGTGTAGAGATTACTTAAAATGAATAAATAAAACTTTTTAAAAAAAGGGAATGGAAAGATAGGTGAGATAGGCAAAAAGGATGAATAGTACACTTACATGAGGAGCACTGAGTAACGTATAGAATTGTCAAATCACTATATCACACGCTTGAAATTAATGTAACACTGTTATTTACACTGAAATTTAAAAAGTTTAATGGGAGAAAGGTGGTAAAAAATACTAATGTAATGTTCACTGAATGCTTTTAAATGGGATTGAATCTATGTAACTTTACATTAATGAAACAATTTTATGATTATAAAACAATTTAAATGTCATAATAGACCATGAAAGAAAGTATTTTAAAAAGTTAAACATTTCTTTAACTATACAGATATATTTTATATGTGTGTATATTTAATTTTTTTTTTTAAGGAAAGCTTTTACAGGTCAACACTGGTGCTAAAGAGCAGTTATTCTTTGAAGCTCCCAGAGGGAAAAAACAAACCATCCCCAATGTGGAGGTAGGAAGATAATAGTGCTTGCAATGTTGTTGATATGACTAAGTGGTTAGAACACTGATGCCCACCTTCTGTCATTTACATTTGAAGCCTGTTCTCACATTATTCAAATCATGGCTGTGAGTTTATTTTACTGGCCTAGACTATTAGATGAGTAAAGGAAAAGATGCTGTATTAAGAAAAGGAATAAAACAGGGGCACCTGGGTGGCTCAGTTGGTTAAGCATCTGACTCTTAGTTTCGGCTCAGGTCCTGATGTCAGAGTGGTACAAGGGAGCCCTGTGTCAGGCCAAGCATGGAGCCTGCTTGTGATTCTCTCTCTCCTCTCCCCACTCCGCCCTCACGTGCACTTGCGTGTACACGCTCTCTCTAAAAAAAAGGGAAGGGGGGAATAAATCAACTTTTACATCTAGCTGTGCTCCAGTCCAGTTACTTTCCTCAAAGGACAGGAGGTAAATAGAAGACGTGCTGTTTTAGATGGAAGCACTGCATGTCTGTCAAATCTTTTGGAACTTATATGCCTAAGATGCTTGTTGGCAAATTCCTGTTTAATGGGGGAAAAAAAAAGAAAAAATGTGTTTTGTTTTATGACTGACAGTATTAGCAAAATTTTTGACATGGCCAAGGAAGAGAGGCTAAACAAATTTAATATGAAAGTGGCTTAATGAGGAGATAATGTCAGTAAAGTAAGTAAAGATAATGTAAGTAAAAGTTCTTAATATCCAGTAATGATTAATTGGAAAATAAGCCTCTAAAGTATTAGAAATTTTGACATGAAGTACAGATTTATTGATTATTCTAAAAGCAGAAATGGTCTTATTTATTATCACTGAATGTTCAGCATCTAGAACACAGTGGGTACATACTAATCTTGACATCTTGAATAATGTCATGTTAAATTTTTTCGACAGGAATTAGCACATTTAGGAAGCTACAAAATGAAGACAACTAATAATTTAACTGTTTCTTTTTTTTCCCCAAATATGTTTATTTTATTTTTTCAGTGTTACAAGATTGGTTGTTCATGCACCACACCCAGTGCTCCATGCAATACGTGCCCTTCTCAATACTCACCACCAGGCTCCCCCAACCCCCCACCCCCTCCCCTCCAAAACCCTCAATTTGTTGCTCAGAGTCCACAGTCTCTCCTGGTTCATCGCCCCCTCCAATTTCCCCCCATTCACCCTTCCCTTCCTTCTCACAATGCCCTCCATGATTTTCTTTATACTCCACACGTAAGTGAGACCATAAGATAATTGACTCTCTCCGCTTGACTTATTTCACTCCGCATAATCACTTCTAGTCCTGTCCACGTTGATAGAAAAGTTGGATATTCATCCTTTCTGATGGAGGCATAATATTCCATTGTATAGATGTACCAC
>CM052797.1:113527705-113546658 GCA_028533885.1 Nasua narica | reverse complement strand
GTGGAGTTTGAGGAGTTCTTTATAGATCTTAGATATCAGACCTTTGTCTCTAGTGTCATTTGCGAATATCTTCTCCATTCTGTGGGTTGCCTGTTTGTTTTGTTGACTGTTTCCTTCGCTGTGCAGAAGCTTTTTATCTTGATGAAGTCCCAAATCCTAAAATTTGTATGGAACCAGAAAAGACCCCGAATTGCTAAGGAAATGTTAAAAAGAAAAACAAAGCTGGGGGCATCACATTGCCTGATTTCAAACTTTACTACAAAGCTGTGATCACCAAGACAGCATGGGACTGGCACAAAAACAGACACATAGACCAGTGGAACAGAATAGAGAGCCCAGAGATGGACCTGCAACTCTATAGTCAAATAATCTTTGACGAAACGGGCGAAAATATCCAGTGGAAAAAAGACAGTCTCTTCAATAAATGGTGCTGGGAAAACTGGACAGCTATATGGAGAAGAATGAAACCTGACCATTCTCTTACACCATACACGAAGATAAACTAGAAATGGATAAAAGACCTCAACGTGAGGCAGGAATCTGTCAAAACCCTAGAGTAGAACATAGGCAGTAACCTCTTTGACATTAGCCACAGCAACTTCTTTCAGGACATGTCTCCAAAGGCAAAGGAAACAAAAGCGAAAATTTAACTGTTTTTATTAAAATTTTAATTTTACTTGTGACATATATAACTATAACGAAAAATATTCAGATTTTTGTTGTCAGTTTTTAAGGTTTAGATATTACAAACTTACAGCCTTTTTTTTCTTTTTAGGTAGAAAAAATTTGTTGGGCATCATGGACAAGTGTGCTTGGTTTATGCTGTGAGGGAATTTGGCCAGTAATTGGAGAAGTCACAGACATAACTGCCTCTTGCCTCACGAGTGACAAAATGGTCCTAGCTACTGGGGATGATTTGGGATTTGTGAAGTTATTTAGATATCCTGCTAAAGTATGTGTTTTTCTTTAACTCCCCTAATGATCATAATTATAAAAATGGTTAAGGTAATGCCCTTTCATAGTATTTCATTGTTGTAATATGAATATGACATATGTAATATGAAGAGTTTAGAATTATGTATACTATTTTTGACATATTTATAACTTTTATTTAGAAGTAGTCTTATAATTTATGATCCCGTGCCTTAAGTCATATTGTACAGTGTTTCTCAGTATTGAGTAATATCCCTTTTAGAAGAAACATTTCTTTTATCCCTAATATTAACTTAAGTAATTTTGGTATTCTTCTGATTCAATATATACCATTAATAGTAAACACAAACTCTTTATATTTACAGCTTTAAAGTTTAAAATGTTTCAACCATTAGGTCCAAAACACTATAAATACAATACCTATAAAATTAAAATAATTATTGATTAATTAAAAATAATTGATTCAATGTAATGAATGATGTTATTTTGCTAAAACTAGACTGCACAGACTTTGGAGTGCTATGTGCGCATGCTCTGGTGTGCTGTGTGATGATTGAATTCTCTTAGTGCTTTCCTCTATTCAAGGTACCAGAAAACATTATGCTTTCATTTAGCACAAAAATAAAATTCATATATCAAGTCCAGATACATTATTTTTTCATTATTTTCGCTGATTCAGATATACACTTAACCATTGAACGGTGTGGGAGTTAGGGATACCGACCCCTGCATAGTCAAAAATCCGCACATAACCATTGACTCACCAAAAACTTTACTAATAGCCTAGTGTTGACTGGAAACCTCACCAATAACATAAACAGTCAACACATATTTTGTATTTTGTATGTATTATATACTGTATTCTTATAATAAGCTAGAGAAAACAAAATGTTACTGCAAAAATAATATTATTATTATAAAAATAAGGAAGAGAAAATACATTTACAGTGCTATACTGTGTTTATCAAAAAATATCTGAGGGCGCCTGAGTGGCTCAGTGGGTTAAAGCCTCTGCCTTCGGCTTGGGACCGGATCTCAGGGTCCTGGGATCAAGCCCCACATTGGGCTCTCTGCTCAACAGGGAGCCTGCTTCTCCCTCTCTCTCTGCCTGCCTCTCTGCCTACTTGTGATCTCCCTCTCTCTCTCTCTCTCTCTCTCAAATAAATAAATAAAAATCTTTAAAATATATATATGGGGACACCTGGGTGGCTCAGTGGGTTAAAGCCTCCGCCTTCAGCTCTGGTCATGGTCTCAGGGTCCTGGGATAGAGCCCCGCATTGGGCTCTCTGCTCAGCAGGGAGCCTGCTTCCCTCTCTCTCTCTGCCTGTCTCTCTGCCTGCTTGTGATCTCTTTCTGTCAAATAAGTAAATAAAATCTTTAAAAAATAAAATAAAATAATATATATACACACACACACACACACACCTGCATATCAGTGGACCTGTGTAGTTTAAACTCGTGTTGTTCAAGGGTCAACTGTATATTATAATCTGGGATGAACATAAATTTGAAATGGGGCACTGAAATCATATTATGATATAGTTCTTAAGTAGCTGCTCATATTTGTATTTTTAGATCAGCATTGAAATGAAAACACAAGTTTAAAAATTCTCCTAGAGAACCAGGCACCTGAGGAAATAGTCCGTACAGCCCTGTTTTAGATGCGCTTAAGTGACAGAACCTTAATTGATAAGAATATATTCCAGTAAGGCATTTATTGTTCAGAAACTTCACTTCTAGCTTTCTGTGTGGTATAGATGCCTTAAGAATAGAGCCATTTTCAAGTAGTAACATTTCTTAAAGACTTTGAATTTTTTTTTTCATCTTTAGGGGAAATTTGGAAAATTTAAGAGGTATGTGGCCCATAGTACACATGTCACAAATGTTCGCTGGACTTATGATGATAGCATGTTGGTTACCTTAGGAGGTGCAGATATGTCTTTAATGGTTTGGACAAATGAAATGGAGGGCTATCAAGAAAAAAGGCCTTGTGATAGTGAAGAATCCGATACAGACTCAGAAGAAGATGGGGGTATGTCATTTTAAAATATTTTAATAAAAACAAATAATTTAGCACAACTGATTTAAACTACAGCAGTTAAACAAGTAATAATAATGTTTGAATAATTGTGGTTTTAGTCTTTGTGGTCTGTTTACCACCAAACGTGGGTTTTGTTTTTGTTTTGTTTTTTAGATTTTTAAAATTTATTTGACAGAGATCACAAGTAGGCAGAGAGGGAGGCAGAGAGAGAGGAGGAAGCAGGTTCCCACTGAGCAGAGAGCCCAACATGGTGCTCGATCCCAAGACCCTGAGATCATGACCTGAGCCAAAGGCAGAGGCTCAACTCACTGAGCCACCCAGGCGCCCCTACCAAACTTGGTTTTTTTTTCTTTTTTTTTTTTTCCCAAACTTGGTTTTATGTCTCAAAAATAAGACTGGCATATATTGATGACTTAAATATTCTTCATCTACAGATGTATGATAATCCTACTTTAAGTACTGTTAAAATAAGTTTTATGGTGGGATATCTGGGGGGCCCAGTCAGTTAAGTGTCTGCCTTCAGCTTGGGGTATGATCCCAGAGACCTGGGATCAGGCCCCACATTGGGCTTCCTGCTCAGCATGGAGTCTGCTTCTCCCTCTGCCTCTCCCCCAACTCATGCTCGCTCTGTCTCTCTCAAATAAAATCTTTAAAAATATTTTTATGGTATTGATCCTTATATTTTAAAATGATTTTTATCTTTTCCTAATATACAAATAATACCAGCTTATAATAGAAAAATTAGAAATGCATTTCACAATAAAAATAAACACAGCATCTGTAATTTGACAACTCAGAGGTAACTTCTGTTAACATTTTGAGGTATTTCCACAGGGGTATGTGCATTTATATACATTATTTTTTTTTAACAAAATGATATGTTGAATTTGTATTTTATAGGCTGTTATCTCTTAGTAATATTTTGAAAACATTGTTACATATCATTATTCTATATAATTTTTATTGGCTGTATATTATTTCATAATTTGGCTATAACACTTTTTAGCTTATTTTATATTGTTGAACATCCTTGTATCCAATTTATAGGATAATAATAAAACTCCTCAGTTATAACTTAGAGAGTAACTCTTATGTTTTGATGGCAGGCTATGACAGTGATGTTACAAGGGAGAATGAAGTCAGTTACACCATTAGAGCCTTATCAACAAATATACGCCCAATGTTTGGAGTCAAGCCTCATTTGCAACAAAAAGAACCCTCAGTTGATGAGAGGTAACAATCAAATTTAAAACTAGATGAAGAAAAATATATTGGCATTAAAATTGAATTTATTGTTTAACTGAATGAATTTTTGTAAATACTAAGTAGCAATGATACTCTTGGATTTTCCAGCTCCCAGCACCTCTTAGAAAACGCGTTTTTCCTTAAATACTTCTTGGGGGTGACGCTGTCTCTTGCAAGTAGTTTAGGGAATATACAAAGTGTCTGCAATTAAAGGAATATTATTTGCTAACTTTTATAAATAAATATGAGAGGGTTGTAGGAAATAATAAAATTTGGATCCAATACCAAGTATGTTTTAGGAAGCACCTGAGCAAAGATAGGATTAAATTTTGAAAGGCATTTTTATCCATGTGCCTTTAATCAAGGTTAGAAAATCACTATTTAAAATTTTTTCCAGGAGTGTCTGGATGGCTCAGATGGTTAAGCCTCTGCCGTCGGCTCAGATCATAGTCCCAGGGTCCTGGGATCGAGCCCCATGTCGGCTCTTGCTCCACAGGAAACCTGCTTCTCCCTCTCCCTCTGCTGTTCCCCTGCTTGTGCTCTCTCGTGTTGTCAAATAAATAAAATCTTAAAAAAAATAAAAATAAAAATTTTTCCAAGAGGCAAATTGAAGTATATCTTCCCATTAGAGAATGGGAATTACAGGTCTTTGGAAGCAGCACATCAGAAGTAAAAGCTATGCCCACAGCAATTTTATAAGAAAGAGAATTTTTTTAATAAAGCCTCTGAGTTAGATGACAGATTAAGAGAGGAATTGTGAACATCACGGGATGCTTTTAAAATTATTTGGGAATATGGAAGACAGTAAAGAGGTGTGTGAATCAGTGAATGACATGGACTTCAGAAGCGAAGAGTTTTTAAGAAATAATAAAGGAAAAATTATCCAGAAACTGCAGCAAGAAACCAAGGAGTGGGAGGTGGGAACAGCAGTGAACTCTTCTGTCCAAAGACGTGCTGAGGAAAACTTTGTTATGATAAGTTGGTAAGAATATTTGAGGGAAAAGTTAAAAATGAAAAGGAGTTCAGCCACATTGAAAAGAATTTGTGGAGAATTCGAGTGAATGTCTGTCTAGTCAGGATAGTGCTGAAGACGCCTGGGGCTCAGGTAGATAGAGATGACAGTACAAGAAAGCCCTGGCAGAGGGGTTTGAGTCTGCACTACGGGCTCCACGTTCAGGAGGAAGGATGAAACTGGAAGGGTGCGGTGCATGTTCCTGGTCGAGAAGGGGGATTTAGAGGGTCTCTGAGCGGATTAGCGACACACGTTCCCTTGGAAGTTCTGGGGGACTGTTAGTCATGATGTCTCCACAGCTCCTCTTCCAGGTGCCCACTTGCTGACGAGTACCCAAATAACAGCATTGCGTCACCTCTACAGATAGGGGATAGAGGGCAAATGTCCATTTTGTCATCAGATATAAAGAGAGTATTAAATTAGAGATATGTTTTGGGACACCTGGGTGGCTCAGTTGATTAAGTGTCTGCCTTCTGCTCAGTTCATGATCCCAGGGTTCAGGGATCGAGTCCCACATCAGACTTCTTTCTCAGCAGGGAGCCAGCTTCTCCCTCTTCCTCTGCCTGCCGCTCCCCCTGCTTGTGCTCTCTCTCTGACAAATAAATAAATAAAACCTTTTTAAAAATAATATAATAAAAATAAAGTATAAAATAAAATAAGAGAGATGTGTTAAGAAAGCTGAGTATGGGGCACCCAGGTGGTTCAGTGGGTTAAAGCCTCTGCCTTCAGCTCAGGTCATGATCTCAGGGTCATGGGATCCAGCCCTGCATTGGGCTCTCTGCTCAGCAGGGAGCCTGCTTCCTCCTCTCTCTCTGCCTGCCTCTCTGCCTACTTGTGATCTCTCTCTCTGTCAAATAAATAAATAAAAATCTTAAAAAAAAAAAAAAGAAAGCTGAGTATACCATAATCTAAATATCAAGATTCAAGGTTGAAGTGATCTGGTGGGAGGTAGTATATTACAGTGCAAAAGACATGGTTTTTGGAGTCAAATGGGTTAAAATATTAATTTTTATCATTTTGCTCTTGTGTCACCTTGAAAAACTATTTGTTGCCTCTAAGCCTCTGTTTCCTTAGAGGTTGAATGAGCCTTACAGTCACTAACTTACAGAGTATTTTATAAAATGAAATATAATGTATATAAAGAAATTAGTAAGTTTTTACCACTCCTCCCTGCAAATGAAATACAGAATCACCTGAGGGAAATAAAGTGAAACAGTTTCTGAAATTAAATATACAAAGTAGCAAACAATATCTATATATTAATCAGAGAAATACATGTAAGTTTGCAAATGTGGATGTTCCTAATGAGAATATGTGCAGTATAGTGCTTAAAGTTACTTAAATTATATCTCACAGGTAAAGAAAAGTGGAAAGTGTACTATAGGGAGGAAAGAACTCTAGATATTCCCATAAATTTTTTCCATTTATTTATTTTTTAAGAAAAATATCAGATAAATTAGGTATATCAGAAAATGTGGCCAAATTTTAATCTATAGGCTGTCAATTATGCTAAAACACTTAAAATTACTCCCTTATTAATGAAGTGACCCAAATTCTGACAGATGGAAGTATTTTTCTGCTCATGAAAAATGCTTGACGCTCTCATGGTTTTTGCTGTTAGCTTGCATTTCTTTATAGCTAAGATTTTCAAAATTATTTTTGAAATTATTTTGCATTTATTCTCAGTTTATTTTACAATTTCAGCTCTGCTGAATTCTTTTGAAAATGCTGAGGCCAGAATCCAAAATGGCCCAGAGTTAGGAGTCTTCATTTTCATAAAATGAGAGAATCAAAGGAGAAAAAAATGGAGATACTTCTTTTTACCAAATTTGCGTTTATTTGTGAGGCGATATAGTCTCTATAAATGTTTTTGTATTTTAAATAAAATATTGCTATCAAATATGAAAGATTTTATAAACAGTGAAAACAAATGTTTGTCAGACATCCGCTTAAAAGGTTTTGGATGACATTGGTAACTACTTGGTTGATACTTCCATGGGACCTTTTTTCCTGAATGACTATAATACTTTTATGTTTTTCTTTTTGTAGCATATCTTATATATTTAAAGTAGTTGTCAAACTTCCAGTATTTTTTAATAAAAATATTCAGAACAGTGGAGCATAAAATTTAGGCATTTTTGTATTTCCTTAGAATTCTGTTGCTATTTCCTTTTTTCTGTGTACTTAACTGCTGCATTTTAATCATCAATTATTCATCATCAGTGTTGCTTTTTTTCCCTTGTTCCTTTCGAAGGCAGGGGGTAGTAAGGTAAGTTTTATTAAATAAAATATTTTATTCCATTATTTATTCTTCTGTTTTGATCTTTATTTTAGGGTGTTGATTTTTTCCCTATAAAACATGGAACTATATTTATCAAGAAAAAATTAGAAAGTGAAATAAGTCTTACAGAAAAGTTGCATTTACTTGTGCAAGTATGTGGGTGCCGCTGAAATTATTCGTTATGATCATTTGGTTTTACAACAAATTCCAAACAGTTTTAGTTATTCCTTAAGTTTCAGAGGTTTATAAAAATAGCCACACATTTATCAGTGAAAAATTATGCAGTTTATAAGCCTGTTAGCTTCATTTAATGTACATTTAAACATTCATTTAAAAAATTAACATAGGGCAATGATGATACTTGTATGTTTAATAAAATGATGTGTGCATAAAAGGACTCTGTGGGACACTTTCACAGCTAGCTGTGGTGAGATGAGCATGTCCTCAGGCAGTTTCTGAAACTGGACAGTGTGGAAAAAGTGTTTTAGAAGTAAAAATAAGAATAGGTAAAAGCTGGGAGATAAGGATGAAAAAATAGATATGAGTACAGATTGCAGAAACTCAGATATAAGGCACTCCTTAATTTATTTGGTAAATAACAGAAATTCATTATTTGTTTTAAACAGGAGTGATATGTACAAAGATAGGAGTCTAGAGTGTGTTGTGACTTCTAAAAAGGCCCACAATATCTTAGACTATTTTAACAAAACATTCAGATCTAGCCTCAGATCTGAAGTGGCTTATTCAGGACTGATCCCTGCATTTTAAAGGGACACTGACAATGTACAGTGGGAGTCACTTGTCTGAAAACAAAGCTAAGTGGAGATAGAATCGTTGTCTTGGGTGTGAGTGACTTTCATGGACAAGTGACCTCCTTTTCTTAAGCAGTTTTCGTGAGAGCTTAGATGACCATTTGTCGTCAGTGCTACAGTTTCTAGACTTGTAAAGACAATTCCTGGTTTCATTGGAGGGTGAACAAAATGACTTTTGTGATCTCTTCCAATTCTCTTTGGTCACTATGTTTTTAAAAGGATTCTTTAAAGTTACCTCCTTTACTAGCAAAATCCCAAAGCTGGCCTGATCTTGAGTGACTCACTTTGCCTGCTGGTTTGGACCGGCTGACTGAGAGACCCTCCTGGGTCAGAGGAGGGGTTGCTTCGCTTCCTTAGACAGTTACCTTAATAGCATCTCCAGTATGACCAATTGTTACCATTTTAGTCCCACGCTTAAGAACAAAGATAAGCTTCAGTATTTTGTTTGAAATTCGGAGTACAATGTAGAAAAATAAGAACGGTATGATTTAAAGTTTACAAATAGGACATGTTCAATTCTCATTTTTCTATTTTCACCTTCTCTTGATTTCCTTGCCATTAATGGAGTAACTTTAGCCTTCTATGCAGTAACAAATAAAAACAATAGCCCTTTAATATATGCAGTATGTTTTACCTGCATTAAACTTGTAAAAATGTTTGATTACAGAAGTATTTTACTAGTGTTTTAAATTCAAATCTGTGTTGTAATCTCTTCCCTTTTTTATCTGCTGCTAAAAAGAGGTTCCAGGTAATACTCTCTCTTTGTTATACTTTATGAGACCAAACTTTGTATTTTTATCATCTTTCATTTTACCATTAATGAGCTGTGTTACTTGGTGTTCTTACCTCTATTAACAGTTTTCCACGTTTTTCTCCATTGAAATCAGTATCACTGAAAGGAATAGCATCTTAATTATTGGATTTCTGCTACATAAGTAATTGCTTTACCAAAACTTTATTTGTTCAACAAGGATAATTTTATAGTTGTGTAACTTTAAACAAAAAATATATGTTATTTTTAAAAAATTAAAATATACTTAACTGTTATACAGGTTTGCATGGGTAAAAGTCACCTGTTTGTTGTTTGGGTTACAGTTAAAGCTGTAACACAATAACAATGAATGAAGTTCACCAACAAAACTGACCTAGAGAAAAACCAAGGCTGCTATCATTCTTTAAAGTGGCCCTAAGGAGGGGCGCCTGGGTGGCTCAGTTGGTTAAGTGACAGACTCTTGATTTCGGCTCAGGTCATGATCTCAGGGTCATAAGATCAAGCCCCGTGTCAGAATGTGTGTGGAGGCCCTAAAAGAAACATTTTTAAATGTTAAATATTATAAATCAAATTAACATTTGTTACTTACGGACATTAAAATATATTTAAAAAGTTTCAAAACCAAACTTTCTGTAATAATTTGAAGAGTTCTTTATATATTCTTATAAGTGCATATAATTTTTATGTTGCCAGCCATGGTTATTTGCTTCTACATACTACTTCATGTCATGTATGAGTGTATGTACTTCTTTTATATTGCATATTCAAGATGGAGCACTTCATTCACTTTTATAGATGTGTAACCTGGAAATCCTTGTGAAAATGCAAATATGTTTTTATCATTTACTTTTATACACTTAATCACACGTTAGATTTTTTTTCCCCACAGCAAAGTCACTTCATGTCGTTTTCTGCTTTAGTTTTTACAAATCGAATATTAACTTAAAATTTGGAAGGGGGAGTTGATAGCATGATTGATTTAGATTCAGTGTTCAGGTTATTAAACATTTGAATAATGGTTATCTGAGATAAAAATAAAATGAAGTGGGTTTTTTTTAATTAAACGATTTTAGGAGAAAAGTCTCCACATTTTTTTTTTAGTTTGGGTGTAGTTGGCACACAAAGGTGCTTTAGCTTCAGATATGCAACATAGTGATTTAGCAAGTTTATACATTATGCTCTGCTCACTACAAGTATAGCCACCGTCTGTCCCCATACAATGCTATTGCAATATCATTCACTATATTCTTATGTTGTGCCTTTTGTTACTGTCTCTTATTCCATAACTGGAAGCCTGTATCTCCCATTACCCTTCACCTATTTTGCCCATCCCTATCCCTCCCCTCTGACAACCATCAGTTTGTTCTCTTAGTTATAGGTCTGATTCTGCTTTTTGTTTGTATGTTTTTTAATATTCCACATATGAGTGAAGTCCTATGGTATTTGTGTTTCTTAGTCTGACTTATTTCACTTAGCATAATACCCTGTAGGTCTGTCTGCGTTGTCACAAATGGTGAGATCTCATCCTTTTTAGTGGCCTTGTAATACTCATGTGCGTGTGTTCCTTCCTTATCCACTTGTGTATCACTGGACACAGGTTGCTTCCATATCTTGGCTATTGTAAATAACGCTGTGATAAACATAGGAGTGCATATATCTTTTTGAATTAGTGTATTCATTTTTAGAGGGTATTAAATATGCAACAGTGGATTGTATGGTATTTCTATTTTTAATTTTTTGAGGACCCTCTGGACTCTCTCCCCAAGTGGCTGTAGTATTTTACATTTCCACCAACAGTATCCAAGGATTCCTCTTTTTTCCATGTCCTCGCCAACATTTATTATTTGTCTTTTTTACTTTTTTACTTCATTCTAACAGGTGTAAGGTGATATTGGCATTTTGATTTACATTTCCCTGCTGATTAGTGTGATCTTGGACATTTTTTTATGTATCTATTGGCCATCTTTATGTCCTCTTTGGAAAAATGTCTATTCAAGGCCTCTGTTTTTTTAATCAGATTGGTTTTTTGGTTTTTGTTTTATTTTTGGTGTTGAGTTGTATAAACTCTTTATGTATTTTAGATATTAATCCCTTGTCAGATATATCATTTGCAATGTCTTCTCCCATTCAGTAAGTTGTCTTTTTTTTTTTTTTTTTGTAGATGGTTCCTTTTGCTGTGCAAAAGCCTTTTATTTTGGTATAGTCCCAAAATTTATTTTTGCTTTTGTTTCCCTTGCCTTAGGAGACATACCTAGAAAAATGTTGCTATGGCCGAAGGCAAAGCATTGATTGAAAATTGGTCCAGTTCTTTTACATGTAACTGGCTAGTTTCCCCAGCATCATTCATTGAAAAACTGTCTTTTCTCCATTGTATATTCTTGCCTCCTTTGTCATAGATTAATTGACATATAACCATGGGTTTATTTCTGGGTTTTTTATCCTGTTCCATTGATCTAGGTGTCTGTTTTTGTGCCAGTACCCTATTGTTTTAATTACTGTAGCTTTGTAATACAGTTTGAAATCTGTAATTGTGATACCTCCAGCTTTGTTTTTCTTTCTCAAGATCGCTTTGGCTATTTGGGGTCTTCTGTGGTTTCATACAAATTTTAGTATTATTCTAGTTTTGTGGAAAGTGCTCTTGGTATTTGGTAAGAATTGCTTTGAATCAGTAGATTTGGGTAGCATGGACATTTTAACAGTGCTTTCAGTTCATGAATATGGAATGTCTTTCCATTTGTTTGTGTCATCTTCAGTTTCTTTCATGAGTGTTTTAGAGTTTTCAGAGTCCTTCACTTGTTTGGTTGAGTTTATTCCTAAGCATTTTAAGAAACTCCACATTTAAGTAATTCAAAATGGGAACTCTGTACACCTAATGGAATATTATAAATAGATCTCGAATTGGTAGTGGAAACAGAGAAGAGGAGGTTAGATGTGACAGCTACTCTGTACGTGAAGTTGATGAATGTTTAATAAATAGAATAGAGAATAAGAGAACGAGTTGAAGGCAATAGTAAGTAATATAATTACCTTTTATAGAGTGTTGGATGACTTATAATGCTATGTAACTGTAAAATGTTTGCTTGACTTGACTTCAGTAGAGACTTCAGGGAGAAGGGAAGATAAAGGGCCTGGAGGAGCAAGTAATGAGTACAAATTTGAATTCAGACATAGTTTATGTTGCCAACAGTATAGAAAGTTCATAGAAATATTTTCAAAATTCAAGAAGAATGTATTCTTATATTCTTATACCTGCCATGTGCAAGATACTGTGGTAGACATTTTAGAGCAGTAATCCAGACTTTGTAATAATGCATCCCATCAAGAAGTTTTTGAGTATATTAAACTAACATTTGTATATTTATAAACAGTCTGCTCTTGTGCTATGTGTTATTTACATTATGAAACATACACCAAAGAAGTTAAAATAAAATGAAAAAAAGTTCTAATACCTTCTTTCTACTTTCTGGCTTTAAAAGATATCAAGATACAGAGGGCACGGTCTAGTGAGAACACAGATTGGGTTCAGTTTTGTCAGAGTGTGTCAGACATCTCTACCCAGTGGGCAGGTGAGGGGTGCTCAGCGAAGGCACCAGATGGTGGATGCCTCTCCTCATTCCCACTTTCCTATTTCAGGCCCCCCGTGAGCAGAGCCCCACCAAGGCCAGAAAAACTCCAGACGAACAATGTTGGCAAGAAAAAGAGACCAATAGAGGTAAGGAGAACCCATTCCCCAGTGTTGTGCTTTAAAATGTATTCAGAATTCATTCCCTTCTCTTCCCTTCCTGTAAGACAGCCAAATCTTGTCATTAGGTTTTATGAAAATAAACATACTAAATAATCTTTTTTTAAGATTTTGTTTTTATGTGTAAGCCTGATGATTCACAGTCATGTACCCTGGGGCAAATAATACATTACATGTTAAAAATAAAGATTTTGTTTTTAAGTAATCTGCACACCCACATGGGACTTGAACCCCAAGATGGAGTTACATGCTCTACTGACTGAGCCAGCCAGGTGCCCTGGAATAATCTTTTTTTGTTCAGTCATAAAATTCTGATTGCTTAATTATCAAGTCTGAGTTTTGGATTGATATGCTTTGTTTCTTTTTCTTTTGTATTAGTCTTTTTTTTTTTTTTTAGTTTTCTGTGAATAATACCCTGAATTGAACTCTCAGACAACTTGTAAATATAAATATATGTGAAAGATCTATGGCTTATAGAAGTGCAGGTCCCTTGGCAGTGTCTTATGCTTAGTGGTTTGAATTTATAAGTCAAAGTTTATATATATATGTGTATATATATATACACACACACATATACACATATATATGTATATACACACATATATATAAATAATGATGAACATTTAGAGATAAGGAATTGTAAAATGGTTTTATTATTGTTACAGGACCTTGTGTTGGAGCTTGTTTTTGGCTATCGAGGAAGAGACTGTAGGAATAATGTTCACTATCTAAATGACGGTGATGATATAATTTATCACACTGCATCTGTTGGAATTCTGCACAATGTTGCTACAGGTAGGAAACTGATTCTCCCACTTATTTCCCACTTATTTTTTTTAGAATTTTGTTATTTATAATCTTATATTTCTTTGTTAAAGCTATAAATAAATTGCATAAGTCCAGAATGTATTTCATACTATCGAATTTTCCAGTAATATTTCAAATAACCAAATTTATAGTCTTAAGAACATATAACACACCGGAAAAAGACATCATAATGTAAAGTACTCATAGGTCTCTATTAGAAGTGAAGGTTTACTATACGTTGAAACCATGTTTTATAATGAAACCATTTGTAACTTTATTTCTGCCAAATCTTAGCATGAAAGTGGATTATTTAGTGGTTATCTCTTCTAGGTAGTTATTAAAAGTAGCATGTTGGGTGAGTGACTGCTGGCGAGTATGGTGAAGTGAGCAGTGTTCTCAATGAGGACTTGGAAAGCCAAGGAAGATATTAAGAAAGCTGTTTCTCTGTGGCTCTCCTGTGATGCTTTGATTCATAGTGAGAAAATATTTCTTGATGTTTATTTAACTGGTTGGATTGTTGAAAAGCAAATAACGTTCTCTTATCACTTGATGACCAATGATGTATAATCCTACTAGTGACATTCACTATTTAATTTTGAATTATTTTCTTATATATAATTATAAACTTCATAAAGTCTAAAGTTGGAAGTAAAAATAGAGATTTTTTAGTTAAAACATTTCTGGCTTTTTCCCCTGATAGCTTTACTTTGTATAGGTAAAGAGTGGATTATGTGAGTCCTAAACCCCCATGCTTGTTCTGTATTAATCATTAATACGATAGTCCTGTTTTGGTTTCCTAAAGAAAAGGATTCACTAAGATCACACAGAAATCAGTGGTGATTTTCAGTTTAATAATTTGGGTCATTTAAAAAATACTTAGGTGATCCTCTTTGAGGCTTCACATATCCTTCAAGGAGAATAGAGAATAAAAAAGATGATCTAGAGGGTGCCTGGGTGGCTCAGTTGGTTAAGCGACCGCCTTCGGCTCAGGTCATGATCCCAGAGTCCTGGAATCGAGTCCCACATCAGGCTCCCGGCTCTGCGGGGAGTCTGCTTCTCCCTTTGACCTTGTCCCCTCTCATGCTCTCTCTCACTGTCTCTGTCTCAAATAAATAAAATCTTTAAAAAAAATTATAAAAAAAAAGATCTAGAAAGGAATATGTAAATACAGTTTCATGTTTATACTTGTAATTTTCTTTATTTTTAATTTTCTGATTTGTAATTAATCACCTTTCTACTGATGGGGTGGAGAGAGAGAGAGAAAGAGCAGAAGGGAGGCTAGGCGCCTCTCCATTTATCATTATTTGTCCTCTCCAGTTTGGGGTACATTACTATGTTTCCAGTCCAGGAAGTTTTGATCTGTTAGCTGATCTTCTTCAAACTTAGCCAGCAGCACATATAATTGCTGGTTTGTTGTCACTCAACTCTCAGCCCTGGGAAGTATGAAGTACATTTAACTTTGAAGAGAAGTTTTAAACTATTAGATCTGGTAAAGGTCATTCTTAAGTTGTTTTGTGTTGTTTTGCTTTTTGGAGGACCTAGTGTTGATGGCTCTCTGTAATCTGGACCTGACCTACAACCTATCATCCTGACCTTATTTCCCACCTCTCCATTGTACTTACACAAACTTACCTTTATTATGTCCTACATGATCATGTCTAAGGTCTCTTCACTGTCAGGGCTGCTAGATAAATCACATGACTTCTTTGATCAAAACTCTTGAGTATCACTGACTACAGAATAAATACAAAATTCAGTAGGCTGGCATTCAAAATCCTCTGTCATTCTATTTCCAATTTGCCTTTCCAGTCATATTTCTCAAATTTCTTCTTGACCTTACACTTCAACCAAATGAGCCATATATATGCATACTTAATACTTTCTGGTCTTTGAACCTTTGCTTAAAATATTTCTGTACCTAAAATGCCCTTCTCCACCCACCTTCACATTTACAAAGTGTGTCATGTTGGTCCAAGAGTGTCGTATGCCCACGATAAGAATAATTCCCATAGCCTTTGGATCTTTAACTCTTTTTTGGCACTAGTCTTTAGCCTTGTGTTACATGGTATATGCCTCTTGGGACTTTATCCAATTAAAGACTTCTGAGTCATTTTCCATCTTTATGATGATGTGCACACATTCGGTGCTTAAAAATATGTATTAAGTAAATTAGAGCAGTTCATTGTTCTGGATAAATGTATTAGGCTGTTATACCTTAAACTTTTCAGTTTTAATTCTCAAATTCTTTTTTTAATAGGGACTCAGAGTTTTTATCAGGAACATAATGATGATATACTGTGCCTCACTGTAAATCAGCATCCCAAATTTATCAACATAGTGGCAACTGGCCAAGTAGGTATGTTTCTATATTTTAAAAAGAAACAACTTTAAGTAATTGTATTGTTCAAATTAATTCAATATCCTAGAGAAAAAAGTAAAATATATTTGTGTATTGTTCAAAATGTATTTGTATATAAAACACACACTCAGTTTTACCATATTATTTGCTTCCAGGTACCTTCCTCTTACTTTGGTTATCTTGGAGCAGACAGTTCAGAATTAATAAACCATTTTATGATGATTGACATAGTTGGATTTAGTCCTTTAACAGAAATTTCTGATCAGCAAAAAGGTATAATATAGCATAGTAAGCAGAAAGGAAGAATTTGAGGAGAAAATGGTAAATAAGGGGAGCCAAGAAGTAACTAGACTGACAGGGGACAGCGTCTGGGGTAGTTGGGGTTGAGCTGGAAAGAAGAGAGAAGCCGAGTGACCGTGCTGGTAAATCCTCCTGCCTTTTTCTTTTCTTTGGCTTTGATCTAAGCTGTCAACTGTTTTTAAAACCACCTGTCTTCCTGTCTTCTTTTAACTCTTTAAAAAACTCAAAGGATATCACTCTGCAAGCAAATGGTGAGAAGATACCAGGTCTATTTAGAACATATTTACCAATCAATGATCACTATGAATACTACATAATAGATTTGGTCCATCAGAATTTTATACTCTGGTGTACTTTGTAGAAATGATTATGTCATTGGGATTATTGGATCTTAATGGGGCTCAGTTGCTAAGACAGCTTTCCAGGTGTCTTTTTCTTTTGGGTAGGATAATTTATGCTTTTAATATCTTCATTTTTCATACAAGTACTAAATTGACCGGTCAGAAACTTGACCTCTGAGTTGCTTAGTTCTACAGTTACACCACTTTAGTATACCTCCTTTCTGTAAATTTTTCTGGTTTTAATAAGAAGTAGACTGATACTTCATGCATTGCATACAAAAGATCCTAATCCTTGAGTCTAGGCCTTTTGTGCACTAGATTTTTAAAAATTCAAGTCTTATTTTTACTCTGCACAGAAAACAAGATCATGTTACCAGTTTGGTCATTAAAGCCTAGTTTCATGCCTCTTGGCATCTAGTTGAACTAAATTCATTTATTCAACAAACTTACTGAGCGTGTACCAGGCACAAGGTATTGTTCTAGGTGCTGGGGATCTAAGCAGCTTCCCAAAAAAAGACAAAATCTCTATTTAAATGGAATTTGCATACTGCGAATAGAATTCTAGAAAGTATGGTTCTTCCATTTCCCAGCCTTGCTCCTTCTTTTCTTTCCCTTTCTCTTCCCTTTTTAAGCAGCTTTGCTTAATATATTAGTCCTGTGGTTTTCTCTTTGATTAAGAAATGTTGTAGTCACAAATAGAATCTTTCATGAAATTTGTCCCTCTTCTCTCCCTTTTTTTATTGAGCTATAATTGACATGTAACATTATATTAGTTTCAGGTGCACAACTTAATGAGTCAATATTTGTAGTTGTTCCTTTTATTTTGAAAAGTACACTTTAGGGAAATGTGGAAGGGCTAATTATCTCTCCATCTCTATCTTTCCAAGCCCGAGTTCAGGCAGTACAGAGGTGAATTTGAGATCATATATGCAGCCCTATGCCTTGCCCCATGGTACCCTTCCACAGCATAGAGAAACTTTTTCTGATGGCTAATGAAGTATAAGATAGATTCAAGAGAAGACCAAAGAGTGAAGGACTTTTTCTCTTCTGAACCCAAAGAAAATGGAATGAGTAGTTACTTTGCCTGCCAAGCTTGTATGATACCTGCAAATAACAAAACACTGTCTAAAATGTTTATGGCTCTCTTTGTTAAAAATTGTATAGGCCATAAGGGAAATAGTTGCTTTTGTGGTATTTTAGCCAGTTACACTTGATCTTAGCCAAAAGGCCGAGAAGCGATTAGCCAGTTACATTCAAACTTTTTTTTTCCCTTGGCTAGAATCTTGGACTCTCAGGGCCAAGCAGAGATACATTAAAACTTGAGTCTATTAACAGAGCATTTTGTAAACCAAATTAAGATGTATCCAAAGATCGAATGGTCATATACATGAAATGTAAATATATATGTATAATTGAAATGAATGACTTCACTTACAGTTTACTCAGTTTAACATAATAAAATTCATTTTGCATATGATGCTTTATGATTTATGTTGTATAAAAATTATTTTGTGATAATTGAATTTTTATAAAGTTTGCTTTTAACTTATTTATGGATAATTATTTTTCTGCTGCTTTCCCATTGTAGGTGATTTAGCAGACATGTCAGGTAAGGAAAATTCATCACTTTCTCTTTTAGTTGTATTGTTTAGTAATGATAGCCCAAATTTTTATAGAGTTATTCAGTACTTGAGCCTATTTTGGATTTTTTTAATGAGAAATATATCATTCTAATGTCATGATACTGAACCCTATTGCAATAACAATAAGAATTATTTATTTTTTAATTTTTTATTAACATATAATGTATTATTTGCCCCAGGGTACATGTCTGTGAATCATCAGGCTTACACATTTCACAGCATTTGCCATAGCACATACCCTCCCCAATGTCCATAACCCTACCCACCCCACCTCCCATCCACCCTTAGTTTGTTTCGTGAGTTTAGGAGTCTCTTATGATTTGCCTCCTTCCCCATCCCATCTTGTTTCATTTCTCTTCCCCACCCCCCCATAATCCCCTGCCCTGCCTCCCGAATTCTTCCTATCAGAGCGATCATGTGATAATTGTCTTTCTCTGACTGACTTATTTCGCTTAGCATCATACCCTCTAGTTCCATCCACGTCTTTGCAAATGGCAAGATTTCGTTTCTCTTGATGGCTGCATAGTATTCCATTGTATATATATACCACATCTTCTTTATCCATTCATCTGTTGATGGACATCTAGGTTCTTTCCAGAGTTTGGCTATTGTGGACATTGCTGCTATAAACATTCGGGTGCATGTGACCCTTCGGATCACTACAT
>CM052797.1:113490392-113527205 GCA_028533885.1 Nasua narica | reverse complement strand
TCTTCCAATCCATGAGCATGGAACGTTTTTCCATTTCTTTGTGTCTTCCTCAATTTCTTTCATGAGCACTTTGTAGTTTTCTGAGTACAGATTCTTTGCGTCTTTGGTTAGGTTTATTCCTAGGTATCTAATGGTTTTGGGTGCAATTGTAAATGGAATCGACTCCTTAATTTCTCTTTCTTCTGTTTTGCTGTTGGTGTATAGGAATGCAACTGATTTCTGTGCATTAATTTTATATCCCGACACATGATTGAATTCCTGTATGAGTTCTGGCAGTCTTGGAGTGGAGTCTTTTGGGTTTTCCACATAAAGTATCATATCATCTGCAAAGAGTGAGAGTTTGACTTCTTCTTTGCCAATTTGGATGCCCAAGAATTGTTTATTTTTAAAACTAATATATTTTTACCTTTTTAGTGTGCCGGCACCATTGTAAGCACTTTACATGTATTAACTGTTCCTGCTAGGCATTAACTTGCCAGTATCATATAGCTGCTAAGAGTGCAGGTGGGAGTAAAATTAATCTTAAATATGAATCAGTAGATTGTATTACCTACAATACAATGATGTTTGTGCTACATCGTCATGGAGACGACACATGACCGCCCTGCTATCACTTCACACTGCTGCTTGGCACACTCCATGTGCAGCGATGCCCTCGTAATGTGGCAAGTTGCGAGCTACACCACAATATTGTATTTTGTTATGTAACCAGTTAAATAAGGCAAAAAAGGAAAGGGGACTTCGAAGGTCACACTTCTAAGGCACAGTGAGATGTGGATTATGCTGTTATCAAGTTACCTGGTAAAACATTGTATTTATCCTGCAGTGATGCTAGAGCTGGGCTAAAAGAATACAATATGTGGTAACATTTTCACACAAAACTTTATCACAGTATTCCCAGCTCACAGGAAACCAACAGTCGGAAAAATTAGAAAATTTAAAAGAATATGTGTGAGAATATCTCATCACAACAGAATTTCTTCCCAAAAATAAAACATAAAATGAGCTTGCAATCAGTTTCTGAATGGCTCATTTGTTAGTCAAGAGAAGATGTTTACTGACTGTGAGTTAATTAAATCATGTTTGATTGCAGCAAACATGTGTCCAGAGAAAATAAAGTTGTTTAAGACTATTAGCTTTTTGGCAAAAACTGTTGCTAAAAGAGTTGAGGACGTTGGGAACAGCCTCAGTAGTCAATTAAAAACAAGGTCCCAAAAAAGGCAAATAATCCTGAGTGGTTTCCCTTGGCCCCTGATGGATTGACAAATGTTGGCAGTTGCTCACTGGAGGAATCAGTGCCAACTCAGAAGTGACTGAAGAGTTGGCTTCTAAGAATAGTCTCCATGGAACAACTACAAAAGATAATATTGTCAGAGAGGTTAAGAAAACATCAATTTAGGACAATCTGAAGTGGAATCTGCTAAGATACTTGGTAACTGATGGTAAAAATATATGTGGAGCTGGGGGTCCCTGGGTGGCTTAGTGGGTTAAGCCTCTGACTTTGGCTCGGGTAATGATTTCAGAGTCCTGGGATCGAGCCCCACATCGGGCTCTCTGCTCGGCAGGGAGCCTGCTTCCCCCTCTCTCTCTGCCTACTTGTGATCCCTCTGTCAAATAAATAAATAAAATCTTTAAAATATATATATATATATGTGGAGCTGGAGCAGAGAAAGGGATAGTTGATTAAGTCGGTTAAGATAGTTGGTTAAAGCTGGTGAAAATTTAAGGTGTTTAAAGCCTACAGTTATTCACTGTGCCATTCATCAGGTACTTTGTGGAAAACATTTCAATGTATCATGTGTTATTGACAACCTCAGTTTGTCATTGAGAGTCAACAGTGAATGTCCTTTGTTCTCAGAGTTAACCCTCATCAGTTCCATGAATTTATTTTATTTTTTTTTAAAGATTTTATTTATTTGACAGAGAGAGAGAAAGAGATCAAGTAGGCAGAGAGGCAGAAGCAGGCTCCCTGCTGAGCAGAGAGCCCAAAGTGGGGCTCGATCCTAGGACCCTGAGATCATGATCTGAGCCGAAAGCAGAGGCTTTAACCCACTGAGCCACCCAGGCGCCCCCATGAGTTTATTTTAGAAGAAGAAGCTGAATATCCTGATTTGTCCTATCCATAGCAGTCCAGGGGGTTACCAGTAGTCATTATTGCAATTTTTGGAGCTCAGAACCAAGATGGAAATTTTTTGAATGAGAAAAGGAGTGCTGTCCATCTCTATTATGGAATACTGAATGGCCTTAGAAATTAGTTTTTGCTACAGACTTGATAATGTTTCTTAATGAATTCCACCTGAAATTACAAGGAAACTACAATCACAGTAATAACCTGCAGTAGGTGAAACTTACACCTACAGGAAGCTCATTGATGGAGACTAAAGTAGTAATTGCAAGTAACGCCAACCTGCATGATATGCTTCTCATGCTGTCAAATATTAGAACAAGAAATGAGAGTCCCATTTGTAGCAAATGTATTTTGGTCTCAAATACATTTTGGTCTCAAGTAGAAAATGTATTTGGTCTCAAATATAGTTCCAACAGCACTTTTCAGATCTTGATGCAAATGCAAAGAAAATGTCCACATTTCAAAAATTGGTTTAACTGAAACTGAAGAACTTAACCTAACCTTTCGTTTATGGTGATTATTCTGCAATGTAATACAAGCTAAAAGCCAGATAATCAAGACAAGACCCAAATAGAATGCTCTAAATGCTTTCCAAATTATTGATATGCTCAGTTAAGATCATGTGCTTATGAATTAATATTCAAATTTGTCAGTAACTAAGACGTTTTCAAGGTTGAAATGTATAAAATCACTACAGGCAAACATTTGCAATTGATTTTAATGATAAAGAACTCTGAACCTCATTTCAGTGACATGTTATCTCCAAAAAAGAATTTCAGTCTTCTCATTAGATCTATATTCATTTTACTCGGTGAATTTCATCAATAAAAATTTTATGGAAATTTACTTTTTCTTATTACACAAGTACCTGCATAATACCTTTAATTTTGTCTCTAGCCCTATATAGAAAAAGTTTGCAGACATCAGCTCCACAGGGAGACAGGCAATAAATAAGTAAACTTTTAAAACTAACATGATTTGAGGCGGTGATACAATAACAACAACATGATGTCAGTAAAACAAGGTGTTCGTTTTCTGAGGTGGTAACATTCAGCTATGCCAATAATAATACAAAAAAAAAGATAGTCAAGGGATGAACTGGGGACTCCAGGCTGAGGCCTGGTTTGGGAGTCCCAAGACCATCCATACATACGGTGACTCACTAGAAGGAATCACAGGGCTCGAAGATAGCTAGGGCTTACTTTCTTACAGTAATCGGCAAGGGGAAAAGACACACTAGGTAGAGTCTAAAGGCTCTGGGCACAGGCTTTCCATGTCTCCCTTACCACCCTTCCCTAGGGGCCCCACACAAATCTCCTTTACCAGCAGCAGATGCAGCAGCTTGAGAGCAGGGTTTTGTCCAGGGAAGCCCACTCCAGCCTAAAAGTCCAGGTTTTTTACTGGGGACTGGTCACATAGGCACAGACCAGCCACAACTACTGAAATACCCAGAAGAAAGCAGATGTTCAGCACCCCAGGTAGATAAAACAGCCTTAAATCAACATAGGGACCATTTCAAAAGTCAAGTCCTTACACACTTACAAGCAGGCCTTTCTAATGATAGTAACTTCAGGTTTATTTACGTTAACTCTTTCCTGTGCAGGCCATAAAGGTAAATTAAGAAACAGGAAGGTAAGTAGGGAGGAGTAAGGCCTCAGATGAACTTGGAGAAAGGGGTAGGAATCAGTTACACCGGGCTTTGCAGATCATGGAGACGAGTTTGGATACCTGCTAAGTGCAGAATCCATCATGGAGAGTGTGAAGCAAGGGAGGGAGGTGATCTAATTTATACTTTGAGAAAATCACTCTGTACTATTAAGGATATAGAGGGGAAAGAGATGTAATCAGAAAGTTAGGAGGCTATTGTAGTAGTCCAGCAAAAGGCATTTTTAACAGGGTGGTAGGAATAAAAATGGAGAGAACTAGACAAAGATGGGATGTATTTTGGAGGTGAAGCCAGTGGTCCTTTCTGAAGAATTGGTTGTGAGGGTGTGATAGAAAGCGAGGAACCAAGGCTGTTGATTTTTTGCTTGAGCAGCTGGCTCAGTGAGATGGGAGAGTACTTCCAGAGAAACAGTTGGACAGGAAGAAATTATTTACAGACATAAGGATTGAAGGGAAGGCAAGAAGACTGGTGGGTTTGGGGATGGGGAGTAAGGAAGCTCTATTTTCTTCATTTCAGTAGCTGAGAGTGAGGAGGTGGTGAGAAGGTAAGGGGTAAAATTTTGAAATTGTCACTTTGGAATGTGGGAGAGTAAATATATATTAGAAAATATGTGGTGTAATTACCAAACTTGAATAGATGTCTTCTGGGTAGACACTAAGGGGACATCTTTTGTCTGACAAAGCTTTTTCAGCGTACCCAAGACAGTGCTAAGAATTTGACATTTTGATCCTTAAGGGGATTCAAAGAGAATTCTCCACCCCTTCCCCAGCCCCCATCATAGTTACCATTTGTCACAATAGGCAGTTGTCCATTAAGTGACTTTAGTGGTCCTCCAAGTGCCCTCCATGACAGAATATAAGGAAGCTTATCAGCCCTAAGGTTGGTTGCATTTGGGGTCAGAAAAGGGCTGCCAGTACCAGTTAGAGGTACATGCTTCTTTGCATTCATTTAGTGGGGAAAAGGATAAAAACCCTTTTCACAACCATGAGCTAAAAATTCATGGTTCCTTCCTTTTAGTCTGAGTCCATTTAAGACCCAGAGCAAACTCTGTACTAAGAGGACACCTTGGGAATACCACGTGCTAACTACTAAATCTGGGTTACTGAACGAAATCACTCGGAGGTGGGGAGTGGGGAATGGAGCATGAGGGGTTGGGTGGAGGGGAGCTTATTACAAGGGCATTAGACTAATCAGTTGAGCAAGCACTGTCTTTTCCCTAGAATCACTTGCTCTACATAAAGGAGGAATGGATTCCTGTAGAGAAGTATAGTTTATTAAGAAGGAAGGAGGTAATGAATGGTGGGTATGCAGCAAAGAGCTGTCCACTGCAGAAACTGAAGAATGAACTAAAATCGGCATACTTAATGGCCCATGTTAAAATTTTGTTTTAAAATATAGTTTTTATTGTGCTGTACCCAAGGCAAAGTAGAGGACGGAGAAAGAATATCCTTTAAAATTTTGATCTTATGATATCCAATTAGTAATTGAAAGAGACCCTTATGATATGTCTATACTAGAGACTTAAAGAATGCTTATAGAAAGTCGGTGGGAGGGGCGCCTGGGTGGCTCAGTTGGTTAAGTGTCTACCTTTGGCTCAAGTCGTGATCTCGGAGTCCTGGGAGCGAGCCCCACATCAGGCTCCCTGCTCAGTGAGGAGTCTGCTGCTTTTTCTCCCTCTGTTCCTTCCCCCGCTTGTTTTTTTTCCTCTTTCTCAAATAATCTTAAAAAAAAAAAAAAGTGGGATTGATTTTCCAGAGGTAGCTTGATGTAACAGGAGAAGCAGGAATAGAAAAGGATTCTGAGGACAGCACACCTCTGTTGGCTCTGCCAGCTCTGAGGTGTGTGTGACTTAGGACTTGACTGACTTCATAGGAAAACACATCTGCCTGGAAGTGGGGCCCTCGATGTGTCCCCTGTAACAAGCCTGGCCCATGATAGGCACCTATTAGCTGGTGGCACGTAGGAAAGGGAGGAGTGAGAGCAGGATCTGTGTTATTCCAATATCATGAATGACCATTTTTGAATCATAAGAAAGTAAAATGTACTTAATGACCATGATTTAATCTTTCTTCAGTAAGTTAGAAAGGCCTTGAAAATTTGTAGTGTTTTAAATCTCAGATCCTGTTACCGTAAGTTCAGAACAGTCTGAATATGTAGTAATCCCATGACATGTTCATACCTATTTTAAGACACAAGTTGCAAGTATACATACACTCCTTACCGTCTCATGTAACTTGCTATGAAAGCTTGAAAAGCTCAGTAATTAAACTTAAGATTATTTGCTATCTAAACTTTAGATAAATGAGAGTCTTTGTAATTTGTGAGATATGAAATTTGGAGACAAAACTGATGTTTCTTGAAAATCCATTATCTACCTCTTTGCACTTAGGCAAATAAAGTAAGTATATGGATTGCTGAGAGGTGCTTTTTGTGAACATGTAAAAATGTTTTTATATTATAGAAGACCTATATAATATTTATTACTGGCAAGAAATTATAGACTGATCTACTAGTATATACTTTTTTTTCAAAATTTTATTTGAATTCTAGTTAACATACAGTGTAATATTGGTTTCAGGAGTAGTATTTAGTGATTCATCACTTACATACAACACCTAGTGCTCATCCCAACAAGTGCTCTCCTTAATACTCATCCCCCATTTAGCCCATCCCCCCACCTCCCCGCCCTCCATCAACCCTCAGTTTGTTCTCTGTCATTAAGAGTCTATTACGGTTTGCTTCCCTTCCCCCTCCCCCCACCCTTCCCAAATGTTCATCTGTTCTCTTTCTTAAATTCCACATAGGAGTGAAATCATAGGGTATTTATCTTTCTCCGACTGACATTTCACTAATACTCTCTAGCTTCATCCACAGCATTGCATCTGGCAGGATTTCATTCTTGTTGATGGCTGAGTTATATTCCATTGTGTAACTATACCACATCTGTATCCATTCATCAGTCGATGGACATTTGGGCTCTTTCCGTGGTTTTCGAAGCTACTGTTGATGCTGCTGTACTTATTAAGTTGCCAGTCCTTCGTATCCTTTGACTTTTATTGAATAAGAACATTTTAGTTTTAGTGCAGTACTTAAGTTTATTATGTTCAGTTTTTCACACATAAATACCCTAAATTTGTTTGAGAGAGAGAATGTGCATGCACAAGCAGAGGGAAGGCAAGAGGGAGAGGGTTCCCAACTGACCCCGTGCTGGTGTGGAGCCTGGCACAGGGTTCGAGCGCATGACCCTGAGATAGTGACCCAAGCTGAAATCAAGAACCAGATACTTAACTGATTGGGCCACCCAGGCGCCCCTATATGGTATACTTTTAAGTCTATTTCCATGCAGTTTTGATTTTTTACAGTTGCATAAATCTTTGAGCGATTTTTATTTAATGATCTCAGATCCCTGGTTTAATATATTTTAATTACTTTGAAGAACTGTCAGATTTATCAATGTATAACTATAAATTGCAAATGGGATACAGTATAGTCTAAATTTATCAGAATGTTTTCTTTGGAAACCAACATGTCTCTATTTTTACAATATTTGAAACAAATGCACTTTAGTATTTTGCTTATTTTACTAAAAGTACTTATGTTCTGGGGCACCTGGGTGGCTGTTAAGTTTCTGCCTTCAGCTCAGGTCATGATCCTGGGGTCCTGCAATCAAGCCCTGTGTCAGGCCCTCTGCTCAGCAGGGAGTCTGCTTCTCCCTCTCCTTCTGTGCTTTCTCTCTCTCTCAAATAAATAAATAAAATCTTTAAAAATATATATAAGTACTTACGTTCTGAAACTGAATTAGTTGCCAAATTGACTTATCTATTCATTTTTATAGGCTGCAGTTCATGAAGAAAATACAAAGCCCTGATTTTTTGACCTAGAAAATACAAAGAACTGGGAAAAAAATTTTTAAACAGCACAAATGGGTTACACAAGATAAATAATTTTTAAAAAGATTAGCAGTCTTGGGGTGCCTGGTGGAACATGCGACTCTCGGTCTCAGAGTTGTGAGTTCACGTCCCACGTTGGGTGTAGAGATTACTTAAAAATAAAATCTTGGGGTGCTTGACTTGCTCGGTTGGTAGAATATGCGATTCTTGATCTTGGGGTCATGAGTTCAACCCCACGTTGGGTGTAGAGCCTACTAAAACATTTTTTTTAATTTAAAAAGAAATAGTGAAAAATAAATAAAATAAATAAAAATAAAAGATAAGCAGTTTTATTTTTGCCCTGAAATCCTATTCAGAAAAACAACACTGTCTTATAAAATAATAGAAACTTAGCTTTTTACCAAATATCTGTCTATACGGTTGAAAATTTCTTTTGAGATCTATTCAGGTGCCTTTCTCAATTGATGCTTGCTTTTCATCTCTCCTTCACATAACGTAAGATATTGAATAACATTAGTAACTAATACTCAGTAACAAAGATAGCATCAAAATAACTGAATATAATCTGATATTTAATTATTATATAATATGTGTATATTTCTCCACATAATTACATAAAGATGTAACACACGCCTGGGGCGCCTGGGTGACTCAGTCTGTTAAATGTCTGCCTTCGGCTCAGGTCATGGTCCCAGGGTCCTGGGATTGAGCCCCGCATCGAGCTCTGCCTCAGGCTTCTGCTCCGCAGGGAACCTGCTTCTCCCTATCCAGCTCCCCCTGTTTGTGCTCACACACTCTCTCTCTCTTTCCACCCCCTCTGTCAAATAAACAAACAAAATCTTTTAAAAAAAATGTAACACGTATCTAAAATATGCATTATTTTTGACTAGTTTAAAGCTTGTGATTGCCGAATTTTCTTGTCTAATGTTATTTTTTTAAAAATGCAATTCAAACTGTTGCCTGAAGAAGTATTCTGCATGTTTTTCTTTTCCTTCCTCTTTCCTTTTCTCTCTTTACTTTTACTACAATTTTTAAATTGAGGTGCAGTTGACACACCGTTAAGTGAGTCTCAGGTGTCCAGTGTTGTGACTGGACAAGTGTGGGGATTCTGCTGTGCTCACCAAGAGTGTGGCCGCCATCCGTGACCATGCGTGCGAGGCCATCACTGTTCCCCGCGGCGTATTGATATCTCCTGCTCCCTCTCCCCCAGCTTGTCCATCCCCCGCCACCTCCCCTTTGGCAACCATCAGCTCTTTGTATTTATGAGTGTTTCTTTTTTTTCTTTTTTTTTTTTTTAATTTAGTCTTAGTTTTGAGCTATTTTTTTATTAAGTACACAGCCTTACTTTGGCACATACTTTTCCATGTTTCAGAAAATACACATCAGCTATAGAAATGGAAACATTAGCAGTAGGCATATTATAACTTGTGGATTTTATCTTTATTTAGCTACAGCTCCTTCCATCCACATCTGGGATGCAGTGAACAAGCAGACTTTATCTATCCTGAGATGCTACCATTCAAAGGGGGTGTGTTCAGTCAGCTTCAGTGCTACTGGGAAACTCCTGCTGTCTGTGGGGCTGGACCCTGAACATACTATTACTATTTGGAGATGGCAGGAAGGTAGGGTTCTTTTTCCTTTTGTAATTAAAAAAAAAAATCCCAAGAATACTAGGGTAATATGAATTCTCTAGTATTTGCCTTAGTGATGGAAATCATTTTTCATTTTAGCTCTATACAGTATACAGTTGGTATGTTCCACTTTAAAAACTCAGTGAAAAACGCACAAAACATAAATTAATGAAAGTTATTAATCCTATATATGATTCGCTGCCCTTTCCTTTCAGTAAGAAACCATATGTAAGTCTCTTTGCCAATTAGTATGTGATTGGTTATGGAGGATCTTAGTCAAGAATGGAAACGAAGTATATTGTGTAAGTGACAATGGCCATCAAAAGGGTAATATTACTTATACTTTAGACAAAAGTTTTGTATAGTTTATATATAGCTGCTATAAAAAGTTCACAGAGCTACACAGAAGAAAGTAAGCTGTGATTTCTAAAATCCAGAATGGCCCTTCAGTGATAACAAAGCTCCCGTTAATACACGTTTCCCTTGAGAAAATATGTCCGAAGGACTCTCCACAGGTCCTGTGATTGCTAGGTAGCCCCGTGCAAGCGGCACGCTGCCTCATAAGTATTTGGTTTTGGAACTATATATTTTGAACAACTGATCGTGTAAAAATTAGTTTCTTATACTAACCAGGTTACTTTTGTTGTCCTGTCAGGTACCAAAATTGCCAGCAGAGCTGGTCACAACCAACGTATTTTTGTGGCCGAATTCCGACCGGATTCAGATTCCCAGTTTGTCTCTGTGGGAGTCAAACACGTGAAGTTCTGGACACTGGCAGGAAGGGCTCTTCTTAGCAAAAAAGGGCTCCTGAGCACAGTGGAAGATGCCCGGATGCAGACCATGCTTGCTGTTGCATTTGGTGCAGTATGTCTCTTAAAATGCGTGTGCTAGTGTATCTCGGAATTACAGAAATTGGACTACTTTGAGTTTTCCTACTTTAGATAGATAAGCCGCCATAACTTTCTATGGCATTGTGACCCACTAATCATTACATATGTCCTGGTCATGCATACATTTCCCCTTTCAGAGTCTGATACTTTCAGAAATCAGGGAGTGGGAAAGAAAATTAATGAGGGTGAAGGATTATAATGAAACATTTGAGTCCTGAGGCTATTGCCATTCTTAAAAGCTTTCGATAATTTTGTCATTGTCGTCCTAAAACTCCTAAAATTTCTGTCCTCCTGGTTGTTCCTCATAATCCAGAATACAGAAAGATGAATCAAGAAATGTGATTTTCTACTATTTGAGTGGTACTGGGGTTTAGGATTTCCTTTGCTTTCTCTCATTGTAACTCACTGCTCAGCACATAGTTGGAAGTGCTCTGGGCCAGTGCCGCTCACTCCGCTGACTCGGCGCTGAGGAGAAAGGAGAGCACAATTCCTGGCCTTCACAGAGTGTTCTAGAGAGCCATTCCCGCCCCTCCCCGTCTCATCTGGGCTGGCGGCTCACAATCCACACCTCTTTCCTTTAATACACAGTACCCTGCCCAGGCTTTTTAAATCCTTGAGTGCGTCAAAAACCGAAGTGGATTTCCTTACTAACGTGTTTATGTAGGTATGTAATGTGAAGAAAATCATACTTTTAGAAACTTTAAGCACGTGTTTTTGAGAAAAAGACCATTGTAAATGTTGGTTGTACCATGCCAGATTTCCATTAACCATTTTGGGCCTTCATTATGTAAGACCAGTAATTACTTTCTAGAAAAAAAATTCACACATTCAGATGGTTCTGGCATTTAATTTATCCGTGTAGATTAACTTTCTTCATGTATAAAATTTCTTATGTAGCCAGTTGCCCATGCCCGATAGAAAGTAAACTTGAAGACTAAAATATTTGTTATAATTGGCGGATGTTTGAAGCAACAGTGCGATCAGAGTGTTTTGTTACATAGTGAGATGGGTTTGATGTCCTTTTTGAACTTCCACTTTGCTGAGGGGCTGTAAAAGCAAGGGAGGTAAAATACTGGTTTCTATACCTGAAGCATTCACATTCTTTTTTTTTTTTTTTAAGATCTTATTTATTTGTCAGAGAGAGAGAGAGAGGGAGAGAGAGCACAAGCGGGCAGAGTGGCAGGCAGAGGCAGAGGGAGAAGCAGGCTCCCTGCTGAGCAAGGAGCCCAATGTGGGACTCGATCCCAGGACCCTGGGATCATGACCCGAGCCAAAGGCAGCAGCTTAACCAACTGAGCCACCTAGGCGTCACATTCTAATTGCAGATAAGACAGGGATTGATGATGCTTCTAGATGATAAATATAATTATTGTTATCCATATATAAGGTACAGAGAAAATGTGTAAATGCTGAGGGATTTGGAGTCACATTAAAGTGTTGATGGGAGCGGCGCCTAGCTGGCTCCGTCCAGGGAGCGGGCGACTCTTGATCTCCCCGTCAGGAGTTTGAGCTGCACGTTGGGGGTAGAGAGGACTTAAAAAAATTGTTGTAGGGAAATTAACATACTAACCATATAGTATTCTCAGAAAGATTAAAGAAAATATTTGTTTTGTTGTAATTCAAAATTAATTTTCCTACCGGTTCTCTCCATATTGTTTCTGGTGAAAGATCTCCAAAAGTGAAGCTAAAATGGATGAAAATAGCACATGATACAGAATTTAATTTTTTCCAGTCTTCACATAAATGAAGTAGGATTGCAATTTTCAGAGTGATCTAAAGTGCTATTACTTTTGGTACCTTACCAAATTTATCTTATTTTGTATCGCATCGACTTTGCTATTTTGATTTTAAGAAGTCATGGCAAACATTAATTTCATATATGACTTCATGAGTTAGTGAAACCTAAAACTTCCCACAGCTTTGCTCTATTTACAAATCCTATACATAGTTTTACTTTCTGTGACAAAATACCAATCTAGTGAAAAGTTATTTTCACTTCCTGTTCCTACTTTTCTTTTACTCTCAGTGACTAATGACCTCAAATTATCTCTCGGGCAGCTAAGAGATATAAAGGGAAGCAGCCCGAAGGGAAGATATAAACCAGAATGATAATATTTTAAAAATGGAAGAGACTGGGGAGCCTGAACTCCCTCATTTTACACGTGAAAAAGTGGATCCTTCTAGAGGTTATGAGTCTTGTCCGAGATCAGCCCAGTGAACGTGCCGCAGAGCCGCGCAGCAGGCCCTGACAGAGCCATGAGGGTTTTCTGGCCCCGGGCGCATGGTCCCCCCCTTCCCTGCTGGGTCGAGTGGGAGGGAGGCCACACTGACCGTAGAGAATTGCATCTGTTTCATCTCTATTTGAACTTTTGATGAGTTTATCTCCCCCTTCCCCACTCCTTTTCAGAATAACTTGACGTTTACAGGTACCATCAGTGGAGATGTCTGTGTGTGGAAAGATCACATACTGTGTAGAATCGTGGCCAGAGCTCACAACGGGCCCGTGTTCGCCATGTACACCACGCTGCGGGACGGCCTTATTGTGACCGGCGGCAAGGAAAGGCCGTGAGTCCTCCCGTGCATGGCCTCACTGCGTGTCTGTGCTTCGGGGTTGGCCTGGGGTTTGCAGTTCATTATTCTAGTTCTTTCTAGACTATCCTCTCTGCACTCCCTCCTCCTGTGCTTCACCATTATTGCCTCTTACGTGCCTTCTTGTTGATTCTTAAGTCCTGGTCTTTAAAGCCACTTGCAGCTTTTTTTTCCACGCTGTAGAGAAGCCTAGACCCCAGCAATCGGGTGAGAATTTCTTTGAGGTAGTTGTGAGGCAGGCAGAAAAGTGATTTTCGTCATGTGTGTATCCTGTGTACGTAGTGCTGGGTCAGAGGGGACCCCCGGGAGAATCTCCACCCTCACACCCAGGAGGCACCTGGGCTGCCTGCTCTCTTCTTTGTCCAGACGGACACTTGCCGTCTCCACTGAAGATGAGAGGATGCTGGAAACAAACTGCCTTGTTTGCTTTTCCTTGAGGCAAATTTGTGACATAAAATTATGTCATACAAGGCTTCAAAATTTAAGTCTAAGGAAAGGCCTTTTTCTGAGTGCTTTGAAAACCTCCCAGAAGCCAGATACTTAGATTTGATTTTCTGCCAACATATTCATGTGGAAATGCAGTGTTCACATGTCCAAGAAGTACGTTTTCAGAAAGGATTGAGAGAAGCCATGCATATGAAACACAAATGCAGTAGCTTTTTTGTCTTTCACATGAAGGAAGACCATTATCGTTCATGGGCATGTTTTTGTCCTAAGACAAGCAGTTCATCTCACAGAAAATAAAATTCTACATTTTCAGTTTCCCAAGTGAAAACCCACAAATGGGCTATATTGTCTTTTCCACTCTGATGCTGGGGTTTCCCGCCCGCCGCACACTGCGCACGCTTCTGCTCGCGGGCAGCCGCCGAGTGCTCTCAGCTGAGTGGTTTCATCACAGTAGGAAAGAAGGTGCTTCCCTTTGCGCCCTTACGAATGTCCCCAGCATAGGATCTGTAACCCTATCATTTTACCATTAATAAGCATTATACACATTTCCTTCATCAAGAAGATACATAATAGAGGGCGTGGGAGCTAAATTATGCTTATGTCAGAAAAATGAAGTAAAAGTAAAGTAAAATCTGCTTAAACTGAAAGAAGTACTGCGTATCTTAAAATTGCTGTAGAAAGTTACTATCGGGGCCTTTTTTTTTTTTTTTTTTACTATTCTGCTTATTTGGTATTTATTACAAAAATTGTTTGGAATAGCTAATAACAAATGCTTGTTTTGGTTTGGGTTCTTAGGTCAAAAGAAGGAGGAGCAGTCAAACTGTGGGATCAGGAGCTGAGGCGATGCCGCGCCTTCAGGCTCGAGACCGGACAGGCCACCGACTGCGTCCGTTCCGTGTGCAGAGGCAAAGTAAGCTGTTCCGCAAAGTAGAGGGCAGTTCTTCGTGGGGTTCTCTCACCCTCTGGAACCTGAGGAATGAGAGAAAAGAGGAGTCCGCTTGCCGGCTGCGCTCTGCCTCCCGTTGCCGGTGCGGGCCAGCCAGAGGACAGGGCGTGGCTCCTCGGTCCCCGGCCTCAAGGTCGACCTCTGTATGTTCTTGAATCTGCTAGTTCAGCTGTGGCGGGCAGAAGGGAAGTTTCTTGCCAGTCGACTCATTTTGATTAGAGCAGCTTTTTTTTTTTTTAAAGTACACTCCCCTGCAACGTGGGCTTAAACTCATGACCCTAACATCAAGAGTCGTTCACTCTCCCAACTGAGCCAGCCAGGTGCCCCATCATTTGTTTGGTTTTTTTTTAAACGTCCATTCCCATAAAAAATATTGACCGCGCATGACCTTGCAATAAGTGTATTTATTTATAAGTCATACACGTGTATTATTCTCAGCCCATGTATCTATTGGTTAAACTTACCTTTATTTGTACTTCCCTTTTAACTAAAATCCAGTACTTTCTTCCTATATCCCAGTGCACTTACACCTTGGATATCTTCAGATTAAAATAGAGGCCCCGGGGCGCCTGGGTGGCTCAGCAGGTTAAAGCCTCTGCCTTCGGCTCAGGTCATGGTCTCAAGCCCAGCATGGGGCTCTCTGCTCGGCGGGGAGCGCCCCCCCCCCGCCCCCGCCTGCCTCTCTGCCTACTTGTGATATCTCTCTCCCTCTGTCAAATAAATAAAATCTTTCAAAAATTTTTAAAAAAAAGACGCCAAGTTCGAACTTTGGCAAAGCCAGGTGCTGGGACACTAGAGCACACTTCTGTTCTTTAGCACGGACTCCGCCAGGCAGCCCGGCCCCGTGCTCCGGCAGATGTGCCTCTGGCCAAAGAAAACCGCAAGAGCTAAGGCCTGGCTTGCTCCTAGAGTGCTCACAGCAGAAAGTTCTCTGAAAGGAGGTCAGTAGGGTCCCTCTTAAGTTATTGAAAGTAACTTGTATTACATTAAATGCAGTGGTCCCATTTGTGTTTTAGGGTAAGATCCTAGTTGGGACAAGGAATGCGGAGATCATCGAAGTTGGAGAGAAAAATGCAGCATGTAATATTTTAGTTAATGGCCATGTGGATGGACCGATATGGGGACTGGTGACACATCCTTCCCGGGATTTTTTCCTTTCTGCTGCAGAAGATGGGACAGTGAGACTCTGGGATATTGCTGATAAAGTAGGTAGTTTTCTTTCTTAAAGTTAGAATTTCTAAGGACAGTGGAAGTCCTAAATTACTAGCACTTAAATAACTATTTGAGAATTATATTGAGAATTTTGAAAAGAAATTGGTTTACTTTAAATAAATGAAATAAGTACCCTATTTAATGTAGTTCTCTATGACTCTTGGTTCTTATGCAGAAGATGTTAAACAAAGTGAATTTGGGACATGCTGCTCGTACCGTGTGTTACAGCCCTGAAGGGGATATGGTGGCTATTGGAATGAAAAATGGAGAATTTATTATTTTACTGGTGAGCTCTCTAAAAATATGGGGAAAGAAGAGAGACAGACGATGTGCAGTCCATGATATCAGGTTAGTCAACAAGTGGAACAATTTTTAGTATGTATATTCTTAAATGACCCAGGTTACACTTGGAAACAGGTCCTTAGCGCCTGTAGCAGTTAATGACATCACAAATCGTGTGCTGAAATGTGGCCGTGTACACCAGCCGCGGTGCCTTCCAACAGCACATGCTCGGGGAATGTTTGACTAGTTCCACACTGGATGCGTCCAGCAAGCTGATTCGTCCAAGAATTATGTCCCACTGTACAGAAGAGAGCCATCTGTCCTTCCTAAGTTGTCAGCCTGGAGAACCAAAGTTATAACCCCTCATCTCAATTGAATCTATAGTCACTCAGCTAATCAGTGTTCATCAGGGCACCTGGGGGGCTCAGTCAGTTAAGCGCCTGCCTTTGGCTCAGGTCATGATCTCAGGGTCCTGGGATCGAGCCCCGTGTTGGGGCTCCCTGCTCAGCAGGGAGTCTGCTTCTCCCTCTTCCTCTGCTGCTCCTCTCTCAAATAATTAAAAACTAATACTCATCAAACATCTGTGCCCCAGAATCTGAATTAAACTTTAAACTTCTTGAACTTTTACATTCCAGTGTGTAAGCTTATTTCGACAATGGATACCACTTACTGAGCACTTCTGTGTGATCAAGATTTTTGAATCCAGTTGTTAAAAGCTTACATTCTTTTCATTAATAAAACCCTTTTACACATGAAACCTTCCTCAGAATTTCAATATATAAACTTCCGGCAGGCCCATTTTCCTCAAGAACTTCGAGTGAGTTGTACCATACTATTTCCCATGACCACTAGGCACGTATTTATCTCTTAAGATAACTTCTAAACTTCAGGTAGTGTCACTTCATCTGATAACCTGAGGCAAATTAATCTGGTCTGTGATTTGCGCTGTGAAGATAGCATGTTTCCAGATGAAAAAATCCTATCTTGGTAAATTTGGTGTATTATATAACCTAGAGAGTTATGTGTATGTTAGTGGCTTTTTCAAAACTTAGATCTTTTTAAAGGAATCAGCAGATGAAAAATCAGGAGCCACTTAAAACTGTAGTAAAAATATAAGCTGTTTCATGTAACACAAATATATCTCAATAGACACCATCAGCTGTGTCTACTGGGTAAATCTACTTGAGGCCAGACCACACACTTATTTTTGAGCGGTAGAAAGCAAGTCACTGGTCTTAAATGTTTATATAACTTCATGTGGTCTAATGTGTTTTTCACGTTTTATTACCTCTCCAGATTTAGTCCAGATTCCCGGTTTCTGGCAGTGGGTTCTAGTGAGAACTCAGTGGATTTTTATGACCTAACGTTGGGCCCCACCCTTAACAGAATCAGCTACTGCAGAGACATTCCCAGCTTTGTCATGCAAATGGACTTCTCAGCAGATAGCCAGTATCTCCAGGTATGGTACCAATACCGTAAAAGCCAGTTTACAGCAGCCGTTCGAACACTGTTTGTGGATGCATTTAAAACTGAGTTTTAGGGGCGCCTGGCTGGCTTAGTCAGCAGAGCATATGACTCTTAATCTCGGAGTTGTGAGTTCGAGCCCCACAATGGACGATAACTGAAAAACTCCTGAGTTCCAGAGGTTCTGAACTCTTGCCTTTACTCTTCACTGTTTCTGCATTATCCTATTACCAGTCTTCTCCATTTTTTTCTAACAGACTTTTGTAGTCATGGTTAATGTTAGAAAGGCAAATCAAATAGTGCACTTTGCTAGTATCCTATAGCCTTCTGATGTGTCTCACATAATGGAATTCTTGTCCCATTTTAATACGATGCAAGGTCTCCACTGGTTGCTATAAACGACATGTCTATGAAGTGCCTTCAGGAAAACCTGTAACGGATCAGGCCGCCATGGATAGGATCACTTGGGCCACATGGACTAGGTGAGAACGATTGAAGGTCAGCCAGGAAAACTGGAAAATCCTATTGCTCAACAGTTAGAGCCATTCCACTAAGGAACAGTAGTTGAGTTTTACATTTGTTACCGTATCTTGAATTCTTCCTAAGAGGACGATGACAGGTTCATGCTGTTCCTATTCATTGACCATAGTCCCATGCTTTATCTAGGTTAAAAGCCTTTAAAGACGCCCTGGTATTTTCCTTAAGACAGTAGGTTTAATAACAAGCAGTAAAACCACATCCTGGGTACTATTAAGCAATTGTATTATTTATCTAAAGGAATGCTATCTTGCAGTTATTAGAAATGGAACCTTATAAATTTGCTGTGTAACAGGTAACCATGAGTAGTCATCTTTTTTAATCCATTAAATTCCTAAAGCATAAGCATCTCTTAAAGTAACATAATTAGGGGCGCCTGGGATCGAGCCCACATCGGGCTCTCTGCTCAGCAGGGACCCTGCTTCCCCTTCTCTCTCTGCCTACTTGTGATCTCCGTCAAATAAACTCTTTAAAATAAAATAAAGTAACATAATTAAGTAGAGATTAATTATCAAAAAACCTTTTCAGGGTGGTACATCTGTTTGCTATGGTGGATTTTCTTTTATTCCTTTCCTCTAGTATTCTAGGAGATGAAGTTATGGGAATCTGGTCCAGACACACTGAGAAAGCCAATGTCAACTGTGCCTGCGTATCTCATTCAGGAATCAGCCTTGTAACAGGAGATGACTTTGGCATGGTTAAGTTATTTGACTTCCCATGTCCTGAAAAATTTGTAAGTTTCTGGTTTTGGTTTTTTATGTAGTTTTACCAGCAATTTAGACATCTGATTATTAGTACTTCTTCCCCCATAATGTAATACCTAAATACATTACCGTCTTCTGATTTGGAAACATTTTTTATGTTCCTGAAATTTTTTTAACACTTACTAAATCCCTTACTCTGAAGTAAAAGCTTTTAGAAATCATCTCCCCATGTCCCAAGTAACACGATCTCTGTATCCTAATAAAGCTGTGATTAGCCTTTTTATCAAACCTTTACTCACTTACGAAGTTTCAAATGCTTTTTCTCAGATAAAAAATGTTCAGAGTATCTGGAGACATCGGACTGCCCGAATAACCTGGTGTGGGTTAGGTGCAGATCCATCAACTAACATTAGAAGTGCTGGCTGTGGTCCAAACTGCCCGCCTCTCTTCACAGCCCCGGAAAAGACATTCCAACATCCTGAGCTTTTTCTTTGTTTTTCAGGCAAAGCACAAAAGGTTCCTGGGTCATTCACCTCATGTGACAAATATCCGATTTACCAGCGGTGATCGGTATGTCGTCAGTGCCGGAGGTGATGACTGCAGGTGGGTAGCTCTCGGCCCAAGAAGAACAGACTTTCTCTTACCGGTTATTGAGAGAGCCAGCATCACTGTATTAGATAATAAAGACTCTGCAAGTCGACGACACAGGTAGCATACCCGGCTGGCTCCGTGGAGGCACATACAATGGCAGTACAAACTAAACGGAGTTAATGAAAAATTTTATACATTTATGATTTGAAAGCTCATTAAACTTCTGAAAATCTAGAAATATAATGAACTCACTGTTTTTTTTTTCCTGATTGCAGTTTATTTGTCTGGAAATGTGTACATATGCCTCACTGAAAGACATGGATGCTGAGAAGACTCTCTAAATTAGCAGCCTTGAGAGAGCAGAATTACAGAAGAGGAAAAACAACAAAACAAAACAAAAACAGAACCAAACCTTACACGGGCAAGTGGTGCTAACTTAGGATTGTAACAGGGATAAATGCCCAGAGTCATCCAAACAGAAGACAGATAAGTTCAAAATATTTTCTGTATGCACTGCGTAAGTGTCCATAACCACACACTGCCAGACAATTACTTTAAGAGAGGATTGAATAAAGACTCGATGAAAGGCAACCCCCCATCCTGGGGTAGTGTGCAAACTTGGCAGACCTGCTAGGGAGGCTTAGGGGACAGCACCTTTCAAAAAACAAAACCTTAAAAACCCAAGTTGCTTAATTTTCGCCCTCTCTTTAGCAAAACTGTTTTTCTTTTTTAGAATTTATATTTTATTTTCAAGGTTCATTATTTAATGACTTATTTTATCCTTTGTTTACATAAGGAAAGTAAACACACCATCACCCTAAAGGATCACAGTTTTTAAACGGCAAACATCATTTTCCCTAAGGAAACACACACAAGCTTTACTGGAGAAGATAATGTTACTTAAGCATCGAGAAACCTCTTTTTATAAAGGACATTTTTTTCCTGGCAGTTTTACATTCAGGAACAAATCCAAAGTTAGTAGTATATCATCACTATATTTTCATTTTTGAGCTGTTGATCCTTTTCAGACGTCATCTCTATAACTGAAAAATTAAAACATGATTATAGCCTCATTAATGAAAAAGTAGTATGACGAACAGTCCTTTCCCAGTGGTGTAAGATTAAAGTTTTAGAGACAGCAATAGTATTTAACCGGGAGAGCATAATGAATAATTTAAAGATGTAATAGAAACAGTTGTTTAACATGTAGACTAAAGTGTTCAAGGTTACATTTACAAAGTTAAACAATTTACTAGCTCTTGAAATCAAATTTTTATAGCTTTTTTTTTTCTACTGGAAAAATTAATTAGATGTATGCCACCCCCATAGGCTGACTTCCAAAAGAAATAAATACAGGTCCACTTGTAAAACTTGCCCATTAAAATTCCTTTTTGGTGGATTAGGGCTTAACTCTTAGATATTTATCCCTATTCACTTTAATGCTGCCAAAGATCAGTACTTGCCGTTCAGGAATTTGCTGTTTAGCCTGTCCGTAGTTTCCTGAAGATGGGAGATTATGTAGATTGCTATTTAAAAATATATTTTTCTAAGTGTGAAAAAGTTTAAGATGCTCTACTGGTCCTATGAGTTTTTATTTTAATGTGTTAATTATCTCTGTAGCATAATAGACCCCTTTT
The DNA here is from genome assembly GCA_028533885.1 of Nasua narica. NCBI lineage: Eukaryota > Metazoa > Chordata > Mammalia > Carnivora > Procyonidae > Nasua > Nasua narica. The sequence goes on along the minus strand of CM052797.1, from coordinate 113,506,591 downwards.
CAGGTTTCTAGAAATCTGTCTGGTTTGACCAGACATGAAGATTCCTGATACCTATTTTTATGCCCAACACCTTGTAAATACTGAAAACAGAAAACGGTTGAACTGTATCACAGAAAGCCTCACCAGTGATTGAACACGGTCAGTTTTAAAGCTCTGAACAGTAGCTGTGTCTGAAGGACTGATTAAGGCATTAAAAAGCTTGAAACATAAGATCATATTCACATGAACGGATTCTCCTAAATTAAGCCAAATTTTAGACTATACTAATATTAAATGTCTATTCACCTATATATTATAACCTCCACTCACCCCCTCCATCTTTGAGCCTGTTGCAGTTTCAAATTTTCTTTCTGAGCCAAAGCTTCCCAGAAATTCCATTTCCATTACAGCACATGTAGAAATGCTAATTACAACTTTAGGTGAACGATACAAGACAACAATGTCTCCACTGCATTTCTGTCCCTCCGAGCGGCCAGCCTTAATGACGGCTGTCAGTTTCACAACTAAAACTTTTGACTTTTAAGTAGTTTTCTCACCACCACCTTCCTTATTCCAGCCATCAGCTAAGGGAAGGTGAATAACCGAGACAGCTTATGAAGACTCTGCCCGTTTACTTTTTTGACCCAGAGAATTACTTTTGTGTGCGGCATTTTAAGCTCCTCAAGATGTAACCTGAGACTTCTGGCCCCTTCAAGTCCTGTTTCTGTTCAGAAATACACGACAGAGTGCACTGCATCCGCTAGCCACCTCGTTCCCTCCCTCCCTGCGATGCTTTTTGATGGTGGTTCACACTTTAAACATTTGTTGGATAACTGGGTCTAGACTAAACCTTAGCTTGCCCATAAACCACAGCAGCTGAAAGGTAACATTGAACTCTTAAATTTGTTTCCAGGCAGTGTTTCTTAAATGGCAAAAATATCCGATTTTAGCATGTAATCGACTTGTAAAATGGCTGACCCAGACCACTTAGGTCCCGTTTCCCATTTATGTTCTTTGTAGTGGAATTATGTCATTATAGTGATACTAAAAGTCTGTTTAAATTTCTAGAAATACAACTTAAGATGCTTTCCATCTTTGCAGTAGAAATTTAAGTAGCACTGGAATGAACAAATGCCTTAAATTCAGAGGAGTCAACTTTTTAGAATGAAGCAGAATGGTCATTTCACCCCAGCCTAATTCCGTGAGAGCTCTGTGTTCTCCTGTGTACTCTTTCCTCTTCAATGTTTCAAATTTTGTCTTAGGAATCGGCACAGCAAAGTACAACTTACAGATGGTTTAATGACTGGTTAATTTTCTTCTCCCAGTGGAAAAGCAGTGGCCACAAAAACGACTACTCATTTTATGCTCTTAAACATGGACTTTTACACATGTTGTTATCCCTCGGATATATATAACAAGTCAATGAACTTTTTTTTTGCCCCAGTTAATTTGGTCCTGAGAATGTTTGAGTCTTTATCTCTTTTGCATTAATTCGATCTGTTCTAACCAACTTTTAGCTTTATTTTTTAAAAAACTGCTGTACATCGTCTTTTAAGATCAGTGATCCGTTGGTTAATTCTAAAGCATCTGACACTTCTTGCCTTAACTATTTGGAAAACCACACACAGAAGACTATGTATTGATTCAGTAGTCCAAAAGTTTAGTCCTGTTTTGCAGTTTACCCATCTGATTTCTGTAGTCATTTAAAATATACTATTTAAATCTAATTTTTACATTTAAAAAATTTTCTGTGGAGTTATTTCTGAAAGTTATTTTTCAGAATGTGAGATATATGTATAGTTATAATCTTGAGTTTAAAGTCTGTTTTCTGATACCTTCTGTATATAGCATTGTAAAAAAAATTTTGTATAATTTTGTGATAATGCAACCCCAAAATATTTATTTAAAAAGTATATGTTAATAGTAAATGAAAGCATTTTAAGGAACTGTTCATCTTTTTTTGCATTTGCCATTCTGTTTTTACCCGACCCACCCTATCCCAGAAGGTAAGAACCATCTACTGAAGCAGCACTCAACCCAAGAAGCCTGTATTATCACACCTTTCAAACTAAATTCACTTAAAATTAATTAAAAAAAAGCAGGACTGAATGACCGTTTTAAGCTGCCTCCACACTCTCGGCCACTCCTCTGTTTTCGCGCTGGATGATCCGTGGGAAAAGGGAACAAAATCCAACTTCTTAGACTAAGGATGCTCCTTGCGCTCCACGCGGAGCAACACTGTAGCCCCAGTACTGACACTATCAATCACCACGTGGTAAATGCGAGTACTTGAAATAGCAGTGCGCAAACACACCTCAAATGTTTTAATAGAATTTAGCTTTTCCTTAAACGGTCTTTTCATAGCCAAAACAAACAACAAAAAACACCCAATGTTAAAACCACTTAATAAACTTACAAACTTGAAAAATTAGACACTTCAGATAGATAGGCAATAAACTTCATATTATGAAAGCAATATATTCCAAGTTTCAAAGGTTTGACAAGTTTTGCAGAATATTTTCGCCAGTAGATGGAAACTCCAGTCTTCTGCCAAGTAGGACTGTCATTCACTGAGTAAACAAAAAATTTTAATTAACTGCTTTACGCTCATACATACCCAGCTAAGGAGTATTTTCACACAATGAATATTCTACAGATTTATAATTAATATGTAAATATCAGATTTTTAAAAAATCATATAAAAGCTACATAAAGATAATGATGGCCTATATTTAAATTTATAGGCCACACAAACTTTCTGAAACTCTCTTCCAACGATTTACATTACTAAGGCCAAGAAAACTGATGTGAGATTTGCAAGCAGTATATATACAGAAGGTAAATATCTGATCTGGAGATACCTAGGTGAATAAGCAATCACTGTTACAAAAATTTGGAAACAAACATTTTCCAAGGACCCTGTATAATTGAAACAGTTGAGAAAAATCAAAGTGATCCTTTCCCCCAAATCTGTAGACTTACTTACAAATTACAAAAAAACTACATATTAGAAAAACTTTTAATCTTTACCTGGTTTGAGGTCGAATCCATTTCAAGGCATGTCGTGGTGGCACAGTAATGGTGGGATGATAAAATGTGCAGTCAGGTCTTGTACACTGAGTGTTAAATCTGCAATGCTAAATACAAACAACACATTTGCAAAGCTAATACAAATAAAAAGGCAGTATGAAACATTTAATGGGCCAAGAGATAACAAATATCTTAATACTGAAACCTTGACAAATGACCTCCCCTTCCCAACACAAAATTCTAGTCAAAGATTTCAAAAGGAACCTCCGTATACAATAGACTTCTAATCACCCTGCACATCGGCCCAACATCCCTTCTATCCATTGTGCCCCAGACACCCTCATTTACTGCAGTTGGGGGAAGTGATGGCCAGAGAGAACATTCACTCTGAACTAAACAGGTGGAGACACATCAATCTTCAGCACACAGAAGATTAAAACTATCAGTACAAGGGCTACTGGACTGCATCATCTCAGTTTCTGACATGAGGTGCGGGGGAGGGGGGAGGGGAACCCACCCACGTGCTTAGGGGCAGAGTGGAATGGAAACTAAGCAAAGAAGAGCTTCGCTCTGAGAGCCTAGAATATTAACCTTTGTTTCAGACCACTTACCTTAAAGGACCAGAGGGGGGGCTCATGCAACTAAGAACCTCAAGGTCTTAAAGACCATAACATTAACAAAAACAAATTGGGGGAGGGCGAGGGGGTAGAGGAAGACCATGGACACACAAGATACTCAATTTGCTAGTGCTCTTACAGGCCTCAGAATCGAAAAGTTCTCACTAAATCATTTTTGGGAAAATGAAAATTCTTACTTTTGGGTGATAGAAGGGACATTCCATTTTCTTACAAGCAGGGAAATAACGGCACAGTTGACTACTAGAAGGTGATGCTGGTGTTGCAACTGCTGACAAAAATAAGAACAAAGATTGATCAAATTTGGCAAAATAATTTGTAATGCAATCTGCTGTTTTTATGAGAACCATTTTAAAAATATGAGATTTATATATTCATCAGATAAAATACTTCAGAATGATATCAAATAGGCACACGTGCTATTTAGAGACTGGTTAGGTTAATGGATTCTGGCATGGTAATTTATAAAACTCTTTTTTTTTTTTCTTTAAAACAGCTTATAATCACAACACATTTTCCATTTTTTACCTACTATAGTAGTGCACAATGTCACTAACCTGGTTTTGGAGGCAGTACTGGAATTCTTCTACTCATATGAGTGAAGGGACAATCTGGCTTAGTACATTTTGCATCATATTTACAATTTGGATGAACAAACAAACATTTTTCAGCAAATTTACAATTGGGGAAGGCTCTATAAAACAAAAACATTATTCACATTGAATCTTCTCGATGCATCATTAGTTTTTTCGTCGAGAGGTTCCTTACACTCCATCACTTGTTTTGAGAAACAACAGAAAAAGGGGAAACTCAATTTTTCCTTAAATAAAGCTCTGTGCCCAACGTGGGGCTTGAACTCACGACCCAGAAATCAAGAGTCGCCTATTCTACCGATTTAGTCAGACAGGTGCCCCAGGGGACTCAGTTTTTAATGAGGCCAGATCTGGGGCGCCTGGGTGGCTCAGTCAGTTAAGCCTCTGCCTTTGGCTCAGTTCAGGATCCCAGGATCCTGGGATCGAATCCCGTACCGGGTTCCCTGCTCAGCAGGGAGTCTGCTTCTCCCTCTCCCTCTGCCCTTCCCCCTGTTCGTGCTCTTTCTCACATGAATAAGTAAAAAAATCTTTAAAAAATAAAATGAGGCCAGATTTCAAAAAAGGACACAGCAATCCATTCCGAAGTCTAAGGTAATAACAGATTTTCAACTCAAGCCATGACCACGAAAGACAAAAGTGTTAAGAATCATACCATTTCCTCTGTAAGATCTATGTTTGTAATACTTTATGGAGTGAACTCAATATACTGAGCCTAATAGACGCGGAAGGCACTGCTCCAAAGGCTCATTCTGTGGCCTCCCTCCATGTACCTCCATATTATTCTCACACCCAAATTTCCTTACAGGAGTCAAAACATGGAGGGTTTTTTTTGTTTTTATCTAAAAGCCAATCTCGAAGGTCATGCCACTGAACCAGCCAACTGGTAAGGAAAAATTACACCCAAGTCCAAAATGTCCAGTCATTACCTGTAACTAATTTTGTTCCTAGTGCCTTGAAAGCTGGGGACATGTACATGAACACAGTGCATTCAAACCAGGGCAGTTACATAACCATCTCCTTAAATGTACAGAAGCCTCCTCCCATCTCCCCGCCCCCCCACATATTACACACAGATGCTCTTCTGGGAGGGCAATGATTAAGTGTCATTGCATTTAGTTCTACGAATCAACCTTGTCCACAGAAGAGAAAAACAGAAAAAGCTCTAAGATCTAGAAGTTAACCCCAAGATCAGAATCAGCTTGCTGCTGCTACTCACTTGCACGGTGAAACAGGATGATGGTAAGCACACTCATCCCCATTTTTACAGGCAGGCCAGTACTTGCAACGCTCCAAAAGTTTTTCTGGTTTCTGAACCACACTCAGTTCACTCATCTCAGCTAGAAAGGGGAAAAAATTAAAAGTATCTCATTAATTATGATCAATTCAGTACACAGCACCTTTAATACATTTCCCTCAAAACCCAGTCCTAGACTCTTATGTTCCTCTATGTCATGATCATGCAAAATAGTTTTATTGATATTCTGGTTAACACAGGTAAGAGCCTGCTAGAAAACGTCACCAGGAAGCAAACTGTAGTTCTCACTATGAAAAACAAACATAGGGATGCTGCAACTAGAGCCAAAGTTCTCATCCTAAACCCCAATGCTCAGTATTATTTCGGAGCTGAATTAAAATATGAGAGAGAGAGAAAGAGAGGAGAGAATGTCCAAGTAGGGAGCCAATAAAATAAAATGAAAATGGCAAACACAAGGTGAAAATGTGAACTGGGGGTGCCTGGGTGGCTGTCAGTTACGCATCCAACTCTGACTCAGGTCATGACCTTGGGGTCCTGGAATCAAGCCTAGCAGGGAATTGGCTTGAGAATTCTCTCTCCCTCTCCGTCTGCCCCCCCCCCCATGCTCTCTCAAATAAATCAATCTTAAAAAAAAAAAAAATAAAGAATGTGAACAAATTCTAACATTCAGACATTATGAGTGGTACATACACAAAAGTGTTCCCACTCACTGAGGTATACGCAGTTAGTTCTAAGTCCAGGTGATAAACTCACATCAATGTGAGGAAAAGTTTTTGCTTAAAATGGGTCACAAATGCCATTACCTACAGCGGCCCGCTAGATCACCCAGCAGGGGGAGCCTGGCTCGGTGTGCAATGACTCGTGGCAGACAGCCTTAGTGTGGAGGAAATAAAGGCGGGTAAGAGCAACCAGGAGAGCAAATGCATACATCATCCACAGGGATCACTGCCTGCCACTGCCTCTGGAGGTCGTGTCCAATGACAAAGTCAATTACTAGGGCGTGGGAAAGTGGGCACCATGCTGCCAGATTGTCTCCTAATTCAGAGAGAGCCAAAAACCTTTTTATATGACATACAAAGTTTAAATGTGGGCAACTAATGCCCACTTAAAATGTAAAAAAGCCAAATAAATTCACACCCAAACATGATAATGACCTGCTAACTTCTGGACCAAGACATCCTGGCTTAAAAAGAAAAAAAAGAAGAAAAAGAAAAAAACAAGCATCATGGGTATTACAAACTAGGGTTCACATTCATAATTATAAAAGCAAGTATCACTTCAACCACAGTGCTCTCGTCCTCTTGCCTGAGATCAGGGAGTTCAAATCTGACTCTGTAACTCAGCTGAGCTAGAGACTTTGGCCAAGTCTCACCGAGTACCTCAACTTCAGTTTCCTTATCTATGCAAAAAGAAAACAATGTCTTCCTTAGAGTTTCATGATTGAATAAAACAATATAAAGTAGGTGACCAATCAAAACCTAACAGTGCAGCTGGTTTTCCGAGAATTTACTCATCTAGTGACTCAACCTCAGTCTTCGTTACAGGAGAACAAGGCACACAAATCCAGTCCTGGAGCCCAGACAGAACCATCAAAGGGCTACTACAAAACTATGCCAGCGGTGCCTGGGGGGCTCAATCAGTTAAGTGTCTGCCTTCAGCTCAGGTCATGATCCCAGGGTCCTGGGATCGAGCCCCACATCGGGTTCTCTGCTCGGCAGGGAGCCTCCTTCCCCCTCTCTCTCTGCCTGCCTCTCTGCCTACTTGTGATCTCTCTCTGTCAAATAAATAAATAAAATCTTTAAAAAAGAAAAAATAGTAGAAGTCACTCTTTAGCTCCAGTATATAAAGGTATCCGTGGTATCCAACAAAATCCTGCATGCAGTTTTCTCCAGTTTTAAGTCTTTTTGATATTCTGCCTGCAGGAAATGTGTCTAATCCTCCTCCTAAAGAACATACGTTAGACTATGGTATATACATGGACACCCAGGCCAAATGAAAGAAGTTAACAGAATACCCAAGAGCAGGTTGGCTGGAAAATGAAGTAGATACTCATGGGCAATATTAAAGTAGTTAAATACTTTACAAGGAAACATTATCTTTCTAATGGAAATATTAGGTCATATATACAGAGGTCTCGATTCTGGTTTTCCCCAACATTATAACCTCGCATGCCATCAAAACTTCCTGTTTAAGTTTTAAGATGAGGCAAATTCACTCTTTATTCCACGTTATAAGCCTCTGCTGCCATTCAATGGGCGGGGTGGGTGGGGAGTGCTACTGACAGCACCCTTAAAACACTGGACAAAAAGTCAGCAAAAGCAATCACCAAGTTTCAAATTCCCAGCTTGGAGGGGAAGAGAACAAGACCGGAGCCTCTCTGTGACTGTTATTCGGTATATCTTGGGCCTCACTTACATTCTGACTACTTCAGAAGCTCCATCCTGGAGCAACAGTGAAACACTGAGTTCCAGATCAAAGCAATGGCACAGGAGGCTCGCTGCTCACCCCCCGGCCTCCAGAAGGGCCAAGGCACTTGTGAAACCAAGGCAAGAGGTCTAACGTGTTATTTAGCGGGGGCACTGCTATATGCGCCAGTGACATATACGCACTGACATATATCGCCAATAAAGTCTAACATGGACATCTACGCTTAAAGTTAGACCCTAACTACTTCTCTCATGTGAGACAAAATATACAGGGTCAGAAAGCTGTATGGCAGGACTATGGCAGTTCTTAACCACCTTTGTTACCATTTAAAATTTTTTCTTCCTTTTTATAGGGTCAGCCTTTCGATTCCCTCTACCAATCAAAACTAGGACATTACATTATTGACTCAGCCGCAAAAGTATTCAGTTCAACAGCAGTATCTCCTCATTCACTCATGATCTTCCTCTAAAAGCTATTATATTTTTAGTAACTGAAAAAGGTACTGATTGCATCTTCATGTCTCTGCCAAGAAGATTAACTTGGAAGAATATAGAAACCCATTACTGTTTTTTCTTTGATACTACTCATTTTTAAGTTTCAGTAATTGTCTCCCCTCCCAATGAAGATGTTTCTATCTAAACATTTTACAAGATATGAGGAACATGACTACCGTTGTCACAAACGAAAACGTCCAGCAATATGTGCACCTAACACTGGGCCCGGGGAGAGAAGAGCCAGTGGTAACGATTCATCTGCCTAAAAGCAAGCTGTTATCTGAAGAGTTCATCTCGCTCCTAGTAAATGCTATTAATTAATTTAAACATAAGGCTTTGCTAAACTTCCACGCAGTATCTTGACAGATTAGGTGAGAAACTCCTTTCAAGGGAATTTCAAAGAGGTATAAACAGAATCAAAATCCAAATTCATTTTTGTCAAGTAAATTATAAGAGACTATTACTATTACAACAAAAGGAAAGTAACAAGTATAGTTTCTGACGGAAAAAGGAAACAAGGTCGCAAGAATGCTGGCTGAGGCTTCCACGAGCACGGTTACGAGGTACTCTGGCTCTCGGGGCTGAAGCGCACCGCGCAGGAGCGGGGAGCCCACTACGGGGCACTCGCACGACAGTCTCAGATGGAACTCATTTTGTCCGAGAGAAGAAAAAAGGCCGTCACTAAATCATCAGTAACCAGGTAGAGAGCCCAGTCCCAGATTTCCTCCACAATGACAGCACCCTGGGAAGCGAAAATCTGAGCTCTCAACACACCATTTGAAAAGCTACCATTTGGGTCATCGAGCTGCCTGCTCATCAAGTGCAAGTGCTGAGGGTGGAGGAGACCTCTGAGTCCCTTGTTTGAGGCTGCGGTTTGGTTTACAGGTTTCACTCCTTCAAAGCACATGTCCTCCTCTTGATCTGACATGTATCCTGGGGGGCTGGGGACACCATCCAGCGTCACTATAAACTTGGGACTTGCAGGTTTATCTGGTTGTACAAGATCTCTGCCAGACAGATAGAAAATACCATAGAATTAGGGAAACAAACACAAAACGCTGAGCCTCCTACAGTGCTCGTCAGCAGAACTATCGCTCCCTTCCTTGCTGGTGGTCTCTTCAGTGGGAAAAAACCAAACACACAAACTTGGTTGGCCTTCCAGGTACGGCCCTGGTTGGCTTCTGCCAACACACTGTGGCGACGGCCAGTTGCCGTGGCGGCATCGCCAGTGACCCTCCAGGCTGCACTAAGGACAATCTCCCCTCCACCCTGAACGTCATCGTCCCTTGGATCTTCATAGGGTCACATGGAAATAAACTGAAAAATCAGCATCTGTGCTCAGATCACATGGCCAGCAGTTCTATATTTACACTGATTTTATTATCTGTACGTTTGTTCCTTTACAGAATATTTAGTCCATTTTCTAAGGGAGGAATCACCCCAACCCAATCTGCTAACTCTCTGTGCAGAAATTTCCTGATTTTGATCACATGGCTTTTAAATTTCATTTCCTGAATGTGCTTAAAGAATCTTATTTACAGAGCTGAATCATACATGGACTTATTTGTAGGTTAATGGATTTCTGAACAAGAAAGAGGAACTGGAATTTCTGAAAAGTGAATCAGCTTACTATTTATTCATGGCCTAATGACTGACTCAATAAAAGCAGTCTACACTGGGGGCTCGGATGGGGAGGAGGGAAGCTGGGAACTAATGGTTAACCTGCACTATCTAATCAACACAAAAAAGCTACACAAGAAAAAGAAACCATCTACCGTGTCTGCATAAGGTGTCCTGAAAGTACCCGAAGGGTATCTGCAGTCTTCATCCCCGACTCTTGGTTTGGTGCCACTACTATTTCCTCAGACAGCTTTGGCTTCTTCAGAATAAATGATCTTGTGTCTGCATGGACCATGGATTCCATGTCATAGTAATCTGAGCCAAAAAAATTGGCCATAAATGTTTACTTCTGAATATACCTTGCATTCCCAACACCACACATGTGAGAAGAACGTCAACCTTTTATATATTTGTAATTACTTTCAAAGGAAAATCACAACAGTTCTACCCAGGAATAGCGCTGCAATTCTGTGCCAAACACCTTTTCAAGAAGTATTCCTTTCCTCATAACAGCCCATTACCTAAGCCTTCTAATCAGTACTCCCTTCCTACGGTATGTGAGGCATCTAATGGCATATGAACGATATAAACTTACTCTAAGTACAACAAAATCTTGTAATATTATAAAAAGTCTTCATATTCCCTCAAACTATGACACGAAGGCTGCTTAAAAATTTTTCTAAAATGTTTTGTTCATTTTGCACAGTACCACTGAGAGAGAACACGTCCTGATGAAAATAATTCAACAAGTATAATTTCTGCCTGGTTGTACCGAGAAGACTATATTGGAAAGGAATATTAAGATGAAAGGGTATTTTAAAAAAAAATTCAGCAAAGAAAACACTGACCTTCAGTGCAAATAACCACAGCTCATGCCATCTATAATATGCTTCTTAATCCTGACTACTTCATAAAATATGCCAAGGGCCCAGAGTGGAGACGACTGACCTATCGATATGCCATCAATGAACAAAAGTTAATGAGCTGCACTTCTCTTAAGGTTAATAGGCAAATAAGAGACCAAAATCCACAGGATGTCCATTCATGTTCATTCAACTAGACAGACCCAAAACCTTGGAACTGAACACTGTGCTGTGTAAACAAAGAAGAAAAAAATAGAAAAGTAGATGTGCACACACAATTTTAAAACAGCATACCCTAAACGCTAATCCTAAAAGAGTAAGAACAAGGTTTTGGCAGAATACAGGAAACCTACTCCAGCAGGGGAATCAAGACAAAGCCTACAGACGATGGACATTTGAAGCACATGTTAAAGGCAATGAGCAGGAATAACGGAAGCAAGGAGCTGGACAATAAACAGCATGGCAGCAAAGAAAACCACATGGAGAAAGGCAGAGGCTTTCATGAGACACAAGGAATCTAAGACCTGCTGAGAAACGTGGTGTGGCTGGAGGGCTGTGTGGGGTGGGGCTGAATGGCAGGGAAGGCTGAGGCATAAAGGGTCTTGTATGTGTCAGCGAGTTGGGATTCTGATCTAGAAGTCATGAAGCATCACAAGAGGTTTCTAAGAAGGGAAATGATATGATCAAACTGGTTTTTAGAAGAACAGGTAGGATTAAGAATGGACTACAGTCCTAGAGCTCAGTTACCAGGCGGTCGCCCAGGAAAGACAGGCTCCAAATTAAAAGATTCTCAACTCTGTGCTTTTCGAACCCACACACGAGGGAGAGAAGACACGCTGCACACACCTCAGCAGCACTGGCACCTCCCAGCAGCCGCATGTTCAAGTCCCATCCTAGGAACCAGGCCGAGCTACCGTCCCCTGTGAGGGCGGGAGGATGTAAAGATGCAGAGGGAGGAGAGCAGAAGAGGAGAAACTGGATCCAGGAAACAGAGGACAGGAGAAAGAGCAGATTTAAAAGAGGACAGGATAAATTTCAATTTTAGATTTAGTTAGTCTGAAGTCTTTGGGGGGCTCTCAGATGTTTAGAAGTTGAAACAAGAGGAGAGAGAAACAGGAGAAGCACTGACGGTGAAAGAAGCGTTGAATCAAAGCACTCACATCTATCACTGCCGCCTCTCATGGGGGGCCCGAGAAGGAGATTTCTCTCCTCCGTTACGGGAGACCAACATGCAACTCGCTGTTCTTCAGTGACTCACAGAGGGCTCCCAGCTAGCAAAGACAGACTTGACAATTTAATCCACAGCTGCTGCCTTCCTTCTCACCACCCAGCCCTTTTCGAGGCAAAGCAGTTCTAGAGTTTGCATCTTGGGAGAATATAAAAGAGATGAAAACAATGCTAAGGGTAGGACACAAGATAAAATGACCATTTCAAGGGGTGGTACAGAAGGAGAGGAGGTGATAAAGGAGAATGACATGGAATTAGTAGAAGAGAGATCACAAAGTCCTGGAAGCCAAACAAAGACTTAAACCATGTGAACAACGTGTCATATACTATAGCATTTAGAAAAGTGGGCACTGAAAACAGAGCTTTTCATTCCACATAAGCCACGAGTCACCTCTGCAAGATTCACGTTATCAATCGGGTCAAAGAGAAGCAGAAAGATGTGAGAGTTAGTGACATCTTCTGGGTACAGACCACAGGCTGCACCCATGCATTTGGTTTCCCCCTAAAACCCCACTAAAAGGTCAACAAAGGGTTAATTCATTGAAAGATAAACTCACTAAGAAAACGAGTGTGAAAGGAGACATCCACATCTTGAAAATGAAAAACTAAGATCTTCAAAAGCTGTCTTAAGCCAATAATGAAACAATTCAATGTGGATCCCAAGATTCTCCAAAGGCTGGGTAACCAGCAGCACAGCGGACCTTGGGAGGAGGGGGAACACAAGGCCGAAACAGGTGTGTTCGAGTGTCCATTCCAGAAGGAGTTATGTCTTTTTAAACTAGGAATCTGTTTCTTCATTTCTGATCCCTATCACACTCGTTCCCCAACCTATCTATATTCAAGTTCTTTAGAGTAACTGAGACATGCTTTCCCATTAGTCAATGTTGCAGAGGCCTACAAATGAAGCATCACGGTCTTTGATATAATGGTGCTACAATAAAATAAGCTAAATGTATACTATTAAAAATTTTAAAAGCATTTAGATTTACTGATAACCCTTGGACTATTTTCTCCCTTGGAGAAGAGTGGAGCCAAAGACTCCTGAAAAGGTCAAAACAGAGAGTCTTTGGAACAAGGGATGCCAGCCGCAGAGAATGAAGTACCATTATGAAAACAGGGAGAGGATGTTAAGCAAACATCACGTAGTAATTAAAGTTGAGGAGCCTCCCTCAGCCCCTTTTCCTCACTTAGCTCCCAGAATGCTGGCAGCCAATCCACTACACTCAAAGACCTTTCTTTGGAGAAGCTAACCACTCCGAGAGGAAAAGCCTAAAGATGGTAACCTCAGGGTGCCCCTGTACTAGAGAGACCAGAAAAATGACTTTCCACTGTAGGCTCTATATTCGAATGTGAACTCCAAAGCCCTCCAACCTAACGAACCTAGAATGCCAATCAGCTTTTTGAGTGTCCCGCGCACAAATATAAGACAACCAAGGATCCCCAGATACCTGAGGAAAACCTGTCACAAAAGACAGCAATTGAAACAAACAACTTGGCGAAAATAAGACTAAGAAGGGAGGGGAAAAAATACCCAAAAGTATCTTTAGTATCCTCAGAGAAATAACAGAGTGTTGCATACATATGAAACAAAGTCAGTATGTGAAAAATAAATACAAGGAATATGAAGAAACAAGAGGGCTCTCACAAATAAAAACCATCAAGGGACGTAAGTCAAGAATGTAGTCCCTCATAAGCCTCACAGAACTAGATGCTTCAAACTGTATGTGCACCGTGGAAAAAAAGAAAAGTTAAAGGAAACAAAAAAGAATGTGCAAATACCAACGAAGTGGATACAACATACACAGAGCTTAGCTGCCAAACATTTTGAAAGAAAATACCTTTATGTGGAAAGCAGAATGGAACGTGGAGAAATGACAGGGCAAAATCAAGGATGGAGAGGATCTAACACTTTGACAGAAGAAAGCAGCAGCCAGGAGAGAGGCAGAGACGAAGACTACCGAGTGCGGGGGCACTCCAGTGTTCATCAACGGCGGAGGATCTGGCATCTGGGCAGAAGGTAACCTTGAGAGAGGACAAACTGCTCTTTCTGAGACAGAGCTAGGTGGGGTGAGGGAATATACCTGCTGACTCTGGAGGCCTGACCAAAGGCGAAGAAGAGCCACAGGGAGGGGTCAAGGCACCAGAAATTCCAACAACGTGTAGGCATAGGGGAAACAGAAGGAAACAAAAAAGGTTTCTGAATTTAAGACTGCAGGTATCCAATGGCTCCCTTCATGTAGGCAGCAGACATTTTACTGGGGGCTGTACATGCATCTGGCAGAGGCTGGGCACTGGAGAATGCAGAGATAAATAAGGCTCTCGCCCCTGTCCTGAGGTAGCCCCTGACATACGTGTCTGTGCTGGGCTGCGGGGGCGGGGCAGGCAAAAAAAAAAAAAAATCAAGCTACGGGGGCTCTAAAAACAACAAGTGCTCGGTGTGGCCCTGGTAAGGAGATTCTAAAGTGGAACAAAAGTGAGGATAAGGCTGAACAGGCAACAGGACATTGGAAAAGTAGGTAGAAAGGAGGGAGGGTAGGGATTTGAGTTGTCCCTAGAGCAGGGCAGTGACAACCAGAAGATTCCAGAGACTCAGGTGAAAATGGCACCAAAGGAAGAAAGTTTTTGAATGAGACGAAAAATACAAACACCATAAAACATGAAAAAATGCAGATCTTGTTTCCTGGCCCTAAAATATTTTCAATCTAAATATAGCATCTTAGGGCAGGATCTAAGATACACAAAATACATTAAATGAGGTGTAAGAAATGGTAACAGCAACTGAAAAATGCTAGATTACAATGAAAATTTAAGATTATTACCAACCTTGACTGATCTGTAGAGTTTCTGCCATTACTGGGTCAATCTGCAGTCGGGATAACAGCTGCCTCTGTTGAGTTCCTAGAATAACAAATTTTAAAACTTTACTAAACTTAAAAAAACAAACAATACCATCATGTGTGTTTCCCAGAAATGAAGCCTGAAATAATCTTCTTGGGTTTTAACTTAAAAATAATTTATTAGCTTCGACAATGCAATTTAATAATACTTATAGACCAATGGTCTGTAATAGAAAAACCTGTACTCCAAGTTAAACCAAAAATGGCACTCCAGGACATTCCTAATGCTCCCTTCATCTGGAAGCCAGTTTTTTTGGACTAGAGGCAAAGGCTGGAAATTCAGGAGGTGGTGCTGCACGGACCCCGAGCGTGAGCCACAACTGACAGGTAACAGCCAAGTGCAAGATCAGAATGAGAAACCTCTCCCTCCACCATCTGAGCTCTCATCATCCCACACTCCCCCCCAGCCCTGGAATTGCAAAACAAAACATGGCAGAATTATCTGATCATAGAATTCCTGAAAGACAAACTATAAGCTTAGACTGATAAAAAGAAAATAATGAATAAGTATGACATTCAAGAGGTCTGGATTCTAGGTCCTACATGAGCATGAAAACAATCATCTGGGTGGTTGAGTCAGTTAAATGTCTAACTTTGGCTCAGGTCATGATCCCAGGATCCTAAGATCGAGCCCCACGTTGGGCTCCCTGCTCAGCGGGGAGTCTGCTTCTCCCTCTCCCTCTGCTGCTCCTCCTGCCTGTGGTCTCTCTCTCACGTCAAATAAATTAATTAAATATTTTTTTAAAAAATCATCTGAATCTCCTATAAGAAGAGATACTCAGGGGCGCCTGGGTGGCTCAGTGGGTTGAGCCTCTGCCTTCGGCTCGGGTCATGATCTCAGGGTCCTGGGATTGAGCCCCGCATCGGGCTCTCTGCTCGGCAGGGAGCCTGCTTCCCCCCGCTCTCTGCCTGCCTCTCTGCCTACTTGTGATCTCTCTCTCTGCCAAATAAATAAATAAAATCTTTAAAAAAGAGAGAGAGAGGGACGCCTGGGTGGCGCAGTTGGTTGGGCAACTGCCTTTGGCTCAGGTCATGATCCCGGCGTCTTGGGATCGAGTCCCGCATCGGGCTCCTTGCTCCGCAGGGAGCCTGCTCCTCTCTCTGCTTCTGCCTGCCTCTCTGCCTGCTTGTGTTCTCTCTCTGTTAAATGAATAAATAAAATCTTAAAAAAAAAAAAAA
>CM052797.1:113456776-113489892 GCA_028533885.1 Nasua narica | reverse complement strand
GGACGCCTGGGTGGCGCAGTTGGTTGGGCAACTGCCTTTGGCTCAGGTCATGATCCCGGCGTCTTGGGATCGAGTCCCGCATCGGGCTCCTTGCTCCGCAGGGAGCCTGCTCCTCTCTCTGCTTCTGCCTGCCTCTCTGCCTGCTTGTGTTCTCTCTCTGTTAAATGAATAAATAAAATCTTAAAAAAAAAAAAAAAGAGAGAGAGATACTCAGCTAGAGTATGATGTCTTTAAAAAGTTCATGATTTCCTCAGTTACACTGCAAAATAAAACAAAGCAGTGACACAGAACTGATTTTCTCAATCTTCAATATGAATATGAAGGCTGAGAGGATGTCACACTTCTCCAAACCTCCCCTGTCCACATTGCCTAGGAGATATTAGGTACTCACTTGCAGATTTATTTATTTAAGATTTATTTGAGGGAGAAGAGGCAAAGGGAGAGGGAGAAAGAGACTCCCTGCCAATCAGAGAGCCCGATGCGGGACTCAATCCCAGGACCCTGGGATCATGACATGAGCTGAAGGCAGAGGCTTTAACCAACTGAGCCACCCAGGCGCCCCTCACTTGCAGATTTAAAACAAGTGTTATCAAAAACAAAATTAAGTCTTATCAACAATGCATTAAAATAATTATTCACCATGATCAAGTGGCATTTATTCCAGGGATACAATGATGATTCAATATCCGCAACTCAATCAACATGGCAAGCCAAATTAACAAAATAAAAGACTAAGAAAGAATCATGATTCTCTCAATACATAAAGAGCATTTGACAAAATTCAACATCCATTTATAATAAAAACTCCCCACAAAGTGGGTTTAGAGGGAACATACCTCAACATAATAAAAGCCATATATAAAAAAACCCACAGCTAACATCATACTCAACATCATAAGATCAGGAACAAGACGAGGATGTTCATTCTCACCACCTTTATTCAATATAGTACTGGAAGTCCCAGCCACAGCAATCAGACAAGAAATAAAATGCATCTAAATCGGAAAGGAAATTAAGAAATAGAAAAAAACAGGGCGCCTGGGTGGCTCAGTGGGTTAAAGCCTCCGCCTTTGGCTCAGGTCATGATCTCAGGGTCCTGGGATCAAGCCCTGAATCGGGTTCTCTGCTCAGCGGGGAGCCTGCTTTTCCCCCCCTCTCTCTGCCTGCCTACTTGTGATCTCTCTGTCAAATAAATTAATAAAATAAAATAAAGAAATAGAGAAAAACAAAAAAACAACAAAAAAACACCCACAGATGACATATTATATACACAAAACCCTAAAGATTCCACCAAAATACTCAGAAGAAAATGAATTCAGTCAATTTGCAGGAATTAACAAAATTAAACAAAATTAAGATACAGAAATCTGTTGTGTTTCTACACACTAATAACAAAGTAGCAGAAAGAAATTAAGAAAACAATCCCATTGATAGCTACACCAAAAAGAAATACCTACAAATACATTTAGCCAAGGAGGCGAAAGACCTGTACTCTGAAAACTGTCGGATAAAAGAAACTGGAGAGGACACAAATAAATGGAAAGATACAACATGCTCATGGAATGGAAGAAATAATATTGTTAAAATGTGCCTATTAACCAATTAACCTATGATTAGAAAAAGGCATGAGGGGTGCCTGGCTGGCTCTGTAGGAGGACTCTTAATCTTGGGTTTGTGGACTCAAGCCCCATGCTGGGTGTAAGGACTACTTAAAAAAATAAAAATTTTTTAAAAATGGCAAGAATCTACAGCTCAGGAGAGAGTCTCTTCGATAAATGGTGTTGAGAATATGGCAGCTACATGAGAGAAAAAAATTAAACTGGACCATTTTCTCACACCATATTAAAAAATAAACTCAAAATGAATTAACGTAATTTAAAATGTAAGCCCTAAAATCATAAAACTCCTCAACAAAAATACAGGCAGTAAATTCTTGGCTATCATCCTAAGCAATTATTTCTCTGGATTTGTCTCCTTAGGCAAGGGCAACAAAAGGAAAGCAACTGGGTCTCCATCAAACTAAAAAAACTTTTGCACAGTGAAGGAAACCATCAATAAAATAAAAAGGCAACTTATTGAATGGAGGGAGATATTCCCAATTGATATATCCAATAAGGGATTAATATTCAAAATATAGAAAGAACTCATAAAATACCAAAAAAAATCCCAATCTGATTTAAAAATCGGCAGAGGTGGCTCAGTTGGTTAAGTGTATTGTCTTTGACTCAGGTCAGGATCTTCAGGCTCTGCACTCAGCAGGGAGTCTGCTCATCCCTCTCCCTCTGCTCCCCTCCCACCAACACCCACACACACACTCTCTCTAACAGATAAAATCTTGAAAAAGAGGGGGCAGCGGACTTCAATAGACATTTTTGAAGATTTTATTTATTTGAGAGAAAGAGAGCAAGAGAGAGCACACACGCGAAAGTAGGGAGGAGGAAAGAATCTCAAGGAGACTTCCCCCGCCCCGTGCTGAGCACAGAGCCTGACTCAGGGCTTGACCCTAACAGAGATCATGACCTGAGCCAAAACCAAGAGTCAGATGCTTAACTGACTGAGCCACCTAGGCGCCCCACTGACATTTTAAAAAAGAGATTGAGAGGGCTAATATATGAAAAAATGTTCAATATTTTTATTCATCAAAAAATGCAAATTAACAGCCTTGGGTGGCTCAGCCAGTTAAGTGTCCGGCTTTGGCTTAGGTCATGATCTTAGAGTCCTGGGATCGAGCTCCAGGTAAGGCATCTTGCTCAGCAGGAAGGCTAAAGCTCTCCCCCAACACCGTGACCCTCCACCAACTCATGCTTGCGCTCACTCTCTCTCAAATAAATATTTTCAAAACTGCAAATTAAAACCACAATGAGCTATCACTTCACACCTGTCAAAATGGCTAGTATCCAAAAGACAAAAAATAAGTCTTGGCAAGGATGTGGAGAAAAGGGAAGGAACTCTCGTGCACTGTTAGAATGTAAGATGATGCAGCCACCTGGAAAACAGTAAGGAGGTTTCTAAAAAAATTAAAAATAGAAATACCATAGGATCCAGTAATTCCACTTCTGGGTATTTGCTCCAAGAAAAGGAAAACACAAATTTGAAAAGATATACACACCCTTATGTTTACTATGGTATTATTTACAATAACCAATATTCAGAAGCAATCTCAGTGTGCACTGACAGATGAATGAAGATATGACAACACACACAGAAGTATTACTCAGGCATAAAAAAAATGAAATCTTGCCATTTTCAACAACACAGATCAACTTAGAGTCAGGGTACTATGCTACCATGAAAAATAGGAAAAACAAATACCATGTTATTTCCACTGAATATGTTGAAACTAGAAAACAATACAAATGAACACAAGACAGAAACAGACTCATAAATACAGAGAACTAGTGGTTGCGGCACAGAGGAGCAAATAGGTAAAGAGAATTAAGAGGAACAAACTTCCAGTTATAGTCAGAGATAAAAAAATACAGCATGAGGAATATAGTCAATAATATTTTAGTAACTTTGTACAGTAACAGATGGTTAACTATACTTAATCGTGGTGAGAATATCAAAATGTGTACATAAATGTGAAACACTAAACACACTTGAAACTAATATAATACTGTCATTTACACTTCGGTTTAAAATAAATAAACTTAAGGGCGCCTGGGTGGCTCAGTTGGTTGAGCAACTGCCTTTGGCTCAGGTCATGATCCCAGAGTCCCGGGATCGAGTCCCGCATCAGGCTCCCGGCTCCATGGGGAGTCTGCTTCTCCCTCTGGCCCTCTCCCCTCTCATGCTCTCTCTCACTGTCTCTATCTCAAATAAAAATAAATAAAATCTTAAAAAAATATATTAAAAAATAATAATAAATAAATAAAAATAAATAAATAAACTTTAAAAAGTAGGGATGCCTCGGCACAGTCGGTTAAATGTCCAACTCCTGGTTTCAGCTCAGGTCGTTATCTTGGGGTCATGGGATCAAGCCCCAGATCAGGCTTTGCACTCAGTGCAGAGTCTGCTTGGGATTCTCTCTTTCCCTCTCCTGCTATCTCACTCTCCAAAATAAATCTTTCAAAAAAATTTTAAAAAGTAAAACAAAAGTGGTACAGTACAGTGTAGAAAGGGATGTGACTGATAGGGTTCCAAATACTGGAATATTAGTAGGATGCCTGAATACTAATTTTTAGTGTATCTATTACTAGTAGTTCCATAAGGACAACCTTTGCTCACTCAGTACATTAGCTGGCAAGCAATTGCCATGTTTCATTAAAAGGGGTTTTTCAATTTTATTTATTTTAAAGATTTTATTTTTAAGTAGTAATCTCTACACGCAATGTGGCACTCAAACGTATCAGCCCAAGCTCTAAAGTCACATGCTTAACAGAGCCAACCAAGGCGCCCGGGGTTCTTCAATTTTAGATGCTCAATTCAAAATTCTATCAGCTATTTTCTTTTAAAATAAAAGTTGTATTACTCTTAAATGGTGTGTCAAAAAAAGTTAATTCCTTGCAAAATTATCATGGTAAAAACACAGTAAATCCCAATGAACTGATCTCAAACACAGGGGTCATTTGGTCAGGCTGTACTCCGGTAAGACAGCGTGGGAAACTGATACATATTAGGATTACTGGAAGAAGCTCTTTCAATTCTAATACTACAAATACTAATACTACTACTAATACTACTCTAAAGAGACTACAGGACTCTTTAACACAATGAATAATGAAAGAATTACACATTTTAAAATAATTTCACGAGACAGATACATGAAAGAGGACTATTCTCTCCCATTTCAAGTTTTGCTTCTCTATGCTCACTTCTCCTTCCCTTTAAAACATCATTTTAAAGAGATCCACTAAAGAGAATTCTGGTAACTTCTAGGCTTCTAAGTTAATCATGTGGACTCCAATTTTGTTATTAAAGATCCATCAGAAATTCAAGTTTTGTGACTTGCTGCCTCCATATGAGAACTAATTAAGTTACATAAAAAGACACAGATCCAAGGGTGAGTTACCTAGAAGATATCAAATACTAAACATTTACCTTTCTCAATGTTTCTAAGGAAGCCAATTATTTTTACATCAGTAGTCCTTGACTGTGATTCAAAATCTACTTCCTCTTGAAGATCTTCAAACTGTTTATTGCATTCAGATGTTGATGTTGAACATTCATTCATTTTAACCTCCAAAGATGAAATTTTTGCTTCATTCTGTGACACTCTAACATTTAGATCAAAAAGATTTGCTTCCACTGTCAAAATTGCTGCTTTCATTCCCTTAATTTCATTGATATCAGTTGATATTTTCCTTAAAAGATGGGAAATATTGTCTAGCTCATTCAGTGAACAAGAAGAACTTGTTACAGAACCTAAGTCAATTGGCCCAGGTGAGAAGAAAATCGGTAAAGATGGTGATGGAAACCTTGAAGACATTTTCATAAAATTCTCTCTCCCTCTTAATATTTAGTAATTTTTCCTTCACAGCCCATTAAATTGTTTCATCAAAAATAAAAACAGTGATAAAGGCTGCTAATTTAAAAAATATTAAGAGTGAGTAACATTTTAAAACCTATAACTAAAAAGATAGGATTGTACATTTCTGGAGTCAGAACTCAAAGTAAATTTGAAAATGTTAAACAAACCAGACCAATGTTCTCTTTGCTATAACTAAGAAGCCTTAATTAATATGAAGCCCCGTATATCCTGTAAGTCCTACTTAAAGCTCCTCTCCAAACAATAAACCCTATTATTGCATAAAAAATAATTCTAGCTTCTGATTGGCTGAAAGCAGACATGTGACACACAAAGAATTTTCTATTATTTACCTCACATGACAAGGAGCACTGAAGATCTGAAGTAAAAATTAATATAATGACATTAAGTACCTTATACCTGGATATGATGTGAAATTTAATGGACTTCTGTCCCTTCATCTATTAAACCATAATTTTTGGGCTTAAAATTATTTTTAAATTGTTTTATCTAGTATTCTGAGTTTCATTTACCCTTGGAAATAATTTAGGGCAGTATTTGGCACTTCTCTTTTAGGGAGGGGAATAGGGAGAATAACTGGACCCACAATCAGAGACAAATCTCTTTAAAAATATATGGCAGTGCTCGCTTCGGCAGCACATATACTAAAATTGGAACGATACAGAGAAGATTAGCATGGCCCCTGCGCAAGGATGACACGCAAATTTGTGAAGCATTCCATAAAAAAAATATATATATATGGCAATAATGCAATTCTGCTGCATGGATATGGTATGCTAGGAATTAACAGATAAAAGAGGACTTGGCCTTGGTTCAATGATAAGACTATTATTAGATATGTGATTTTCTCCCATTGTGTGGGTTATCGTTTAATTTTTAGAGTATCCTTTGAAACACCATGTTTTTAATTTAATGTCCAATTTATCTTTTTTTCATCTTTTAAGATTTTTTAAAATTTTTATTTACTTGACAGAGAGAGACACAGAGAGGGAACACAAGTAGAGGGAGTGGGAGAGGGAGAAGCAGGCTTCCCGCTGAACAGGAAACCTGACTCAAGACTCGATCCCAGGACTCTTGGGATTATGACTCAAGTCAAAGGCAGACACCCAATGACTAAGCCACCCAGGCCTCCCTAATTTATCTTTTTCTTTGGTTGCTTGTGCTTTTGGTGTCATATCTGAGAAACCATTGCCTAATCCAAGCTCATTTAGGTTTAGACTTATTTTTTCTCTAAAGGTTTTATGAGATTAGCTCCTACATGTAGGCCTTTGATCCATTTTTTAGTTAATTTATGTAAGGGGAGGGTCCAACTTCATTCTCTGCATGTGAATAGCCAGTTGTCCAATACTATTCCCTGAAAAGCCTATCTATTCTTCACTGAACTGTCTTGGCATTCTTCTTGAAAACCAACTCATCGGGGCTCAATCCTTAAGCGTCTGCCTTCGGCTCAGGTCAGGATCCCAGGGTGCTGGGACTGAAGCCCGCATCAGGCTCCCTGCTCTGTGGGAAGCCTGCTTCTCCTTCTCCCACTCCCCCTGCTTGTGTTCCCTTTCTCGCTGTGTCTCTCACTGTCAAATAAATAAAATCTTAAAAAAATAATCATAAACATGTTGGTTTATTTCCAGATGCTCAATTTGATTTTACATATCTGTCTGTATATCCTTATGCTAGTGCCAATTACCATAGTTCTGTAGGAAGTTTTGCAATTAAAAATTTAAGTCCTCTAACTTTATTTTTCAGTAGTTTGGGCTATTCTAGGTCCTTTTCATTTCCATATCAATCTTAGGATCATCTTGCCAATTTCTGCAAAAAAGCCAGCAGGATTTCAACAAAAACTGAGCTGAATTCATCAATCAATTTGGAGTGGATCACCAACTTAACAATATTAAAGTCTTCCAATCCATGAACTTTCATGAAAGGTCTCTTTCCATGGCTTTAGTTTAAGAAAGGTCGTTTTACTTTGGTTTACTAGCCAAGGAATAAATAAGCTGCAAAATATAAGGATATAAGATGATGGACATGACTCCCAATAGCCCTACAAAAGAATTCTTATGATGAATTGTAGCCTCTGGTTTCCCAGTTAAGTAGATGTTTACAATAACAGAAAAAAGAAAAACTGCTGAAATTTACAGAAGAATCTCTATTCATTTCTCCACTGTATCTGTAAATTTAATCTAATTTTTAAAAGATTTTACTTATTTATTTGACAGAGAGAGATCACAAGTAGGCAGAGAGGCAGGCAGAGAGAGAGGGAGAAGCAGGTTCCCCACTGAGCAGAGAGCCCTATGGGGGGCTCGATCCCAGCACACTGAGATCGTGACCTGAGCCAGAGGCAGAGGCTTTAACCCATTGAGCCACCCAGGTGCCCTAGTTTAATCTATTTTTTTAAAATCTTTAGATAGAAAATAA
Organism: Nasua narica; assembly: GCA_028533885.1. Taxonomy (NCBI): domain Eukaryota; kingdom Metazoa; phylum Chordata; class Mammalia; order Carnivora; family Procyonidae; genus Nasua; species Nasua narica. The sequence goes on along the minus strand of CM052797.1, from coordinate 113,481,995 downwards.
TTTTCAAGATTTACAAGACTTTGGATTCATAGAGAATTAAGAGCCCTAGCCGGTAGACAGGATATCTGCAGCATAAACCACGAGAGCAAGCAGCACATCATCAGCCAAATGCCAGCTGAAAACCAGTAGGTCCACTAGAGGGCAGCAAACAGCACATCAAAGAGAAAAGCAGGACTAGAGTCTTAACAGAAGATGAGTAACAAAGTGCCTAAAAAAACTCATTTGAGGTTTCTGCCATCACTCCGTCTCCGGCCCCCGGCCCAACTTTATAATGCAAAATAAGACCCTTTCGTGGATTCCACTGTAAATATCTAAGAGCAGAGGACAATTACATATTTTAAGGAAACTGGAGTACAAAAAGGTTAAGGTCACCAAGTGGCCTGGATTAACACCAAAGCAGTCTGACTCCCTCAGCCCATACTAATAATCATGCCATTACACTTTTCTTCATTACATATTAAGTGAAATAAAACATGTCACAGAGAAATTCATGTGATGCTATTTTATATGTACATACATGGTACTTGCATATAAATATACATCTAATTCTGCTTTATGCAGAAGTACATGTACACACATACGAAAAAAATGCCAAGGAGACTAAAGATATACACCAAACCAGGGTTTTTTTAAGATTTTATTTATTTGTGGGTGCCTGGCTGGCTCAGTTGATTGGGCGACTGCTTTCGGCTCAGGTCATGATCCTGGAGTCCCAGGACAGAGACCCCTGCTCTGCGGGGAGCCTGCTTCTTCCTCTGACCTCTCCCCTCTCATATGGGGATAAAATAAATAAAATAAAAATAAATGTCTCAAATAAATAAAATAAATAAAATAAATTATTTTATTAAATAAAAAATAAATAAAAAATATGTCTCAAATAAATAAAAAATAAATCTTTAAAAAAAAAAAGATTTTATTTATTTGATAGAAAGGGAAAGGAGAAGCAGGCTCTCCACTGAGCAGAGTGCCCGATGCGAGGATTGATCCCAGGGCCCTGGGATCATGACCTGAGCTGAAGGCAGAGGCTTAACCAACTGAGCCACCCAGATGCCCCCACACCAAACTGTTTTAAGTGCAGTGCTTATCTCCGAGGAAGGCAATGGACAGAACAAAAGGGAGATTTTCATTTTTCAAAAACTCCTCTCTTTATTAAGACTCCCTCACAAAGAGCTTCCAGTCCAGCAAGACACACTGAGCATATGCATATATAGCTTCTCCTTCTGTAGAGTCCATAAAAATGAAATAAAGAACTTAAAAATTACAAACTCCTAACACATACAACAGAGACTCCAAACTGGGTTTCTAACATTATCCACTAAGGTACAGGAAGAAAACCACCAAAAATTTTATTATATTAGAAATATTTTTATCTATATCCTTAGAGTCCTGTTTTTACACATTCTTACATACCAGTAATAGCATGGATATATTTAAGTCAAATACATACGGAGTGTAGTAGCGAAAAATGATTCCAGTACACAAAAAATTATATAATCAGAAACAAGGATATCACTGATTTAGAGGGGTGTATTAGGAAGGGGATCATAGCAGATGAGTTTTCAACAACCTCTGGAAAACAGAAAATATATGGACAAATACTGCCTGCAAGGCAGAGCAGAAAAGCCAAAATGAGACCCTGGGAAAGCTGCAAGTGGGATGCAAGGCAGAGTGACACATTCGTTAAGACAAAAGGATATAGGGGCGCCTGGGTGGCTCAGCTGATTAAGGATCTGACTTAAGCTCAGGTCATGATCCCAGAGTCCTGGGATCAAGCCTCACATCAGGCTCCCTGCACAGCGGGGAGTCCACTTCTCCCTCTCCTTCTGCTCCTCCTCCCTGCCTGTGCTCTCTCTCTCTCAAATAAAATCTTAAAAAAAAAAAAAAAGACAAAAGGATGCAGTGAGTTCCTACCATATGTCAGGCACTGTTTTGGGCACTCAATCACAGCAATGAATAACACACAAATCCCTGGTCAGAGACCTTATATTCCAGTGAGGAGAGGAAGGACAAGGGAGCTCAAAAACAACAAAACCCAAAATGTATGTAAAACAGAACATGTTTTGTACTGATGATCTGAGTCTGGATAAAAATATCTAAATCATGAAAACATAAAATACGTGTAAGATAAAAAGTGCTGTGGAAAAAATAAAGCTTTAAAAAAGTGGGTTAAGGAGTGGGGTCTAAAGAGGGCTTCGCAGAGACGACTTTTGAGTGAGTTATGTGGACATATGGAATAAAATATTCCAGGGAAAGGGTGAAAACATCTCAGACATGCTCTTTTTTGAATGCTCTGAAAGGGAAACACAGCAAGTATGTCCAGGGGATATCAAGAAGGAAGTTGGGGCGCCTGGGTGGCTCAGTGGGTTAAAGCCTCTGCCTTCGGCTCAGGTCGTGATCCCAGGGTCCTGGGATCGAGCCCCACATCGGGCTCTCTGCTCAGCAGGGAGCCTGCTTCCCCCTCTCTCTTTGCCTGCCTCTCTGCCTACTTGTGATCTCTTTCTCTCTCTGTCAAATAAATAACTAAAATCTTTAAAAAAAAAAAAGAAGAAGAAAAAAGAAGGAGGAAGTGGAGGGAGGGAAGAGGTTAATAGGTGACAAGATCAGGAAGGAATCTTTTAGTTGGAGTGTAATGGAGAAGTCACCAGTGGGTTCTGAGAAGGGCAGCAGCATGATCTCACTTACAGTTTAAAAGGATCATTTGCTACTGTGTGGAATGCACTGTAGGAGGGCAAGTTTGAAAGCAGACAGACCAGTAAGGACACTATTCCAATAATCAAGGTAAGTCATGGATGACGGCTTCAACTAGGATGGTAGAGACAGGTGATGAGGGTTAGTGCATTTAAATATACTCTGAAGGCAGAAGCAGACAGAATTTGCCAAAGGTGGAAGGAAAAAGGAAGGTGAAAGGAGAGGGAAAGAGGAAAGCAAAGAGAGCAAGGAAGAATGGCCTTAAGTTTGAAAGAAAGAGCAGCATTAGGTTTCCGGCTTGATCAACTGGAAAAGTAGTGCTGTGCCATTAACTACAACGAGAAAGACTGCAGGAAAAACAGACTGAAGAAAAAATTGTTAGTTAGGTATTAGACAAGTTTAATTTATTATATATCTAAGAAAAAATGTAGAATAAGCAGTTGGATAAGAATTAGGAATTTAGATGCAAAGTCTTGGCTGGAGATACACATTTGGGAGTTGACAATGTGGAGCTACTTAACCTGGATGAAATGAACAAAGGGGCATCCAACTGTGAGAAGTGAGGAGCAAAGAAGACTACAAAGGATGTTCAACAAAAAACAAGGGTTGCAAATGAGACAGCCACGCATTTTTTAAAAATTCAAATGTTTTGGGGTGCCTGCCTGACTCAGTAGAGTCTAAGACTCCAGACCTCAGGGTCATGAGTCAAGGCCCATTTGGGGCATGGAGCCTACTTGAAAAAAATTTTTTTTCAATTTTTTAAAAGATTATTTATTTATTTGACAGAGAGAGAGAGAGAGATCACAAGTAGGCAGAGAGGCAGGCAGAGAGAGAGGGGAAGCTGGCTCCCCGCAGAGCAGAGCTCTAGCCCACCATAGGGCTGGATCCCAGGACCCCGAGATCATGACCTGAGCCGAAGGCAGAGGCTTTAACTCACTGAGCCACCCAAGTGCCCTCAATGTTTTAAAAAGAAGGAACTCGGGAAATTATCTGGGGAGAATCTAGATAGTTATTGGGAGTGTAAGGACCCCAGGAAACTCCTCTGTAATTTCAAGGCCAACTGCAGCTCCTTGTCTGCTTTACTTAGAACAAAACACGCCCATAGCAAAGCTTAGGCCACACAATTCGAGGTAAGCCTCTTCACTGCCTTTTCTTAAACTAGGACCTCACATGTCAGACATTTCTGAAAAGAGCCTGCAAATAAAAGAGAAAAACAAAAAAACAAAACTGACTCTCGAGAAAACTATCAATTAGGGCACAAGATATAATTCTTTAAAAAGAAAAAAAATCCTGTAATTATGTTCTTTGGACAAATTTGCAATATCCTGCATCCACAAAACAACATACATAACCAGAGCAAGAAAGAGCTTGTAAAAATTTTAAAATATACTTGCGTTAAAAAATGAAAACAAAAACAGGGGGAACTAAAGATAAAAAACTCAATAAAATATGCCAAAGTAGAATAAGATCAAGACAAAAATGAGGAGAAAATAAAAGCAGAAAGTTTATCCAATTTCCAAAAGAGAAAAAAAAATTTTTTTTAAAGATTTTATTTATTTGACAGAGAGGAGAGAGATCACAAGTAGGCAGAGAGGCAGGGGGCGGGGGGAGGGGGGGGACCAGGCTCCCTGCTGAGCAGAGAGCCCAACTCGGGGCTCAATCCCAGGACCCTGGAATCATGACCTGAGCCAAAGGCAGAGGCTTTAACCCACCGAGCCACCCAGGTGCCCAGAGAAAAAAATTTTAAAAAAATAATTTAAAGAAAATTTCCCAGCTAAAAGCATGGATTTTCAAATTTAAAAAGTGCACAAAGTATCTAGTCCAAAAGTGAATAAATAGCATCTATGTTTACCACAGTAAATTTCAGACATCAAAAACACACAGAAAATCCTAAAACCCTCCAAAGAAATAAATCCCTCGTATTCTGTAATGGAATAAGAATCACATGGGCAACCAACTCCTCAGCATAAAACGTTAGAAGCTTCAAGATAATGAAACCATGCCTTCAAAGTTTTGGGAAAAATTCAACTTAGAATTTTGTACCTATCCAAAGTATCAAGCAAAAGAGTATCTTTAGATTTCTAAGTACTCAGAAAAATTTACCTCCATACTTTTTCTTAAGTTTCTTCATGATGTGATAACACACTGGAAGAATAGATGGAGAAGACAGTGGGATCCAGAAAATGCAGAGCAAACTCAGGGGAGAAGTTAAGTCCTGGAATGACAGTCTTGAAGCAGATCTAGAGAGCAACCACTCAGATGAGCAAGAGAGGACAGACGCTCTAGAATGAAGGCACCTAAGAAAAAGTGGAACTCAAAGACGAAATAGTATAAAATGACAAATTTTTAGACTATAATAAAGATAGGCAATACAAGAAGGGGGGTAGGGGAAAGAACCTAAGGAAAACAAAAAATTGTTCAAGAGCAGAAAAATTAAACAACTTATCTAAGAGAAACCCCTAGCAAATAGCTATAAACAAAAATGTAAATCTGGCTCCCTAATAAATTAGTCTTTTCTTTTTTTTTAAAGATTTTTATTTCTTTATTTAGAGAGAGTGAGAATGCATGCTCATACTTGAGCAGGGTGAGGGGCAAAGGGAGATAAGGAGAAAATCGTAAGTGGGCTTCATGCCTAGCATGGAGCCCAATGCAAAGTTTGATCTCATGACCTGGAGATCACACCCTGTGTGTAAATCGAGAGTCTGACGCTGAACTGACTAGCCACCCACGCACCCCTATTTATATAGTCCTAATAATGTAAACATGCTGTTCATTGGTTCGCAACTTTTATAGTTAACTTAAAAAGCACAGTAGTCTTAACAAGGAAAACAAAACAAAAATGTGTACTTGATCATCTTTGCCAATGTAAAAGTACAGAGTTTAGGGTGCCTGGGTGGCTCACCTGGTTAAGCGTCTGACTCTTGATTTTGGCTCAGGTTACCATCTCAGGGTCGTGAGACAGAGCCCCACTATGCTGGGTGTACAGCCTGATTAAGATTCTCTCTCTCTTTCCCTCGGGCCCCCCCCAACAGTACAGAATTTAGAAGGTGTGGTAAAAAAAAGATGTATTAAGAGTTTAAAAAGGAATATAAATATCCTTATCTTTTGAAAATCAAAGTATACTGAAATAGGGGCACCTGGGTGGCCCAATTGAGCATCCAATTCTTAATTTCACCTCAGGTCATAATCTCAGAGTCATGAGACTGAGCCCTATGTCAGACTCCAAGTTCAACGCAGAGTCTGCTTGTCCCTCTCCTTCCCCCTGCTTGCGTTTTCTCTAAAACAAATAAATAAAATCTAAAAATTAAAAAAAAAAGTGTTCTGAATTACAGGAATCACACAAAAAGTAGATATTTAGATATATTATTTAAAATGACAAAAAATGTAAATGAACCAAGAATTGTGATCTTACTATACGGGCTTAAAAAGCAGGGAAAAGTGTGAGTTAGATCCTGATATACTGTAGCAAAAAAACAAAAGATATCACCTACTGTTAGTGAATGAAAAAATAGTAGTATAAAGCATATTACAGATATGGAGAAAATTAAAGACATAAACACAAGCACCTAAAAGTGGCAGCTGTCTGGGAAGAACCAATGGAGAAAAAGTTGAAGCAAAGAACACTGATTTTTTTATTTTTAAATTTCCTACGCTATTTGATGAGCTTCTCATCTATCAACAAGCATTACAAAGATCTGTTTTTCCAAATTTTCTAAGATAAACAATATTTCAGATGTAAAATATTTTATTTAAATGTTTTTTATACAACATATACAAAACAAGAAAACCAAAGGAAATCCACGCCTAGACACATCGCCTAGACACATCGTAGTGAAACTGCAGAACATCAAAGACAAAGAGAAGATCTTGAAAGCAGCCAGAGAAAGGACAGATCACCTACAAAGGAACGGACAGACAATTAGAATGACAGAAGTCCATTCAACAATAATGGAAGCCAGCAGACAACGAAAATAACACATACAAGGTGTTGAAAACAAATAACTGTTGTTATCCAGCAAAATTACTGCATAAGAACGAGGGAAAAAACACAGATAAACGGACTACTGGCAAATTTAGAGCAACAGAACTATTCTTAAAGGAACTGCCAAAGAATACGCTTCAAAAATACTTCAAAACACTGGATGATGATGATCCTCAAGTAATATTCAAGATTAGAGAACAAAACTGATAAAAATGTAGGTAAAGGGGCGCCTAAGTGGCTCAGTGGATTAGGAAAGCCTCTGCCTTCAGCTCAGGTCATGCTCTCAGGGTCCTGAGATTGGCCCCACATTGTTCTTCCCACTCAGCACGGAGTCTGCTCCTCCTTCTGTCCCTCCACCCCCTTGTACTCTCTCTCCCTTTCTCTCTTTCAAATAAATAAAATCTTAGGGACGCCTGGGTGGCTCAGTGGGTTAAAGCCTCTGCCTTCGGCTCAGGTCATGATCTCAGGGTCCTGGGATCGAGCCCCACATCGGGCTCTCTGCTCAGCAGGGAGCCTGCTTCCCCCTCTCTCTCTCTGCCTGCCTCTCTGCCTACTTGTGATCTCTTTCTCCCTGTCAATTAATAAAATCTTTAAAAAAAAAAGAATAAAAGAATAAACATTGCCTGGGTAAAATAATAATGGTGTCCAACTTACGCATTTAAAAAATGACAAAAACAAAACACTGGAAACATTACATAAGCCAGAAGGGTAAAACCTGGAGCTAAGGTATTCTACAGTTCATTTACTTTGGAAATGGGGTCAGAACATGAACTTCTGGAATATGCAATTAAATTTGCACGGTAAGGTTTTGGTGCTACCCACTGGATGAACAGAAACGGAGTGTTTAAACTAGTAAAAAAAAAAAAAAAAAGACCAGAGCTGGGGCAATCAACAATAGTAACTAATGAATCTTAAAGGCAAAAGAAGAGGAGAAAAAAATGAAAGGCCAGGGATGCGTGGGTGGCTCAGTGGGTTAAGCCTCTGCCTTCGGCTCAGGTCATGATCTCAGGGTGCTGAGATAGAGCCCCACACTGGGCTCTCTGCTCTGCAGGAAGCCTGCTTCCCCCTCTCTCTCTGCCTGCCTCTCTGCCTACTTGTGATCTCTCTCTCTGTCAAATAAATAAAATCTTTTAAAAAAAGAAATGAAAAGCCAATATGAATCAAAAAAGAAAGTGCCTGGGTGGCTCAGTTGGTTAAGCGTCTGCGTTTTAGCACAGGTCATAATCCCAGGGTCCTGGGATCAAGCCCACACTGGGGTCCCTGCTCACCAGACCTGCTCACTAGGCCCCCTGCTTGTGCGCTTGCTCTCTCTCTTTCGAATAAGTAAATAAAGTCTTTGGCAAAAAGAGGAAAAAAAAAAAAAGAAAGAAAAGATGACAGAACTATGAATGGCTTAAACTTTCCAGTAACAGGCAAACTCAGATTGGGTTAAAAAAAAAAATCTATCTACAGGCGCCTCAGTGGTTCAATCAGTTAAGGGTCTGACTCTTGGTTTTGGCTCACGTCATGATCTCAGGGTCCTGAGATTAAGTCCCACATAGGGTTCCATTCCACACTCAGCACAGAGGCTGCTTGTCCCTCTCACTCTCTGCTCCCTCCCTGAAATAAATAAAATTTTTACAAAACAAACAAACAACAACCTAGCTTTATGATATTTAAGAGAGATACATGCCGAAAGAGATATAATGCCTAAAGCATTAAAGGTCAGAGAAGACTGACAACTAAGGCATGGAAAGCAAATACTGTTAGAAATATAGAGAAATTAAGATAAACTTGTCTTTGCAACGGACAACCTCAAGATCTTCTCTCAATTATTGTCAAGTCAAGCAAACTAAAAACTTAGTACGGTCAAGATTTGAACAACATAACCACAGAGCTTTATCTACTCAATGCAAAATTCTGAACCCAACAATTATAGCCTACTTTCTTTCAAAATGCACATGGAAGATGTGAAAAATTAATGTCTTCAATTCTCAACAATTTTCAAAAAATATGTATTACACAGATCACACTGACACGATGCAATCAAGTCAAGAGCATATAATAAAAGAGCAAAAGACAAAAACAAATCCCCTGTATACTATAAATTATAAACATTTCCAAATAGCTCATAGGTCAAAGATGAAGATCATAATAGGAATTGATTATTAGATTAGATTGATAATGAAAACATATATAAAAATGTGATATGCAACAGAAGTGGCACCTCAAGAGAAATTTACAACTTAAATGTTTACATTTGAAAAGACAAAGATAAATTAATAATTAAAAATATAAGTGGATATATTAAAAAATAAGAGCAGAAATCAAAGAAACAGAAAACCAAGACATCAAAAGAGAATGGATAAAGCCAAAATCATTGTTGTTAAGTCTTTGAACACATTAACAAAATAAACTTCTGGTAACAGACTAATCCAAGACAAAAAGAAAGAGCATGAATACTGTGAGGTCAGTAGACTAATAAAAATACAGTGACCAGAGAGATGAAAAAACACTAACAACTCATGCCAATACATGTATACATATTTATATTTTTAAAAACATGTCACAAAGCTGTAAAACAGTAAGTATGGTAATTAATCGCTGTTTGCAGAATGTCACTTTGCACTTGCCCATAAATCAATGCACCAATAGTTAAGTCCTCATGAGATGTACTTGATACCATTTCAAACTTTTAACTTTTTACTTTAAAACAAAACAGTAATATAGAGAACCACACAAAACAAACAGTTGCTTAATGAATTTTATAAGGCAAAACATCCTTACAGCCACCATTCAGGTTGAGAAAATAGAACTGTGCCGACCACCCCAGAAACCTTTGCATATATGCTCCATCTCGATCAGTCCTCTCCTAAAGTAACCATTTATGCCTTTTACAGTAACCTAAAATTTCTTTGTGGCACACAAATACGCATCTCTAGACACTATAGTTTAACCTTGCACCTTGTTATTTTGTCTTTTAACGTAGAATTCTCAGGCTGTTTGATGTATATGGCGTCCCAGATACGTTCTCTGCCTGTTGCACACTCATCATGTGACAACCAACATATTCCTCTGGCTTCTGTACTTCCTGCAAGCTGACTGCCGGATCAGAGCCCTGATCACCCAGGTTCAAATCCTCTGGCAAGAAGACTAAGGTAGTTTCGGTTTTTTCAGTTTTTTGGTGCAAAAACGGTTATTTTATTAAAGCACGGGGACAGGACCTGTGGGCAGAAAGAGCTGCTGCCAAGACTAAGGTAGTTTTTTTCTTTTATCTGGAGGCATGGAATGACTGTTTTTCACTTTTTTAGCAGCCATTAATCATCAGTGCCTAGATTAATTCACTAAGTTGAGGGGGGAAAAAAAGACCTCGACAAGCTATAATTCTATCATTCTGTTTTAGCTGGAGGAATTAAAAAAAAAAATGCTTTTCTAGGGGTACCTGGGTGGCTGTCTAAAGAATGCAACTCTTGATCTCAGGGAGTTCAAGCTCCACTTTGGGCATAGTTTCCTTAAAAAAAAAAACCTTCCTCATTGACTATATAAGGGATTATAAATGTCTATTTTTGGTTGCAGCTATTCAGCTCTGGATATAGTACAAAAGCAGCCACAGACAATATATACATGAACGGGCAAGGCTTGGTCCAATAAAACTGTATTTACAAAAGCAGAAGTTAACTCCTATACTATTTGGTTATACAGGGACACCATTCTTTAGTGGAAAGAAAGCGTAAATTAGCTCAGTACTTTTATTTATCCAGTTTTCAAGACAATGAATTAGTATCTATTATCCTCCAGAAGGTGACCAATTAAAGATTTACTTTTAAAAAATATGAAATTACGGGGGCTCACTCGGTTAAGCATCTGCCTTCAGCTCAAGTCATGATCCCAGAGTTCTGGGATCAAGTCCCACATCAGGCTTCCGGCTCAGCAGGGACTCTGCTTCTCTCTCTACCCCTCCCCGCGCTCATGCTCTAATAAATAAATATTTAAAAGAATATATGAAACCATGGATTTAAACCTGTTTCATGGACTTCAATACACTGAAATTCTTACCCTTACTGAAGCTCAAACGCCTTCCAGTTGCTCTTTACAAAATACAAATTGGCCCACTTATACTTTCTATAGTTAATGTATTTGGCTATTTTGGAATTTTCCCGTTCTCAGGTCTGTCATTGAATGGATTTACACATCACGCTGCATGGCAAAATCCACAATACAAGGATTTTTTTTTAAAAGAGAGAATGAAGGGACACACACAGAATGGAATCATTAAGGCCTCATGAAACAGATTTGAAATGAACCTGAAACAGTTTCAAGAACATAGTTAAGGAGGAATCAAAAACTGTATGCCAGCATTAGAAAAGTGTGAGTCAGAAGTAACATGACAAACATTTAATTTTGGTGGGTTTTTTGTTTTTTTTAAATTTAGATCTCAACAAGAAAACAAATAGATGGAAACTAGGCCCCTTCTTGATAGGAACAGAAGAAGTTGGAAAGCAGTGGAGAATGACTGGACAGGCCCAGAGACCAGATACCCAAATTGCCTAAAGGCCAAGCTGATGGCATCAGTCCCAGACAATGCATGAGGTGGAAACATCATAATGCTCTCAAGAAGTAGTCACATGATTAGAGCACACCCTAGGAAAAGTGTTTGTACTGGAGATGGGGTTAGTGGGGGTTGAGAGAAAGGAAGCAGAAAGATCAGCTGGAGGCTAACTGCAGTTACCAGCAACAAAAGATTAAAGTAGGGTCACTGGGACAATTGGCCAGGTCAAAGAAAGGATGCTAAGAAGGGAGATTTAAAGATGCAATTCCCAGTTCAGGAGAACAGGGGTGCAAAAACGGTTATTTTATTAAAGTATTTAATTTATTTTATTAAAATAAAATAATATTTTATTATTATTTTTATTATACAATTAACAAAACGAAGAAAAAATGCAGGTATCTATGTATCCTCTAAGTAGAAACTTTCTTAGCACCAGCAAACCACTGGTAATTATTAAGGCTAGATAACCAGGTTCATGTGAATTCATCGCACTATTCTCACTTTTAAGAACACTAAAAATTTCTATTAATAAAAAGACTTTTAAGATCCTGAAATGTGCAGGTTTAGACTTTCCTCATGGTCCCTTCTCATTCTGTTTTGGGGCCTAATGAACACTTTTCTCATAGAACTAACATTTCATAAACACCCACCAGCAAATGTTTAATGCCTCATGAAAAAAGTGTACTAATAAAGAATGACAAAAAAAAAAAAAAGAATGACATATCATTTAAATTATTACCTTGGTTTTTTTCTATATTATCTCCTTTTGTTTCCTCTTCTTTAATGGGGGTACTTATTCTGGGGGTCCTGCTTTGCCCCTGAACCATTTCTGCAAGCAATTCTTCTTGAGAAGTTCGAGTTCTGGGAGCAACTGGAAGTGTCTGTTTCTGTGAGACTTTAAAAGGAAAAAAAAAAAGGGCAATACAGATGCAGTAATACATCAAAACTGAGCAGTGAATATGTCCTATTAAACATAAATGCCTCCTTGAGTTTAGAACATATGAAAAATTTGAAACAGTTCAGATAACATCTTTTTTCTTACAATATTCCAGAGAGATATAAACCTGACTTCATCTATACGTTTTAAATCACATGCCATAAATATATTGCCACACATACGTATTCATTTTTAACCAAATGTAGTTTAAATTTTGCTTCATGATCATGAAACAAGTTCAAATTATAATTTACATAATACAGGTCAAGAATGAACATCAATGTTATTTCTCGAAAATACTTGGGGGATCTCCCACTATTATAAAAACAGGGGGGCACCTGGTTGGCCTAGTCGGTTAAGCATCTGACTCGATTTTGGCTCAGGTCATGATTCCAGGGTCCTGAGATCAAGCCCTACGTGGGGCTCTTTGCTTAGCAGGGAGCTTGTTTCTCCCTCTCCCCTCACTCTCCCTGCTCATGCTCTCTCTCAAATAAAATCTTAAAAAAAAAACCCAAAAAACCACTCAATATTGTAGAAAGGCAAAGAAATGAAATGTAAATAGATTAGGTCTAGTTTTGGCTTTAGTCTGATAATCCTTAGATGCCAAAGCTATTTATGCTCAAGGTTAAGTTAGAAATGAGAAGCAAGAGGACAGACACTTATGAGGTTCAAAAGCTCATAATTTAGTATTTACTTCGCTGTAGGAAGGGGTCACAAAAAGGGGTACAAAAGAATGCAAAGGAAGAAAAATGCTAAAAGAACAGTCATCAAATCCATAGCAAAAATAAAATAAAAATGTTTAGAGTGGGCACTCATCAGTTTTTATTAACCGAAAGTTTTACACACTGGCTTTAGCATATGGAGCAGAGCACAGAATTTATGGCAATATGACACCCATCATTTAGTTGCATTTCAGAACAAGCTTTCTGTAAGGTCAGATTATATGTGACTTATTTCCTTGTCTTAAAAACATGAAATATCTTTATATTATCTCATAAAATAATTCAATACTTCCACTAGGACTGGGGCAGGAACATCACAAATCAGTCAGTTCTCTGCCTTATATTCCATTAATGGGTTCTATTGACAAAAAAGCCAATCTGCTCATGCACTAACCAAATTTTTCTAACTCTGACTTCTTAATATCCAACTGCGCTACCTTTTATAGATCACAAATTCCTATCAAATATTGACTCCAATACCATGAATATGAAAATCCCATCTTTATCAAAACTCCCTATAAAAATTTTATTAAATATTTCACACACACACTGAAGGGAATAAAAGGCATTACACAGGTGATCAAAAAACTAAATTACACTGACAGCTGAAAGTTGCTCAAAGTGATCTCCTTTTACAACCATTCTTCTCTGAACCTCTTCTTGGTCCTTAGCAAGGACACTTAGCAAGTGTCTTTATTATACAACCTGGGAAGCAATCAATGCTAGCTTCCTCGAGAGTTAAAGAAAACTCAATGTAAAAATTATACATTTAAATTACCTGTAGAATAGTTAGTTGTTTTTGTTACAGATTCTTGAGCTTCAGATATAGCCTTCAAAATTAGATTCTTATTAGCTTGTTTAGAAGGTGGAAGTGACGGTCTAAAAAAAGTAAAAAGTATATTGATTAAATTTTAGATTTGAGTTCTTTACTGAGTTTTTTACATGCTAGCCATCTGTTAGGCCATTACTACAGCCTTCTCTTAGGTTTTGTACAGACTAGCTGTAGTTTTTAGGAAATGTCAACTAGACTGGAACCTTTTAACTTTTTAAATAATGAATCTGGATCACCCTCTCCCACCACTGTATTACAGTTTTTAGTATTCTCTGCTATCTTCTCCAATTTTAAGCAATTTCTCACTCATCTGTTTCTCAAAAACCAATAGAAGAGTCTTACATGCTATTAAAATTTTATTTTCATGATATCCTCTTCAAGAAACCCAGCAGATTCCATCAAGCAATTAAAGATTAATTTACAATGGTCAAGGTACCTCCTTTCAGGCTTTGCTGGCACTGACACACTGCTGGAGATGCTTCCTGTACGAGACCCGCAATCATCATCTTCCTCCTCCTCTTCTCCATCATGATTGAATTTTTTTACTTTAACAACTGAACTTACCACAGGCAACTTTCTCTTCCGAAAGTTTTCTTCCTGCAATCAGATAAATTTACGCTTACCTAGTCTCAGAAAAAAAAACAAAGTTCTACCATAATATTTTTTTTCCCCAAGAAAAAGCCAATCATATTAAGAATTCACAAGCTACTTCCTGGTTTCTTATAAAAATATAAATATTATCCTAATATCCAATTGTTAGCTATAATAAAAACTAATGCTTTACATTCACTTATAAACAGCAGCATATAGTACTGTTGAGGAAACTAATAAAATGGAATTATTTCATTGTTTCCAAGTAGTTGCTGTGAAAAATCTAAAATTGACCTAAAATTCCCTCAAAATTATAAGGTAAGGTTATAGCTATCTCAAATTTGGGCATCCCAGGAAAGTAAACAAGATGTAATCTATATGTAGAAGCCAGTCGTGGAGAGGAAAATCTGGTGTAGTATGTCGAGTAGCACAGAAATTAGTTTAAAGTAAACTTGCAATATTTGTTTAGTTATTTCACATATATTCAAGTATTAAGAAATGCCAATTTTCAGTCTAAGAAGCCAGAATTTAAAGTATATGCAGGGGTGCCTGGCCAGATCGGTTAGTAGAGCATGTGATTCTTGATCTCAGTGTTGTGAGAGTTTAAGCCCCATGATGGGCATGCAGCCTACTTAAAAAAATAAAAGAATTTTTAAAATGCAGCAAAAAAAAAAAGTATATACAAACCTCAATACTCATTTTTTCAGAGTTGTTTCTGAAGAAGGGACTGTAAGTCTCTTCTAAATTGTTAAGCACTTCCGATTCACACAAACGTCCTGTTTCATATACCCGGCTGTTCTGTATATCAGATTGCTTGGCAGCATGAATACTGTTTTGCTGCTGCTGAAATTGCAACCTGTTTAAATGAGCACCACTATCTGCATTTCGACTTGCAGGTGGTCGATAAATTTCAATAGAAGGGCGAGAAGAACCATATGTAAGTGTCACTGTAGGTTTTTTCTGAGATAAGGGATTCTCCTGCACAAAATTGAGGTCTTCATCAATGAGATCATCTGGTTCTGGTTTAATATCAATCACATCTTCAGAGGGTGCTGGCTCCCTCAGAGGCTTCACAGTGGACATTAACCGGGTTGCAGCTCCATCATCATAAGTCTGTCTGTTTTTAAAAACACACACACACAAAATTATAACCAACTTAGAGCAGTATCTTCAAAGAATATTTACTCAAATTTTAATGAAAAAGTTTACTCTCTTTACGTATTCCATTAAAAAAACTACTTTAAAATTACTTTTTCTTTAAAACTTTACATATTTGAAATAAAAGACAATCACACATAGGTCTTAACCATTATCTTATTCAAAAAAATTGCTCACAACAACCTCAGTATTTCCAAAAATTTCTGAAAACAAAAATTTAAAGATCTAAAAATTTATGTCAAGGTCACATACACATACCCACCTCCCCACAGCAGGTCTACACAGGACTCTTACCTGACAGTAGTGGTTTTCTGCTCCTGTGAACTAGTAGAAACCCTGGAATCTCTTTTTTCAGGTCTAGTGCTAGCAACCGCAAGAGGTGGCACTGCAGCTTCATGCCTTCTCTCATCTCCCCGACTGAAACAGCTCTTGTTTGAAGACACGTTATTGTCAAAGATGTTAGTATCAGAAGACTTAAGACTGGAAGGGTCTGGAAAGAGAAATGCATGGTCCTTTTAGGCTGTTTTTATTGCAATATGCGTTCTTCCACAACGTTTTTTGTTTTTGTTTTTTTTAAAAAGAATATTTATTTATTTTTGCCAGGGAGAGAGAGTGAGGGAGGGAGAGAGCACAAGCTGGGGGAGCAGCAGGCAGGGGGAGAAACAGGCTCCCTGCTGAGCGGAGAGCCCAACTCGGGACTCGATCCCAGGACCCTGGGATCATGACCTGAGCCGACTTCCACAACGTTTTTAATGACTAAACATTACCCCACAGGTAGTTAATATAATAATTAATTTAACTTACTATTACTGAATTTCTAAGTAATTTTCCATAATAAAATAGTAAAACATCCTTGGGGCACCTGGTATCTCTCAGTCCACTGAACAACCGAGTAGTGATTTCGGCTCAGGTCATGATCTCATGGGCAGTGGGACTGAGCCCTATGTCAGGCTCCAGCATGCTAATAAGCATGGAGCCTGCTTAATATCCTCTCTCCCTCTTTGCACTCCCCCTACATTCTTGTGCATGTGCACTCTCTCTTCTAGAGAGAAACTAAACTAAACTTCTAGAAACTAAATAAATCAGGGGTGCCTGGGTGGCTCAGTTGGTTAAACATCTGCCTTCAGCTCAGGTCACTATCCCAGGGTCCTGGGATCAAGCCCCGCATCCTGTTCCTTGCTCAGTGGGGAGCCTGCTTCTCCCTCTCCCTCTGCCTGCTACTCCCGCTGCCTGTGCTCTGTCAAATAAATATATAAAATCTTTGGGGCGCCTGGGTGGCTCAGTGGGTTGGGGCCTCGGCCTTTGGCTCAGGTCATGATCTCGGGGTCCTGGGATCAAGCCCCGCATCAGGCTCTCTGCTCAGCGGAGAGCCTGCTTCCCTCTCTCTCTGCCTGCCTCTCTGCCTACTTGTGATCTCTCTCTGTCAAATAAATGAATAAAATCTTAAAAAAAAAAAAAAACTTAAAAAAAAACACTAAATAAATCAATAAAATATAAAAACATCTTTGAAGCTGAAACACTGCACAAATTCACAATTCTTTCCTTAGTTTTCCTTCTCTTGTTTAAATTACCTTTAAGTTATGTTAAATTTATTGCTCTTGAATTCCTAATTCAGGTGCCTCCTAAGAAGTCACAAGAAACTATTATTTTCAAATTTATGGAATTTTGGGGGCGCCTGGGTGGCTCAAAGGGTTAAAGCCTCTGCCTTTGGCTCAGGTCATGATCTCAGGGTCCTGGGATCAAGCCCCGAGCCCCACATCGAGCCCCACATCGGGCTCTCTGCTCAGCAGGGAGCCTGCATCCTCCTTTCTCTCTGCCTGACTGATCTCTGTCAAATAAATAAATAAAATCTTAAAAAAAAAAATTATGGAATTTTTTTCCAAAGCAGCATAAATGGCTTTAGAAAGTAAACACTAGGGGCATCTGGGTGCCTCGGTCTGTTAAGCATCTGCTTTCAGCTCAGGTCAGGATTCGAGTCCTGGGATCAACTCCCACATTGGACTCCCTGCTCAGCGGGGAGTCTGCTTCTTCCTCTTCCCCCTCCCTGCTCATGCTGTCACACTCTCTCAAATAAAGAAGATCTTAAAAAAGAAAATGCTATAGTAAATTCCAAACTTTTAAAAAGATTTTTATTTATTTGAGAGAGACAGACAGTGAGAGAGGGAACACAAGCAGGGGGAGTGGGAGAGGGAGAAGCAGGCTTCCCACCAAGCAGGGAGCCTGATGCAGGCCTTGATCCCAGGACCCTGAGGATCATGACCTGAGCCAAAGGCAGACACTTAATAACTGAGCCACCCAGGTGCCCCAGTAAACTCCAAATGTTTTAATGACTCTTACCAGTTGTAACAGAGCGAAGTTTATCTAACACACCATGAAGCCTAAAAGAAAAAAAAAAATATTAAAACTTTCTTCAATCAAGAAAAAGATTTTATTTCAACTATCATTTGAAATTTGATGCATTATAGACTCTACTTTCAGATATAAATATTGATAAATGGTACTAAACAATATTTAATGAACAAATAGTATCAAAGTTAAAGAAATGCCACATTTTTAAAAAAGGCTTATGTGACTACTATAGTAGTAAATCAAAAATCATATTTTTTTATCCATTACTTTGAACATCTATCTTCCGTACAAATAAGGCAAAAGATATTATCTGACCACAGTCTTCATCTACAAAGAATGTAATTCTGTTTTATAAGGACTAAAGACTCCATGTAGCTTATAGGTAAAAGATGAAATATCACAAATATAGCTTATTATTACAATTCCTTAAGCACAGTTTAAGTTTGTTTTATCTATTTATATGGTTTCTGAAACAGCTTAATTCCGAGAGGTGAAAAACTTGAAAATAGTATCAAAACATATCACTTCATTACTAACGCTATAAACAAGCACAGGCTACAACCTTGCTTTTAACATAGGCTATATTAGTAATTATGTGCAAAGCAAATTTGCCTTACAATCCCCTCCAAGAGGCCATTCCTCTTGAAAATACCAGAAATATCTCATTATAATGTTTCACCTAGCACTTAGTCACATGCTACTGTCCCCTTGGACACAATTACTGCAGGGCTCCAAATAATCATAGTCTGTCTCAGGCTGATATCAATGAACACTTAACCAGGGAAATAAAGTGCCCAAATAGAGACATGGTATCTTGTATCAGTATACAGTAAGGAATTTATGGCAAAATGAGAAAACTGAATTTGATTTTAAATTCGAATTCATTTAGTCCTAAGAAATTTGTCCCAAGTAGGTCAATCTTCCATAGTATACTAGTAGGACTCAAACCCAAAGTGATGCCAAAGCTGAACCAAAAGTCAAGTCATAAAATATGTGTATCAAACAAAACAAATACCTGGAGTGCAGAAGAGTTTAAAAAAAAAAAAAAAAAGGTACTCATGAAGACTTCCCCAGTCAAAAGTACCACGATCTGTCTCTCTCTTTTTTTTTTTTTGTAAATTCTGGGGACTAAATGTAAAGAGTGGGTTAGGGCACCCACTCTGCAGTAGTTGGCTGTATCAAAAAATGTGAGCATGAACCACTGCACTTAATTAATGTCATACAAAACTGTGTAATCTGAACATAGAGAATTCTGCATGGAATTTCAAGAAAACTTCACAAGACTTGCAAAGCATATAGTGACCCACAGAAGGAAAAACATCTTCAAGATAAACTTTAGTTTAAAGGCAAGAATTTAACCAGTTTCATATCCCTCTTCAGTGCCTGTTACCCTCTCCCAGTCTTTTGCCATTCAAAGTAAGTAGGCCACTCTGCTCACTCAACTTTTGCTCCATTATCAACTTGTCCTGTAATTGGTGGTTCCCAGAGTGAGGGCACTTAAAGGAGCACTTCCTGATCTATTCTCAGCCACATCATTATCTACCCTCCCTGCCCAAACCTCAAACCTGCCTTCTTAAATTGAATCTTATGCTTTTAGTCAGTATTCGCAACTAAAGGCAGTATTTGGTTTGAAAAAGAACACTGAAAATTATAACATGAATATTTGAACATAAAATTGTCTTTTCTAAAATTCCAAACTTCAGAAAGTTCCGAACTTTAAAAATAATTTGAAATTTTGTCCAAAAACTTTATCCCCTAAAGCTATTTAGGAAGTCAACCCAGCCCCCAAAATACAAGCAACTGGTTTTGGTAGGGGGAAAGGAGTAAGATGCAAAAGTTTACAAAAGAACCACAGTAACTACAGTTAACATAGACTAAGGACTTGTTATGGAGCAGGCATTACCACATATTTCATTTAATCCTTAAAACAGTCCTATAAAGGGGATTTATTAATCCCATTTTACAAATTCAAAAACCATGGCAAGAGGCAGATCCAGGATTCAACTTCAGGAGTCTGGCTCCAGAAGCTGTGCTCTCACAGCTCACTATCTGCCTCTCCACAGTGAATCTGACTCTCCTGTCAAGAACCTCTTTTCAGACAATACCTACTCTGACTTGTGCCAAATTTTCGTCTAAGGGGTAAAAATTCAGAAACATACCATACGGTGAATCGAATTGTGTTGTTCCCTAGAAACAGGGACAGGTCCTCTGTCATTTGGTCCTGACTTTTCTTGTTGGCCACCATCACCATAATGTAATCAGGAAGTTCTTCATCTAGTTAAAAGGAAAAGTATATAAAAACTTTTTATGTTTTCCTCAACATTGTCTTCTACTTAAAAGTTAATGTACTTGAAAATATAGATATAGCTCCAAAAATTAATATCTCAGCTCTACTAGAATTCTGTTGGACTAGGAAGTATAGTTCTTTCCCTCTTCATTACATAGGTATTTCAATTACTAGAAGGATGGGAATTAGGAATAACTAACAAATACTTATAAAACTAGACATCCTGAATTACAGTATCAAATTTGAGAGTGTATTCATTGCCTTTTTATCGTTTTAATACTCATCAATTTCAGAGAAGCTTCCAAAAAGCATATGGACATTCCTCAAGAGTAATAATTGAGTTTTGTCTAGTTTTGTGTTTATCTATGTTTCAAAATGATATTCATTTCTCAAGAGAACATCTTTATCCTCAGTAAAGGCAGATTTCTATTATCTCAGGGTAACAAATTTGCACCAACAGCAAATAAACTAAAACCACCCAAAACCTCTACAACATTAAAAAAATTTAATCTTAGGGGTGCCTGGGTGGCTCAGCCATTAAGCTTCTGCCTTCGACTCAGGTCATGATCCTAAGGTCCTGGGATCGAGCCCTGCAGCAGGCTTCCAAGCCTGCTTCTCCCTCTCCCACTCCCCCTGCTTGTGCTCCCTCTCTCACTGTGTCTCTCTCTGTCAAATAATAAAATCTTTAAAAAAAATTTTTAATCTTAAATTTAAATAATTGCAACTTCATTCACTGTTTTATCCTCATACACTCCTAATACAATGATTATGAAGGTGAGGTCTAGGACCAAAGACAACAAAAACAAACCACCACAGTAAGAAGATAAGGAAGCAAAAGCCATTTATGAAGAACTCTAAACCCCACCAAAAAAATTCCTTCAGATTTCTTCAATACCTTAAAGATTCATATTTCTAAGTAAGCAGAGTTCATTCAGAAGTACTATCGGACAAAAAAAGTACTATTAGACATTTGTTTCAAGGAGAATCCACCTAAGAAAAGCACAAATACACTTAGAAAGCCCAAACTACAAATGGAGAGAGAAATCTTAATTTTTTACTGCTCTAACAGTATGAATATACAATTTACTTATTCATTTTATGTCTTTGGATATTTAGACCTCTTGCAATTTTATTAACAACAACAACAAAAAATGTTGGAAAGAAATTTTAGAAGTCTAGGTGGCAACTCTGCCTCCGGAGAGTTAAAAAAAAGAAAAAATCCAGGGGCTATGGGCTATGCAAGCCATTCTTTTTACATGACAGACCTAGAAAATGATAATACTTACAGGGTGCACTGGAGGTAAGAGAAAAAAATTACTCATAGACAGTCAAAGTAAACCAGCCACTTCTGCCTCACCACACATACCCAGCCACCCCAAGTGCTAAGAAAAATCAAATCTCAACAGATTGATCAGTTTTCCCAATGTCCAGTGTATTAATGGGCAGATAGCCCTAGGTAAGCAGCTGCTACAGAGGAGAAATTCTCAAATTTAGTTGCACATTAGAATCTGCTGGGGAGCTTTAAATAATCTGCTTATGTCCAAGCTGCACCCTAATTAAATTAGAATATTGGACAGAAGGATCAAGACATGAGCACTTATTTATTTTATTGAGGTATAACAAACAGTATTTTATTAGTTTCAGGTGTACAACGTAGTGACTGGATATTCTATGTTACTCAATGCTCACCACAGGAAGTGCAGTTACTATCCATCACCACACAATGTTATTACAAAATTGATTCTACTCCCTGTGCTGTACTTTCCATCTGTAACTTTTTTTATAACTAGATATCTTAATCCCCTTTATCTAGTTCACCCATCCCTCACCTACCTCCCCTCTGGCAACCACCAATTTGTTCTGTGTATCTTCGAGTCTGGGTCGGTTTTAGTTTTGTTTTTTAAGTAATCTCTACACCCAATGTGGGGCTTGAACTCATGACCCTAAGATCAAGAGTCACATGCTCTACTGACTCAACCAGCCAGGTGCCCATTTTATTTTTTAGATTACACATGTAAAAAAATCATATGGTATTTGTCTTTCTGTGACTTATTTCACTTAGCATAATACCCTCTAGGTCCATCCATGTTGTTATAAATAGCAAGATCTCACTGTTTTTTATGACTAACATTCCATTATAAACATACACACACATATATATATATTTTCTTTATACAGTATCTATCAATAGGCAGTTGGGCTGCTTCCATATCTTGGCTATTGTAAATAATGCTACAATGTAACATAGTGAAGCATGTTATCTTTTTGAATCAGTGGTTTTGTTTTCTTTGGGCAAATACCCAATAGTGGAATTACTGAATGTGGTACTTATATTTTTAATTTTTTTTAAGATTTTATTTATTTATTTGACAGAGAGAGAGAGAGAGAGTACAAGCAGGAGGAGTGGCAGTGAGAGGGAGAAGCAGGTTTCCACTGAGCGGAGAGCCCAACATGGGGCTCAATCCCAGGACCCTGGGATCATGACCTGAGCCGAAGGTAGATGCTTAACTGACTGAGCCACCCAGGAACCCCTATTTTTAATTTTTTGAGGAATCAACATACCATTTTCCATAGTGGCTGCACCTATTTGCATTCCCACCAATGGAATGCAAATTCCATTGCATTTCCATGCAAATTTCCTTTTTCTCCACATCCTTGCTAAGTTCTTGTCTCTTTGATTCCAGCCATTTTGACAGGTGTAAAGTGATATAGGTAGTTTTGATTTGCATTTCCCTGATGATTAGTGATGTTAGCATCTTTTCATGTGTCTCTTGGCCATCTGTATGTCTTCTTTGGAAAAACGTTGGTTCAGGTCCTCTATCCATTTTTAAAATGGATTTTTTTTTTGGTGTTAAGTTGTGTAAGTTTTTTATACATTTTGGATATGAACCCCTTATAAGATGTATCATATATCTACCTTATAAGATATATCTTCTCCCATTCAGTAGGCTGCCTTTTTGTTTTGCTGGAGAAATCTGAATATTGAATAAAATCATGCAATATGATGTGAGGGAATATAAGTGAGAACAAGAAGCCAGTCATCTACTTTCTTTGTAGAGTATCAAAAGGTTCCCACTCTTTCTGGCAACTGTAGCAAATAAGCCTGGTAGCTTATTTATGCAAAGTGTACCTACCTAATATAGACTACCATTGGTAACCAAGGAAAGGTCAACAAAAAAGTTAGAATGCTTTGTCAGCCTTCACATATTTTCTCCCTCACAATGTCAATGATGAAAATGTGCTTTCCTGGGTGCCTGGATGGCTCAGTCGGTTAAGCATCTGCCTTCAACTAGGGTCATAATCCCAGGGTCCTGGGACCAAGTCCTGCATTGGGCTCCCTGCTCAGTGGGGAGCCTGCTTCTCTCTCTTTTCTCCCTGCTGCTCCCCCTGCTGGTGCACGCCCTCTCTCTGTCAAACAAATAAAATCAAGAGAGAAAGAAAAAGAAAGAAAGAAAAAGAAAAAGAGAAAGAAAAAGTGCTTTCCTGTCACTACTAGCTTGCATTTTCTAACATTCTATGTGAGATTGGTGGCTGCTCCAGTACATGGTCAAGGCAGGGAAAGGTGGGAAGGAGGGATAAAAAGGAGCCCCAGGGAACTTCTGGGAGTAATGAGTATGTTCATAAGTCTGGTTATCATGTGTATTTGTCAAGACTTAACAAATTGTACACTTTAAATTCGCAGTTTAATATATCAATATTAATATACCAATTATATCTCAACGAAGCCACTGGAAATCCATACACTGTTCCCTCAGTATACAAAACAGAAAATAAGAATCCAGTGCAAAATCAATGTGTTCATATTTCCACAGAATTAGGATTTCTCATATTTATTTGAAATATATATTGGGGAAAAATGTATTTTGGAGATTTATGTAAGTTCAGTCTTCTAAAATGTGAACGACATTGTCAACTATACTCAAAACCATTTTTTTAAAGATTTTATTTATTGATTTGACAGAGAGAAAGAGATCACAAGCAGACAGAGGCAGGCGGGGTGGGGCGGGGGGAAGCAGGCTCCCCGCTGAACAGAGAGTCCAATGCAGGATGCGGGGCTCAATCCCAGGACCCTGAGATCATGACCTGAGCCGAAGGGAGAGATTTTAACCCACTGAGCCACCCAGGCGCCCCAAAAACATTTTTTAAATAAAAAATAACACGGGAGGGGCACCTGGGTGGCTCAGTGGGTTAAGGCCTCTGCCTTCCGCTCAGGTCATGATCTCAGGGTTCTGGGATTGAGCCCCGCATCAGGCTCCTTGCTCGGCAGGGAGCATGCTTCTCCCTCTGCCTCTGTCTGCCACTCTGCCTGCTTGTGCTCTCTCTCTCTGACATATGAATAAATAAAATCTTAAAAAAAAATAAATAACATGGGAATGAAAGCCTGCTCTGAACCATAATTGCCTTCCCACTAAAGTGCTCCATTTTAAACATACAAATGAGAAGTTATCACTATTAAGAGCTGTTTCACTTTTGTATCCCCACCCGATATCGTGAAAATAGATATTCAAGTATTTATTAAATACTTATTGCTTCCATAACCTTAAAGGTTGCCAGGACTCGGCGCGCCTGAGTGATTCAGTGGGTTAAAGCCTCTGCCTTCGGCTTGGGTCATGGTCTGGGTCATGGTCGAGCCCCGCACTGGGCTCTCTGCTCAGCAGGGAGCCTGCTTCCCCCTCTGCCTCTGCCTGTGTACTTATGATCTCTCTCCTCTCTGTCAAATAAATAAAATCTTAAAAAAAAAAAAAAAAAAGGTTTCCAAGACTCTTTCTTATACAAAGAGAAGGATTAAAAAATTAACCTTTTTAGAAGAACAATAATGTATATACATACAATTAGGTAGCTAATTGTAAACCTAAATTCATAATGTATGCTTTTATTTCAAACAGAGTAATTGTAACCCGTTTTTCTACTTAGTCAACACTTACTTAAAAAAAAAATCATATTCTCTGCTAGGCCACTGGGACATCACAAATATTAAGTCTCTACCCTCAAGAAATGTCCAGTCAGGCATCCAAATTGGCAAAGAAGAAGTCAAACTCTCACTCTTTGCAGATGATATGATACTTTATGTGGAAAACCCAAAAGACTCCACTCCAAGACTGCCAGAACTCATACAGGAATTCAATCATGTGTCAGGATATAAAA
>CM052797.1:113375385-113456276 GCA_028533885.1 Nasua narica | reverse complement strand
GAAATACAAATCAAAACCACAGTGAGAGACCACCTCACACCAGTTAGAATGGCTAAAATTAGCAAGTCAGGGAACGACAGATGTTGGTGAGGATGCGGAGAAAGGGGAACCCTCCTACACTGTTGGTGAGAATCCAAGCTGGTACAACCACTCTGGAAAACTGTATGGAGGTCCTCAAAATGTTGAAAATAGAACTATCCTACGACCCAGCAATCGCACTACTGGGTATTTACCCTCAAGATACAAATGTAGTGATCCGAAGGGTCACATGCACCCGAATGTTTATAGCAGCAATGTCCACAATAGCCAAACTATGGAAAGAACCTAGATGTCCATCAACAGATAAATGGAAAGAAGATGTGGTATATATGTACAATGGAATACTATGCAGCCATCAAGAGAAACAAAATCTTGACATTTGCAAAGACGTGGATGGAACTAGAGGGCATGATGCTAAGCGAAATAAGTCAGTCAGAGAAAGACAATTATCACATGATCGCTCTGATAGGAAGAATTCGGGAGGCAGGGCAGGGGATTATGGGGGGGTGGGGAAGAGAAATGAAACAAGATGGGATGGGGAAGGAGACAAACCATAAGAGACTCCTAAACTCACGAAACAAACTAAGGGTTGCTGGGAGGTGGGGGGGTAGGGTTATGGACATTGGGGAGCGTATGTGCTATGGCAAATGCTGTGAAATGTGTAAGCCTGATGATTCACAGACATGTACCCTAGGGCAAATAATACATTATATGTTAATAAAAAATTTAAAAAAAAATGTCCACCAAAAAGCAGACACTAGGGGCACCTGGATGGCTCCGTTGTTAAGCATCTGCCTTCGGCTCACGTCATGATTCCAGGGTCCTAGGATAGAGCCCCACATTGGGCACTCTGTTCTGTAAGAGGCCTGCTCCTCCCTCTCCCACTCTCCTTGCTGGTGTTCCCTGTTCCTGCACTCGCTCTGTCAAATAAATAAAAATAAAATCTTAAAAAAAAAAAAAGCAGACACAAGTTGAGAAGCCATGCTTATGTGTCAATCACCGGAACAGATGTCAGTGGAGTTCTAGAGGAGCACAGAGGAGTGACTCCTATGCCTCTGTCACCATCAAGGATATAGAAGACCTGAATTCCTTGGTATTAATTCTGCTACTGACCAGCTCTGCTACTCCTGACTCCATTTTTTAAAGTGCTTTTTTTTTTTTTTATAAAAGATCTTATTTGACGGAGAGAGAGCACGCATGCACGCGCACACACACAAAGGGGGGGCAGCAGGCAGGCGGAGGGAGAGGGAGAAGCAGGCTTCCCACTGAGCAGGGAGCCCACTGGGATCCATCCCAGAACCCTGGAATCATGACCTGAGCTGAAGGCAGACGCTTCTGACTGAGCCACCCAGGCATCCCTCCGTTTTTCAGTTGTAAGAGTAGTTAACACTACCTGCCATTCCCACTTAGCACTGTGTTCAGGAACAAGTGGAACCATATGAAAATATTCTAGAAATCATAAACTATTTTTGTTTTTAAATCTATTTATATTTTTACTATAATTTCATTCCATATTGAACAGCATTAAGCTTATAAACCAGGTTTTTTTTTTTTAAAGATTTTATTTATTCATTCATTCAACAGAGAGAGAGAGATCACAAGTAGGCAGAGAGGCAGGCAGCGAGAGAGGGGGAAGCAGGCTCCCTGCTGAACAGAGAGCCAGATAAATGCAGGGTTCAATCCCAGGACCGAGATCATGACCTGAGCCGAAGGCAGAGGCTCAACCCACTGAACCACCCAGGTGCTCCTAAACCAGGTTTTCAATAGACTCTAATTCTCGGTTTGAGACTTTTTTTTTAATATTATTTATTTATTTGACAGAGAGAGAGAGAGATCACAAGTAGGCAGAGAGGCAGGCAGAGAGAGGGGCAAGCAGGCTCCTAGCTGAGCAGAGAGCCCGATGCGGGGCTCGATCCCAGGACCCTGAGACCATGACCTGAGCCAAAGGCAGAGGCTTTAACCCACTGAGCCACCCAGGCGCCCCTCGGTTTGAGATTTTTTTTTTTAAGATTTTATTTATTTATTTATTAGGAAAGAGAGAGAGAACATGAGAAGGGAGAAGGTCAGAGTGAGGAGCGGACTCCCCATGGAGCTGGGAGCCCGATATGGGACTCGATCCCGGGAATCCGGGATCATGACCTGAGCCAAAGGCAGTCGCTCAACCAACTGCGCCACCCAGGGGCCCTCGGTTTGAGATTTTTGATAAATGATAGGAATCATCAATAAGATTGAACTTAGACTCAATTAACACATGTTTGTGCTTTCATGTGCTAGAACTAAGAAAGTTTACACTAGAGGTTTTCTGTAGATTTCTTTTTGAACCAAACAAGTTTCTGACACATAGCTGGTATCCATTAAATGCTGAACAAATAAAAGAATAAATCAATTCTGATTCAGATTCATCTTTACTTCTGAGCCTCAATTCTCTTATCTGTTAGACTTAGAACAATCTTGAAAACAAATAATTTATAAGAAGTGGCCAGCATGTGGTAAATTAGTAATTCTCAAACCGCTGGGTCTCAGGTTCGCTTTCTGCTCTGATGACCCAGGGTTGGGTCAGTCAGTTAAGCTTCCAACTCTTAATTTCAGCTCAGGTCATGATCTCAGGGTCCTTAGATCAAGTCCCTTGTCGGGCTCCATGCTGAATGCTTGGGATTCTCTCTCTCCTGCCTCTGCTCATTCCCCAGCTCACACAGCAAGCTTGCTTGCTCGGTCACTCAAAATAAATAAAATTAAAAAATACTGAAGACCCCAAAGAGCTTTTATTTATGTGAACAATCTACTGATAATTACCATGCTAGAAAAACTGAGAATATAAAAGTCTTATTTAAAATAACACACCTAGGGGCGCCTGGGTGGCTCTGTGGGTTAAGCCTCTGCCTTCGGCTCAGGTCATGATCTCAGGGTCCTGGGATTGAGCCTGCTTCCCCCTCCCTCTCTGCCTGTCTCTCT
The DNA here is from genome assembly GCA_028533885.1 of Nasua narica. Classification (NCBI taxonomy): domain Eukaryota; kingdom Metazoa; phylum Chordata; class Mammalia; order Carnivora; family Procyonidae; genus Nasua; species Nasua narica. The sequence goes on along the minus strand of CM052797.1, from coordinate 113,453,285 downwards.
GCCTACTTGTGATCTCTCTCTCTCTAATAAATCTTTAAAAAATAAATAAATAAAAATAAAAATAAAATAACGCACCTATCACGTTAATAAACCCACTTATGACTCAATGTTTTTATAAAAAAAACTAAATTTTCCATAAAATATAAAACTAGCTATATTTTTATAAATTTCTTAATATCTGGGTTTTAAAGACAGCAGAATTTCCACTTCTGCATTTAATCTGTTATGATATGCTGCTCTAACTGAAGAATATGATGAAAATCTGACCTCGAAAATACACAGTTGGAAAACAAACTATAGCTGACCCTTGAACATGGGTTTGAACTGCCTGAGTCCAATTATACTTGGATTTTTTATGATACATGTCTCAAAAATGTATATTCTCTTCCGTATGACTTCTGTGATATTTTCTTTTCCCTAGTTTACTTTCTGAAAAATACAGTATAGAACATATATAACATACAAAATACATGTTAACATATAACAATACCAGTTAAGACTTCTGATCATCAGTAGGCTATTAGTTGGTAAATTTGGAGAGTAGTTAAAAGTTATACTCATATTTTCAATTTTGCAAGGGAGGGGAAGGTCCAGCAGCCTTAACCCCTAAGTTGTTCAAACGTCAACTGTATTTTAAAAGCATTTTCAGATAATGTGGACATTCTTCTGGGACACTACATCAAAACTCAACAAGTGGTAGTTTCTTAAAGATTAGCAGCAATATGGAAACTAAAACTCTATCAATCACCTTTTTGTGCCATGTTACATGAAAACCCGTCGATCCATCCTCTACTTTTTTTTTTAAGATCTTATTTACTTATTTGACACAGAAAGAGAGAGAGATCACAAGTAGGCAGAGAGGGAGGCAGAGAGGGGGAAGCAGGCTCCCTGCTGAGCAGAGAGCCCACCAGGACCCTGAGATCATGACCTGAGCCAAAGGCAGAGGCTTTAACCCACTGAGCCACCCAGGCACCCGATCCATCCTCTACTTTTAATGAATCTTTTTCCTTTGTATAATCTTATAATATCATGCATTGATCATTTGAAAAAATACTGGTTCTGGGAGCTATACAAATCACTAAAATGTTGATACGATTCATTATAAGATACAAAACAATCACGTTAATGTCATCATCAGAAATTCTTTTTAAGTACTGGGAAGCTTTCAAGTTCATGAAGACAGATACAAACTTTTCAAAATTCTAATTTTCATTTGAAAACTCAACTTCTGTCGTTGGTAACAAAGTGCATAAGCTCTTTTCCTCTGTTCACTTTTCAAAGAAAATGTCTGCCAAACATACAAGTGTATGTCTAGCTTGTCAGTGTTAGGAGATAAAATGATGTTCCATGAAAAAGGTGGCTAACTCAATCACACAAATCCTTTCCATTTAGAATAACCAATCTGTTTTAATATACATTAGTACTTCATGAGTAATTCCTATTTTCTCACATCACACATTTAAAAGATGTAGTCAAGGGGCACCTGGGTGGCTCAATGGGTTGGGCCTCTGCCTTAGGCTCAGGTCATGGTCTCAGGGTCCTGGGATCCAGCCCCACATCGGGCTCTCTGCTCAGCAGGGAGCCTGCTTCCCCCTCTCTCTCTCTGCCTGCCTCTCTGCCTATTGTGATCTCTCTCTCTCTGTCAAATAAATAAATCTTTAAAAAAAAAAAAAAGATGTAGTCAAGGGCCAAGATTTAAAAAAATATTTTTACTGCTTCACTAATTATATTAAGTGAAACTGGCTTTTTAAAAAAATTCCAGGGGAGGGGTGATAGGATTTCTCAGAGTTTGGTGTGAGATCTCCATTCAGACTAAGATACCACCAGTTTAACTCACCAATCCTTTTGCACAATCCAAATGTCAGCACACTGAAAACGGGTTGCAAACACCCTTTCAGTACTAAAAAGAAAAGTTTTCACTTCAGAGATCCTTGGCACCTCTCACACCTTGAGAACCACTGTAGTAAATTATTTTTACAGGAGGCACCAGCTTTGGAGCCAAACCGACCCAAATCTCAATCCATAACATATTACTCAAGTAAGCACTCAGTCTCAGCTTCCTTGCTTGTACAAGTAGGGATATTACCACTTACCACCTTCCAGTGTTCTCCTGGATATTATCATGACCTAACGCATAGACAATGGTTAAACACAGCGCCTGACCCAAAATAAACACTCAAATTACAAATCATAAAAGTAAAAAAGAGAGAACACATTGCTGTGCGTGGTAAGAGAAAAAGGGACAGAAAAAAAAAGATGTGAAAATAAAAGTCACTGAACCGCGACAGAGGCAAATGCCAGATAACATATGCAAAGTTAGTTCTGAAACAAGAAGATCCAAAGAAAAGCAAAAAGAATAGGAAAAATAGTACGAATCAGATAAACATTATGGAAATACGACAGAGCCGCAAGAGAGGAGGCTAAACAATCTTAAAAGCACCATACTAAAAGGCGGTTGGAGGCGGGGGGGGGGGGGGGGGGGGGGGGGGCCGCCTGCACATAGAGCTTTCAAGAAAAGACGGTAAGAAAAAGAAATAATCGCAGAGAATCAGATTTGAAAGTAAAACGGGGTCTCTCCAAAGCCGAAAGTACGAAAGGGCAAAAAAAATGCATTCACTAATATTCATTTAGCAGCAAAGTCTAAATGCTATTACGCTGACGACAACAACAAAAGAACTTACCAACATAAGCTCCTAATTCTTGTAATTTCCCCTTAATGGCACTCTGAGGGAAGAAAAGAAAGACAAAAGTGCGTTGTGAGAAAGGCAGAACCACCCGGCTCCGTAACCAGGCTCCGGTAACGCCGAGGCAACCTGGCAGCTGTGCGCACCTCCCGCCCCCTCGGCCCCAGGTCGGGGCGGGGAGGCGCCCGGGCCCCCCACCCCCACCCCCGCCCCCACCGGCCCTACGGCGCCCCTCCAGCCGCAGCGGAGCGCGCCTATCGCCCTGCGCTCCACGCCTCCTTCCGCTCTGGGCAGCTTACTCCAGCCGCGGCCCCGCTCGGCCTCCGTGCTCTCAGAGACCCGCCTGCCCCAGGCGGCCCAGGCCGAGGAGGAGCCGTTCGCAGACCCCGCGGCTCGCGGTAGACCCCCGCCGGCGACTAGGCCGCGGCGTCCAGGCCGGGCCCACAGTCCCCGTTACTCCTGACAACCGTGCGCCCGCCCGCCAGCCGAGGCCCGGCTTCCCGCCCCCGCTCGACGCGGGCCTCACCCGGATCTTGCGGCTGATCTCGGTGCCGATTTCCATGGCTCCCCGGCGGGCGGCGGGCTCGGCACTGCGCGGCGCTTCGCTTACCCAGAGCCCCGCGCCGGCTCCCGGTCCGCAGCTTCGCCGCCACAGCCGCCAGCCGCCAGCGCAGCTCCCTGCCGCACGATCTGCGTGACCCGCCCCCACCGGCCCGGCGCGCCAGGGTGAGCGGAGTCGAGCGCGCCTGCGCCTGCGCCTGCGCACACCTGGGCCCTCGGAGTCGGTACTCGGGCGGCCTCTGCTGGCAGCAGGGAAAGCAGCCGCGGGAGGATTCCCTGGGTTTTTTTCCGTAGATCCCCGCACCTAGGGAGCTCTCCCCTTTCCTCGCTCCCACTTGCTCATTTTACGCTCTTTGGGAAATAAAGATGAACTAAACGCAGCGGAAAGAACCCTGGCTTTGGTATGATATCTGAGTTAGAATCCGGCTTCATTTGCTTTTAGTGTGATAATGGTCTATATTTAAACCTTTGAATCCTTAGTTTTCCTACCTGTAAAATAGACTGCCTTCTAGCTGTTGCATTATAATTACACTTGGAGGGAACCGGCTATCCAGCTCAAGAGAACCAATTAATCACTGTCCTCTTTTTTTTAAAGATTTTATTTATTTGTTTGTTTGTTTGTTTGAGAGTGAATAAGAGAGAGAGAGAGAGAGAGAGAGAGAGAGAGCGCAGGGGGAGGGGCAGAAAGAGAGGGAGAGAATCTCAAGCCAACTCCACTGAGCAGAGAGCCGGCATGGAGCTTGATCCCAGGACCCACACCTGAGTCCTGTGTGGGTCACAGGATCACAACCTGAGCGGAAACCAAGAGCTGAATGCCCAACCAACTGAGTCACCAAAGCACCCCAATCACAGTCCTTTCTAATGATTCCACAAGTTCTGCTTTCCGTCGGTCTGGTTCTATCTTCCTACCCCCACCCTCTCCACCCCTTCCTTTCCCCCCTCAGTGTCCTTTCCCCAAGATCTACACTCACTCTCCTTCTCCTACCTTTCTGAAACCCTTCCTTTAGAGAACTCTTATTATTCTCAGGATTTCAACTGTCATCTCTGTGCTGAGAATAACTGAATTTTCTGTCAGCTCTGACTTTTTCCCTAAACCCCACTCCCAAATTCTAGGTGACTTCAGGCATTTGTATTTTCCCCAAATTCAGCACCTCTAAACTTATGTCCTCATTATCTTTCCCATCCTCCACTCAGATTAGTTCTATTCCTGACATCCCTGTTTCTATCATTAACAGCTCAATTCTCCCTGTCCATGATCACAACATCTCAGAATAAGCGGAGAGGTCTCCCTTCTCCCCCATATCCACTAGATCTGGAAGTGGTCCCTATTAGCTATCCATTGCTTAGTAACAAATGACCACGCACTAAACTTAGCAACTTAAAACACACGCATTTATCATCTCAAGGTTTTCATGAGTCAGGAATGTGAGCACAGCTTAACTAAGTCCTCTAGTCGGGCTCTCATAAGGCTGCTGTTGGGGTGTCAGTCATGTCCTGTGTTCTCATTTGGAGGCTTGACAGAGGAAAACTCCACTTTTAAGCTAATTGGTGTTGTTAGCAGAATTCTCTTGCAACTTTACCAGGGAGGGCCGCGGCTTTTTCCTGTTTGTCTTGAGGCCACCCTCAGGCCATATAGGTTGCCCACAGTTCCTTTTCATGTGCTTCAATATGGCTACTTAAGTCCTCTTGGCTCAGGAAAGGCCCAGTTCCTCTTCTTGGGGCTGTCACTCTATTTGGTAACTTAGGGCCACCCAGGGCCTGCCCCCCCAGATCAAGTTATTTAGGGGCTAACTGCATCTGCAACCCCCCCCCCTTTATTTTTACCATATTCATTAACTAAAAGCAAGTCCCAGGTGCTGCCCACTCTCAGGGGGAGGGAATTATACAGGGTGTGAACAGCAGGGGCAGGAATCATGGGGCCACCTAGGCTCTGTCTGCCCCAAGACCCTTTATCTTAAATAATCTTTTTTTTTTCTTCTGAATTCCTATAGCATCTATGTGGGACCTACTAGTATGACACTTAATATACCCTCTGTAATACTCATTGTGTGTATGTCCTCTCTAACAAAATTACAAACTCTCGTGGTTCTGCATTTCTCCAAAATTTCTTTCAGGATGCTAGACACATAGAAAGCATTTATGAAATATTTGTAGGATAAAATAAATTACCTAAATTAACAAAAGCATTCCTCATGGATTAATCCAACAATCGTGTCCTCATTCAACATTGATGAGAAGCAGTGGAGCAAAGTGACTGAGAACTAGGACACCAGAGCCACAATGTCTGGGTTTGAATCCCAGCCCTGCTACTCCCTCTTAAGCCTTAGGCAAGTTGCTTAGCCTCTCTGTGCCTCAGTTTCCTCACCTGGTGACATTCGTATGATAGCAGTTTCTCCTTCATAGGGGTATGAGGATGAAATAAATTAATATTTGCCAAGCATTTTAAACTGTGCTTGGCTCACAGCAGCACTGTTTGTTGATTAAAAATTAAATGCCTTCTCAGAGCCAGATACTGTGCTGGGAGCCAGGGCACAAAGATGAGCAAGACCGAGTCTCTGCTCTCATGACACTCACAATCCAAAAGATAGTACATTATTTCTATTTCTTTATCCACCGTTTTAGAACTAAGAATGAAAACATAGGTTTTTTTATCCATTGCTGATTACAAAATCCTTAGTCAATATTTAGATACTGAAGAACATTTTACAGAGAATAGAAAATGTTTTCATTAAAATGTATTTGGAACAGGAAAACTTTCATTAAAATGTATTCAAGGGCACCTGGGTGGCTCAATCTGTTGAGTGGTTAAGCGTCTGCCTTCTTGGCTCAGGTCATGATCCCGGAGTCTGGGGATGGAGACCTCAGCGTGCTCTCTCCCTCTCTCTCAAATAAATAAATTCCTTTTTTTTTTTTAATTTTTTAAAGACTTGATTTATTTATTGACAGAGAGATCACAAGTAGGCAGAGAGGCAGACAGAGAGAGAGGGGGAACCAGGTTCCCTACTGAGCAGAGAGCTCCATGCGGGGCTGATCCCAGGAACCTGAGATCATGACCTGAGCCGAAGGCAGAGGCTTTAACCCACTGAGCCACTCAGGCGCCCCTCAAGTAAATAAATTCTTTTTTTTTTTTAAGATTTTTATTTATTTATTTGACAGAAAGAGACATAGGGAGAGAGGGAACACAAGCAGGAGAAGTGGGAGAGAGAGAGAGAAGCAGGCTTCCAGCTGAGCAAGGAGCCTGACGTGGGGCTCAATCCCAGGATCCTGAGATCATGACCGGAGTGGAAGGCAGACACTTAACGACTGAGCCACCCAGGCGCCCCTCAAGTAAATAAATTCTTAAAAAAACATATTCAAGACAGGGTTAACTTTTAGAGCAATACATTTAAAACTATGGAAGAAGAGATTTGCAAGCTGCTTAAGAATGCACACATTTAAATAATAAAGAAAAGAAGATGAAAAGAAATGCTTTTATTTAAAAAAAAAAAAAAAAAAAGTGAGGGAATACCCGGTTGGCTCAGTCAGTAGAACATGTGATTCTTGAACTCTGGGTTGTAAGTTCAAGTCCCACACTGGACCTAGAGCTCACCAAAAAAAAAGAAAAAAAATAATTCACTCCCTCTGCCCCTTCCTCATGCTCTCTTTTCTGGCTTGTGCTCTCTCTCCCTGTCCCTCTTTCTCTCTCAAATAAGTAAATAAAACCTTTAAAAAAAAAACAAACTTAAAAAAACTAAAGAATGCACACATTTAGACCCCAGGAGGAGTTACAATGTCTGGATTACAGGGGGCAACCCACTAAACCGATGGTGTTCAGTGGTCCAACACTATTCAAGGTGTTTCTCTGGAAGATGCAGCTTCATAAACCAGATCATGCCCAGAGGAAGATGATCATGATGACGACCAGAAAGAAACCATTAAAGGAACTAAGGGTATTTAGCTTGAAAAACACTAACCTCCACCAAGAGAATTCTTTTCTGGCATGGAAGGGCTCTCCAGTTCAGGAGGAATGACCTATTTTGCTAAAGGGGATAGAATGAGGACTAGAGGGGTGCCTGGGTGGCTCAGTCTGTTGAGCATCTGCCTCTGGCTCAGGTCGTGATCCCAAGGTTCTGGGATGGAATCCCATGTTGGGCTTCCTGCTCAGTGGAGAGCCTGCTTCTCCCTGCCCCTCAGCCTCCCCCTGCTTGTGTGTGTGCGGGCGCTCGCTCTCCTGAACTCTCTCTCTCAAATAAATAAATAAAATCTTAAAAAAAAAAAAAATGACGACTAGATTTCAACTTCATGCAGGCTAAGAGAGTTCTGGGTTGTCTTTTAAAGAGCAGATGACTAAAAAGAGCATTAATTTTGAAGTCAGAGGGGCCTGAGCCCAACTCCATGGAGCCCTGAGTCCTCTCACATTGGCCTCCTCATATCTCCGGCCTCCTCGTATCTCCTCTCTGGGCATCATTCCAGCTGGATGTTGCACGTGCACGTCCTTGCAAGCCTGTATATATGTTTGTGTGTGTGTGTGTGTGTGTGTGTGTGTGTGTGCAAGGGGGAGCAGAGGTAGGATTTGGGGGTTGGTTTCCTTCAGCCTGGAGTGCTTTTCTCTTCTTTTCCTTGAGTTCTTAGTGAACTTTTTCATTTACCCTTCCAGAGTCAGCTAGAAGCTGGTAACAGTCATAAACCAGGCATGACTACCCCCTCTTAAAATATTTTCTCATTAATATATCCCCCTACTGGGGCGCCTGGGTGGCTCAGTGGGTTAAAGCCTCTGCCTTCAGCTCAGGTCATGATCCCAGGGCCTGCTTCCCCCTCTCTCTCTGCCTGCCTCTCTGCCTACTTGTGATCTCCCTGTTAACTAAATAAATAAAATCTTTAAAAAAAAAAGATTTTATTTATTTATTTAACAGAGAAAGACACAGCGAGAGAGGCAGCACAAGCAGGGAGAGTAGGAGAGGGAGAAGCAGGCTTCCCGCTGAGCAGGGAGCCTGATGCAGGGCTCGATCCCAGGACCCTGGGATCATAACCTGAGCAGAAGGCAGATGCCTAATGACTGAGCCACCCAGGTGCCCCAATATTTTATTTTTTTTTAAGTAATTTCTACACTCAATGCAGGGGCTCAAACTCACAACCCCGAGACGGGGTCACATGCTCCACCAACTGAGCAAGCCAGGTGCACCCTGAATTTCTTAACTCCTAAGAAAATATTAGTGCCCCACCAAAACCACAATTTTCTTTCCTTTTATTGACTATCTTTGTTAGTTCAAGACTTTCTTTTTTAAATTTTATTTATTTTTACAGATTTTATTTTTAATTAATCTCTACACCTAACATGGGACTTGAACTTACAACCCCAAGATCAAGAGTCTCACGTTCTACCAATGACCGAGACAGGCACCCCTTAAATTCTAATTTTATTAAGAATTATCTTCACATGGATAAGTATTTATAATATACCACTTTCTAGGTAACAAGAGGAGGTAAAAAATACAGATACATAATGACTTATTTATCTACAGAGTATCTCTAGATAGATACAGAAGGTTATGGTAAACACTGGTTATTGGTAAGAGAACTGACTGTCCACCCGGCAGGGTGGGAAGGAGACTTTCACTTACACCTTTTTAAACCTTTTGGGGTTGAACAAATTACTTCTCTTCATTCAGACATAAGCCAATAATAATTTCAAGTCTGATGCTTTGAAGGCATCATGTGGCTTGTCACGGGAGAGTTACTGTCAAATTAACATGGTTGAGGGAACATAGAGTTTAAGTCCTTGTTTAGCAAATGACACTGGTGCAGTGTGAGGGAGGAAGTTCAAATCTGTTGTCTAATATCGCTTGGGTTTTACGATCATTTTCTATTTTTAAAATTCTTTTATTTTCTTCCCGATTCAATTAACACATTTTTATTTAGTGCCTACTCTCTGCCAGTAGTTGTCCTAGGAATTCTAGGACATAAAAGAAGCCTGCATGAAATAGTTTTTTAAAGCTCTTGCCAAGTGTGGAGATCACTGTGGAATGGGGTGGCTAGGAAGTTGTCTTGAAAGCAGAGAGCCCGAATTGAGGCTTGGAGAGCAAGGAAAGATTCAGACAAATGAAAGGGGAGGGGAGCAAGGGGATGCCATGGGCCAGGAGAAATAACTTGACTGGGGCATTCAAGTGGAAGAGAGAAACTGAGGATGGCCAGAGAGGCTAGAGCAGCTTAGAAAGGCCCTGAAGGAAAGGCAGAAAAAGCTAGCCTTGGGGGTCCACTGGGAGTGGTAGACCGGAGAGATAGAGAAGGTAGGCTTCGTATTTGCATGTAAAGGAGAGAGAACTGAGAAACCAGATGCAAGACCACCCTTGCTGCAATAATCTGGATGTAAAATGATGAAGGTTTGGTTTAGAATTGCAGGAAGGGGGTAGGAGGCAGAGAGGAAAGAAACCTTGCAAAGGAGGGAAATATCAGATGGTAAACTGGAGATGAGAAAGGGAGAAAGGTCTCACATCATTTCAATTTTTCTAGCTCAGGAGACCAGAACAGGGACTCATTTTCATGTCTCTTTTCTTTCCTCACACACAATTTGACCCCTCATGGTGTCCTGTTGAAATATCAATTACAAACAAAATTAATTTTTCTGTCAGAAACACACATATTTTTATTTACTTTTAGCTCCATCACCTGCCTTGAATCTTGGCAGGCTTCATTCTCCCAGAGCACTCATACCTCTGTGATGCTTGTGCAGTGTGTACGTGTGTGCATCTTCTGCTAGACCAGAAGTCCTCTGTGCCGGGACCATGACTCAGGCAGAGTAAGTGCTCAGTAAGTGGCTGCTAACTGTTGATAAAAATGAGAGAGTTAAATAAAAATCTAACACCAAAAAGCTTTCCAGAAACGGTATTTTTTTTAAAAAAAAGTATTTTAATTAAAATTTGCCAAATAAAAGTTTCCCTGCTCCAATCACTCAAACCACATCCCAGGTAAAGATCAAACAACCCTATTAGGTTGGCGTTGGGTTCACACCGTTTTATTCCTCCGCTGAAGTGCTGCAATTCAGCAAGAATAATGCAGTTTAAAAATACAGTATCGTGTAATAATAAACACTGCTAATGGGGTCTAGAGTTAAACGAAACACTTCACAAATATTTTACACAAGTTACTAGACAGTGATTATTATTCTCACTTTACAAAAGAGGAAGCAGGGACAGAGAGGTTAGGACATTTGCACAAGTTTACCCAGCTAGAAAGTGTTGGCGCTGAGATTTGAACCTAGACAACGTGACCATGGAGTCCCCATCCCTAATAGCTCTACTCTGTATTGCATATGCATACAGCTCTTGACGAGACCGAGAGGTTATTTGAGGCATGTCGACCTTTGCGGGGAGAAGGGGACTTGCCCACCCGGTACTTAAGAGTGTTTTTCTTTTTTTATGGAGTATATCTTTAAACGTAAGCTGGGAAGTAAGAAATAGAATATTTGAATTATTTTCAGAAAGGTACAAGAGTAAAGGAATAACCAGCAATAATAGCATTTTACCGACCCTTTACCTGGAACCGAAATAATATCCCCCTCCCCTCATTTTTATTAAAAGCCTTGCTTTATTTGGAAACTCTTAAAATAAGTGGTCATATGATTAAAAAAAGCAGCGGCGCGCCCCCTCCCCGGCGGCCGGGCGCAGCTGTCCGCACCTCCCCCGCGCCCCGCCGCCCGCATTCCAACTCTCTGAGGTCACTGGCCGCCGCCGCCTCCCCGGATCCGCCCGCCCGCCCGGCCCAGGGGGAGGGACGCCCGGCCCCGGCCGCTCCGCTGCTCTGGCCGCGCGTCCCGTGCCCGTCCGTTCGTCTGTCCGTCCGTCCGTCCGTCCTCCTGCCACTCCGGCCCCCGCCCGGTTCCTTTGTGCGGCGCTCCCGGCCGGCCGGTCCCACCTCCAGGCCTTTCCCGTCACCGCCGCCGGACTCTGCCCAGGGGAATGGTCTGCGGGCCGAGGTTTTGGAGACAGGAAGTGAGGCGCGCGAGCCCCATGAGCGCGTCGCGGCGCGGGCTGGCGTGCGGGCGCGGCTGTGGCTGCCGCGCGGCGGGAGCCCGGGAGGCGGGCCGCTGAGCGGGGCGCGCGGCCCCGAGGATGCGGGAGCGGGAGCAGGTGAGGGCGCGGGGCCCCGGCCGGCGGGCGGGCGCTGGGGCGGAGCGGTGGGGTGTGTCCGCCAGCGGGGACCCCAGAGCGCGTCGGCCGGCCTCGGAGTCCCGGACGATGGGTCCCGGCTTCCAGACCCGTGGCCGGAGCGTAACAAAGAGAAAAAAATCTTCCCTTTCCAGGTTCTCCGTCATCTAGTTGAGTTCATTTCTAAAGGGGGTCTTGAATTTATATTCTGAACTCCTTGGATGATTGCTGCGGCTTGGATCAGGGTTTTGACAGTCTTAGGCATATTTGTGCCTCTCGGTATATGAAATGCGAAATTTGCCAAATAACTTTGGCGAGAAGGCGAGTAGGGAAGGATGGTTTGGTGATGACTTGTTTTTGGAGTAAAGAGTGTTTACTCTGGAAAAAAGAATTCTTGGGTCTGCAAATTCCGACTTGTGATTTCTGCAAATCCTGATTAGATTGGCCGCTCTTGGCACGCACGTCTTTTCTTTATTTTGCTGAGAAAGCCTTATAGTAATAGTATACTCGCAAACACATTCAAAACACTCCGTGTGCTCTGACAACCGCTGTATGCCTAATTAGTTGCTGACAGTTTTTTGTTTTTTGTTTTTTTTTAACTTTGGGATATGACAGTAATTTTACTCTGATAGCAGTTTTGTTTTGTTTCTAGGGTATTTTGTTCTCGGGTATCTACGCACATTGTCCATGAGAAATACGTTTGACTTAATGCTTTAGATCTATAGATTACTCTAAGGATGTCATATATTCTTTGTGATTATTTTAAAGGATCACTGGCAAAATTACATGTGGGGGAGGATTTTGGCAGCAAGGGGGGAAACGACAGGATTCAGAGTTACTGCAGTGTATTTGGAAAACTTTTGAAAGGGGATGTGAAAACATTAAAATGAATTCACAAGCATCTCAGACTGCCTTTTGAAAAGTGGAACAGAATTGAACATGTGTGTCTTCTTACACAACAGAATGGTTTTGTAGACAAAGTATTTAGTAGGTTTTTCTTTCAAAAGCGAATTATGAATTATCTGCTTAGTAGAGAAGTTATAATTTCAGAACTTTCAAATTATTCTGTATTATTTCATACCTGAAACAGACCCCCTAAAAGTAACTTATATTTCTACTCCATTTGAACATTAATAATTTTGGCATGATTTGTCAGTGAAAACTGTACATAACAGAAAATTAAAAGGTGTAAATCATTGATAATTTTCTAAATTATTAAACAGTATTATTTTAACACAGTAGGTTTTATATGAATAAGCAAAAAGCAAGCTGTTCTTGTGGATGGATCTTGGGGGGAAATGCACCCTGATACCCACATCCACACCTATATTCACCCCTCAACTTTTTGTATTACATTATAAAATCTACCTAAATAAAGAGAAAACATTGACTTTTCTTTATCTCTGATGCAGTAAAACATTTTGAATCTCAGGAACAACTGAAAATTTTACTTTGCATTTGCTTAATCAGAGCTTAAGTTAATAATTAAGTCATAGAGTATAATACCTACTGCCTTCAAGGCATAGGTCTATCTTTGTAATAGAAGAGTCTACCATACCTGAACACTCAATACAAATACTCATCTTCCCTCTGCATAAATGCAATATCTTGTTTCTTCATCACAGCACTTAATCTGTCTCGTTTTTTGTTACCATAATTTGTATGTAAAATTGAAATCCACCACCTCATCTCATGAAAGGGATTTAATAGTATATGCGGTGTGGTATGTTATATACATATACTCTTTTAACATTTGTATTATACAAACACTGATAGCTTATCAGACAGTTTTCTAGTCAAAAGCTTATTAAAGTTCTCATTTCTTGATTTTTTTTTTTTTGCCTCAACTAGCTTATACACTGACATAGCAAAGAGCATTGAAAACTGCAGGTGGAGACCACATCTTTTTGTAATATTTATATTACTTCCCTTAGTATGGTACTTTAACTTATAGAAGGTATTCAGCAAAAATGCTGTTGTTTAAAACAGCGCTTTAAGTAGTCCTAGTTTTTTTTTCCTTTGGCCTTCTTCCTGTAGTCCTTGTTTTTAACTTTTATTTTTCTGGCTACCTAGGCATAACCAGAACTCGAAAGGCAAAAACCAAACCAAAACACAAACAACAAAAGCAAAGAACACAGAGAAAACCGTGATGCGGTCCTTACTAGAGATACAGCCTTGTATATAATTATAGCATGCATGTAATCTCCTTAAGGCTTAGGGCTCATCTTAGATTTCTCGCACTGCCCACTACGCTGCCTTGTACTCAGAGACGCAAATACACTTTTGTGGAATGGAATTACAAAATGTTAACGTTGGCAAAGCCTAGTAAAATAGTTACACGCTCTTCTCCAGCTCTGCCATACGCCAGCCGTGTGTGCCCATCACCTCTGAAACCGAGACGCAGTCAGGAAAGAGGAAAAGAGCGGAGGACTGGGAATGATGAACCTGGGATCCATTTCCCAGCTCAGCCCATCCCAGTTGGAAGCTGAGAGAGTCGCTTCTTTCGAGGCCTGGGTTCTGTGTCTCCCAGAGGAGAGTATTGGGGGCAGACTCTGCCCTCCGCGCTGTTCGCCGCCCAAGTTCAGGGTAGCCAGCCACAGCACAGCCTCGCTGAATGATTCGTCTTCTGGGGCAGCCTCTACTCAGAAAAAAAACAAAAAAAACCCCAAAGGGTGGGAACCCTCCCAGGATTTTGTTGACTTGTTAAGGGGGAAAAAAACCCCAGCCAGTGTAAAAACCTCCAGCCGCCGCTCACGTTCAGTTCGCTCCAGCCCAAGAGTTACCATCAACAGGTGTGTTTAAAAACGTTGTAAATCACGCATGCTGGGGGTAGAGGGGTCCTGAGGTTCCAAACCGAACCAAACGGACCCCACCTAGACCCCTCCACCTCCTGTGGGTCTCGAGCTGGGTTCTTTAAACGCTCCCTCCGGGGGCAGCGGGGGCCAGTCCTTCGCTAGCTCGTCCGTCCGGAAACGCGGCGGCGGACGGAGAGTTCCGGGACATCTGAGGCTGCGCGTTGGCCTGGCAACGCCGCCGGCTTTTCGGCGGGGAGGACGCGGGGGGAGTCGGAGCCGGAGTTCTCCGCTGTTCTCCTGCTTCATGGGCTTGCTGAGCCCAGTCGACCCCTTGTTAATCCAGAATGGCGTTTAAGGCTTCGCCCGCCTCGGCTTCTGGGCCCCGGCCCTTCTTAGGTGAAGGCCCGCCGCCTCTTAGGCGTCCCCACTCGTTGGGAAGCCGGGGCCACACTTTTCAGAATTTCCCTGCTTCCGGTGGTAATCGGGTAACAAGGACTTGTAGGGTCTTTATTATTGACTTGTTAATCAATCCATCAATTTGGTGACGTAAATGTTTATAAAGCAGAAACGGCCCTACAAATGCTTGTTAAGCATTTCACCTCGCTTGAACCGCACAGCTGCCATATGTTAACAGGGGATTATTCCTCCCCTTTGGGTTCAGGGTTCATGGGTCTGATGGGGTTTGGACTTTTACCGAGCGCTTTTGGAGGTGTTTCGCAGTTACCGCCCTTAAGGGCCAAAGGACCCCAACAGTTGGCGTCTTAGGGAGCCCCAAAGCCAAAAAGTTAACTGTAAAAAACAAAACCTTAACGTAGAAGCTGTAATGCCAGCTACTAATTTTGGAGGTCCGGTAGTGCCAGCCACTGTCCCGTTTCATCCCGACGATAGATAGGAAGATAGATAGCCAGGGAGCCATTAGGTGGTGATCTAGTTGTGGGGTTCAGTGAGGGGTGGAGTCTGACCCAGGGACTAAGGCGGTGCGGTGATAAACTTCCTCACTGGCTCCCAGATCCTGTTCAGGCCTTTTTTTTTTTTTTTTGCAGGAGAGAGGGAAAACTTAGCCTTTGGATACATCTTTCCTGATATTTATTTTTAAGAACTCAGAGGCGGCAAGGTTGGGGGGGAGGGGGTGGAATAAAAATAAAAACTCCGTTCGGAAGTTGCTACTGCCCCTGTAACTGGTGTGCCTCTTTTCCGCAGCACTGGTGTGGATGCTCCCTTCACCCGGCCTTTGGGGACTCAGTTGCTTTTTGATGGCGGCCGCCGCTGCCGGGTGACCAGCCGGAGACCAGCCGGAGACCGTACCGCGCTCCTCCGGTCGGGAGAGGATCGCTTTCTCCTGCCGTCACCACCACCGCCTTGGTGGCCGTGCTCTTCCCTCTTGACCTCTCCGCCACGCTCGAAGGGATAAGAAGATGCCACTGCCATTTGGATTGAAACTGAAACGCACCCGGCGCTACACGGTGTCCAGCAAGAGCTGCCTGGTTGCCCGGATCCAGCTGCTCAATAACGAGTTTGTGGAGTTCACGCTGTCTGTGGAGAGCACTGGCCAGGAAAGCCTGGAAGCCGTGGCCCAGAGACTGGAGCTGCGGGAGGTGAGCCCCCCTCCCCCCCCAAAAGGCTGCAGGCTTCTCTAGCCTGCCCTTGTGCCTTCTTCCTTCCCAGAAGTTTTAATGCATGCTGGCTCTGTGTTCTCCAAGTACGTCCCAGGCCATGATGTCTGAGTCTGCAAGCCCCTCTCCTTGTGAAGAAGGAATAGATACAGAGCAAGAGGTCTTTCTTTGGGGGTGCCCCGGAAGATCCCCAGCAGTGCTGGAGTTTTGAAAATGCTTATATTTCTTCCCTTAAAATATAATCCAATATCACATAGTAATGCATCCAGGATTGTCCACGTTCCTCTCTCTCTTTTTTTTTTTTTTAATTTTTGTTTATTTGAGAGAAAGAAAGAAACATGAGCAGGGGGGAAAAGGAGAGGAAGAGGAAGAAACAGACTCCAGCTGGGAGCCTGATCCCGGGCTAGATCCCAGGACCCTGAGATCATGACCTGAGCTGTAGGCAGATGCTTAACCAACTGAGCCACCCAGGTGCCCCCCAAGTTTCCCTTTTCTAATATAATCCCAAATGTGTCATCCTGATCCAGTACAGTTTACTGATTTCATTCATTCAACATTCATTGACTGCTTTGCATAGGCCAGCAACCCAAGACTGTAGAGACTTATTGTCTGAGTTTGAATTCTGGTTTCCTTACCAACTGGTTGTTTAACCTTGGATGAGTTATGTGACTCTCTGGGCTCTAGTTTCCTCATCTGAACCATGGGGATAACAGTGGTGCCGGATGCTCAAGAGCGGTTGTGTGATTTAAAGTGCATGTAAAGCCAACACTTTTTTTTTTTTTTAAAGATTTTGTATTATTTTAGTAATCTCTATACCCAGTGTGAGGCTTGAACCCACAACCCCAAGATCAGGAGTCACATGCTTTTCTGCCTGAACCAACTAGGTGCCCCAGAGCCAAAGCTTCTAATAATAGTCTGTTACAGTTATCATAACGAGGTTTGCCCTGGAAAAACCCCTAATCTCATCTGTAGCAAGATGTGGATCCTCAAGGACCCACATAATGTCTTATAAAATGCTGTGTAAGACCTGTGAAGAAAAGGGCTCTAATTAAATGTTAGACCCTTCCTGTGTTTGGCTGCTTGGGTCTGGGGTAAGAGAAAGATGGAGAAGCTGGTTATTCCCTGTAAATGCCTAGGTTATATTCCTAACTGAAAGTCCCATTATTGTAGTTCATAGGAAGTTAGGAATAGATAAACTGTGCCCCTGGTGACTATTCAGAATCATTTGATTATTCGGTGTTAAAGACCTCTTAAGTGCCAAGGACGTATGTAGTAGGAGCTCATGCTAGTGTTGACACCAATGAGCAAACAGGCTGATTCAGGCTGTGATAGGGAAAGTAGAGGGTGCTCTAGACAATAGGGAGAGGCAGCAGAGGGGAAAGGGATAGTGCAGGTGAACTTACCCAAGGCTGGAAAAGACCGCTCTGAAAGGACCTGCAGGCATGAGGCCAGTGATCTACCTGGAGCTTCAGGTGGGGAGAGGAAAGGCTGAGAACAGGGCCATATAATGCCAGGTTTTTGTTAAAGGGTTTGGGTTTGTCCTGAAAGTAGGAGGGAAGTTAGTGAAGAATATTGTTTTAGCTTATTTATTTTTAAGTAGTCTCTACACCTGACGTGGGGCTTGAACACATGACCCCCAGATCAAGAGTCTCCTGCTCCTCTGACTGAGCCAGCCAGGCGCCCCATTAGTGAAGGATTTTAAATAGGGGGTTTGGGGTGATTGTTTCTGTGAAGACTGGGCCTTCTGGAGAACGCGTAGAAGGGAGTAGTCGTGGTGCGAATGATCGTCCCTTGGATCTGGATGGGGATGGAGAGAAGTGGCTGGAATCTGCAGATATTCAGGACCTACCTGCCAAGTGTGGAGAAGGGCTAGCCAGAGGGTCCAAGCTGATACTCAGCTTTGCAGTAAATGGTGGCGCCTGTACCTGGGGGAGGAAGGATAAAAGGAAGAGCAGGTTTGGGGGGCTAGGGAGAGGTGTGTGGTGAGATCAGTTCTGGAAGTGCTCAGAGATGCGGGTTGGTGATGTTGAACAGGCAGAGGCCTGTGTTTGGAGCTCAGCTGGGGGGAAGGATTTGGGAATCATCAGCCTAGGTCAGTTCATCAAAGCTGGGAGAGGGCATGAGGCTGTCTAGGAGAGAGAAAGAAGACGTAGCAGACCCCTGCGGTTGAATAGAGGAGGCCGAGCCTTAGGAGGGCGCTGGAATGGAGCACCAAGGAGAAAGTAAACCAGGAGAGCCGGCCTCAGTGACCGGCCCTGCTTGCTTGCATTCATTCTGTATTTTTTGCTTCCATCACCCATTTCTCCTTTTTTAAAATCTGGTTCTCTTTCCTGCTCATTTCTTCTTTCTTCACACACCAGGTCTGCATACAGCCACTGCAGAATCAACTTCTTGAGGAACCGTGGTTGGTTTATTTTTGTACCCAGAGTACCAGGCCTGGAATGTGCTCAATAAATACAGGCTGACCTGAACCCACAGGCATTGCTTTCCTTCTCTGTTAGTCAAGAAGTCCAGAGAAATTATCATTGCTTGTTCGAGGTTATCGTCCCTAGGAACGAGCACCTTCATACAGCTGTGGGTACCTAATGAGACTGATTTTTAACCAAAGGATAGAGTGCTTTGAGAGGGAACAGGCACGACCCCTGGGAAGTGTCTCGCCCTTGGACAGATTATCCCAACATTTCCCGTATTTAATGACAGTCATGGTTAGGAAGTTAGTCTGTATAGCAGACTCTTCCTTGCAAAGCTCTAGAAGCTCTGCTCTGTTGCATATAAACAGATGGCTCAAGCCCCAGGCCTAATCCTACTGAATCACGGTTCAGAAAGTCTCTGAGTCAGGGTGACACCTGTTCTGCCTTTGGGGCTGTACATACGAGATTCATACCAAGAGCTGTTGCGGTGTTGTAATCTTGCACTCTTCTCCCATCAGTCAGACTCAGAATCATCCTAGTAGGTAGATTTGGCCGATAGGCTCTGCTACTGCCCAGATTTCAGTTGGGGGAGAAAAAGTCTTTATTGGCTTAATCGAATCCTGTTTTACTTCTGTAGTGACAATTACAAAGAAATTACAAAAAAAAAATTATCCATCACAGCAGTGCCCAGAGGCTTTAGCTGTATCCCTAGTATTTTATTCCTTAAGCCAGTTGTGTGGGTGTATGTTTGTTAGTCTTCATGTTTTTTTTTTCTTTTGAATGTCTAAGATATTTTATAATATATTAAGAAACTGCAAACTGGTTAATGTACTTGTTTCCAATTTAGTTAACTTAGGTGAACTTTTTTTTTTTAAGGCTTTATTTATTTCAGAGAGGGAGTGCGAGCGGGAGAGCACAAGCAGGGGGAGCAGCAGAGGGAGAGGGAGAAGAAGGCTCCCCGCTGAGCAGGACCCTGAGATCATGACCTGAGCCAAAGGCAGAACGCTTAACCAAATGAGCCATGCAGGCGTCACTGTATGATCTTCTTCTAAATTCACCATAATTGAGCTATGAAGAGTAACCTTCAAAAATGGAGGAACATTATCCCCACAGGAAAATATTGCTGTTCATTATACCAATGGCCTCTCAGAGCTGTTGAAATTCTCCGCATATCATTCATTCTGAGTTTCATTAACACATTTTCAAGAGAGGTTGTGAAAGCCTTTGTAGAATTTAAGGAGAATTAGGACATTTTCTCCAGTTTGGAAGGTATATGTTATAGAGCTTTGATGGAGGTGGTGAGACAGGAGGGTGTCAGCTGGGTGGGGTCACCTTGATGTAATCAGCACAGTTTAGAATGAGGTGGTTCAGCTTAAAAACCTGTCATCAGGACACCTGGGTGGCTCAGTTGCTTAAACGTCTGCCTTCAGCTCAGGTCAGATCAGATCAATCCCTGCATCAGGCTCTCTACTGAGCAGGGCAGGGATCGGTCCCTGCTCAGTGCGGAGCCTGCTTCTCCCTCTCCCTGTCACTCCACTTACTTATGCACTCTCTCTCTCTCTCTCTCTCTCTCTCAAATAAATAAATAAATAAATAAATCTTAAAAAACACAACAACCCAAAAACCTATTGTCTTTGGGAGTAAGACTTATGTTACCCCAGCTGACTGAGAAGGATTTATAAAATATATATATATATCCTCAGGAGAATATATAAAAGGATATATAAAATGCCATTTAGTAATTTACAATGAGACATGGAACCACCAAGGACCCCAAGTATATATTTTCCCTAGCCAGGCCACGTTTTCCCTGTAGGCAGGCCACATGGGAGCCAGCGCAAGCTAGAAGTTGCTTGGTGCGCATGGAACCAGAGAATGAAGCTGCTCTGAAAACCTTCCCTATCTTCATGAGGGGAATGGTGTTGCCTCTGGAACCAGACAAGTTCCTTTGAGTCTGGGTATCCTTTCTGGGCAGCCCTCAGTTGGGTACTGCTTGTATTTGCCTCTTGAGAAGACTCTTTAATAGAGTGGTTAAGATGTTTGCAAGTTGAATCAAAAAAACTTGAGTTTGGGGGCACCTGTGTGGCTCAGTGGGTTAAAGCCTCTGCCTTCGGCTCGGGTCATGATCTCAGGGTCCTGGGATCGAGCCCTGCGTCGGGCTCTCTGCTCAGTGGGGAGCCTGCCTCCCCCCTCTCTCTCTGCCTGTCTCTCTGCCTACTTGTGATCTCTCTCTCTGTCAAATAAATAAATAAATAAAATCTTAAAAAAACACAAAAAACAAAAAACTCAAGTTTGGACCCCAGTGCTGCCATTTATCAGTTACGTGACCTATTAGTTATGTGATCCAGTCCAAGTGATAGACCACATCATCACCTAATTCATAAATCAACTGTCCTGTCCACTTTATGCACATCTCTCCTTCATTTAAAACAGTTCACATAGCTGGAGATTTTTTATCTGCAAAAAGACAACATGAGACTGAAAAAGGAACTTTTACAATAAAAACATTTTTTTTCCAAGATTTTATTTACTTGAGAGAGAGAGAAAGAGAGAGAGCATGGGAAGGGGGAGGTTCGGAGGGAGAAGCAGACTCCCCGTTGAGCAGGGAGCCCGATTTGGATCTTGATCCGATCCCGGGACTCCAGAATCATCACCTGAGCCAAGGCAGTTGCTTAAGCAACTGAGCCACCGAGGTTTCCCAATAAAAACATTTTTTAAAAAGTGATTTTGTCCAGGGGTGCCTGGGTGGCTCAGTGGGTTAAAGCCTCTGCCTTCGGCTCAGGTCATGATCTCAGGGTCCTGGGATCGAGCCCCGCATTGGGCTCTCTGCTCAGCGGGGAGCCTGCTTCCCCCCACCCCCTGCCTGCCTCTCTGCCTACTTGTGATCCCTCTCTCTCTCTCTCTCTCAAATAAATAAATAAATAAATCTTAATAAACAAACAAATAAATAAAATAAAAAGTGATTTTGTCCAGGGCACCTGGGTGGCTCAGTGGGTTAAAGCCTCTGCCTTTGGCTCAGGTCATGATCTCAGGGTTCTGGGATCGAGTCCTGCATTGGGCTCTCTGTTCAGCAGGGAGCCTGCTTCCTCCTCTCTCTGCCTGCCTCTCTGTGTGATCTCTCTCTCTCTGTCAAATAAATAAATACGTAATCTTTTTTTTAAAAAGTGATTTTGTCCAATTACATTTGGAATTGGAATTTTTCAGATCTGCTGTTTTCCATCTGTGGACTGGGGATAACAATAATAGTAGTATCTCCTTGATGGTGGATGTGAGGATTCAGCATTAGATGAAAAACATTTAGCAGAGGACTTGGTATGTGAGAAACTCTCAGCAAGGGTGACTCTTCATTCCTGTTGCTGTAATTCCTGACTCCCATTTCCATGTTGTAACTGACCAGCTTCTCTTCGAATTAATTCTTTTGTAAATATCTTGTAGTCTCTTAGTGAATGGGAAAAGCAATGTTTATTCATAAAATGTTCTTATAGTAAAAACAAGTATAGTGGCCACTCGTAATCGCACTTTTTACATTACTAAACTGTTAAAATTTTAGTGTACCGTTGTAATTTAGCAGTCATGTTTGAACATCTTTTTCATTCCACTTGAAATTAATTTGTACAGGGTCACTGCCCCATTGCCCTCCCCCTCAAAAACAACAGAACTTTAGTGGGTTTTTACTTCTCTATTAGCCTATTTCTTCCCTCTTGCTGTCAGCCTATGATTAAAAACAAACAAAAATTTTATGAAATTTTGTATTAATGTTTATTTTTTTTCTCTTGGGTATGTCTTTCTGAAGGATTCTTTTTTTCTTTTTATTTTTTTTAACTAGGCTCCATGCCGGGCATGGAGACCAGTGTAGGGCTTGAAGTCAAAACCCTGAGATCAAGACCTGAGCTGAGATCAAGAGTCAGACACTTAAGCAGCTGAGCCACCCATGTGTCCCTAAGCATTCTTTTTGTTTTCTTTTCTTTTCTAAGCATTCTTTTTAAATCTTATATTATATTTGATAATCATATTTTTATTATGTTGTCATGGGTTTTAATTAGATTCATTGCAAATTATTTCTTGTACAGTGTACCTTCCTTTATCAAAAAGTCATAAAGTCTTCATTCAGCTTAATTCACATGTGGTTGGTGTTTTTTTTTTTTTTTAAGATTTTAAATGTTCAGGTAGGAAATGGAACTTAAAACACCCTGAAAGCTTTTTTCTTTCTTTCTTTCTTTCTTTCTTTCTTTCTTTCTTTCTTTCTTTCTTTCTTTCTTTCTTCCTTCCTTCCTTCCTTCCTTCCTTCCTTCCTTCCTTCCTTCCTTCCTTCCTTCCTTTCTTTCTTTCTTTCTTTCTTTCCTTTTTTAAAGTAATCTCTGCCCAACATGGGACTCAGACTGAGGACTTAAGATCAAGAGTCGTATACCCTAGGGACTGAACCAGCTAGGTACCCCAAGCCTGAAGGCCTAAAAAAAAAAAAAACCCCAAAGTTTTATTTATTAGGTAATCCCTGTCCCCAACATGAGGCTTGAACTCATGACCCTGATATCAAGAGTCACATGCTCTACCAACTGAGCCTCCCAGGAGCCCTTTCTGAAATTCTTTTGAGGATGACTTTTTTCATGTTTCTGCTGTGATACATTATATGCTAGTTTTATAACACTTGGCTGTTCCTGAGTGTTTTGTGTGTGTACAGGGGAAGGGAAATTCTCACTGGCTCCGTATATGGTGTATATACATAACCACAGTTTTAAAGTTGAGATCAATGCTAAGCTATCAGGTGAAGAATTGAGCAAAATTTACAAGTTCATTCTGTGGCCTCTCATTTTAAGATTATAATTAAGCTTTGATATTCGGTTGCTTTGTGGTGGTTTATCACAGATCTTCAGAAAAAAACTTTAATTGTATTTGAAGTGTATTGCACATGTCAAGTTTTTATTCTTTAGAATGTAAGCTCTATCAGAGTAGGACTGTAATGTCACCTGTGTCTGTAATCGTACCTTGTACCTTACAGTACATTGTTGCTAAATAAATGTCTACTTAGTTTAAAAACTAAGGTTCTTGTTTTGAATTTACATTGATAAGCATAGGCAGCTGCTCAGTTAAGTCAGCCTTTATTTGCTGTATGATTTTATTTCCTGGAGAGAGTTGAACATTTACAAAGCTTTGTACATAGGTAGAAAAGTACCTTTTTCTTGAGAATTTTATTCCTTTTTCATTCTGTGACTTAGAGAACACTCTACGTGTTCTGAAACACTTAGAGAATGATCAGGTTTTAGGGACTCCCTGATGTAAGTTTCCTGTATCAAGGGAGTGTCAACTTCTTTTGAACAGATTGTTCTCATAATGTTTTCTGGCTGATGGGGAAACTTTTTGGCTAAGGGACTTGTTGGTATAGAGAGGGATCAAGCATAGAATGCAAACCATTACTCTAAAGCACAACTTTAGAAAGTGTTCTTGGCCATCAGAGTGCTTTATTTTAAATTAGTGTCTTAGGTATTCCAAATATCCACTGACCTTATCTTGACTGTTATCTGAGTAGACCTCAAGAATTTCATGCGTATTTCCTTCTGCACTAGCTGTTTTCAGTTGGACTCTAAAAATAAACTGGAATATGTGTAAGGTAAAAAAGTATAATACCTGCAAACTTTTTAACCTTTTGGGTTGAATATTTATTTATTCGGGTATGTAGGTTATAAATTATAAAACCGAGGTGTAGAAAAGTATCAGTAAATATCTTTGGTTAGATCTATTGGACCATCTGAAGGAAATGTAAATTTTAGATTGGCCTCTCCACCTAGATAAAGAAAGCTTTCCAAAGTCCAGAACTGATTTAAAATGAGCAAGGATTTTTCTTGATTTTTAGGTTTTCTGTTACTTTTTTTATTTAAGATTTATTTATTTTAAAGAGAACATGAGTTAGTAGGGGGGGAACAAAGACGGGCAGAGGGAGAAAGAGAATTTCAAACAGACTTCCCACAGAGTGTGGAGACCAACGCATGGGCTCAATCTCACGACCCTGAGATCAGGACCCAGGCAAAAATCAAGTCTGTTGCTTCACAGACTGAGCCGCTCAGGTGCCCTAGATTTTCTGTTAATTTTTTCATTTGGTCTACAGAATTAAAACCTGATGAAAGAAGGGGGTCTTATATGGAGGTGCCTGGCTGGCTCAGTTGGAAGAACATGTGACTCTTGATCTTGGGGGCATGGGTTTGAGCCCCATGTTGAGTGTATAGATTACTTAAAAAAAGAAATAAAGTTAAAAAAAAGCCGAGCAAGGGGCACCTGGGTGGCTCAGTGGGTTAAACCTCTGCCTTCGGCTCAGGTCATGATCTCAGGGTCCTGGGATCGAGCCCCGCATTGGGCTCTCTGCTCAGCAGGGAGCCTGCCTCCCCCTCTCTCTCTGCCTGCCTCTCTGCCTACTTGTGATCTCTTTCTCTCTGTCAAATAAATAAATAAAATCTTAAAAAAAAAAGCCGAGCTATATAAATAAGTAGAGGAATTATTAATACAAACATGTAAATGTTATCCATCTTAACACAAGTAGCATCACATGAGTTATCACAGAACTTGGAAACCTGTTAACTTAAAGAAATGGAGTATTATCCAAATATCACTTAATTTCTAATAAATTTAAGGGCTGATAGTCTGCGATGTTTTTCTCCCAGTATTGGATTTATCGCTTCAGAGACATCAGGGAGGTCCTCGAGTCTGCCAGTCGTGTAGTCTCATCACCATATGGAATTAAGCATGAATTTACTTGTGTGTGGAGGTTTGTGAGTTGAATTACAAAATGGTGGACGTAGGGAACTGATGGTGTTTTGGGGGCTCTCACTAAGTTCTGTCATTACCTTTGATGTATAAAGTTTCAGACTTCATTCCTTATAATACTGAAAGTTTTAGTGGCTTTCTGCTGCTCTCCTTCTGGGTGGATGAACATTATTGTGCTGGAAGCTTAAGATGCCTTATTGAATTTAATCCTCACGTGGAATTAGGCATTACTTTCCCATTTTAAAATGTGGAAACAGAAGTTCTAAAAAATTGGGCGATTTGCTTCGCTAATCTGGGTGATCACACAGCTAATAAACAGAAGAGTCAGAATTTGAGTTTGTATCTGTCAGACTAATGCTTGAACTTTGACTTTTAAAGTTATAGTGGTCATGGACCCCTTTAGAATCTGACGAAAATGAACAGTTTTGCATACAATTTCAGGTGGTTCATGGACACCCTCTCTGCCAATTCATTTATGAGCCAAGCTGTGGGCCTAGAAGCCTCTCATAGATGAGGCAGTCTTTCCCCTGCTCTCAGCTTAACAGGACTTTTCTTCTCTGATATTTCTTTCTCCAGATGAAGGTGCTGGTAGAATAGAACATTTGTGAACAATTCAAGATATTTTGGGGGAGAATAATTTGCCTCTTAAGTATACCCCTCCCCACCTGCACCCACAAATGTCCTTTCTGAATGGTCTTTATCTTCAGATCTCGGGAAAGGACATTTGAGGTATTCGTTTCCTCATTGGGACATCTTATTCTTTTTTTTTTTTTTCTTTTTAAGATTTTGTTTTTAGGTAATCTCTACACCCAACACGGGGCTTGAACTTGTAACTCCAAGATCAAGAGTTGCATGCTCTACCAACAGAGCCAGCGAGGCACTCCAGAAACATCTTGAGGGAAAAGCTCCTTTCAAGGAGGAAGGGGAGGAGGTTGTCAGTGGGAATGCCTTTATCATACCTCTAATGGTAGATCCATAGCAGTCTTCCCTACCAGACAGCACCTTTGTGCCCACCCAAGCAATAGGTGTGTTATGATTTTTCATTGAACGAATGGGTGACTCATACTTACATTTATGCATTAGCCAAATTCACTGGCCCGTTGTTGAGCCCTATATTTTCATTCTTCTTGTCAGAAACACACCCTGCATTGTTGGGTTTTTTCCTGTTAACAAGCCCTTTGTTCATATCACTTTTTTTTTTTTCCTAAGTAGCTCTATGCCCAGTGTGGAGCCCAGTGCAGGGCTTGAACTCCTGACTCTGAGATCAAGACCTGAGCCGAGGTCAAGAGTCAGACGCTTAACCAACTGAACCACCCAGGCACTCCTCATATCACTTCCTTAACAGTATGCTGGCTTAGCAAATATTTTCCTGTTTGGTTCTCCACAGTTTGTTCATAAATAAATGTCACTTATATTTATTTTTAAATGAACTGACAGAATATCCACAGGCAATTTAATTCTCAAGACTTAGCTAAAGATGCTCATTTCACCAGAAGAAACCATGCATGTCACAAATCCTATATGAGAAGTAGCAACATGTATTAGGAATAACTTTTCCAAGGAGGGTTTGTGTGCCTTTCTGTAGTAGATTGCCCCAGTGAGATCACTAAAAGGAATGCAGGGGTTTAGATTGATAACTAGGACAGCGTGATGATGTTATTTTGAGTGAGCTTTAACTGAGCAGGCTAAGAAAGTGTACAAGTGATTTCATGCTGGCTGGTAGCAGCTCATTTTCTTTGTGAATATAAAAACAATTTGCCTTTGCTCAGTTGTGTTACAGTTGTGTAGCTGGCTCAGACTTTGACTTGACAAATTCATTTTGATGTCAAGTGAATTTTCAGCCAATTGAACTTTGTACCATTAGATTCAATTGCAGTTGGCAAAGCGAGGTTATGTGGGCAACAAGGTAGACTTTTGGTGCCACATGAACTTGGGTTCAAATCCCTGCCCACTGCTGTGTGAACCAAGCAAGCCAACTTAACTTCTCTGGATTTTGTTCTTTGTGTGAGATCGTAGCACATGATAGTAAGAATGATAGCTATTTACTGGGTACTGACTAGATGCCAGGCACTGTACTAGATGCTTTATGTGTCTTTACTTTATCCCCAAGTGTAAGGGACTTCCTTCCTTCTCCCACCATCTCAGAGCTGGAGTGGGCCCAAGACGGACAGCATCCAGACCAAGGGGAGGTCCTGATGAGGACACTTGTTAACTGGCAACTCTGAGAGATAAGATATCCATTATAATATCCTTTCTCTTCCTCCCAGAGTTTGGTGTGAATCATCTAGAAAATAACCTTAATTCTCATTCGCCTCTATTTTGCACTTACAGATAATATTTAATCAAGAACATATTTGACTTGTTTTTAATTTAATGACTGGTACCTGTTTTGAAGTCAGATTTATGTTTGAATGGCAAGGCAAGGAAAAGAACACATAAATTCTATATTGCAGTCCGATAAAGAAAAATGAATCATGTTTAATAATGAAGACTACATCTAAAATTATACAATGTTTGTATAATATGTCACCTACTACTAGAATGCAGACTTCACTGCACACTACTCTTGTCTTAGACCCTGACTGGGCAACTAACAGTGACAGCCCCCAACTAGAATTCAGGTCTTTCGCCCCTGGTTTAGCATTTTTCCGCCCCCAACAAGAATTCAGGTTTTTCGCCCCTGGTTTAGCATTTTTCCGCCCCCAACTAGAATTCAGGCCTTTTGCCCCTGGTTTAGCATTTTTCCATCAACATCACACTGCTTTTCCATTGAGCCATTGTCATTTTCCTAAAGAAAAGCAATCCGTGTTGGTATATTCTTAAGATTTTATTTTATTTTATTTTATTTTATTTTATTTATTTTTAAGATTTTATTTATTTGAGAGAGAGTGTGAATGAGAGAGCACAAGCAGGGAGAGCAGCAGAGGGAGCAGCAGAGGGAGAGGGAGAAGCAGGCTCCCCGCTGAGCAGAGAGCCCAATGCAGGGCTAGATCCCAGGACCCCGAAATCATGACCTGGGCCAAAGGCAGAGGCTTAACTGACTGAGCCACCCAAGGGCCCAAAGTGTTGGTATTTTCTAATAATCTATTTTAAAAGGAAATAACTTATCTTAAAAATTTAAAAAAGTAGTGCTCGCTTCGGCAGCACATATACTAAAATTAGAACGATACAGAGAGGATTAGTATGGCCCCTGCGCAAGGATGACATGCAAATTCGTGAAGTGTTCCATATTAAAAAAATTTTTTTAAATTATTTCTAATTATTTATTTTGTTTTTAAAAATTTTTTTTTTATTTTATTTATCAGAGAGAAAGAGCACACAAGCTAGGGGAGGGGCAGGCAGAGGGAGAAGCAGACTCCCTGCTGAGCAATGAGCCCGATGTGAGACTTGATCCCAGGACCCTGGGATCAAGACCTGAGCCAAAGGCAGTCTCTCAACTGACAGCCACCCAGGCATCCCATCTAATAATTCATTTTAAAAGGAAAGAAAGAAAAAGAACAGGAAAAGTCACCAAAACCAACACCTAGTTAGTGAAGGAAATAGTTAAGCATAGAATTTCCTATACTAAAGAAGGTTGTAATACGAATATTTCTGCTGTTTAAGAGGACTCTGAAAACTGTGGTAAGAGGAGCTAATATTGCTTGAGCCCTTATTATGTATGAAACATTTTTTAAGTGCTTTGAATATTTTTGTTATTTTGGTCCTCAGCTATCCTTTGAGGGAGGCACTATTACACTCCTCTCCACTTTCTAGATGGGTAACACAGGTGTTAGGTAACTTTGCTCATGCTTCCAGGGTGGAAACCACAACTGGAGTAGTTTTTCTGGCTTCTCTTTGATCAGCAGCTTTCTTCCCAGCCTGTAACTTGGGCAAGTGACAGGTGGCCTGCCATGGAGTTCGTGCCTCTAAGGACAGCTTGGCACAGCGCAGCCTCCCAAATCTGATGGAGACTGTTTTAAAGACTCTTGAGATATTGGTTATCGTTTATTTTAATTACTGCAATTTACTCTTTTGCTGAAAATATGTTTTTGAAGTTACATCAGGCACAGAAAGATAAGCCTGAGAACGAACATACATCATAATTAGGCCAGCAGGATACCGTGGGGAATGCCTGAAGTGCTGCGGCCACAGCTGTTTGATAGGGAGCCTTCCGTGAGCATGTTCCCTGGCAGAGCTGGCAGTATCAGGCTGATGAAATGGACCCCAGGAGAATTCTCTGCTGAGAGATTTTCCAAAGCAATAGCTGGTTGCACTGATGTTGTTGGAACCCGGAGGCTTCTAGAGTCTGAATCTGCATCCAAGCAAGAAAAAGTGGAAAAACTAGTGGACCCATTGCCGCGCTTGCTGCATTCCCTGACAGAGCCGAATCGCTATGATTTAGCCACTGTGCGTGCAGGTGTGTTTCCACCTGTTCACAGCATTTCACACCCCACAAGCGTTTCCACTCTACCATTTCTGAATAGCGAGCATGAGGACAGGGCCACTGTAAATTGTTACTCCATTTTAATTCCTCTTCTGCAGGTCATGATTATCTTTATTGTCTGTTTTTCCATTGAGACTTTTATATTTCTTGACTATAGAATAGTTGGATATGGGATAATGAATAGAGAATAACTGCATTATCCTTTTTTTTTTTTAAGATTTTATTTATTTATTTGACAGAGAGAGATGACAAGTAGGCAGAGAGGCAGTCAGAGAGGAGGAAGCAGGCTCCCCGCCGAGCAGAGAGCTCGATGCGGGGCTCGATCCCAGGACCCTGAGATCATGAGCCAAAGGCAGAGGCTTTAACCCACTGAGCCACCCAGGCACCCCAATAACTGCATTATCCTGAATAGGACATACATATCTATAGCCAGATCGTTCTCTTCTACAATAACAAAAGTATCTTATTTTATGCATATTAAATAGCACTTCTCAGAATAAAATGTAACTGGCATTATGATATTTAAACAATTTAGAAATATTGAGTGTATATTTCCGAGTTATGCACCTTTACTTAGGTACCCTCTGTGCCTTGGTCCTAAATGAAGAACATAGTTTAAAAGGAAATCCATTAAATCCTTAAGTATGTCCTTTGTTAAGGGGAACCTTATAAATAAAAAAAGGAAAAGTAATTTTCTATATTAAATAAGTAAACAGGGGCACCTGGGTGGCTCAGTGGGTTAAAGCCTCTGCCTTCGGCTCAGGTCATGATCTCAGGGTCCTGGGATCGACTTCCGCATTGGGCTCTCTGCTCAACAGGAGCCTGCTTCCCCCTCTCTCTCTGCCTACTTATAATCTCTCTCCTCTCCGTCAAATAAATAAATAAAATCTTTAAAAAAAAAAAAAAAGGAAGCAGTTTTGCTCTTGGAGCATTTCTGTATATGGAAGAAGTATTTGCTGTAACTAGAAAATCACCTTGTGAAGTATGTGGAAAAATGATTTCATGGATAATGAAAGTATGAGTTTTGAACTTTGATTAGTGAAGAAAACAAGTAGAGTTTTTTTTTAAGATTTTATTAATTTATTTGACAGAGATCACAAGTGGGCAAGAGAGGCAGGCAGAGAAGAGAGGGAGAAGCAGAAGAGAGGGAGAAGAAGAGAATATTCTGTTATTTCCTGCTGAGCGGAAAACCTGATTTGGGGCTCGATCCCAGGACCTTGAGATCATGACCTGAACTGAAGGCAGACTTAACCCACTGAGCCACCCAGGCATCCCAACAAGTAGAGTTTTTAAGAAGACTGGGAGTTTATTCATGTGTATCTGTTTAGGATTTTAACCACAAGAGCAATTTTCTTAATTTTATAATCTTTTTTTTAAAGATTTTATTTATTTATTTGAGAGACAGAGAACGTGAGAGAGAGCATGAGAGGAGAGAAGGTTAGAGGAAGAAGCAGACTTCCGTGGAGCTGGGAGCCCGATGTGGGACTCGATCCCGGAACTCAAGGATCATGACCTGAGCTGAAGGCAGCCGCTCAACCAACTGAGCCACCCAGGCGCCCCTAATTCTGTAATCTTTTTTTTTTAAGGTTTATTTATTTATTTAACAGAGAGAGAACACAAGCAGGCAGAGAGGCAGGCAGAGGCAGAGAGAGAGGAGCAGGCTCCCTGCTGAGCAAGGAGCCCGATGCGGGACTCGATCCCAGGATGCTGGGATCATGACCTGATCCGAAGGCAGCTGCTTCACCAACTGAGCCACCCAGGCGTCCCGCTAATTTTGTAATCTTAATACTAATTTAAAAACAGTGGAACTGTTGTATTTGTTTTTTTAAGGTAGTGGAAAATAGTGAGGTAATATTCTTTCAGGCAATAGAAGTGAACATTGATTTGATTCTTCATTAAAATATAAAAGTACATTAAAATGTACTTCATTAAAATTTATAGTTCTAAAATCGAATTCCCTTTATCTCTCTGTGTCCCTTTCCCCACATCACAACCATGTCTAGGTAATAGGATATAACAATAATTTCAACCTGATGAAAGTGAATGTTAGAAAAATAAGCAGCTATTCATAAACATGCTCATTTCAGTTCTTCCTTTTCACTTTTATATTGTGCAGTTACAACTTCTAGAAATATTGTTCACATTGCTCACTGTCTGGCAAGACAAGATAGAAAAAATAAGAGGAGTTCAGGAAAATATTAAAAATATTTTTCCCCTGGGAATTTATATATATGTATATACACACACACACACACACACACACACACATATGAACTGGAATATGGACCAAAGTAGTCTTTTGGCTAGTATTTATCAATTGCCCTAAAATATAGGCATTTTTTTTTTACAAATTTTATTTATTTCACAGAGAGAGAGAGAGAGATCACAAGTAGGCAGAGAGGTAGGCAGAGAGGGGGAAGCAGGCTCCCCGCTGAGCAGAGAGCCAGATGTGGGGCTCGATCCCAGGACCCTGAGATCATGACCTGAGCCGAAGGCAGAGGCTTTAACCCACTGAGCCACCCAGGCGCCCCAAGCATAGGAATTTGTGAATTAAGTTAATATTTCCAAAAGCCCCAAATTTATTTATTTATTTATTTATTTATTTATTTATTTACTTACTTACTTACTTACTTACATATAATATATTACTTGCCCAGGGGTACAGGTCTGTGAATCATCAGTCTTAGACAACTCACAGTACTCGCCATAGCACATACCCTCCCCCATGTCCATAACCCAGCCACTCCATCCCTCCCCCCCACCCCCCAGCAACCCTCAGTTAGTTTCCTGAGATTAAGAGTCTCTTATGGTTAAAAGTCCCAAGTTTAGAAACAGAAATTGATGTAATTCATTTGTTGGAATGGGATATAAGAAATGGTCCTGGAATATGACAAACTGGCTAACTAAAATAATTGAAGAATGATAGACTCTGGTGTACCCTCAGTTGTATGGGTCCTAAGCAAAATGATCTTTTTCTGTAGTAGTATAGAATAGAGCACACCAGGTTTGCCTCGTTTGAAACTGTGCGCAGTTTCATTTAACATTTCAGTTATTTCTGTTATTCCTGGGTAGTAAAATTTTGCACATACTAAAAATTCCTATTTAATCTTATTTTACTCTAAAGACATGTTGATAATTGTTTTAATCTTATAATTGAATATCTTTCTGCATAGCACTTATCAGTATCTGGCTTCCCATATATTTTGCTTGTCTTTCTCCCCAGACTGGAATATAAGCTACATGAGGGCAGGAAGTATATTCTTTTGTTCAGTGCTGTATCCCTATCACCCACAACTGTGTTTGACACAAAGTAGGTATTCCCTACTCATTTATATACCTACAACTAAATGAGTAGGTATTTATGCTCATATAAATTGCATATATGCAATTATATATATGCTCATATATGAGCATATTTATGAATAGCTGCTTATTTTCATTCAGTATTCATTGAATGAAAAGGTGAAGTTTTCTAAGACATCAGTCCAGGGGCGCCTGGGTGGCTCAGTCAGTTAAGCATCTGCCTTCAGCTCAGGTCATAATCCCAGGGTCCTGGGTTCAAGCCCCACATTGGGCTCCCTGCTCATCAGGGAGTCTGCTTCTCCCTCTCCTTCTGCCTCTCCTGCCTCTGCTCATGCTTTCTCTCTTTCTCACTCTCTCTCAAGTAAATAAAAAAAGTTTTGAAAAGATTTTATTTATTTATTTGACAGAGAGCAGGAGATAACAGGCAGAAGGAGCAGCAGAGGGAGAGGGAGAAGCAGACTCTGCGCTGAGCAGGGAGCCTGATGTGGGGTTCGATCCAGGGCCCTGGAATCATGACCTGAGCTGAAGGCAGTCGCTTAGCCAACTGAGCCATGGAGGTGCCCCTAAATGAATAAAATCTTAAAAAAAAAAGTCCATTTTTAAAGAAAGTATAATACATATATATTTTAAGTTTGTTTGCTTACTTTTTGTAATCTCTACACCCAAATTCAGGACCCTGAGATCATGAGTTGCATGCTCGCTCTTCTGACTGAGCCAGCCAGTTGCCTCACAATATAACATAATTTTTGAAGAATGATCTTACTGTGTTTGGGGATCACTGTATTCTTCCTAGCATCTCATTGTCTGGGACAGTAAATAGAAAATATATAAGAGGTCATCTATGTAAATAATGATTCCATTTCATGCCTTAGACTTTCTTTCAATATATCCTGAAATTAGCTTATAATGATAAGCTCTTTTCCTAAAAGTTAAATGCTGCAACAACAACAAAGATCTGGCCATTTCAGGATTTCAGTTACTTGGACTTCAGTTTAATAAAAGTTTGAGCATAATGAGAAGACCAAAATGTACTTTTGATTGTTGTTTTCTTAGCCCTCATATGTGCTAGAGTATGGTGATATTGTGTGTTATCACCTTAACTATAAAAATAGATAATGCGTTATTTGACCAAGGACAGAAGAAAATGGATGAAAATTAAACAGACAAGGGAAAAAACACTGTCTGCTTAAGGCACCATGACCACAATACTCTCTGTCAAAAGGAAGAGGTACAATGCTCCATTATTTATGGCATACTCAGTGTGGAGGTAAGCTCCGGGCTTGAATTAGGTTAATACTTGTTAACGACCCTTGTTAGATGATCTCTGCCTCGGATAGGCTTTATCTAGATCTTTCTCCTCTCATCACTTTCCTGATGAAAAGTCTTCTGACTTCTGCCTAGTCTAAGAAAAGCATCAGGATAAAATTATGGTTGCAATTTTATATGGGATTAACTTTTATCAAACTCAGTGCATCAGTGGCTTAAAAAACCTTCCAGCTAAATCGTGTGTTCCTTTGCTCTGCTTTAAAAATAGTACAACTAAAGACTCTTAAAAATAATTAGACAAGAAATGACTGGGGGATTAGAAAAGGGTTTACATTCTGACAAGATGTGGACCTGCTTATAATAGCTTGTGTCTCTTTAGATGACTGTGATTTGGGGGACACCTTTTACCGAAGCTCAAAAATTTGTAAACTGGCTTTCCCTCTAAACAAAAAGCTTAATTATCAAATCACGTTGTTCTCTGGGTAAATATTAATTCATTTAAAGGAAGTCAGCCATATTGTATCTGAAGAGAAGGCAAGTTTTCTAAGTATAACTTTTGTTTTTACTGTAGTTTACATAGCAGGCACAAGTATCTGTATCATTTTAGGGGAGTAGCCGTGAAAACTTTAAATAGCTATGAAGAAATAATTGAATAACTTTATGAAAACTACTGACATGTTCAGAACAAAATGGAAGGCAAGGGTGA
The DNA here is from genome assembly GCA_028533885.1 of Nasua narica. Taxonomy (NCBI): domain Eukaryota; kingdom Metazoa; phylum Chordata; class Mammalia; order Carnivora; family Procyonidae; genus Nasua; species Nasua narica. The sequence goes on along the minus strand of CM052797.1, from coordinate 113,418,647 downwards.
GGGTGAAAGTATCTGACAGTGGAGAAGTTTCACAAAAATCTGTTCAGTGATAATTGAGGATGCTAGAAAATTCGGTGGTTTAGACGCTTTTACTGGAATGAGTTTCCCAAAGGTCAGGTCAGCTTGCTCTGTCACCAGTGAGAGTAGACAGAGCTGTGGTGAAAGAGACTCCACCTGGAGGTAAAGTTTCTTATCAGGGAAAGGTACTGGGAAGTTAGATAAGGAGCCAGTGTGAGGGGTATGAACCAAAGGCCAATAATTAAAGACTGGTTTATGGGGAAATTTTTATTATAGTTAAACCAAGCCTCTAAATAAGACAGGGCATGCATAACCCAGAAGATTTGGACTCAAAAGAAGACACATGATTCTGGGAAAGTATCCTAGACCAAGAAACAATTGGTAATAATAGTCGAGATTTAAGGCACATGGGCTTGTTTGTACCAAGGTTTTTATAGTTTTTTAAAAAGGTCCTAGTGTATCTTGACTTTCAATTAAGGAAGAAGGGGGCCTGGGTGGTTCAGTTAGTTAAGTATATGCCTTTGGCTGAGGTCATGATCTCAGGGTTGTGAGATGAAGCCCCACTTTCTGGTCTGTCTTCAGCTGGGAGTTGGCTTGAAGATTTCCTTGCCCTCTGCCCCTTCCCTCACCCATGCTTGTGCACTCTCTGTCTCTCTCTCAAATAAATAAATCTTTTAAAAAAGATAAATAAAGGAAGAAATTTGACTATTATTTGGTCAGTCATATTTTCAAGGAAGAAGCATGCTTGACTCAAGTTTTGTTCTATTTTCTCAGTCACACACCTGCAGAGATCCTATCTGCTGAGTTAATGTACTCAGAGCAAACATAAAAGAGTGCTTTTAACTTTTATCAGCACAGTGATAACTTACAAAGTCCACCACAACTTTCTCAAGAGGGCAGGGTACATGTTACCTTACCTATGAAGAAACAGACTCAGGCACTGCCTCCCTCTGGAGCTGGCAAGGGGCGGAGCCAGGACTTGGAGGTGGAGCCTTGTGACGTCAGTCTAGCGCGCTTGGCGTTACACGGAGCTAGTGGCTGCTGTCGGAATTGCAGGCGTAGCCCATTAGAGAAAATCTAAGTAACAGCAGGTACCAAAACAGCAAAAGTTGAGATCTCATTCAGGCTTTGGAAAATGTGGTTGCACTTACAAGTAATGAAACCTCAATTACTTGGTTAAAGTCTGTGAAGTTGTACATACAATAAGTTATTTTTCTAATCATTTTTGGGATGAAGCACTCTTCATAATTTTGCCTAAAAACCAAGATGTATTCTTTTGTTCAAACAACTTTTTTTTTAAAAAAAGATTTACTTATTTATTTGAGAGAGAGAGGGAGAGAGCATGAGGGGTAGGTGGCAAAGAGAATCCTCAAGCAGACTCCCTGCTGAGCGTGGGGCCTGGCGGTCGGAATAGCTCCATCCTAAGACCCTGAGATCATGACCTGAGTCCATATGGAAAGAGTCCTATGTTGGACACAGTTTACTTAAAAAAAATAAAAAAATAGGGGCGCCTGGGTGGCTCAGTGGGTTAAAGCCTCTGCTTTCGGCTCAGGTCATGGTCTCAGGGTCCTGGGATCGAGCCCCACATCGGGCTCTCTGCTCAGCAGGGAGCCTGCTTCCCTTTCTCCCTACCTCTCTGCCTACTTGTGATCTCTGTCTGTCAAATAAATAAATAAAATATTTTAAAAAATAAAATAAAAAAATAAAAACAGGGCTACATCTTTAAAAATAAATAAATAAACCGAATTGTACAATGCGACCTTATATGCCTGGTTTCTTTCACTTTACATGTTATTGAGGTTCATCCATATGGTAGCATGCGTAGACTTCATTTTTTTTATGGCTGAATAATATTACACTGTATGTCTATTGCATAGTTCATTTATCCTTTCATCTAATGTCTGGTGGACATTAGGTTGTTGCCACCTTTTGGCTATTGCATATATTCCCTGTATGAATATGCATGTACCTGTTTTCATTTCTTTTGGGTATATATCTAGGAGTGAGATTGCTGGATCATATGATGATGATGATTGTATGTTTAACTTTTGAGGAACTACCAAACTGTTTTTCCATAGTGACTGAACCATTTTATATTTCCACTAACAATGTACAAGGGTTCTAATCTCTCCACATTCTCACTAGCACTTTTTATTTTTAAAATTATAGTCAGCCCTAATGGGTGCAGAGTAGTATCTTATTGTGGTTCTGAACTGCCTTTCCCCAGTGACTAAGAATGTTGAGCATCTTTTCATGTGCTTATTGGCCATTTGCATATGTTCTTAGAAGTATCTTTAAGTCCTTTGCCTATTTTTTAATTTAGTTGTCTGCCTTTTTATTGTGTAAGAGTTCTTCATATATCCAGATGCTAGACCCTTAATCAAATATGATTTGCAAATATTTTCTCCCATTCTGTAGTTGTCTTTTTACTTTCTTGATTTGGTCCTCTGATAAACACAGTTTTAAATTTTGATAAAGTCAAATTTATCTGTTTTTTCCTTTTTTGCTCATAGTTTTGGTATGATATCTAAGAACCCCTTTCCAAATTTAAGATCATGAAGATTTACCCATTTTCTTCTAAAGAATTTTGCAGTTTAGTTCTTATATTTAGGTTGTTGATTCAGTTTGATTAATTTTTATATACTATGTGAAGTATATAAAAATTTTTTTCATTTTTTGTTTGTTTGTTTTTGAGGGAGAGAATGTGTAAATGTGAGTAGGGGAGAAAGAGGGAAAGAATCCTAATCAGGCTCCATTTCCAGCATGAAGCTTGATGCAAGCCTCAACCCTCTCACCCCAAGACCTGAGCTGAAATAAAGAGTAGGCTGAGCCTTTTTAGTTGCCCCTTTTCTTTTGCATGTTAATTTTCAGTTGTCTTAGAACCATTTGTTGAAGAGACTCTTCTTTCTTCACTGAATGGTCTTGGCGTCTTAGCATTTTTGCTGAGAATCTGTTGACCATGGATCCACAGGTTTATTTCTGGACTAAATTTTATAACATCTATTTATGTGTTTCTCTTATACCAGCACCTCACTATTTTGATTCAGGTAGCTTTGTAGTAAGTTTTAAAATCAGAAAATATGAGTCCTCCAGCCTTGTTCTTTTTCATTATTGTTTTGCCTACTCAAGGCCCCTTGCAGTTCCATATGAACTCAAGAATTGGCTTTTTCTGAAAAAAGGATAGGGATTGCAGTTGAATCTGACCACTTTGGATAGTTTTGCCATCTTAAAATATTAAGTGTTCCAATTTATGAACACAGAATGTCTTTTCATTTAATTTCTTTTTTTTTTAAGATTTTATTTATTTATTTGACAGAGAGAGAGAGAGAGACCACAAGTAGGCAGAGAGGCAGGCAGAGAGAGAGGGGGAGACAGGCTTCCTGCTGAGCAGAGAGCCCTATGAGGGGCTCGATCCCAGGACCCCGAGGTCATGACCCAAGCTGAAGGCAGAGGCTTTAACCCACTGAGCCACCCAGGTGCCCCTTTTCATTTAATTTCTTTCAGCAGTGAAGGGGTGCTTGGCTGGCTCAGTCAGGAGAGCGTGTGACTTTTGATCTCAGGGTCATGAGATCAGGCTCCACGTTGGACATAGAGCCTACTTAAAAAACAATAGGAAGAATTTCTTTTAGCATGTTTTGTATTCAGTATACAAATTTTTTACCTCTTTTATTTTTAGATTTTTATTCCTTTGGATGCTATTATAAATGAAATCTCTTCCATTTAACCAATAATTTTTAATAGCTTTCTTGAAATAGAATTCACATAGCATACAATTTACCCATTAATGCATGTAATTCAGTGGATTTTGGCATGTTCGGAGTTGTGTGTCCATCACCACCATCAGTTTTAGAATGTTAAATAAAATCGTTTTTTAAATTCCTTTTTAAATTTTCCATTCCTGGTGTGTAGAATCCATACTGATGTGTGCATGTGGTGTTTTACCCTACAATTTGCTGAGTTTATTAGCTCTAGTCTTTTTTTGTTGGTGGGGGCATTTTGGGGATTTTTTTTTAATGTATAAGATCATGTTTTGTGTGCATAGAGGTAGTTTTACTTAATCCTTTCCAGTTCAGATGCCTTTATTTCATTTTCTTACCTAGTTGCTCTGGCTCGAATTTCCAGTGCAGTGTTGAAACAGTGGTGAACATGGTCATACTAGTCTTGTTCCTGATCTTAGGGGTAAAGCTTTCAGTCTTTCACTATTGAGTATGATGTTAGCTGTGAGTTCTAAATAAATGCTTTTGATGTTGAGAAGTTCTTTTGTATTCCTAGTTTTCTGAGTATTTTTACCAAGAGAGGGTTTTGAATTTTGTCAAATGCTTTTTTGTGTGTCAATTCAGAAAATTATATATTTTCCCTTCATATTAACAATATGTTACATTGATTCTTTTGTAGGTTGAACTACTCTTGCATTTCTGGGATACATCCCACTTGGTCATGGTGTATAATCCTTTTGATATGTTGTTCGATTCAGTTCATGTCTATTTCATCTATATTTATAAAAGATATTAGTCTATAGTTTTCTTTTCTAATGGTGTCTTTTGTCTGGCTTGGGCATCAGGATAATGCTGTCCTATAGATGAGGTAGGGAGTATTCTCCCTTCTTCTTTGATCCCCGTCCCTGTCTTTTGGATGGATTTTAAATTCTTTTGGAAAGTTAATTATCCAGATGCTCAAGACTGTTATCTAAAACAAGGCCCCCCAAAAGGACTTGTATGAAATAACAATATTTTGTTGCTCAAACTCTACCTATCCATCTTATAAATAAACTATATTATAGTCATAAAATCTCAGGCAATCAGATGTTATTTCATTATGTATGTGTAGAAATTCTAAGGAAGCATTGAATCCAAGGATTATGGTGTTATGAGATTTTAGTTACTCATGTGTAAAACATTTCTAGTGGCAATTTATTTATTTATTTATTATTTTTTATAAGAAGTTATTTATTTGAGAGTGAGGGAAAGCAAGAAAGATCACAGAGGGAGAAGGAGATGCAGACTCACCACTGAGCATAGAGCCAGACATGGGGCTCAATCCCAGGACCCTGGGACCATGACCTGAGCCAAAGGCAGACACTTAACTGACTGAGCCACCCAGGCACCCTTCTAGTGGCAATTTTAGAAATATAATACCTCCTTGGAAGTATTTAACAAGATATATAAACTTGATTTTGGCTAGGCTTAACTACTTACTTCATAAGATAGAACTTGAACATAGGGGCAAGTATCAAAGCAAATACTTTACTACATATAATCAGTTAATGTTCCAATGTCCAAAATCTTAGACTCTCCTACAAATATAATAGCAAATAATAATTTGCTGTATCTGTTATTTTCAGCTGCTTGCACAATTAGATAAAGTCCTTGCTACTCCTTTATAAGATATATAATTCATAAAAAACTAATTATGGCATATTTCCCTTTCTATTTGATTTCCTGTCTATATGTTACATGAGTATAAATGTATTACTAAAATAAACTTAGCATATTTTAAGAATTAGTTTCTTTTAGAATGTGCCTTTTTTAGAATGCTAGCAGATTATTCAGGTTTTTTTCTTTTAATTATCTCATGATTGGTTCACAAGGTACAACAACAAATTATATAGTAAACCTATAGTGTTTTTTGTTTGTTTTGGTTTTTAAGTAGGCTCTACGCCCAACGTGGGGCTTGAACTCATGACCCTGAAATCAAGAGCCGCACGCCTACCAACTGAACCAGTCAGGCGCCCCTATAGTAAACCTATAATTTTATAACTATTTAGATATTTATGTTTGGAGCATTCAAGTCCAACTGTATTTTAGGGGAAAAGTAATATATACAAAGAGTATTTTAAAGACCTTTTAATTTTGGTTAAAAGTGACATACTGTTGTGACCCACATAGTTTTAGATCCTAAGGGATGCCCAGCTTTCTGGTTTATGGCAAAAAATAAGTATTTGTAGAATTAAGTTCATGGCAATAGTATGTGTTATAGACCAAAATATGGTACATTCAATTCAATTCTAAGATGAAACTCAAAACATAAATACAATTAACAAAATGTGTTGTAATCAATCCATTTAAATGGAAGTAATTAGAAAATTATTTTTGAGGGGGATGTATAATTTATTTTGCTGGTGTTTAGTATAGTGGATAAAACTAAATAATCATTTAAAAATACAGTGGTTTTCAGGGTACCTGGATGGCTCAGTTGGTTAAGTGTCTAACTCTCGATTTCAGCTCAGGTCATGATCTCAGGGTTGTGTGATTGAGTCCTGTGTTGGCTCCATGGTCAGTGGGGAGTCTGGTGGAGATTCTCTCTCTATCCCACTCCCTCTATTCCTCTGCCCATGCTCTCTCTCTCTAAAATAAATAAATCTTTTTAGGGGCACCTGGGTGGCTCAGTTGGTTAAGTGTCTGCCTTCAGCTCAGGTCATGATCCTCAGGGTCGTGAGATTGAGCCCCACATTGGGCTCCCTGCTCAGCGGGGAGCCTCCTTCTCCCTCTCCTCCCTATTTGTGCTTTCTCTTGCTATCTCTGTCTCTCTCTGTCTCTCAATAAATAAAAATCTAAAAAAAAAATTCAGTGGTTTTCTAGGGGCAAAATGCATTCAAGTTTTACATTGTGTTCCCACGATGGAGGTGTGAAGGAGGTATGATTTGCACTTATTACCTTCTTTCACATTTGGGAAAATGGAATTGGTCTGATTGACTTTTCCACTTCCCAAGTGGAAGTTACAAGTGACAGTTAGTAATTAAACCCAGGACTTCAGGGGCGCCTGGGTGGCTCAGTGGGTTAAAGCCTCTGCCTTCGGCTCAGGTCATGATCTCAGGGTTCTGGGATTGAGCCCCACATCTGGCTCTCTGCTCAGCGGGGAGCCTGCTTCCCCCTCTCTCTCTGCCTGCTTCTCTGCCTACTTGTGATCGCTCTCTGTCTCTGTCAAATAAATAAATAAAATCTTAAAAAAAACCCCAAAACCCAGGACTTCAGACTTTAAGTATCAGTTTCATTGTTAAATGAGATTTGTCTTTTCTCTAAGTTGCGGTTCAAAAGAAAGAAGGAATAGTGCCCACTTTCTATAAATGTGATACTCTATCCTTACAAATAACATGTAATTCATTTTATAAACATAATTGTAACTTCAGAAAATAATTCACAGTAAAACTCAGACTTGCTTCTATATTAAAGTGTGTTTGGATTTTCAAACATTTGATTTCTATGCAGGTTTTCGAGGATCTCTTGTATAACTCTAGAGGGGCAGTGTGGGGTAGGGCAATGGTTTTTACCCATGAATGGGCATAGGAATTACTTGGGAGTTGAATAGCTCTGGAGCTCTCGAACTCTCTGGGTTATTCTGGTAGGGGTGGTCCAGGGACAATCCTTAGACAAATGGTGGCTTTGGAGTTTCACACACGCCCAATATCTGTTTCATAAGGTGGTGGTGGTCATTTACTATATGGTATTACTGTCGTTCTTGAGACAGAACCTGGTACATAGTAAGTGGTCAGAAGATTTCATTCATATGTGATGGCAGCCAAGAAGCAAGAGAGTATTTGTTCTTTGAACAAAATTTACTGAATTCCTGAACTATTCTGGGTGTTTGGGTATAAAGGAGAAATTGACACATTCCTCGGTTTCGTCGAGTTTATTTGATTAATAGACTCATTTTAAAGGTATAGTTCTTCCCTTGTCAAAAATTGTAAGATGAAATGAATATTAAGGGCATGTTTGTATAATTACTTTTTCCCTGTAAATTAAAAAGTCATTTTTTATTTGAATGAGGATTACAGGTTAAAAATATAGCCTGAATATTATTTTCTTGTTTTATTGTTGCTCTAAAGCTATATTTCCAATACAGTGCCACTAGAGACCTGCAGCTATTTAATTTAAGTCAATTAAAATTAAATAACATTAAATATTTAGTTCCTCAGCTGCACCGACCACATTGCAGGTGCTCGATAGTCACAGGCAGGTAGTGGCTGCTATATTGGAGACAGAATTTTCCATCGTCATAGAAAATTCTGTTCGTCTGTGTTGTTCTAGAGCCTAGAACAAAGCAGGGAATTTTTCCAGTTGCCTTGATCTGTAAAATGAATTTGAGGTAAATATTAGCCGTGGCCCGGGACTGTCATTTTAATTCTTAAGTGCATTAATAACCTTTAAGGTTGACTAAGCCCAGAGCTAGTATCAATTTCCCTCAACAGTTTCATTATATAGCAAGTGAGATCTGGGCATTTTTTTAAACCTTCAAGTGTTGTACTTATCTTACCGCTCTATGTAGAGCTTTCTGTGTATGTGTGTATATGTGAGAATTTACCACCGTAAGGTTATGATTGCATTAAATTTGTATCTAATAAACTTTTGGGGGCAAAGAAGAGTTGGAGTTGTACCTACATTTCTAGAATTTGCGATATTTACCTCGAATAGTTTATGTATAGAAGCCAAATTCAAGAGTACTGAAAAGTTGGATTAACACTAACTCATCAGTATTCTAGATAAAACCCCAATTATATTTATAAAATATCAACTAGGATACATTTAGTATTTTGATAATTTTAAAACTAAACATTTGTTCAGTATATGTTTTTTGTTGTTGTTGTTAAAACTCTGTATAATGGTGTAGCACCTGCTATGCTGATGTCTATCCGTGAATGCATTTTTCTGTAGTTGACTTTTCATCTCTTTTTCCTGCCTGTGAGTATCTGGATATCTTTTCTTCGAGTTTTGGTATTGTTCCTTTTTGAGAAGAGAAGCAATAGGAGACTGCTGTCACTAGGTCCCAGCTCGTGGATCAGAATAGTTAGAAGAATAGACATTCTCTTGCAGCGTCTGCCTCCTTCAGTGACTCTCCCTCTTTCCAGATCACTTACTTCAGCCTCTGGTACCACAACAAGCAAAACCAGCGCCGGTGGGTAGATTTGGAAAAACCTCTCAAGAAGCAGCTGGATAAATACGCCCTGGAACCGACCGTCTATTTCGGAGTGGTGTTTTACGTGCCTTCAGTTTCACAGCTGCAGCAGGAGATTACCAGGTGAGAAATAACACGCTCTTTGTTTTTAGGAAACACTCTGAGTGAGATGGAAAAAGGGACACTGAGGTTAAAGTCCCGAGATCAGGCTAACCGTGGCCTCCCGCGCCCGTGTGCAGCCCCATTATTAGGCGGAGGCTGTGGTGTGTGGTGTATCCCAGGGCCTCACTGTGCCTCGCAGGAGTTATAGTTTCACTGGGCCCACATGGGCCGTTAAAGGGAAGATGATGTTTTCCTCTGGGCTGTGAATTCTTCTTGTAGTGCTGTCCTCTTCAAAATTTGTTTGTTTCTGATCTTTGTAACACTGAAACAAAAGAGGTGATTTTAAGAAGTCACAGAATCTGTGTTCATTCCTCAGGGAAATGTGCAGAAGGGGTTCTTAAGGTTCTCTGACTGCAGGAGCTGTATGTTCTGTAGATAGTTGGGAGGGTGAATGTGTCCAGGGTAGGAGAGGCCAGTAAGTGCACTTAGAAGGGACCAAGGCAGAAAGGGAAGATCATATTAAGGAGTGGATTAGAGGTACCAAATGTTTGTTTGTCTTTCCTTGAAGACAAAACAAAAAACGAGGAGTAAAATTTGGTTCTGTGAGTCTGCCTTTCAAGTTCTCCCAAATCCAACACTGCCTTATCTTTTGAACCCTATTTAACATTACTTTTCAGCCAAGCTGGACTACTTCCAGTGCCCTGAACATGCCGCATGCCTTTTCATCTTAGGTCCTAGATCTTTCGAATTTATGTACTGGAATCCTACTCATCCTCTGAATTTTAGTTCAAAAGGCACCTCCTCCATGAAGTTTCTGTGATCCCTAGGCTGGAATGAACTTTGCCTTCTCCAGGCTGCCCTACATTCTTGTACTTATGGTTAGATGGAAGTTGTTACAGCCTTTCATTATAGTTATTTGTGTACATATCTTACCTTTTTCTGGGATATTAAACTTCTGTTTTCTTTAGCTTTACCTTTCATACAATATCTAACACAGTGCCCTCTAGATAGGAAGAACCTGGTACTGCCTTGTGTTTGTGTAATGTTCTTTTTGAGCGCTGAGTTTGCCAGTTAATTATTGGAAGAAGATAGAAAACCAAAGCAAGAATCAGGTAGTAGGGATAAATATGCACTGACTATAAAACAGATCTGGGATAAAAATATTGAAGAGAGAAGTAGAGCCAGGGAAGAAAAATAACAACTGATCGCCGACTCGTTTATTTAAACATTCATTGAAGATATAATACGGTGTGATGTAAGAACCACGTTCCTTACCTTCCTTACCAGGGGAGAGGAATATACAAGTGAATAGGCTTTAATCCTACAGAGTCTGGTGGAACTGGCAGCCCTTGTAGATAAACAATTACAGTATATTATGATGATAAATGCTTTCATTAACACTAGATTCCTAGGGGTGGGGCGGGTGGGGGGAACCAGAACTTTAGGAGGAATTTTCTAGTTAGAGGGAATAGCTTTTGCAGAGTAGGGGAGAGAATGAAAGTCACTGATGTTTTCCAGAAATTTCAGATATTACCTGGAGAGGGGAGAGGAGATTTGAAAAATAGGAATGTCCTAGTCATAAAGTCATGGTATGATGGGGACATTTGAATTTTAATGGAATGGAAAGATGACATTTGTATTTTACCGTCACCCATCATGGAAGGCAGCTTAGAGGTGGCAAGACTATATAGTTAGGAGACCAGTTAGGAAGGTATATGCCATAAACTAGACGTTAGTCTAGAATGTGGACCTGAACAAAGGCATTAGCTATAGGATAGAGAGAGAGGGAGAGCGGGCCTGGGAGATTCAGTCAGTAGAAATGCACATCGATGAGGTATAAGAGAACCTGTTAAGAGAAGTTCTATCAGTAAAGATGAAGTTTGGCTACATGTAACAAAAACCCCAATTATCTTTCATTTCTTTTTTTTTTTAAAGATTTTATTTATTTATTTGAGAGAGGGAGAGCGAGAGAGAGAGCATGAGAGGGGAGAAGGTCTGAGGAAGAAGCAGCCTCCCCATGGAGCTGGGAGCCTGATGTGGGACTTGATCCCAGGACTCGATCCCGGGACTCTGGGATCATGACTGAGCCGAAGGCAGATGCTTAACCAACTGAGCCACCCAGGTGCCCAATATCTTTCATTTCTTAAAGGAAGTCCAGAGGTCAACTAAGCCGAGCTTATACTGCTCCACAAAGTCTTCAGGGACCCATGCGCTTTCTTACTGTTCTACCCTCCTCAGCATGTTCTTCCCATTCACTAGGGAATCTCATCATCAAAGAGTTCTAGAGAAGGTCTAACTATCACATTTGTACTCCAGGCAGCAAAAGGATAAAACGAGTTCCACTCTCAGCTAAGTCACGTTCCTTTAAGAGGCCTTTCTCAGTTCGTCAGCCACACTAGCCACATTTTAAGTACTCAGTAGCCGCATGTGGCTAATGGCTCCCATATTGGACAGGACAGATAGACATCACTTTTATCACTGCAGAAAGTTCTGTTAGACAACACTGCTCTGAACCTAACTGTTCACAGGAAAAATTGGAGACCAGATGAACTCGGTAAATAACCCTACAAGAGTGTAGTCAGACAAATCCAGAATGTAGGGAATTCTACATGACCCATCGCACCATTTTGAATACAAATGACATGAAAATAAAGAGGAGGAATTTTTCTATTTAAATTAAGAGAAAAATGTCAATCGAATGTGACCTGTGGAACTTGTTTAGATACTGCTTTTTTTTATAACTGTCAAAATATATTTTTGAGGGGTGCCTGGCTGGCTCATTTGGTAGTGCATGTGACTCTTGACCTCGGGATTACAAGTTCAAGTCCCACGTAGGGATTACAAATTGAAGCCCCATGTAGAGATTAATTAAAAATAAAATCTTAAAAAAAAATTTTTTTTTGAGGCAATCACACCATTTGCACACGGACCAGGTACTGCGTAGCATTAGGGCATCATTGCTCATTTTGTCGGGTATGTTAAAAATGTGTCTGTGTTCTTTGGGAAATGTACTAAAATATTTGTAGGTACTATGCTGTGATATCTGGGATTTGATGTAAAATACTTGGGTGGGGAAGGGGAGATGGTCAAAGAAACAGGGCATGGCTCAAGTTGATGTTTGAGGCTGCATGATAAGGATGTGTGGATTCACTGGACTTATTATCTCTATATCTATTTCAAAAGTTCCATAATAAAACTTAAAAAATAAAAATGCCAATACCTCCATGTTAGCTTTCTAATACTAGCCTAAGAAAAACAAGTGAAGCAAAAAGACTTCATTCTTTATATATTATTTGAAATTTCTGTTGGGGAAAATGGGGCAACCTAATTTATTATAATTATTTAATGTAATATTTCTTGTGTAAAAATATTTTATATTAGAAAGTTGATAAGTTGGTAAGATTTAGATAAAATATCTATTTAGTTTTAATTAGCATTTGACTTTGGGCAAATTTATAGAATGCTTGTTTAGAATTAAAATGTGCAATTTCTTTTTTTTTAAGATTTTATTAATTTGTTTGACAGAGAGAGAGATCACAAGTAGGCAGAGAGGCAGGCAGAGAGAGAGGGGGAAGCAGGCTCCCTGCTGAGCAAAGAGCCCGCCGCGGGGCTCGATCCCAAGACCCTGAGATCATGAAAATGTGCAATTTCTTGAACTCAGAACTCTTTGTAAGGAATAAAAGTTTGCATGTTACATTTTATTACTGCATTGTTTTTTATTTTTTATTTTATTTTTTTTAATTTTATTTATTTGACAGAGAGGAGAGAGATCACAAGTAGGCAGAGAGGCAGGCAGAGAGAAAGGAGGAAGCAGGCTCCCGGCTGAGCAGAGAGCCCGATGCGGGGCTCGATCCCAGGACCCTGAGATCATGACCTGAGCCAAAGGCAGAGGCTTTAACCCACTGAGCCACTCAGGCACCCCGCTGCGTTGTTTTTTAATTATTCTTTTTGTAATAAATTGAAAAAAGATATTTGTAAAGCATCCTTAACCTCACCAACATATTATAATTTTAACAAAAAGTGTTAACAGAAACCGATAATGCCTTTGAAGTAAAATTTCTTGGTCCTTTCAAGTAAATACTGAAATATATGCATACAGAGAATACATAATTATATACATGTATACAAACATATACATACATATGCATATGCATATATACACACACACCCTGCTTGCTTCCATTAAAGGATTTTGGAGACAATACAATGAGAGATAACAATAAAAGCAACTACTTCCCTTTCTTACTCTATGTCAGGCACTGTTTTAAGCCCTTTATACTTAATCATTCACTTAATCCTCACAACAAATCCTACAAAGTAAGTATTATTGTCCAGTTTGTAGTTGAGGAAACCAAGACACAGAAAGGCTAAATATCTGGCGCAGGGTCACGCTGCCAGTATGGAGCTGGGATTGAAACTCGAGCAGGCTGCCTCCTGAGTTCTTGCTCTCAAACATTGTATTCCTATGAATTCTAGGATAAAAAACTAAAGAGACATGATAAAAAATACTAGAAAAGTCCTCAACTGGAGATTTGTGACAGTTAAAGACGTGTACTTTGAGGCCATTCTGACCTGGATTCAAACTCCAGCTCAGGCTACCTTTGTGGATATGAGTACGTCCCTTCATGTCTGAGCTTCGGCCCCTCATCGGTACAAGTGGCTGCTATTATATGGCGGAGCTGGTGGTCAAGAGGGTAAGAGAGGGGAAGCAGTCGCCTGTGCCTGGATTCTAGCTCCGAGCTTCATGGCAGTCAAGGCAAAAGAAGGAATATTCTGAGTCCTATCATCCTTTATCTGATAAAAAAAATCATATCAGTTTGCAAACACCAATTTTCTTGGTGTATCACTTAAAAGGAAATTTTCAGGTGGGATTTTATATAAAAGACATGGAACCAGCAATGAACAATTGAGAGCAGCTATGGTGGAATCAACTCTTATAATAAAATATTGTAATACAAGGCAAAAAAAAAAAAAAAAAAAACAACCCGTGTCTGTGGAAGACTAAGTTAATTTGGTCCAGGTATGTTCCTTTCCAGGGATTTGGTTTAAGGAAAGAACCTGGAGTATTTAGAGTGCTGTATGTGGGTAACGTGTTCAAGAGAGACTTCTCTCAATACAGTCTTCTTTAAATAGGCTTCTGAAAGGGGCTGCCTTGTAGAAGGTGTGACGTTTTCTTCTTTGACATGATCCCCGAGCTACCAGCGTTCTGCTTCTCAGTTGAGGGAAATCTGTTGGTTCCGCTACTAGCAGGCAGAAGGGGATAAGTTGGATCTAAATTCTTACCTGAATGGATGGTGTTTTAGTCAGGTTTTTGGGTAACAAAGAATCGAGACCTCAGAGCTAGCTAAAATAAAAGGATGATGTTAGGAAACTTTTGAAATGAGGAAAGGGGAATGCCAATACGAACGGTGACTAGGTTGTACTTCACAGATGCCAAACCTGGGAGAGATCCTGGATTCGAGATGGCCCTATTGACTGTACAGGCAGAGAATTGGTGGATCTTCATCCACCATTGTACCCCAGTATCTAGAACAATGTTTGATGCACAGTAGGCCCTAGTAATTATAGGTTAAATGAATACCTAAAAGGAAAGCAGCATAAGTCACTGTAGAACTTTGTCAGAATGGAGTAGTGATACAGATAAAACACTGCTGACTGCTTACGATGTTCGACCCTGCGAAGGGGTGATCACACCCCTCTTTTACCAGTCATCTTTTAAAGCCACAGATTATGATTTGCCCAAGTTCATTCAATATGCTACATTGGGGAGCTGGAATTTCACTAGATCTGCTTGACTAAAGCTTGTGTTGGTAACTCATGCCCTAGAGGTTGAAAGTATAAACAAAAGTAAACCCATATTACAAGAATATTAAGAAAGCATCATAGCAGCTGTTCTTTTGGAGAGTTCATCAAAAAATATTTTAATAAAAGCCTGGTCTGACATCAGGAAGTGTTTTTTTCTTGAGTTTACTTTCTAGGGCTAGGGAACCTCCATCAGAACAAGTAATTTCTACCAGAGTCTTGTATTACCGGGTTACTAGTCAGAGTTGTTTGTTTGTTTTTTTTTAAAAGACTTTATTTATTTATTTGACATAGAGAGGGATCACAAGGAGGCAGAAAGGCAGGCAGAGAGAGAGGGGGAAGCAGGCTCCTTGCCGAACAGAGAGCCCGGCTCGGGGCTCGATCCCAGGACCCTGAGATCATGACCTGAGCCGAAGGCAGAGGCTTTAACCCACTGAGCCACCCAGGCGCCCCATAGTCAGAGTTTTTAAAGCAAAATTTGGCCATGGATTGGTCTATTTGTCCAACTAACTAGAGCAAAATGTAGGAACTGTCTTACAGGGCATTAGAAAGGTGACCAGTTGTCTTCTAGGTGGTTGTAGCTTTGAAATAACTACAGTTAAGGATAAAGGACTGAACGAATTGATTACACTGTGTGTGTGTGCCCACATGCATGCCTGTGTGTGTGTGTGTGTGTGTGTGTGTGTGTGTGTGTAGGTATAGATATGGTCAGCAGCATTCTTGCCATTTTTGGAAGCCATCTGGGGTTAAGGTTTTCTTTACTGGTTTATGCTCATCTACCAAATTACTATAAAACGTGTTGCGTCTCCACTGGAGGCAATATTGATATTGACTTTTAAAAATTGACACTTTTTTGTAGGTATCAGTATTATCTGCAACTGAAGAAAGATATCTTGGAAGGAAACATTCCTTGCACATTAGAACAAGCAATTCAGCTAGCAGGCTTAGCTGTTCAAGGTAAGTAATGGCGATTGATGATATAATAAATATATCAGATTAAGAGGTGTGTTATAACCAGGGTGCCTGGCTGCCTTAGTCGGTGGAGCATGGGACTCTTGATCCTAGAGTTGTAAGTTCGAGCCCCGTATTGGGTGTGGACATTACTGAGAAAAAAAATAAAGATCTTTTTAAAAAAATGTGTGTTAGGGTGCCTGGGTGACTCAGTCCATTAAGCGTCTGCCTTCAGCTCAGGTTATGATCCTGGAGTCCTGGGGGATAGAGCCCCTCATCTGGTTCCATGCTCAGTGGGAAGTCTGCTTCTCTCTCTCCCTGTGCTCATACACTCTTGCTCTCTCTCTCCCCCTTGCACTCTCTCTCAAATGGATAAATAAAATCTTTTTTTTTTTAAAGATTTTATTGATTTATTTGTCAGAGAGAGAGAGCAAGAGAGCGAGCACAAGCAGGAAGAACAGCAGACAGAGGCAGAAGCAGGCTCCCTGCTGAGCAAGAAGCCCGACTGGGGACTTCATCCCAAGACCCTGGGATCATGACCCGAGCCGAAGGCAGACGCTTAACCGACTGAGCCACCCTGGTGTCCCGGATAAATAAAATCTTAAAAAAAAATGTGTATTATAACAAAAACAGCAAGGGATTCTTAAAGTTACTGACTTCCTATAGTGTTTATTTATTGGTGAAATATTCTTGTAGGAAAAAATGAATTTCGATTACTTCTGTGAAATAAGAGACTTTGGAAGTTTAAGCATATTAGCATATGTCAACAGAGCAAACAGACCAAAATTATAGAAAACACACACACACACACACACGCACACGCACACACGCACACACACACTTAAAGGACTTGATCTATAGCTAACTAGTATTTTAGGAAGGAAGATCAAACAATGAGGTTGATAAAGTTATGTTTACTTATATTTTTTTTCTTTAAAGATTTATTTATTTATTTATTTATTTATTTATTTATTTATTTTAAGATTTTATTTATTTGACAGAGAGAGACACAGGGAGAGAAGGAACACAAGCAGTGGGAGTGGGAGAAGGAAAAGCAGGCCTCCCACTGACTAGGGAGCCTGATGTGGGACTCGATCCCAGGACCCTTGGAATCATGACCCCGAGCAGAAGGCACATGCGTAATGACTGAGCCACCCAGGCGCCCATCATTTATTTTTGCTGAGAGAGGGGTGGGGAGGGGCAGAGGGAGAGAATCCTCAAGCAGACTCCTTGCTGAGTGAGAAACCTGACACAGGGATCCATGCTAGGGCCCCAAGATCATTACCCAAGCTGAAATCAAGAGTGATTGACTGACTTCACTGAGCCACCCAGGGGCCCTTTTGTTCACTTAGACTGTAATCGTACATCATTTATTTGTTTTCCTATGCATTTGTCCTGGATTATAGAGCATCGTCAATCATAATAGCTAAAGTTTTGCTTTTCACAAATAATCTTGAATTGTTTGGTTCTGTTATTTTTCATGTCTAGTCAATATGTATTTACATGTATATATATACTTTGGGAAGACTTATGATGGGGCATTATTTCAAATGATAACTGACATTTAATCTTAGAAATTGAAACTTAATCAGAATAATCATTGGCTTTAAGAGTTTTTCATAAGGTCTTTGTCAAACTATCATTTTTTTTTAAACAATGAAAAATCTCTAAACAAATACATTCTGCTATAACATCTTCAAGTGATCTGATTCTATTCCCTAGAGGTGATCACTGCTATGAACAGTTTGGTTTCTTTCTGACATCTTCCTGTGCATAAGTAAGCATATGTGATTATAGGGTAGGTTTTGTTTCTTTGTTAATTACTAGAAATGAGATCATAATACATATAGTTTGTAACTTATTTTTTCACTTTATTAGTAGCATTTTTCCAGTCAAGATACACAAATCTACCTCATTAATATTTTTAAAAGGACTTTTTAAAATACACATTTTATAGCTGTAAGGCACATTTGACTTCTAAATCATAAGCATACCATCTATATACTTCATATTAAATTTAGTTGTGCGTGTTTTCCTGTGCAAATTAAATATAACTGATGTGAATATTTGTCATTTTGTATAGCTGATTTTGGTGACTTTGATCAGTATGAATCCCAGGACTTTCTTCAGAAATTTGCCTTGTTTCCTGTGGTAAGAACTTTTTTTGACACTGGGCTTTTTCTAAATGGTTTATTTCCATATCCTTAATAACCCCTGAAATGAAGTCCATATGGTAGACTGACTGGGCTGGAATAAGGCTAAAACAATTGCCTCTTATAAACAACTCAAGTGTAAATGCTTCCCTTGTTGTAGTCACTGGTCTTTGTGAACCCACAGAAAAGGAAGGGTGTGCAGTCCCTGGGCTGCAGCCAGAGAGATTTGTTTTGTGTTTGGGTATGAGTCTGAGAGAGAGATTCACTTCCAGCTTCTGAGGAACCACACAGAGGTTTTGCTTTTACCTGAAGGCTCGAGATCTCACAGTTTTGTGGGAATGAGTGTGGCTTCTCAGTAGCCGTGGAAAAAGTAGACGGCAAGAAGACAGCGCTGTCTAATTTTAAAGGCAGGACGGATGTGACTTACTGGAGAACTGCATTGGGACAACGAAGGGAGGTGGCACCATGCTCCTCTGAGGGTCCACACGGCCTGCCGGGGAGTGCCCAGGAAGCTGTGCTGGCTCAGACCTGGCCGAGGGGCCTTACCAGGCCGAAAGAACTTAGCTGGGACTTCCTCCGGGAGGAACTGAGAAGGCAGGGCAGGTGGATTGGCTCCTGAGCAGAAGCTACTCCACTCCTTAGCAAGATCACGATCGCCTACTTCAGCAAATCCCCCCAGACCGATACTAGTCCGAGTGTGGCCCGAGAGTGAGAAGAGCCACTAACAGTCAGTGGCTTGTTTACATACTTACCACTGTGTGTTTTCTTCAGGGGTGGTTACAAGATGAAAAAGTATTGGAAGAAGCAACGCAAAAAGTGGCCTTACTGCATCAGAAATACAGGTAACGCTAAGAATTAAGAAATGGCGACAGTAGGAAGCAAAGCCGGTTTGACCGTGAACTTGGTGTTGGCACAGTGAGCTTGGCGCTGCCGCTGGGACTGCGATGGGGGGCACCGGGGGCGCAGAGCCCTCCCGGTGCCCCCGGTGCTGCTCCGAGCCCGTGACGGTCTCAGCTCGCTTAGCAGCCCTGTTTGCCAGCGAGGAAGCAGAGAGAAGTGGAAGCCGCGGTCAGGGGAGGGTGCCACTGCTTCACTCCCTGTGGTCAAGGTTTTAGTGCGAACGTAGTCCGTGTGGGTTAAGGCAAGATCAGGGAGACTTGTTTCCTTTGATGGTGCAGCACCGCTAGGGTCCATCCCCGCCTCCCCCCACTCCGTAGCCCGCCCCCCCCCCACGTTTAGAAGGTGTATTTCTGTCTTTGGGGGGAATCTGTGCCCGGAGCTGTGGGGCTTGTTGTCCTGACCCGTGCTTCTGGGTCCATCATGACTTTCTCTGGTAATGCATCTGTAAGAAAAAGCCTCCCCCAGAGAATGCTAAGTCTTCATCTAAACCAAGTACCACACGGTTCCAGGTACTTCAGATGTCATTACGTTCCTATAACTACTCTTTAAGGGAAAAGATATTCTCTTCTTACAGATTGGAGAAACCAAGCTCAAAAAGACGAAATCACTTACTTGCCCAGTTACATGTGGTAGAGATGGGATTTGAACCCAGGTCTATGTGATTATATCCTGTTGCTTATCCCCTCCCAGGAAAAATAACCTTTGGTCTTTAGTCTTTCCTCACTCAAATCCATATAGTTGCTCACTAAAGCTTAATCTTCTTAAAATATCACTTTCTTTTCATCTCCCTTCCTTTCCTTCCCAAGTGTTCGTGACTTTTCTCTGGCTTTCCACTAGCCTGAGTTCATTAGCACTGCGACTAAAGGCTTCCCCCAAGTTGGTCACATCCTGCCTTTCCAGCTTCACGTTTTGCTGTCCCAAATGAACCTTTTTTTTTTGTCACTAGCATAATAGATCCCTGAGGTACACATCATCCTACCTCTTGTTACTTTCATCCACTCATTTGTGCATCTTTTTAAAAAGGAAGTTTAGGAGGTGCCCGGGTGGCTCAGTCGGTTAAGTGACTGTCTTTAGTGCTCAGGTTGTGATCCCAGGGTTCTGGGAGTGATCCTGCATCGGACCCCCTGCTCAGCAGGGAGCCTGCTTCTGCCCCTCCCCCCCGCTCATATGCTCTCTCTCTCTCTCTCTCTCTCTCTCGTCTGTCTGAAATAAATAAATAAAATCTTTAAAACAAATAAAAAGATAATTTAGCACTACCTATTCTGTATGAGGCTGGATGCTGTGGCATGAAGATAAATAGAACTCCCTGCCATCACAGAATGTATTCCCCGCTTTGGAGTCTAAGGGGTAGGCAGGACGACCCACTGGGATAGTACTCACAAACTAACGATGGGATATGAGTGCAGTGGGGAGGTGTGCACAGAATGTGGTGGGTCTGCACTGAGCACGGGCATCTGGCTTAGACTCAGGGCAATCCGGAGCCGGCAAAGGAGTGATTCGTAGGCCGACTTTTATGGGATTTCAGGGATTGATCAGGTGCACGGGTAAGTGACAGGCGTGCCGGAAAGAGGGGTGCATGTGTGCAGAGTAGGAGGCATGAGGGAGCACCATGGCTTGGTTGCAGTGTGGGCTGCCTTGTGGACATGGGCCGGATGAGGCCGGGAAGGCGGGTCCCCATGCAGTTGAGCACCTTCTTTACCCACATGGCCTTCCACCATCCTTGTCATGTACAGTCTTCTAACTCTTATTTCCTGGACCAGTCATTTGGCATTTAGCACCTGAGGCTTAGCACTGCCCGATATTTGGGATAATGAGCGGTTACTGAAGGGTTTAGAACGAATCCAACCTTCAGTGAAGATTTTTTTAGAGAGCTTTACTCCCCGTGCCCCCCTTGCCTGCCTGAAGTGCAGGGAGAGGACCTTCATGACTAACCCTCAGCAGTCAGCACGGTGCTGTGCACACGGTTGGTTTTCAGTCGATGTTGATGGATTGGCATAATGAATTTCAGGTGCTTAAAAACCTGAAATGTTTGTAAAGGTCTAATGCCAAATTGCTACGTAGCTTTTTCGAATTGCCTTTTGGTCTTTCTCCCATTTTTGGTTTGGTGATCCATCTCACATCTTCTGGGTTGCAGAAGGCTCGCCGCTCCGGATGCGGAGATGCTGTACATGCAGGAGGTAGAGCGAATGGACGGCTATGGAGAAGAGAGCTACCCCGCGAAGGTGAGCACGGCCCCAAGGCCAGGGCTCTCCGGATCAACGTCAGGAGCTGAGAGGACAGCGGGGAGGCTCAGGGGACGCCCTGCTGTGCAGAGGCCTGCAGACTTGAAAGTGGAGATCCTGTGACCAAAATTCCACAGTAAAACACATTCCTGTTTTGCAGTTTGTTCTTTGAAATGGTCTTGAAGTCGAGTTCCTTAAGGAGCCCAGTGCTTCCTGTTTTCATACCTATTGACAAGGTGATTCCTTCTTTCAGACCTTGCCCTCCAGTGTAGGTCTTCTGAGCATCTTCTGTCTGGGAAGCCAGCCCAGGGAGCTGGGCATGGTTGTCGCACCTGTCCCGCACCTGCTGCCCGACTGCTGCTTTCTGTGCTTTCTCCTTCCAGGACAGCCAAGGCAGCGACATATCCATTGGAGCATGTCTTGAAGGGATCTTTGTGAAACACAAGAATGGAAGGCCTCCAGTGATATTTAGGTACTTTTCTTACATCCTCCTGTGCACTTTGGGTGGCTCCTCCCGGTGATAGTTTTTAGTTCCTGTACTAGTAATATGGCCCACAAGTCTCTCCCAGAGTCTCACTAGGAAATGGGAAGATGCCCTTTCTAGAATAAAATCACCCCCGACTGCAGTGGTTCTTTCAGGAGCCACTTTCTTTAAAACCAAATGTGCGGAAAACAACGCTTGTAATGATGGCTGCTTATAAAATGCTTAAAGGTGTGTGACCCTTTTCTTGCTATATGGAGGCCGTTCTTGGTTTTGATGTGAGTTTTTAATTTAAGCTCTAGCTTCTAGGACTGTCTCTGTGGAAAATCTGGGCCTTTTTCTGACTCTAGTTATGTACCAGAATTCCTAAAATACCAGAGTCTAAGCAAATTCCCCCCCCCTTTTTTTTTTGGTTAAGTTCAAATACTTTTTACAATGTTTATTTTTTTTTCCTGATGATAAAAATGTGATACTAGTCATTTGTGGAAATCTTAGATTGTATGCAGTGAGAAAGACAAAAAGGAGGATCTAGTAATATGCTAATAGTGGCCGACCCCAAACAGTGAAATTTCAGGTGCTTTAAATTTCTGGGCTCCAAATTATATCTTAAAGATAGCAAATTGGACCATGTTGCTCAGTCCCTGCATTTTCATTCCTTAAAGTCCATACCCTAGAAAATCCAAAGTGTCATTTCCTAGAAATATTTCCAGTTTTACTCTGAGAGTCTATTTATTATTTATTTTACTTTACTATTTACTTTAATTCATGTTTTTCCTTTGAAGATTTATTTTTCTAAGCTGACATTTCTTTGTTTCTTTTGCTTTGCTGCTCCCTTCGGGGCTCTGAATTCTCCATAGTGGTTATGACCATGGAGAGTGGACCTGGCTTTAGGAGCAGATGCCCGCTCCTAGACCATATTGCCCTGGGTTGGGCCGTACTCCTCATTGAAGTCTTCCCAACTTGTGAGTTGGGGGACCGGGGCCAGGGAGGGATCTGGACCACCCAAGAAGGGCAGGACTGATGGCGCCCAAAGGGCCATTTGAAAACTGAAGCCCACCAGCCAGCTTCTATCTCACTGGATAGGAATTTTTTTAATTGCCTTCTTCAATATGATGCTAATAACCTTTAGGTTTAACAATTAAACATTGAGTGGCACCTGGCTGGTTCAGTCGGTAGAGACTCTTGATCTCGGGCTGTAAGCTTGAGTCCCATGTTGGATGTAGATATTACTTGAAAATAAAATCTTAATAAAAATAAAAACCACAATGAACATTGAATCACTACAAATTAATTTTATTTAAATAAATTTAAAATAAATTAATATAATGGAGAAGGATAAAGAGGAGTAAAATTTTTCTTTCAGACCCATTTTTCCCTTTCATAAAACTACATAGCTATGTAATAAAATATTAATATATAAAATCTAAATATGGTCAAATACAGTTTAAAAATATAAGATAGGAGTTTGAATCCCAGGGAACTCATCCAGACTAGGTCATGCTTTGGGTTCCTTTCGTTTGAAATTATTCTTCACCCTGAAGCTTTTCAGAGCCCTGTTTCTCCACCTTTGTGGCTCACTTTTGCCTTGTATACCTGTGAAACTTAATGACACTTGCTTGCCTCTCTCTTTTCTGTCACCTAACCTCCAACTGTTTCACTTTGAGGGAAGCACTGTCCTGTGCCTTCCTGATCTTAGTATCCCAGGGACCTAACACAATTTCTGGCATTGCTAATAGTGGGTGCCCTTGAAGACATTTGTTGAATGAATGAAGGAGGCATTGACAACCAGCTAAGATAGGGATCTTTGATCCAACTAATCTGGTAAATAAGGATAAAGAGATCTTATGTTTTAAGTACTTTTTGCCTTTACTTAGTCTGCGTGCATTTACTTTTTGCAACTAGCTATTGTCACGTCAATGAGAGGATGCATGTTAGCTGATTAAAACAACTGTTTTCTTTCTTTTTTTTTTTTTAAAGACTTTATTTATTTGACAGAGAGAAAGAGATCACAAGTAGGCAGAGAGGCAAGCAGAGGGAGAGGGGGAAGCAGGCACTCTGCTAAGCAGAGAGCCCGATGCCAGGGCTTGATCCCAGGACCCTGAGATCATGACCTGAGCCGAAGGCAGAGGCTTAACCCACTGAGCCACTCAGGCGCCCCAACAACTGTTTTCTTTATAAAATCATTAACAAATGTTAACTTGGGGGCACCTGGGCAGCTCAGTGGGTTAAAGCCTCTGCCTTCAGCTCAGGTCATGATCTCAGGGTCCTGGGATCGAGCCCTGCATTGGGTTCTCTGCTCGGCGGGGAGCCTGCTTCCCACTCTCTCTCTGCCTGCCGCTCTGCCTACTTGTGATCTCTCTCTCTGTCAAATAAATAAATCTTTAAAAAAAATGTTAACTTGACAACCTCAAGCTCGAGAAGGAAAATCATATGTTCTATCTTCTAAATAGAACTTAAATTGCTGTTTTCTATTTGTCATTCTTTAGGTGGCATGATATTGCTAACATGTCCCACAATAAGTCCTTCTTTGCATTAGAGCTGGCCAATAAAGAGGAGACCATCCAGTTTCAAACTGTGAGTAAACATTGGAATCTATGTGGAATGTTTTTCCTAAAAGTTAACAAGTTAGCATTTCTGTGTGTGCATTGGGGGAGGGAGGTGACATTAAAATTGTAATACTTAATACTTATATAAAACATAAAATTTCTAACAGTTTGCTTAATAGCCCTTGGCAAAAAGTAGTTGCTTAGTAAATACTATTGAATGAATGAGTCCTTGGATAAATACTATCTGGTTCTGATGATTTTTAAGTTAAACTTAAGGGACTAAATAGGGGAGAAAGTAAGCACTCGTATTTTAATTTCCAGTGTAAGCAAAGGGCTCTGTGGGAATACTATTCCACAGTTTTTCAGTTTTGCTTTCTTGACAAAAGCAATATTAAGTCACTGACTCAAGTATTTTGTTTCAAATTGTCTTTGCCTATCTTTGTCAAAATAAAAGTTGATATTTTCATGATCTTCAAATTTCAACGTCACTTTGAAACAGTTCTGTGCAAGAGTCACAACCTCAGAATAGTGTTTTTTGTTTTCGGTTTTGGTTTTCGTAATTTAACTCCTGATTATGGCATTCAGACGACAGGAGCAGCATTAGAAAATGAAAGAATCGCAGTGTGTTAACCATGACTTTGATATAATCTATCCCCCAATTATGTCTTGTCCTCAGACAAACTCTGCATCAGGTCACAAATGTGTTTTCATTTACTTTGTGCAATATTCCATTCGCTAGGAGGACATGGAAACTGCCAAGTACGTGTGGAGACTCTGCGTCGCACGACACAAGTTCTACAGGCTCAACCAGTGCGGCCTGTGAGTACAGTCTGTTCATGGAGACGGTAGAAGATAATGAGCTTAGACATTTCTATCTCGAGCTGTGTGATGTCCTCTAGAAAGGCAAAGTTTGTGGAAAAGAACAGTTTTATGACATTACTAATCCACACTCTGCTTTTTCATGTTAAAATAGCTCTCCCAAACATTTTCATTTTACCTTCAGAATAACTTCTAATAACAATAGATATGTGCCTCTAAGATCTTTACCTAGTTACTAAAATCACTAGTTTTTGAAAGTTAAAAAGAGAATTTTTTTTTATGTCGGCATTTTGAGTAATTAGAGATTATTCTGCTTGTCTAGCCATTTGACGGATTTATACCTTTTCTTCCTAATGTACGTTGTTCTTGGTCCCCGTGGGTTTCCCCCTTTGTGCTGGATCATTCCCATGAGCATGCAGACATGCTGTCCTAAATCGCCCATTAAAAACACTTGTCCTTCATTCCACATGCCTTCCAGCCCCGGCTCCACAGCTCTGCTCTCCTAGAGGGCACATTTCTGCATAGGAGTTCTTCCTGTACGCTTACTTTCTCTCCTTCCTCCCTCCTTGCTTCCCCTAGCTGCCACACACTGACACTGCTTGTCGCAGAGACAGTGACCTTCATCCTGTGGTCCTTTCAGTACTTAACCGTTGGCCACCCCTTCCTTCCTGCACCCGACTCCTTGTCGGCTGCCAGGACCCCACCTCTTTTGCTTTTCCTCTTTCTAAGCTGTTTCTTCTCAGTCAGCGTTGGTGGTTTAATCCTCAGACCTCTTCTGCTCCCTCCTCGTTCCCATCGTATCAGGCTTACAAACAGTGCACCTGGCTTTATTTCTAGCTCGGTCTTCTTCCTGAGCACAGCTGACTGCCCGCTGACATCTCCACTTGGGACCTAAGAGGCCTCTCAGGTTTGATATGTCTAAACCCAAACTTGATGCCCTCTTCCTCTTCCTGCCCCCAGATCTGCTTCTTCCCTCCTCTTTCCCATTCATAAATGGCAACACTCCATATTCACCCAGTTGCCCGGGCCCAAACATTGTGAGTCCTGTTTCTTTCTTCCCACATCCAATTCATCAGCAAGCTCTGCCTTTGAAATGTATCTGAAATCCGACCACTTTTACCACCTCCTCTGCTAACGTGGTGCCAGGTCACTAGTATTTCTCCTCTGTGGGATCGCTGGAGCCTTCTGACGCTCTCCCCGTGCCTGTGCCTGCCCTGCCTACACCTTGTTTCCGTATGTCAGCCAGACTGGTCTTAGTTGATTATGGTCAGATCTCTCGCCCTTAAAACCCTGCACTGGTATTTCATCATGCTTAAAAGTATAAGACCGTCCAAGATCTGGTCCTTGTCTGGTTCCCGCCTTGTTTCCTTTACACCCTCCTCCTTCTCTCCCTCTGTCAGCCACACTAGGATCCTTTCCCGTCTGTGAACATATTCTGGCCTCAGGGACGTTGTGCTTGCCCCTTCCTCGGCCTGAAGTGCTTTTCCTTCCCATGCCTCAGTCTCCCCCTGCATCCATTGTGTGATCAGAGGGAGCCTGGCTGCCCTCAGCGCCCTCTCTCTTCCCACTGCCTGTCTCTCTCTTTCTCCCCTTGCCCTGATTTATTCTTCTTCATCGAACTTGTATATTTGTTTGCTTGCTTGTTTATTGCCTGAATCTCTTAGCCTGTAAGCCCCACAGCAACGCAGAGGGCAGGCCCTCTGGTTAACCCCTGTGTTCCCGGTGCTGAGCAAGGGGCTGCCCCACAGTAAGCGTTGGTGAATTGGCTGAAGAAATGCATGTTAAGAGGTCTGATGGGGGATGTCCATGGTGCTGGAGGAGACCTTAAAAGAAGGGTTCCTAACCCGGAACTGCCAAGCTAGGAAAGGCTTCCCAGCAGATGGCATCTACCCTGAGACTTGGAAGATTTCACTCTATCCCCACAACCTTCCTTTGAGCTGTTCTCTCTCCTCTGGCCCCTGCAGCTGTCTCCCATCTGGCTCCCCTGCCCCATCTCCCCTGGCTCCAGCCAGTTTTCTGGATGGATGAGCAAAAGATGTAGCGCTTCACCAAAGTTCTAGCTCAGAACCCTAGCTGAGCCTGTCCCCTCCCACACTCTTCCTTAGCTACAGCATGAAGTGCAAGACTCCTGTGATCCTGCCTGGGCTCATCTGCCCGGCTGCCCCCTGATCCTGGCCCCAGAGCCCACAGTCCTGACAACGCCGATGCCTCTTGGCAGCGCCAGGCTTTGCTGGAATGCGCTCTCTCCCTTCTCTGGCAGACTCTGTTGTTTGTCCTGATCCAGTGCAAGCGCGGCTGTCCTGGAGGCCGCCACGCATTTAGTTTGCTTCGTCCTTGGTCCCATTCTCAAAGTACTGGTTGTTTCCTACCCCTGTCATAACAATGATTCTAGTCCGCTAGATACTTTCTCTGGGCCAGGCAGTGTGCGGAGAGCTTTTGTCCCCTCCCATCTTCACAGTCACCAGTTTGGTACAATTACCACTGCCCTTTTGTAAATGAAGGTGTGGGGACATAGAGGCCTGCAGTGTCGTGGCCCCGCGTGCAGCCAGCGCTCCTCCCCATGTGAGGCCACGGGCAGGCGCGTGCCTGCTGTCCTATGTGGACTGGCTTTTCCATCTTGTCCGCCAGCGCCCCAGGGGCCGGCAGGGTGCCTGGCCTCCAAGACTTATCGAATGATGGAAGCCCGAGTGAGGCCGTGCTGGGCGGCGGAGGGGAGAAGAGAGAGCCCTTTGCTCCTTGTTGATTTCTTTTCACCACTGACTGTAAATTGGGGGGGAAAATCTGAACAGGACATTTGTCCCTTCAGGCCAAGAAGGAAGGGGAAAGGCTATGGGAGTGCTTTCTGTTTTATAAGTACCAAAGGTGTGAAGGAACACTGGTTAGGAATAACGGCGCAAAGGGCAGGCCCATCTTTGGGACTCATGAAAGAAAAGGAACTGACCAGGGCTGACCCTACGGGAGAAGCAGCCAACGATTAGCCTGTAGGCTCCCGTCCTCCTCTTCCCTCTGAGAACCCCCTCCTTCAACCGTGCTTTTCTCTGAGTCCACGGCTGGTCTGCTGATGGGACTTGGGAAAGCTCTACCTGACAGGGAGGAGAAGCCCTGCTTTCTTTGTGGATACGGAATCCCTCTCTGCTGGCTGCTCCCTGGGCTCCCTCATCTGAGTGCGTTTGTGTGTGAACGTGCTTCCCCTGGTGGCCAGATTCAGCGGTGCTAGGAGTCCAGGCCAGTCACACGTGGGGCTCTTGTGGGCTGGCCTGGTTATCCCGATTCTTATGCAGAAGCACTGTGCTGAGATTCAGGCCGTTGGTATGCACTCTGGAGGAGCGCGGCCTTTCATAAATTTGAGGGTCTTCGTAGTGTCGGACCCCAGTGACCTCAGTTATCCCTCTTCTGGAAAAGAAAGCAATCATTTTGAATAGACTGCAAAATATCATCTTTTGCTAGTAGGCATCCATATTGGTTGGTGGTTAATGCCTTTTTTTTTTTAAAGATGTTATTTATTTGAGAGCTAGAGACAGCATAAGCAGGGGGAGAAGCAGAGGAAGAAAGAGAGGGACACGCAGACTCTCTGCTGAGCGCGGAGCCCAACGAGGGGCTCGATCCCAGGACCCTGGGATCATGACCTGAACCGAAGGCAGGTGCTTAACCAACTGAGCCATGCAGGTGCCCCAATGCCTTTTTTTAAAGGAGTTTTGTTTTGTTTTGTTTGGCAAATCACCACCTGCTAATGATTTTAAAGTTCAGATGGAAAAGAAATCTAAGCTTTGTAATATTGCTGTTTCTTGCTAAATAGGAATGCAACTACATTATTATGGTCTTCAACTTCATTATTACGGTCTATATAAAGAAAACACAAGCAGTGCCTGGGTGGCGCAGTCAGTTAAGCAGCCGACTAAGCTTAGGTCATGATCTCAGTCCTGGGATTGAGCCACCCTTGGCCTATGTGTTCGAATTTTATGATCTTTTTTTAAGGCTCTCAACCTAGACTGTTCAGTCACATTTAATATAACGATCCTGGAATATTGATAGATTTGTTCTCATGATTCAGATGAGTCATTTCACAGTGTGATGGGCATTTAATGAAACTGTAGCAGGCCTGAAATTGGACAGTAGATTCTGGAGAGCTGGGTCAGCCTGGGGCGCCTGGTGGCTTCGGAGATGGTTCTCCTTATATAGAAGGAGGACTTTGCTCCCAGAGTGTCCCTTTCCCCACCCCCTCAGTCCTGATCTATAAGTGTCTGGTATGACCTTGGTGTGACTCATCCAAACTTGACCCGGATGAACATATTTTAGAATTTATAAAATGACACAATTCATCATAAATCTTACCCCCACCCTCCACTTTTTAAACAAGGTACTTTAAATAACAGAATCATCTTATGTCACCAAGCCTTAAAAATGTGAGAAGAAAAATATTAATATTCCTTTAGGGTTGGCTTAGGAATCACATAAATTCTGGTCAATCAATCTGTTTGGTCAGAAAACTTCTCCCAAATCTCAGAACTGGTCCTGCTGTAATCAGTTTCTCTAATTTATATGAGAAAAAGACTAGGAGAGAAACAATCTTGGGAAGATGGTACCCCCTAATCTGCAGAGCCTGTGGTTGAGGTTTCAGGAGCCTTTATCTAGAGGGAAAGCTGAATTTCAGTCACCGCAGGTGAGAGGGTTGGTGTACACCCACGTGTGTTCCTAGACTCTGACAGGGACACTGACTGGAGGAGGCCCTTCCTGGAGGGGAATGGGGTGCCCTTTCTTGTAGGCCCACCGCAGGGTTTAAAGAGATTGGAGGAGGGGTGCCTGGATGGCTCAGTCGGTTGAGTGTCTGGTTCTCAATTTCGGCTCAGGTCATGATCTCAGGGTCCTGGGATGGAGCCCGTGTTGGGGGTAGGGGTGGGGGGGGGTCCCCGCTCATTGGGGAGTCTGCTTGTCTCCCTCTGCCCCTCCCCCCCACCACTCTCTTGCTCCTACTCTATCTAAAATAAGTAAATAAATCTTTAAAAAGAAAATAAAGGGACTGGAGGAGGCCTGGAAGGAGGAGATAGAGTAGCCCCTATTCCATCATAGAAGGTCACTGAGACCAACCTTTTCTAGGTATTTCCACCATCCGACACATTTTTTGTTCATCAGAATGTCCTCTTCACTAGCTCTAGATCTATAAGAAAAGAAGCTTCACATAAATGCTCAGTCATTTGCATCTGTTCGGTCCTCACTCACTGTGTCACTTGTTTGCTCAACAGACATTGAGGCCTTCCTTGTGTGCCGGGCACCAGTGATACCCTTATATCCTCTTGCCTCCCTGGAGCTTACAGATCAGTCAGGGCGGGGGAGGGGGCCAGACAAATAATGGACTGTTGGGAGCCTGGGCTCGGTAATCTGACAGACAGGCCTGGTTCAAGCGCCGCTTCTGCTACTTCCCGGTCACGTGACCAAGAGTAGTTTCCTTACCCTTAGTATGGGTTTGCTCATCTGTAAAAGCAGGATAGTAACTGGCATCCCTTCTGGTGTCGGGGTTCAGATTCCGTGAGATAATCATGTTCTGTCCTTAGTTCTGTTTCAGCAGAAGTCATACTCTGCTGGGGCTAGCCGCCTTAACCCCGGTCTTCTCCAGGGCACACATTCCAGATTTTGTTCCTAGGAGTTCTTCAGCTGTCTCATTTGTAGCAGCACCCGTCAACATAGTAACTGCCCAGAAAGTCTGGAAACACCCACCAGCAGTTAGACCGTTTGGCCCAGTGGTCTTGTACGCGGAGCTTCGAACAGCCGGGCTCCCCGTAGGCTGCAGTTACAAGAACAGCGGCAGGAAGGAGGACAGGGTGGAATATTAGAACCGATGGCGAGGCCGCCGAGTGGAGCAGTCTGGCAGGAGAAAGACGGGCCGCTGCAGCCGACAGTGTCGCCCCCGCACTGGGTGCCGCCGGCTCGGGCGCCAAAGTAGATACCGCGTGTGGGAGTTGCTCTTCCAAGCTCTGCATCTTTGCATTCTGTGCTCAACACATTTAAGTTTTATTTTTGCCCCAGGCTGGGCAAGTCTGGACATGTTGTTGGAGTATCATTCTGTTGGCAGCCCTTCCTTCTCATTTCTGAATTTTGAATGTATAGTACTTTATTATTTTTTATTTTTAGAGAGAAAGTACATGCGTGAGCAGGAGGTGGGGAGGCTCAGAGCGGGAAGGAGAGAGAGACTCTCAAGCAGGCTCCCTGCCTAGCGCGGAGCCTAACACGGGGCCCTCAGCTGAGGGCCCTCCGCTCATGACCTGAGCTGAAATCAAGACCTGGCTACCCAATCGACTGAGCAACCCAGGGGCAGGTTGAATTTATAGCAATTTAAAAGTTCAGTTCATTTGGACTAAATATAAACTTCAAGGGATTCAGTTTTCCTTAAACCTGATTTTAAGGACGATTTTTAATGTACAGTTAAGGAGTGGTTAACAAAACAAAATAGTGCCCAGGTGCACCATCCTGCCTCCCACCACTAAGGAGGCCTCATTTAGGACCCACAGAGCTTTACCCATGGATAGGGGTGTTTCTGCAGCCTAGTAGAATTAACGTCCATTTTGTTATTGTTGAGTGACATAAATTCTGGCAGATGGAATGTTCTTTGGCAAACGAGACACTTATTCTTTAGCAACAACATCAACACATTTTGATGATGATGATGAAAGGAAGTTATTACAAAAAGCATTTAATTAGAAAAGGTCACCTAGTAAAACAAATTGTAGTCAGCTGATGTTAAATTCCTGATAAGCACTCAGTATTTTATTTCCTTTGTAATTTCTGTTACTGCTTTTTAGTTTAGATATATCTTCAGCCTATGGTATATAATAGAAGTGGTCACTTATGCAAGTTCACTTATGACTTCATATTTAAATTTTTAATTTTTAAATCCATCTGCTATGTGCTTTCTTATGTAGCATTATATGAGGCTTGAACTTTTTTTTTTTTTAAAGATTTTAATTATTTATTTGACAGCGAGAAAGAGATAACAAGTGGGCAGAGCAGAGAGCCCCATTCGGGGCTCGATCCCAGGACCCTGAGATCATGACCTGAGCCGAAGGCAGAGGCTTAACCCACTGAGCCACCGAGGTGCCCCAAGGATTGAACTTCTTATAGATCGTCCATTGTACCAATAAACTGTCTTCTCTCTGCTGAGCTAGAATATCACCTTTATCACATAATCAGTTTTTATCTGGGGGTAGACCATTTTTCAGATTGCTCTTATGCTCCCTTATTCTAACACTTTGTTACTGAGTCAGTACCAACCGAGTTTCATTCAGGCCCAGTATTTGGTGATCATTTTTAATCAGAGATGATAAGCACTAGTTTTATTTTATCTTAAGTCTTCTCAAAGTAAGCTAATTTTCAGGTTTTAAATATAAGGTACTAATGGGGGACTCCTGGGTGGCTCAGTCGGTTAAGTGTCTGCCTTCAGCTCAGGTCATGGTCCCAGGGTTCTGGGATCAAGCCCCACATTGGCTCCCTGCTCAGCAGAAGGCCTGCTTCCCCCTCTGCTTCCCTCCCCCCACTTGTGTTCCATCTCTCTGACAAATAAATAAAATCTTTAAAAAAAAATAATAAGGTACTGGTGGTTAGAATGCCAAGAATCATGGTAATTTAGGAGGTGTGAGGCTTGATATTACAGTGCATTTGCTGATTAAACAGGTTGAGTGTTCAGTTTGTGATTATGGATTTTCTAGTAATTAGTCCTTAGAACATTATAACCAAAAGTCACACACACACACACACACACACACACACACACACACAAAAGCACTTGGGGAAAATTACAAAGTCATCAACAAAGCAAGAATCCTATGTGTTTAGGTTCCTAGATTTTATCTGCAGTAAGCTGCACACAAGAACAAAAAAATCCTGCCTCTGTTTAAAAATGGTTAAAATGAGGCACCTCAGTGGGTTAAAGCCTTTGCCTTTGGCTCAGGTCATGGTCTCAGGGTCCTGGGATCGAGTCCTGCATTGGGCTCTCTGCTCGCAGGGAGCCTGCTTCCCCCTCTCCCTCTGCCTGCCTCCCTGCCTCTCTCTCTGTCAAATAACTAAATAAAATCTTTTAAAAAATGGTTAAAATTATACATGAGCTGTTTTGTCTCTTGTTTCTTTTTGATGTAATTATTCAAAGATGGAACTTGGTGGGAATAGTTTAAAATCTCAGATTATCTGAGATTTTAAATGTCAGTCCACACTTCTTAATATTCTCCTTGCTTTCTTTGTTGTTGTTTGTTGTTGTTTTTTAAGTCAGCTCCACGCACAACGTGGAGCCCAGTGCAGGAACTGAACTCATGACCAACTGAGACACCCGCACACCCCTCATTGCTTCCTAAAAAATCCATTTAAAACCAATCAGAGAGAAGTTTCTTGCAAAGAAAAGTAAATAGGTTTACCACTGGCCCACTGAACCAAATCTACTTTTTTGCTTTCTCTAACTTAGTTCCTTACAGGAAATCTAGTTTCTTAAGTTACCAAAGTTAAAAATTTATTTCTCAACTATGTTTGTAGGATGTAGTTAAGAGGATCTTAGCTAAAGGCATTTCCTATTGCTTCAGGCTGCTGGGCTGGCAGTTGATGGTCACCCCTTAGGACTGTTAATGGAGGTGGTCGGTGCCGACCCAGGCCCACGGGAGAGACGCATTTGCACTGAGTCTTGCTTCCCCGGGATGTTTGTGGGTGTTGAAGCGTTGCTGCTTTTCCTCTCTGCATACGCTCATTCCAGAGGTTTTACCTGGATAGATCAGGAAAAGATAGACCTGCCCATCCTCTGCTAGGCCAGGCAGAGGTTGCTGCTCGAGGAGGCTCAAACCCTGGAGTGTGGGCGGAGGGGGTCTGGGCAGCCACCGAGGGTGGAGGCCCCAACTGAGGACAGAGTCTCCTTTTCTCAAATTTATGACTGGATTAGTTTGTCTTCTTTTTGCTTTAGGAGATTTATTATTTTACCTTCTTATTAATTTATTTTGGCAGAATTAGGAAAACTACGTGTATGTATGTCTCAATGACATGTCTTATTTTTATAGGCAAACTCAGACTGTCACAGTGAACCCGATTAGGAGGAGGTCGTCTTCAAGGGTGTCC
This sequence comes from Nasua narica, assembly GCA_028533885.1. Classification (NCBI taxonomy): domain Eukaryota; kingdom Metazoa; phylum Chordata; class Mammalia; order Carnivora; family Procyonidae; genus Nasua; species Nasua narica. Next base: position 113,384,683 of record CM052797.1, on the reverse strand, counting down.
CTGGTAAGAAAGAAGGAAAAATGTAATTGCTTTTTTTTCTTTCATCTTCCTTAATAAAAGATGCTTTTGATAGTACTAATTTTTAGTTTGGACCACAGAAGTGTGCTGGTATTCGATTATTTTTAACCAAAGAAATGGCAATTTTCCATAGGCTGACCCTAATATTTATGTAATAATTTATTATACGTATTTAAATATTAGGTCCAACCTACTATTAAAAATCTTTGACTATTAGTGAAGAGCAATCAGAAGTTAGTAGATATTGAAAATGCTAGCTAATTTTGCCTGGTAAGATTAAATACACTACATAAAAGCTTTTTATATCCACGTTTACATAAGAATTCCGGAAACTTTGTCTATTCCTTCTCGCTGTTAACTTTTTGGATACAGCTTGTTTTCTTGTGATCTCTGATGTCTGATATCAGTGCATAGGCCTTGGCATTGTCATTCTGGGAGACACTGAAAGTGACAGGTATGCTAAGAGTTGTAGGATCTTCATGTTTATTTTCTATATAATTAACTTCCTTAGAAGTTTTTTAATGAAAAAAACCAGAAAGAAACCAGCAGAGACTTACTTTACATATATTACGTAGGCAGCAATGTGTTTTAACCCTGTTTCCAACTTTCCATTCCTTAGCCTAAGCCCCAGCCCTATGTGATGCCTCCCCCACCCCAGCTGCATTATAATGGACATTATACAGAACCATACACTTCCTCCCAAGGTAAAGTACACTATTTCTGAAATGCCGTACAAAATTATTACAATTTGAATAAATCTATGAAGACTCGGAGATCTTGGAGCCAGGATAGTTTTTGGCCGATTACAACCAAATCGTTTTCATGATTGTAGCCATCCTGGACTCATAGAAGCAGCAGCCATTAGATTCCATTCCTCAAAAATGTGTAGCAATATTCAGTATCAAATTCTGATGCTCTAATGATCCCAAGTTTGGCCCTTGGGAGCCCCTTTCAGCCAACTCCTTTGTCCTGCTGACGCTCCCCCATTAGCCTTTGAGTGTTTCCTTGCTTTCCAGTGCAAGATATCCCAGACTCCTTTTGGTTTTTTTCGTGCCTGAGAGCTTCCCATTGTAAAGGTTTAACCATTTTCATTTTTTATTTATTTTTATTTTTCGCTCAGTTAGTGTAGGGAGCTGTATTTAAGACAGTGCCTCCCCAGCTAAACCTCAAGCTTTCAAAACATCTACTCTGTCCTCTCTGGACAAGGCCCTGCTGCAGAGGCCAAGGAGATTTAATGCACATCTTAAGAAGCTTAGAATCTAATAGGTGGGGGATAAGACTAACACACAACTTAAACACAAAGAGAACATGATCGTTTTGAGGAGAGAGAGCAAGCAGTTACATGAGGAAAGACTCTCATCCTGTTGGGGAGACCAAGAAGGGCTTTCTAGAAAGATAACAGCTAGAGAGAGGGAGGCGGGCAGTTGATGGGGATTGCTGCCCCTGGTTTTGGGGGGGACAGCGAACGCCGTGGCACAGACTGAGGAAGGGGCATTGGGGAGGGGAGTGATATCGTTGGACTTCGCATAGGGAACTGGGAGAAGCCACGTGTGAAGGGACCGGAGGTGGTTTGTGACAGTGTTGTGTGCGCCGGGCCTTCCGTGCACAGACGAGAATTCCCACGCAGTGGGGCCGGCAGGTGGGCAGTAGGGGAGCCGTGCTTCAGGGTGAGGATTCCCAGAGGGCGCACCTCGGGGTGGGGGTTTTCCCCCTTCCTCACCGCGGCCCCGTGTGCCCGGCCCTGTGTGCTTCCGCGCCCCGTCCCACCCACCGCCCGGTGAAGGCTCTTCTCTCTGCCATGTTAGTCTGCACATGTCCCAAGCCTGGTTCCTCGTCTCCCTCTTCCAACTGTGGTTCGAGTTCATTTTCCCTTCCCTTTTCTGGCTGCTGCTTCTGAGAGTAGTGCGGTGTGGGTGGCTGCCGGCTTACTCCTTCCCACTCTGTTTTGCCGCCCCAGCTGCCCTCTCAGTCCCTGGCGCCCCCCACCTCCTCCTCTCTCTCGAAGAATCTCTTGTCAGCGCGCGGCTTCTCTCTCCTCCTCCTGTGCGGTCAGCGGTGTTCGCGCCGGGGTGGCCTTCTTGTCTCCCTCGGCGGGCTCCGACGGCAGTCGCGTCCACCTTCGGATTTCGGCAGGGGTGGCTGTCATCACTCCGGGGCGGCAGCCCCACAGGTGACGGGTTAGGGAGCCACTGCGCCGAAAGCCCTCGGGTGGGCTCCTGGCTAACGGTGTGGGCTGTTAGAGCTTGCTGAAAATGAAAATGTTGCATTGGAGCTCACGCTCTGCTCCACAAGCCCGTCCCTTTCCCCTTCGTCCTTATTTCATCTTTGCGGTGACATCACTCTCCTGGTTACTTGGATTCCCAACTGCATGCCATTTTGCTTTTCTTTTTTCCCTCAGCACGCAGCACACATGCTCTCGCCTCTGACGCCACACGCTGCCTCTTGGGTCTCCCGCCCCCTGCCCCGGTTCAGTCCCGCCGCCCCGACTAGGCTGCCCCACACGAGAGGCCCTCCCCGGTTCACCCGACACATGGGTGCCGGGCTCTTCTCAGCTCGCCGAGGACCATGCCCTTGCCTGGTGGTGCACACCCTCCACGGTGTTTCCCGACGCTCCTTTTCCAGTCTTAGTCGCCGCCGCTCTCTCACTCGTCTCCAGCTCCCGACACGCCGGCCAAACGGAGGACGCCTCGAGGAGTCCCTGCGAAGTGCCTCCCGGCCTGGCCCGCGCTGCCCTGTCACCCAGAATGCCCTTAGTCTTTACACGACGCCGCTGCGCACTCTTGCCCGCAGGCTTCCGTCCCACCCCGGTGGGCTGGATCGGGCTGTGGGGACGCTCAGCGGCTCAGGCAGCAAAGGTGACTTCTGCTCAGGGTCCCCGGCCACCCTGCGCGGGCAGGAGGGCTCTGCTCCAGTCTGCCTGCCGCAGGCTGCCTCTGGCTGGGGGACCCTCTTCCGTCGGGAATGTTGGTCACGGTGGGGGAGGGGAGGGAGCATGGAAACCAGCTCTCAACCCTCTGCTGTCTTTCCCTTGACGGCTGCTAGTCAGTGGCCACGCCTGACTGACCCCCAGGGGTGAGGATGGGGAACCCTGTGCACACTGGCTGCTGCCGGGAGCTGGACACGCCCTCCCCACCCCCACGGGCCGCCTGAAGGCCGAGGCCTCCGTGAGGTGGTTCTTGTCCCATCGACCCAGCCCAAGCGGGAAATGATCCTTCCCTCCTCCTGTGTGGGCCCTTGTCACACTTAATCTCATCGTGTCACGTGTCCTTGAACCGTGGTGGTTGTATACATCCCCCCTTGACTCACCCAGATTCCAGTCATCTCTTCTCCCACCAGCAGAGTCTTTTACACACACGGGCTCCCAGAGGGATGGTCTGTGGGGTGTAGGGAGGAGGGGCAGGCAGGGAGGCCGGGAGGGCGGGTATTATGCCTGAGCACACAGGCCGGGGTCGGACCGAGCTGTGGTGGCAGCGAGAACGGGGAACTCCAGGGACTCGAGCTAGCGGAGGCTTCCGCGTGTGGGAGCAGCACGGGGACCGGGGAGCTTCGGGGTCAGCAGGAACCGTACAGTGATGCTGAGCCCCGTTTCTCCCTGGCTTGCGTGCCACCTGTGCAACGTCCACACACTCGACGGTGATATATTCACTTTGACAATCACTAGTCACTTAAACCTTTACGCGGCTCTTAAATCCCAGAAAGAATACTCTTGAAAGGCAGCTGTTCTCTGGAGGGCCTGACTGCTGCTCTTTGAAGTGTCAGAAATCACCCTCAGTAGGGCCGGTGTTTCCGGTGAACTACAGATCCGACAGAAGAAAGGTGCCTCCTTCCAGCCCCGCCAGGCACACACGCAGCCGCTGTAGAGTAGACGGCGCTCCCCATTCTGCTGCCTGGGGATTCTCGTCCGGCTGGCCGGGGGGGTTGGGGGGGGTGGGGGGGTGGGGGGGTGGGGGGGTGGCGGGGGGTGGGGTTAGAGTCCGGGCGACAGGTGTGAGTGGCCTCTGACCCCAGTGAGGTTTACAGTGACTGATGATATTGTTGGACGTGGAGAAGTAGAGCCTGTGGAGCTATTGTTTTTGTCTTCACTCTGGAAGAACCTAAACAGAAAAGCCAGAATCCCACTTAGGGAGGATTTTACAGATGGTGCTTGAACTAGCTCAGCATCAGCGAGTCCCACACCCATACCAGGCCCAGAGAGCAGTTTACGGTCCAATGCCTTGAACAGTATCTCTGCCTCCAGCCACCCAGAGTTCCAGAAAGTCTGTTTCAATCCTAGCAAAACGCGTTTTTGATTTTCAGAAGAAGACAATATTTTATCATCCTTTGTACCCTTAACATTGGATTTAGATTTGGTTATCATTATTGGGGGCCAAATCCTGAATACCGCCCTTAGGGTAGACTAGCCATCACCATTGTATAGATGATGCCAGGACTCCGGGAAATGATATGCCCACAATTCAGGGAGTCGGGTAAGGCCAGGTTATTTCTGCATGGATTTTTGTAAGCTACCCTGAAAGTGCGATCCGCGTTCAGGGCCTGTCTCAGTATTTGCCTAGAGTCATTGGTCCAATTTATACATCTTAAAATCTCATTTTAAAGTACATTTAAAATGTGTTTGTTTCCCAGATAACCTCTTTGCCGCCAACCAGAATGGATACTACTGTCACTCTCTGACAAGTCTGGATCGAGCCCAGATTGACCTCAATGGTCGCATCCGAAACGGCAGCGTCTACAGTGCGCACAGCACTAACTCCCTGAACAACCCGCAGCCCTACCTGCCGCCCTCCCCGGTGTCCTCTAACCCGAGCATCACGGGGAGTGACGTCATGAGAGCCGACTACGTGCCGTCACAGCGGCACAGCGCCCTGATCCCCCCGTCCTACCGGCCGACCCCGGATTACGAGACGGTGATGAGGCAGCTCAACAGAGGAATGGTGCACGCCGAAAGGCAGAGCCACTCGCTGCGGAACCTCAACATCGGCAGCTCGTACGCCTACAGCCGGCCCGACGCGCTGGTCTACAGCCAGCCGGAGATTCGGGAGCACGCCCACCTCGCCTCCCCGCCGTCGGCCCACTACCCGTTCAGCCTGAACTACAGCTTCCACAGCCCGTCTCCGTACCCGCACCCCGCCGAGCGGCGGCCCGTGGTGGGGGCGGTCAGTGTGCCCGAGCTGACCAACGTGCAGCTGCAGGCGCAGGACTACCCGGCCCCCAACATCATGCGGACCCAGGTGTATCGCCCGCCCCCGCCCTACCCGCCCCCGCGGCCGGCCAACAGCACCCCGGACCTGTCCCGCCACCTGTACATCAGCAGCAGCAACCCCGACCTCATCACCAGGCGCGTGCACCACTCGGTGCAGACGTTCCAGGAGGCCAGCCTGCCGGTGGCGCACTCCCTCCAGGAGGTCAGCGAGCCGCTCACGGCCGCCCGGCGCACGCACCTGCACAAGAGGAACAGCATCGAGGTGGCCGGGCTGGCGCACAGCCTCGAGGGCCTGCGGCTCAAGGAGCGCACCCTGTCCGCCTCGGCCGCCGACCCGCCGCCCAGGCCGGTCTCGGCAGGCTCCCAGCCCGGCAGCCTCCCCCAGAGGGCCGAGCGGGACCAGGCGGACGAGCGGGGAGGCCTGGGCTACGGCCACAAGAAGTCTCTCTCCGACGCCACGATGCTGATCCACAGCAGCGAGGACGAGGAGGACCTGGAGGAGGAGATCGTCTCCCTGGCGGTGCCCTTTCCCCAGGCCCGCGCGCCCCGGGGCCGCCACTCCCCAGAGCCACCGCCGGGTCCCTCTCGCGGTCCCTGCGCCCCCACCCTCACCGCGCCAGGCCCGGGCCCCCTGCACTGCCGCGAGCCCGCGCCCCAGCTCGGGGAGGCCCCCCGGCCCCGCAGAGAGGGGCTGCTCACGCCCTCCATGTCCGAGTCCGACCTCACCACGTCGGGGCGCTACCGAGCCAGGAGGGACTCCCTGAAGCAGCGGCCGGTGTCCGATCTCCTCTCTGGGAAGAAGAACGTCGTGGAAGGCCTTCCGCCGCTAGGGGTAAGCGGGAGTGTCGGGCTGTGCCCGGGTGGGCTGCCGGCCCCCCTCCGCGCGTCTGGTCTCTGACTCTCATTTCTGCGGTTTCAGCTTTTGTTTCTTCCAGCTCTTCTCACCCCCGCCCCCCGTCGTTATTTCTATGATATTTGGAACACTTTGAGTTTGATTATCTATGGAAATAAGGGGGATCGATTCGAATTTTAGTGGTTTTGCTGGAGATAATAAATTATAGGAAGTGAAGAGGTAGATTTGGGAGGCCCTGTGGAACGGAATGGGAGGGAAGGAAGGAAGGAAAAGAAAGAAAGAGAGAGAGAGAGAAAGAAAGAAAGAAAGAAAGAGAAAGAAAGAAAGAAAAGAAAGAAAAGAAAGAAAGAAAGAAAGAAAGAAAGAAAGAAAGAAAAAGAAAAAGAAAGAAAGAAAGAAAGGCTTAGCAACGCAGCGTTAAGGAAAAGGAAGGTAAGGTTCGGCGGGTTTGAGGTCAGGTTGCTCGGTTAGCCAGCGGTTAGAACACAGCGTGGGGTGCCCGGTGCGGCGCCGTCCTCTTTGCCGCGTGGCGCCTGAGCGGAGCCTCCCCCGAAGGAAGTGTTGCTGATGTCTGACTGGGGGCTCCAGCTCGAGTGGCCTGGCCATGGTCTCCGAGGGCCGCAGAGCGATTCTGGAGTCGGGAAGGTGGCACTTGGTGAAGAAAAACACCCCAGAGCTCCCGGTCCCTTTAACAGAAAGATTAAGTGAACTGAGAGCCCAAAGCCGGGTTCCTTGTAGAAAATGCAGCTCTTTGATACTCGTTATAATAAATAACCGTGAGTATTTATTTGGGGCAAAATATAAAAGAACATAACATCATCTCTACCTGCCATTCCTTGAGCATTTACTGAGTTCCGAGGCTTGTCCAGCTGACAACAGGCCTATTGTTCCTTCAGAAGAGAAGGCAGACTCTGAGATGTTAAGTAACTTTTCCAAGGTCACACAGCTAGTGGGTGACTGAACTGGAATTTTAAACCCGCGTTTATCTCTGCAAACTCCTCTCTAGATCTTCTACACTGTTCTGCATTGAGGTATATTGTATATAATATTTTATTAAGTAGTTATGGCTTGTCTAAGTCTGGCTGTTTTCTGTCTTTCCACCGAAACTTTTTGAGTCCCCAAGCACTGGCCACCCATTTGTGCCTTTACCATTTAAGTGTGGCCACTCTGTCATCTTGCTGCATTGCTCAGGCGTCTAGCTCCTTATTCCCCAAGTCTCCGTGCCCGGAGCCCTGCCCCCTATCGAGCTAAAGTGATTAATCAGCCTCTCCATTCTGTCTCCCAGTGACTCCCAGTGCCCCAGCAGCTAGGACTCCTCCCCCATCTCTGGTAGTCTGCATACTCAGACTTGAGGACCCATCACAAGTATAGTAGAATCTTCATAAACTGGAAGAAAATTCATGCAATTTTACAGTGTGTATGAAATTGATTAGTAGACGTAGACTGAAACCACTTACAATAGTGTTGTAGATTTAAGTGTGTTTGCTTTTAATGAATTTGGGGTTTGCATTTTAAGTTTAATTTTTCTTGGGATTACATTCTGATCTACCTGAACATTAAAGACCAGGATCTCAGGTGCTCTGGAGTGAAGGTGTGGACTCATGATCAGTGATTCAGGGTGGGAAGAGAGTGTGGATGTGTCTCTGAAAGGTAAATCTACCTGAGTCTCTGTCCAGCTGGTCCTTTTCATAGTTAATACTCTTTCCCTAATTACTTCAACAACTGTCCATCTTTTTTGGTTTTTTTTTGGAGAGAAAGTTGAGGGGAGTCAGAGGGAGAGGGAATCTTAAGAGAGAATCTTAAGCCTAGCCCATGGAGCCTGATGCAGGGCTTGATCTCCCCACCTTGAGAGTATGACCTGAGCCAAAATCAAGAGTCAGATGCTTAACTGACTGAGTCACCCAAATGCCCCAAAACTATCCATCATTTTTATGTGTGACCCAAGTCTTTTCCCCAAGTGTCACTTATTTTTTTTTAAAGATTTATTTATTTGACATAGAGATCATAAGTAGGCAGAGAGGCAGGCAGAGAGAGAGGGGGGAAGCAGGCTCCCCACTGAGCAGAGAGCCCAATGCGGGGCTCGATCCCAGGATCCTGAGATCATGACCTGAGCGGAAGGCAGACTTTAACGCATCGAGCCACTCAGGCGCCCCTACTTATTTTGAGTATAGTCCACTATTCAAGCATCTTGTCCCTGTACCTTTTGAATGGGATATAGTAAGATCCTTTAAATCTGAGGCTTTTGATCAGTTTGGTTCTCCAAAAATTTAAGTTTTCTCCCTCACTGTTTTTAAGAACTACAGTATTAGTACAGTTTTGCTCCTCTTCTTTGGCATAATCGATTCTCCTTGCTTGAAGAATGTGTATGGCAGCTGTGGCTTGGGGGAAAGGTCTAGCTAGGACCTAAGAGCGGAAGAACTTGGGTCTCAGGCTAGACCCTCCCGTGTATTAGTTCTGCCTCGTGGGCTGAACCTGGCAGCACCAGAACTTCATCTGCGTCTGTGGCGTGGGGACGGTCCCCCCTGCTCTGCCTGCTGTGGGACGTCCCCCAGAAGGTTAGGCGTGAGAAATGCTTCGAAAATTCTATGATGGGGCTTAGATGACTTTAAGGAAAGGTTTGTACTGTTTTGACACTGGTTACCATTTGTAACGAGGCAGCTGTGTGACCTCGGGCAAGCTGTCCCATCTCTTTGACTCCACTTTCTCATCTATAAGGGAAGCTGACCCCAGGGAGTTGTTGCAGGATAAGTGAGGTCCTGGCACATCGAAAATGCTCAGGCGGAGTTATCTCATCACCATGAGGTTGCATCATCCTGACTGCCCGGGAACTGAAGAGCTTCTCCCCCACCCCCAAGCCCCTGGGACTCCTCACAGTAACCTCGGGTTGCTATGACCTTCAGTGTCACCGCAAACAAACTGAGTTCACATACGAACGTGAATTAAGGTTATGGGAGTTTAGTATTAAAAACAGTGAACTAAATTGCAGACAAGCAGAAACATTTTAGAGTTCTCCACCCTTCTCCACCTCCAGGAACTTGATTGTTATCTGACAAAGAGTGGGCTGACTACAGATTTTCCGCCTGCGTACCCTTAGTCCTGGCTGGTGGTTCTCACGTAAATCACTGTGGGGCGGTGCCCTAAAGACCCCGGTTTGTACTCTTAGGGCGGTTCTGATTTTGATAATATGTATCTTTCTTCACATACTGGCTTTAGACCCCCCCCCCCCC
>CM052797.1:113262320-113374885 GCA_028533885.1 Nasua narica | reverse complement strand
CTCTGTTAAATGAATAAATAAAATCTTTAAAAAAAAAAAAAAGATTTTATTTTTAAGGGACACCAGGGTGGCTCAGTTGGTTGCGCAGCTGCCTTCGGCTCGGGTCATGGTCCCAGTGTCCTGGGATCGAGTCCCACATCGGGTTCCTTGCTCGGCAGGGAGCCTGGTCCTCTCTCTGCCTCTGCCTGCCTCTCTGCCTGCTTGTGTTCTCTCTCTGTTAAAATAAAATAAATAAAATCTTAAAAAAAAAAAAGATTTTATTTATTTATTTGACACAGAGAGAGATCGCAGGTAAGCAGAGAGGCAGGCAGAGGGAGAGGGAGGAGCAGGCTCTCCGCCGAGCAGAGAGCCGGATGCAGGGCTCGATCCCAGGACCCTAAAATCATGACCTGAGCCGTAGACAGAGGCTTAACCCACTGAGCCACCCAGGTGCCTCCAGTTTTCACCTTTAAACAGAACTCTGCCTTCTGCTTCTTACCAACAAGGTGATTTTGTTATTTTAACTCTTCCTGTTCTGGCTCGTTAAAGTTTTAGCTTTGTAAAAAAAATTTAGCTTTGATTTCATCTAGAGTTTTCAATACTAGATAACGCTAAACTTGAAGTGAAAACAAGATTTCAAATGTGCCATCGGAATGCAGCTCGGACAGATGACGACACATTATTCCACGTGTTCCATTTTACAGTGTAAAATTCTGGAGCAGCGGTTAGAACAGGGAACGGTATTCACAGAATATGAAAAAATTCTTAAAAAACGGCTAGTTGATGGGGAGTGCTCAATAGCACGACTTCCTGAAAACGCAGAGAGAAATCGATTCCAAGATGTCCTTCCCTACGACGACGCCAGAGTGGAGCTGGTCCCGACTAAAGAAAACAATACTGGCTACATCAACGCGTCACATATTAAGGTGAGAGGAGGGGACCAAGTCTATGAAGTTGCCAGTTCAGTTACCGGAATGATAAGAACTGTGTTCATGTCTATATTCTAAGAACAGCCTAGTTGGAGCCATTGTGACAAATTATGTTATAACCTGGGCAGGAAGTGTTTACCAACAGAGCCAAAGCCGAATTCCTCTCCCAGGTGCTAAGCCCCTCTGCCTCCAACACTATGGCGGGGACTCAGGGAGCCCTCTTTGGCCTGACCTCAGGCCTTTGTTCTTCTAAATCTGAAGATCTCGTTCTGGCTTGTGAATTCTCTCCAGAGCATCAGAATTGCTAGTTTTCTGTTCTCACGTACCTGCATTGATTCTTCTGGGACAAAGGTGTCTGGGTTTGTTTATTTTCGTGAGAGAGCAGGGGAGGGGCAGAGGGAGAGGGTCCCGAGCAGACTCCCCACTCAGCACGGAGCCCGTCTCACAACCCTGAGATCCTGACCTGAGCTCGAACCAAGAGGTGGAAGCTTAACCCGCAGAGCCACCCAGGCACCAGGTCTGCATTTTTTAATGGTGGTCACCAAAGCTTTTCCTTACGACGGTGACATCTGCTCTTTCTGCTTTTTCCCTGTGATCGCTTTTCAACATCGTTTGTCCTTTGGAGAAGCAGTGCCCTTCTTCCCTAGAGACAGTGTCATGCCATTTAACTGGGGTAACGTTCCACCCATTAAGATGGGAAAAAGCGATGATTCCCAGCTGCTTCCCGAGGAAAGCTGGGCGCTCTCTCTTCTGCAGCATTGTCTCCTTCGTTTGTGCTGGCTTTTTATTTTGGGACGGAGGCGCTTCCTTATTGGGAGTGAATGAGGCAGTATCCACGTCAGGAGTTTTTCTTCTTTCCCACATTTTATTTCGTGTGCAAGTGATATTTGGGGAGCGCAGGTTCAGGCTTGAGGCTTTCGGGGACCTGGAGGTCGGCCTGCGAAGGCCAGTGCCCTTGGCGGTCTCAGGGAATCTGCACGTGCGCTTTCTAATGTGGGTATAACTTATGTAAAAGCTGAGCATTTCTGTGCAATAACTCATCCAGCCTCTCATGACGGGATGGGTGAGAACTGAATGAAGTCGTCTCCTACGTGGGTATTGCAGAATCTCCAGGGGCCCCCTGAAGACCGGGGAAGGCGGCTGAGCCTCAGAGCTCCGGGGTCTACCACTTACCAGCGCAGGGCCTCCTCGTGCTTTCCTCCGAGTAAAGCACTGACACCTGCCCCTCGGGCCACAGACCCCCGCCCCTTGTTGGCTGGAGCTCGCCCTCAGTGAGGGGACCCAGCCCTGAGCGCGGCTGTGGGCCCAGCAGCATGGGGCCCTTGGGAAGCAGCCACTGTGGTCCCCGAATGTCAGCGGGCATGGGCTTGAACCAGCTCTCCGGGCTGCGGACCCTAGACCGCTCGGCTACCTTAGCTTGTTCTCGAAGAGGCGCAGGCTCAGGTGGAAACTTAGTATCATTCCGCGAGGGGGGGGAGAGGTAAGCTGGACTCAGAGGTTCGGAGGCGAGACCACTTTAAGCCTAGAAATCTGATATTTAACCTTGGTTTTGTCTTAATTGTTTTCCCAATGTGTTTAGTACTTCATGAGGGGGAAACTATGTTTGCACTTCAGGGTACTGTGGTGGAGATGTTATTTTTATAAGAAGAACTGTAACAGCAGCAATATCAGCTACTTATTGAGAACCTATTATGTGCAGGCACCAGATACATTGACTCATTTAATTCTGCCAAGGGCCCTATGAGGGTACATGACATTTTTATTGTACAGGTGAGAGCGGAGAGTCAAAGAGGTTAAGCATTTTGTCCCAGGTCACATAGATATTATGGGCATTCAGACTGTGTAAGTTTATAAACAGGTAGTAATGGGAATTATATTAACAAGGAAAAAGAATTAGAGAAAAATCTTTATTACTTAACTGAGTAATTCAGTTCATCTTTCAGTACTACCATAAACAAACGTGCATCATACATATATGCATACACATTAATTAATATTTAAAGATTTACTTAGAGCAGGGGAGGAGGGGCAGAGGAAGAGAGAGAATTCCAGGCAGTCTCCCCACTAAGGGTGGCCCCCAACGTGGGGCTTGATCTCACGACCTAAGATGATGACCTGAGCCGAAATCAAGAGTCGACCGCTTAACCGACTGAGCCACCCAGGCGCCCCTAATTTTTTTTAAAACCTCTTTTCTAATTACAGGTCTCTGTCAGTGGAATTGAGTGGGATTATATTGCCACACAGGGGCCCCTGCAGAATACGTGTCAGGACTTTTGGCAGATGGTGTGGGAACAGGGAATTGCCATCATCGCGATGGTGACCGCGGAAGAGGTGAGCGCCCATGTCCCGTCACCGATTTCCTCAGCCTGAGAACAGTTCCCTTGGTCATGGGGCCCGACCTTTACCGCGGGAGGCAGGCCAGGCTGCCGTCCTGCTTCTCGGGCCTGCTGTCTGGGTGGGGGGCGCCGGCGGCTGGACCTGCTGTTGGGTTCTGACCGCCCGTGTCCTTCACAGGAGGGCGGGAGGGAGAAGAGCTTCAGGTACTGGCCTCGGCTGGGTTCCCGGCACAACACCGTCACCTACGGCAGGTTTAAGATCACCACCCGCTTCCGCACCGACTCTGGCTGCTACGCCACCACGGGCTTGAAGATGAAGCACCTGCTCACGGGGCAGGAGAGGACGGTCTGGCATCTCCAGTACACCGACTGGCCCGAGCATGGCTGTCCAGAGGACCTCAAGGGCTTTTTATGTAAGTGTGACAGTACCCAGCTTGGAGGAAGACATGGGCTCCTCCAGTGTTTGCTTTAGGGTGGCTCACAGAAGCTTTGGGCTTGCTTGCTTTTTAAGATTTTATTCATGGGGCGCCTGGGTGGCGCAGTTGGTTGAGCAACTGCCTTCGGCTCAGGTCATGATCCCGGAGTCCCGGGATCGAGTCCCATATCGGGCTCCCAGCTCCATGGGGAGTCCGCTTCTCACTCTGACCTTCTCTCTCTCACTCTCTTTCCTAATAAATAAATAAATAAAATCTTTAAAAAAAAAAAAAGATTTTATTCATTTGAGAGAGAGGAAGAGCACAGGCTGGAGGGTAGCAGCAGAGGCCGAGGGAGAAGCAGGCTCCTGGCCAGGCTCCATCCAGGACCCTGGGATCATGGCCCGAGTGGGAGGCCGATGCTGAACCGGCTGAGCCCCCCGGGCGCCCCGGACTTGCTTTAAAGACTTCAAGTGTTAGAGGAGGCTTATCAGAGAAAAGTTCTCAGAGTGTGATTTGTCGGCGAGCAGAAGGACTCTCAGGGACTGTCTCCTCCATCTCACTCTGTGCAGGGGCAGAGGCAGGGACTCGCCCACGAGCACGCCCTTGGTTAGCGGTTGGGGGTGGCTAACTGGGGTGCTCTGTGTCCGGAGCCCCCCCATCCGTGATGGCGATCTGAAAACTGTCGGTTCGCCGGGCCTTGACCCCTGCGTACGTTTCTGTTCCATTGACCCCTCCCAGCATACCTCGAGGAGATCCAGTCTGTTCGGCGCCATACAAACAGTGCCGGTGAACCAAAGAGCCCCAACCCTCCGTTGCTGGTCCACTGCAGCGCCGGGGTGGGAAGGACTGGTGTCGTCATTTTGTCAGAGATCATGATCGCCTGTCTGGAACACAACGAGGTACGTGTGTCCTTGTCGGTCGGGGGAGAAGCGGGCTGGGGAAGCACGAGGCTGGGGAAGGAAGGAGCCAGTGGCCTGCCAGTTCTGAGCACGTTCCCTGGCGGGGAGGGCTTCTAGAAGATGCTGAGGTGGGGGGTGTCTGTGTCCTGACCAGACTTCCGCTGGGACTGCTCCCGTCTGCTCGGGGGCCTGCGTCCGCTCACAGCTGCCTCTCCATCCAGGTGCTGGACATCCCGCGGGGGCTGGACATGCTGAGGCAGCAGAGGATGCTGATGGTGCAGACGCTGTGCCAGTACACGTTCGTGTACCGCGTCCTCATTCAGTTCCTCAAGAGCTCCAGGCTCATCTGAGCTCCCACAGCCCGGGACGGGGACGGATGGGGCGACCCGCTGACGGCCGACGGGAGCCCCTGACTCGGGCCTCCTCCGGCTGCCAGCCTGGGCCACCCAGAGGGGAGGGAGCCGTGTGGAGCCCCGGCCAGGAGGGGCTGAGGGGCTGACGGAGGAGGTCGTGGTCCCCGGAGGCCTTGCCGTGCTCCATCTGTCCAATTTGTGGCACTTGCAGACTTGGTGGAGGTGGTTTTCCAGATAATTCTCTGTTGTACCGAAGTTGTGCAGGGCAACTCTGGCAATCAGAAAGGCGCATTGATTTCTAGCTTGGATGCCTTGGAATTTTATTTTATGACTTAAGTATTTGGGGTTTTCTTGTTGAGACACTTAACATGGGGACGATCCACAGGTGTGATTGGTTCCCATGGAAGTTTATATTTAAAACCATGCTACTATCTCTTGTTATTTTTAAGAAACCTTAACAGTTTAGTTACCAAACCTAAAAGTACAGGAAGAATCTAAAAGTGTTATTTTGAAACATAGAAAACATTTTTATATTCAGAAAATTTTTTATCCTAAAATATTCTATATATTTCTATCTTCTCTATTTTGCAAACAAGAGTTCAACTCATTACGGTACTGAAATGAATCCATTACTGTAAAAGTCGGGAATGAAGGCACATTATTGGAAACGGAAGACGATACTCAGAGTCACTATTTTTTTCAGTATTATTTGTTAACCTAAATGAGTTTGATCTTATTGGTTGAAGCTGAAGTGAAAAACAATTGCCTAGGTTGGTTTTAAGCACTTTGTTGTTAAAGACAAATCTGAATTTTAATCTATGTGTTGCTCGATAGACTGCGGGTAACAGTAGGTATCCAGAAGTGTTTGGAAGAGAGAAGGGCTAAGCGTACGTGGGTGGTCAGGGCGGGGTAAGTGCGGCGGCGTAAATGCATGATGGCAAATGCGAGATGCCTTCGACAGAAGGACAGTATTAACTCTGCTTGGGCTGAGAGGCTGGGGTGGAGCGTGGGGGCCTGGGCGATGGGGGCTGAGCCCCCAGACGGTAGGTATCTTCGGGAAGTTCAAGTCACCGTCCCTTGGAGTTCTTACACCTAAACTTCTGTTCTTTTTTTGATAAAGAAAGTCAGGTTTGTATTATCATTAAAAGAAGCCTTAAAGAGGCTTTATTTTCTTCTGATTAAAAGAAGGGAAGAGTTAGTAATAGTTTCACTTCATTTCCCAAAACTATAGCCCAAACTACTTGTGGGGCCCGCAGAGATTGCTGTGCTAGTCGAGAGATGCTGGGGTTTTAGCTCCCCGATCCCCTAACTTCTCCCCTGAGGTCAGTGTTAGCCTCTCGGTTCCTTCTCCCCCCATCAATCGCCCCCGGTGGCTGAGCTCGAGAGGGAGGCTGTGGCCTCTGGTGGGGGCTAAGATGGCCTTATCACAGAGGGACTGGACTAGGTAAGGACTTCGTGGGTACATTTCACTGCGGAGCCATCTCGTTTGTCCTTCTGAGGTTGCTTCTCTAAAATGCAGAGCTTCCAAAACGCCCCATCCAGGGCTATTCAGTGTCCTCGGGATGGTTCTGATTCCCGCGTTCACTCTGAAGGCAGTTTAACTCACTGTTGAACGTGACCGCTGACTGTGTGTTGTCTGCTGTGAGTAGGAATTTGCCTCACACGGTGTGGATCTGCCGGTCTCTGGGTTACCCAGAAACCAGCCCCTAAGTGGGTACTTCAGGGGACAGTAGTGGAAACAAATACTGCAAGTGGGCACATAGCTCACTTCTGGACAAAATGTTAATTTTAACCTGAAATTGTTTTAAGAGTCCTGTTTAAATAACAGTAGACCCAAGTGTAAATATTGAGAAAGAGCTCCCGGAGGAATGGGTTGAGAGATTTTTATGATCATATTTCCCATCTCCACATCGTGTAAAGGGTGGGACTATTTTCAGTGTTTTCTTTCTTCCATGGTACGTTTTTTTAAAATAATACTTTTTTGTCAGGTTTAAACATTTTGAGGTGTCCCACTGACAAGAACATACTGTAAAACAAAAATCTAAAGAGTAATATATGGTATATTTGTGTTCCAGTTGTAATAATTACAAGTAGATTACTTCTGAGGGCTAAATTACAGTATTTAAATGTCACTCTTAAAAGGTCGCATGTTTGACCCTTGTGAATATTTAAACTTTTTCAGTTAGTGAATATGAAAGTATTTCTGAATAAAAACGACATTATTGGACTTTGAAATAATGTGATTTTCAAGAGCCAACTGTACAACATTTAGGCTTCATAGGTTTGCCACGTCTGAATGGAGGATGTTGCTTTGTGCCACACTTAATGCAATGCTTCACTATCTCAGTGTCTTGTATGTAGTTCTTTGAGATTCTAAATTTCAGCAAAATTACCAAAACGTACATTTTCACAAAAAGTAGGTTACAAACCAGTGTTTTCCAATGGATTGATTTTGGCATCTCTGGTCAGTCTTCCTGATGAGTGGGGTCTTTTGATGAAATATTCTGGCTGAGAGTTTTGAGCACAGAAAGTGCTTCTTTGGAATGTTAAGTGCAGTCATTATTAATTACTTTCCTCTGGAACACCTGCTGTGAAGTAGTCTGAAAACCCTGGTATTTAGCCTTTAAGACCCTTTGGCAGAATTAAAACAGAAGGTGGATGGACCTGTGCTTCCTTAGAAGCTTCTAGAAAGAACAAGGTCTAGGCAGAAACGCAGAGGAGTCTGTCAGGGTGGAGGACTGAGTGATGACAGCAGGCAGGCCAACTTTTCTGCGAAGCTTTCGTCGTCATAAGAAAACAGCTCCTTCAGGTTGGGTTGCTATATTAATATTCACAACATGAAGAAAATATATATGTATATATTGCATATATACAGTATAAAACCTCACGTTTTAAAATGTACAGCTGGAGGTCGGTGGCACCGTAAGAACAGGTTTAAAATTTGCGTGAAGAAATGGAAGAATTACTGTTTATTGTAAATTGTTTTTAAGATCTGACTTTTTAAGTTTTAATTTATTTATTCATTTTAAGCAATCTCTGCACCCAACATGGGGCTCAAACTCATGACCCCGAGATCAGGAGTCACATGCTCCTCCCACTGAGCCAGTCAGGCGCCCCTAAAATCGGACTCTTTAAAGGAACTCTTTGGGATGTAAGTTAGGGAACTTGTTTCCAATCAAGATTTCATGTGGAACAAGCTAGAACTGTCTTTTTTCCAGTTTAAAGTTTATTTAAAAAAGAAATTTAAATTGGAGAGGACTCTTTATTGAAGTGAGAGGCATTTCAAAAATAGAGGAATAGGTACATTAGGAATTTGCCTAGAAAAACATTTCTCAAAAGAACATGATATTTTCAAATTCCTCTAGATAATGGCTCTGTTCCAGTATCTACAATTATAGAAAAAAAATGAGGAAAAATCAGAGAGCCCAGTTGTTTAAAGTTTGCATGTGTTGGGGACGAGTGGATAAAAGGATTTTAGGCAACAGTGGAAGGGGTCCTCGGGCAGTTAAAGTGACATAATTTTCTGTGTATTACTGGCAGTTCCCAAATAAAAATTATGCTCTAAAATTTCATATGTATGTGTGTGCAATTATTGAGAAAACCAGTAATATTTCCCCTTGTAAACAGTATTCCAAGTGGGAGTTAACTCTCCTGGTTTGTCCTTCCAAAGCTGGTTTGGTATAGGACCAGATCGCCACAATCTGAACTCTGAAAAACACAGAGCAAATGTTCTCCCTGCTGCACCCTGGTGGTGAGATGCGAAAACGAATTCTCTCCCAGGTGGTAGGGACCCGAGCAAGCAGCTGGTGAGCTTGATCAGCGTTTGCTGAGAGAACTCCACATAAGGGAACATCCCGTCATGTGTTACAGAAACTCGAGTGGCTCATGAAGG
This sequence comes from Nasua narica, assembly GCA_028533885.1. Classification (NCBI taxonomy): domain Eukaryota; kingdom Metazoa; phylum Chordata; class Mammalia; order Carnivora; family Procyonidae; genus Nasua; species Nasua narica. The sequence continues at coordinate 113,366,081 of CM052797.1, read as the reverse complement.
ACAGGGGACAGACCGGGACGTGGGATGAAGTGAGCGGGGATGCCACCTGTGAAAGCAGGGCCGGGGCGAAGGAAGGCGAATTGGCATTACACTCCCCTCCCTTTCCTGTTGCTCCTTAAATACCCTGCCTTTCCTGTCACTGGCATCAGATGGGAAGCAGAGGATGGGCCAAGAAGGAAGTTCAGGGTCTGCAGCACCCGGCCGAGGAGGCAGCAGTTCCAAGGCAAATGTTCCCACGCAAAGGGTATGTAGGTCACTTGTACATTACGTAGGGTCTGGCCACACAGCCTGTTTCCAGAAATGTTTACATTGCCCCACATATTTGAGAAATTAAAATAGTTCTCAAAAAATCTAGAGTAAAACTAAACTTCTCCCAATATGTTGATGGTTTAAGGGATAGTAACCACTTATTTTAAATTATGCTTCAATAAATGAATACAGATGGATGACAAGAAAGAAATAATTGTCTTTGAACTGCTAACTGTTCAGTTAGCTAATGGAACTAATGGTATGCATGTTAATTTTTGAAAATTACTAGCTGTGTAAGTCTTGATCATTATTCTTTAGTTTCCATTAAGCCATTTTGTGGCATGAAATATAAAAAGACTTTGAAAAATCTCCCAAATCCTCTGGCTTCGAATCTATAATACCATGTCCCCACACTCGCTATAGCTGTACACGATGCCACTGTAACAAAGCTACAATCTTAACTGAGCTGCTTGGTTTTTCAGCTGTGTGAAAATATCAGCACTCTATGTAAGTTGTCAAATGTCCACACTATGGACATTTTAAGTGTGCATGTGTGTTTTAAATTCACACTCTAAAAACTTGTGGGAAAAAAAGTCTACAGTATTCACTCTTAGGAGCAAGTCTATGCCAAAGAAATCCAGAAGGTTGGGTTATCTGGGTTAACCAGAACACGAATCTGGCCTCAATTTGGGGGGCAAGTTGATGAGACTAGTACAGAATTAATGACTGGCTTTCCATTTCAACCTGCTCATTCATCACTGAGAAAATCTGAACAAATGAAGGAGGGATAGAAGCTCAGTCACTCATTTTTTTTAGAAGTATGCAAATGTCATAAGTCATATGCGATCATAATTGCTAGGAGACCGTCCCAGAAGTTTATTAGAAATCACTTGCAATTAATGGACTACTGAATGAGACAAGATCTTTTTCTTTATTCTGTAGTGATATTCTTCAAGATGTAATTTGATCTTAGAGTTAATTATCTCAAAAGGATCTAATGGTTTTGCGGTTTTACTGGAATAAAACCAGTGCATACTGGTTCAGCCCAAGTAGCCTGAAAAAGTAAATATTCTTCAGAGGTGAGTGACAAACTTATTTCCAGAACAGATTTTTTAAAAACAAGGTTAAAAATAGTACAAAACTCAGGTTAACCCTCGGGTTAAAAGATGAAAGAAAACAAAAACAAACAGAAGAGAAAAGTTACTAGAATTTGTAACATCTTTTAGGCTGGTAGAGCTCTAATGGGTTTTTTGTTTTTGTTTTTTTTTTAAAGATTTTTTATTTATTTATTAGAGAGGAGAGACTGCGAATGAGAGGGGAGAAGGTCAGAGGGAGAAGCAGACTTCCCGCAGAGCCGGGAGTCCGATATGGGACTAGATCCTGGGACTCCGGGGATCATGACCTGAGCCGAAGGCAGTCGCTCAATCAACTGAGCCACCCAGGCGCCCAAGCTTTAATGGGTTTTATTTGCAGAGTTTGGTTTTTATGGCAGGACAGAGAAACTGAAGCAGTAGTTCCTGGGTAAGGATGATTCTTAGTACTTTGAAACTTTTCTGTTACTATCAGCTTGGACTCTTCCATATTAGAGTTTCTCGATTCTATATTAAAGTAAATAGCTTAATTTCTCATAGAATTGAGCTATTACACAATTATAAGTATGCAATTTCTAAGCTACACAAAATGAGGGGAAAAGTAAAAATATTTGTTAGTAGATCAAGGCTTTTTAAAGCCTTGGATACTTACCTTACTCAACGGATTGATTGGCACTGGGCCATTAGAATATATTTTTGCTTTTTTACTCATGTATTCTCATGTAATTTTTTACATTACAATATAAAACAGATTTTTATCATGCAGATGTTAAATATTTTCCTATGAAAACACCTCAGTGTTTCATTCTATTGTGCTTAACTGGAGGAAATATTCTGAGATATAAAGAGGCAGTTTGGCTCAGATGAAGAATTACACTGTAACAAGCCAGAAATTTGTTGTATATTTCTGAGTCATATGATCCGGTTAAAAACTGAAGCAATCCAAACCCTACCCATAGTGAATTTAGCAGATAATCATTTTAAAATAAACATCTAGATAGCAAGCCTATTTAAGTAAAAATTCCAACGGAAGTTAATATGATTTAACAGACCTAATAAATGCAAAATTTGGAAAAAATTTATATGAAATACATTTTCTTAGAAAGTTGCCCTATAATTCAAGCAATGCACTGGGAATTTGACCTTTTCAACATGCTAGTATAAAGAGTTGTCTAGCATTATTTTATAGTTTAAAAAGCAATTTTAAGTGCTGCCTGGAGATTAATGTAAAAATGTATAAGCAGAAGAACCTAATTCTTCTGAACCGTCATTGGTTTGTAAAATTGTGTACATTTAATGGGCAAAAATGTTTGAATGACTGTCTGTAATATATGTGAAATGAATGTATTAGTTTTTGCCATAAAAATAAATACTGAAGATATAACACGTGTGAATATATTAGTACAATTAAAGCTATTTTGCTTGTTTTTTTTTCATTCTAGATCTTATTGCATGGAGGTATATAACCAGTCCCATTTCCCACTGGATTATTCTTTATTTATATTATTTAATTAATTAATTTACTTACTTATTACAGCGTGCGCATAATGCGGACACACATGGGATGAAGGGCAGAGGGACAGCGAGAGAGAGAAAATGTTAAGCAGAGCTCCACACCTAGCATAGAGCCTCATCTCACCACCCTGAGATCATGACCTGAGCTGAAATCAAGAGTTGGGCACTTATCCAACTCAGCTGCCCAGGCATCCCCTCTGCTGGATCAGCTGGATTATTTTAGTTTTAATTTTAATTTAATTAATTTTTAAATGTTTTATTCATTCATTTGACTGAGAGAGCATGAGCAGGGAGCAGGGCAGGGGCAGGGGCCGAGGGAGAGGAAGAAGCAGACTCACCGCTGAGCAAGGAGCTCAATGAGGGGCTCCATCCCAGAACCCCGAGATCATGCCCGGAGCTGGAGACAGGTGCTTAACCGACCGAGCCACCCAGGTGCCCCAAATTATTTTAAATAATGTACCGAACCATAGGTGTTTCTTCTAGTAGTTGCCGACATCACGCATCTCCGCAGCGATGGATCACGTCGGAGTTAAAATGCATCCGGCCGAATAGTCCGCTTCACTAGCCCGGACGTTTGTGGAACAATCCCACACCCTTACAGGACTGCCACTTGCTGACGCACTTCCCCGCAGGTCGCCGGAGCCCCTCCCACCCCCAGCCCTGTAGTGGGGCTTTTTGTCCTCAGATGGCCACCTCATTTTGCAGTGGGGTTTCTTCTAGACCGGCAACAGCAGCACTGGAAACTTGTTAGGAATTCAAACTCTCCAGGGTCATCCCAGGTCCGAAAATTCCGAATGCGGAGCTGGCGGGGCGGAAGCCCAGAAATCGGCCTTCACGAGTTCTCCAGGTGATTCTGACGCGCATCCCAGCGTGCGACCCGCTGCTTGAGGGTGCTCCGCGGAGATCCCGAGTTGGGATCCTTTCCACAGCCAAACGTGAACGTCACCTCACGCGGCCAAAGGGGCTTTGCAGCTAAATTACGGTTCTTGAGATGGGGAGTGTGTGCTGGGTCCCCCGGGCGGGCCCAAGTCGAGGGGCCCCGAGGGAGGCAGGAGGGCCACAGCGCGAAGAGATGGGCCGATGGAAGCAGAGGTGGGGAGCGGGTTGAAGCCCAGCTGGCTTCACGGTGGAGGCGGCGGCCGCAGGAGAAGGGACCCTCCTCTAGGAGCTGCAGAAGGCGAGGCCACGGTCCCCCCGGAGCCTCCAAGAAGAGGGCGGCCCTAGCGAGATTTGGATTTTAGGACGTCTGCCTTCCAGAACGGGAAGATAGTAAAGCTTTCTTTAAGTCCTTAAGTGTGTGGTGACTTGTCACAACAGTAAAAGAAACCCCGTACAGCATTAGAGTCCCCTTCTCAGCGAAAACCCGAAGGTCAGCTCACCGATGTGACGATGTGCAGAGCGAGCGGCGCGCCGGAGCCGCACTTGCAGGAGTGCGGAACTCGAATGCTGATGCGAGAGAGAACGCCTGAGGCAAAGGGTGGTTTTGCAGCAGAACTTCCCTTATGTCGGTTCGACTCTCTTCTTCCTGGCCTATAAATGAAACGTGGATTTGTTCTTCAGGGCTGGGCCATTAGGGGCTCTAGCTGCTGCTTTTATTTATGTATTTTTAAAGATTTGTTTATTTGACAGAGAGAACACAAGCAGGAGGCAGCAGGCAGAGGGAGAGGGAGAAGCAAGCGCCTCTCTGAGCAGGGGGGCCGATGCCGGACTCGATCCCAGAACCCTGGGATCATGAGCTGAGTGAGCCAAAGGCAGATGATTAACCGACTGAGCCACCCAGGTGCCCCTGTCTGCTGTTAATAAAAGGTCTGGAAACAGCAGCTTATTAGGCGGCGTCCTCTACCACTCAGTGCCATGGGCCCAGCAGGCTCCCTCCCATGGCCTGGCCATGTCAGCATGGGAAGGGTAACCAGCTACTTCGATCTTCATTATCTCAACAATATTCTCTAAAGCCCCAAGGAGTTAAGCCAAGGCTAACTTTGGCATATTAAAACTAAAATCTTACAGTGCCTGGGTGGCTCAGTCGGTTGGGCATCTGCCTTAGGCTCAGGTCATGATTCCAGGGTCCTGCTGGCATTCTTCCCCCACCCCTGCTCAGCAGAGAGATTGCTTCTCCCTCTCCCTCTGCTGCTCCCCCTGCTTGTGCTCTCTTGCTTAGTCTCTCCTTCTCTCTCTCAAATAAATAAAATATTTAAAAAAAAAAACCCGAAACCACTAAAACCTTTGGATCATCTAGTCCAAACCCTTAAACCAGGGCCCAGGGTAAATTAAAAATTAATTCACAGGCAACCTTGAAGCTAACTGACCCACTCAGCAAATCGTCCTGCCCTGTAAGAGCTGCTCTCATCTTTGCTGATTGGCTTCACTGGGAAAAAACTGAGTTTGAAAAGCCTTCTCAGGAAGATGCTAATTTATATTTTACACTATGTAAAATGTAAGCAAATGCGGAAATTTTCTTGTAATTTAGTAATTTGCTACATTCTCCCTTCCATGGAGAATTTGCCCTTCCTGAGTATAAAGACAGAAAACATCTGTCCTGTTTCCCCCCTAATATCATTGGTGCCTAAGCCTCTCCTCTCCTCTAGCTTCAACTATCTCCCTCCGTGAACAAATGCATTCATTCTCAAGCAGACAATGACCTGGGATCCAAAGAGAAATAAGTCTTTCATCTTGAGAAGCCCATAGTCTAGACGAGAGAGAAACTAGGCACATAAACAATATTATAACTGATATTATAGATCTGACAGGTCCCGGATCCCAGAGCAAGTGGGACAAATGTGGGGGCAATCAGACAAGGTCTCATGATGTTACAATCTGGGCTGTCAGTGAAGGCCCAAGAGGGCAGCACAGGGGAAATGATATTCTGAGCTGGTAGCAAGTACGAAGGGGGAGGGGGGAGGGCGGGGGACCTCTGCCATGTTTAAGGAACAAGTAAAATTCGATGTGCTAGACACTTAGGATGCTTGGGGATCGGATGGCTAGAGATGAGCTGGGAAGGAGAACACGACTTGATAAAAAATGCAAAGGGACCTGGACTTTATCTTGTCAGCAAGAGGAAATTCTCAAAGGTTTTTGTTTTTGAATGGAGTGATGACATGGTGTTCGAAGAAAAGCAGCTGTGAATATTTAATTCACACACAACCTATTTAGTTCTCAGAGCCCAGCAGTGAAGGCTCTGTAAGTTCCTTGCCGCCCACAGAGGCCGGTAACCCAGCTTCGGGTCCCAGCTCGCAAGGATCAAACTCAGGCAGTCTGTCTCAGAGGCTCACTCCTCACGCCTCCAGAGGGCAGAGTGGGGGACGGACTGTGGGAGGGGGTAGAAGGAGAGGGAGAAACTAAGATGCTGCTGGAAGACCCTAAGCCAGTGTTTCCCAAACTCAACATTCACTCCCCACCTTTGCACAACTTTTGCCAGAACCAAGAACCACTTTTGATATTTCCTTAAACCTACACATCTAGCTTGAATTTTAAAGGGAAACCTGAGGACAGTGGCAACAACAACAACAAAATACAAAATGAGGATGGGTCATGGTCCTGGAGACAAAAAGCTGAACCCAGAGTTAAGGGTTGGAGAAGGCGGACACGGCAGAGCAGGCGGTGGCAGGTCTGAGGCTCCATCCAAAGGGCAGAGAACCAGCAAGAAGCCAGTTACTCAGAATGCCTTAAGCAAGATGGCAGCTCCAGGAAAGGGAGGAAAATTGGAGCCTGGGCGGTGAGTCTGGGGTAGCTGCATGGATAATGGGGCAATGGGTTTGTGGAAGAGTGAGACTGGGACTGAAGAAAGGAGCCCTGGGGGCTGAGAGAAGGATCAAGCCCAAGAATAGAGGGGTGAAGGATGACTGATGGGGAGACCCCGGCTGGGAGCCAAGCATAGGGTTGAGGATCTTTTAGGAGGTCGAAGAGGACTATAGGATGGGAAAGGCAGGGGTTGCTCAAAAAGCTTGGGGGGAGAATTCCACAGGTGGGAGCTGAGGGGTAGGAGGGGCTGAGGAAGGGCTGCAACAGGGTGACTTGGGGCTTAAGACACTGGGGGAGAAGTGGGTTGGGGGCTCAGCCCCACCATACTGTACTTTACAGGTTGTCCCTGAGCCTGAATCCTAAACACAGTGGTGATAGTCAGCTTCCCATGAGATAGATCAGTCACCTATATGCCACCAGCAATCATCTCTAATACCTCCAGTAGTAAACACTACCTTTGTGGAAACGCTGTTGTGGGCAGGGGAGGATAGAAGCCTGAGTTGAAGACTGGGATACTTGGGTGCCATTGCTAAGTTTCTAGAACATCTGAGTTATCATTATTTTGATTCATCTTTTTACTCTTCACAGTCCCTAGGCATGACACTGGGACTCAAATATTCAATTATATTGTAAGCAGTTGAAAACAAATGAATAGAGATAAGTCTTCTGAGACATACCTTTTTTTTTTTTTTAAGATTTTATTTATTTATTTGGCAGAGAGAGAGAGCTCAAGTAGGGGCAGTGGCAGGCAGAGGGAGCAGAAGTAGGCTCCCCCGCAGAGTAGGGGGAGCCTGATGTGGGACTTGATCCCAGGACTGGGATCATGGCCTGAGCTGAAGGCAGTCACTTAACCAACTGAGCCACCCAGGAGCCCTTCTGAGATGTATCTTAATAGAAAAGATCCCACTCCTGAACTACAAGGGCAAGAAGAGAATATCAAACTGGGATGATAGAATGTTTGCTCTCATTAAGAAGGGACAATTTTTCAGAAAGCTGACATTCTGCCCTAGCTCACTGATAACTAGAAAGGACTTGAAGCTTTAGATATTGCAGGGAAGTGAAAAGAAGAAACTAAAGATACTACAGATAAAGCTTAATGTTTCAAGATCCATGCCCGGTCATAAACCATTTCCCATTGCATACAAAACACTTATGTTTGGGTAAACTATGTTCCCCTGAAAAGCAACTTTAGCAATTATGGCCAACAGATCCTAGGGACACCCTGTGATTCTCACCTTCTGGTCTTCATACCCTTGTATAACATCTCCACTCATTTAGTGTGGGCAGGACCTGTGACTTGCTTGTAACTAAAAGAAGGTAGCAAAGGTGATGGAAAGTCATTCCTGTGATTGCTATGTAATACGGGGCTTCATCTCACTAGCCACAGGGAAAGGAATTCTGGCAACAACCTGAAAAGAGTTTGGAAGCAGATTCTTGCCCCAGTCGAGCCTCCAGAGGAGACCACAGCCCCAAGTGACACCAGGCTTGTAGCCTGGAGACCCAGAGCAGACAAAGACACATCTAAGTTATGCCCAGACTCTTGACACACAGAAATTATAGGATAAATAATACATGTGTGTCGTTTTAAGCTGCTAATTTAAGGTAATTTATTATAGAGCATAGAAAGTAAATACAGAAATCTGAACATATGAAAGAATAAAACAGAGGAAAAGGAATATTGAATTACTGGCCATTGGGATATTTATTAATGAAGATCAAACATCCAAAGGTCAGTCCTCAATGCTCATTTCCATGATTTTAAGAGTCGGTCCTTCCATGTCGTGACTGTTGTCGTCTCGGACACTGTGAGACTGAAGCGCCGGGGAGAGTTCTGTGCTGACACAACATAATTCATTCGAAGTCTCCACCTTTTCGGTGTCACTATCCCCTTCAATGACATTCACAGAAGTCTCTTGGTCTGTTAAGCTGTCAGAGACACTTGGATTTTTGTCATCCCAAACTGAAGGTCCAAGATTTGTTTCATCATTCACTTGCTGAATTATAACCCCTTCTGAGTTCTTCGATTTATAGACGGGGAGGAAAAATTCATTTGGTGAAGAGAGTCTCTCATTCTCATCCTTTGGTACAGACAATAACATGTCCAAAGCTTTTTGGTACTCTTGACGTTCCTGTTGAATTGTGGTATCATGCTTGCTTTTATCTTCATTTTCTTCTGAATTCTCAGCCTGTTCAAAATCAAGTAAATTCAGCATACCAATATCATCCAGCTTTACTGAGTTTTCTCTGGATGTGCAGCCTAAGTCCATCTTCAGGATATGCAGCAGATGGCGCATTTTTTCCTAGGATTAAGACAAAACAAGAATAATTACATTAATTAAGCTAGTCAGGTCGAATTACTTTTGTCTGCAGTGCTGCTCATCTCAGCAAGATTAACACCTTTCACTCCTCCCCCCCATGCACACAAAAGGTACAAGGGAAAAACAGCACTTGCTTTAATGCATTCTTTGAGGCTATGGGAAAACTTTAAAATTCTTTCCATATTTGAATTTTTTCTAATGAATGTTTAAAGAAAGACAAACCTCCTCCAAATGATGTTTATTTTGTTTTATGTGTCGCTCAAATAAGCGTTCTAAAAACCTAAAATGATAAATAGAAATGTTAATGTCTCAAAATCAGAAAATCAACTAAATACAAAATAGCCATGCAATAACAAAACTACTAAAGGTTGGAAAATATTTTTTAGATTCTTCTTTTTCTTTCCAAAGCTAAACTAATCCTCCCCTCTTCTGTCAAGTTCTTCAATTTGGGAACTAGTATGGCTTTTGTTTTTGTTTAAGTTTTATAACAGATGCCATTGTTTCTGAAAGATTATATACCACTTATATTTCTGTGAAAATATTTTAAATAAGGTCCAACAATACCCCTGCCACACACCAAAAAGTATTCTTTTTTTCCTCTCATGCACATATGCAAACACCAAAAGTCTCTCTCTCCCCTTCTCTTTCACATACACAACCCCCACAAACTAAACCATAAAGGAAATTCTCTTATAGTTATTCTGTAATGCTTCCTCAATTATACTTGAAAAAAAATTCTACTGATGGTAAATCCACATAATAACCTAAAAGATATCACTTATTAACTACCACGAAGGGCGAGACACACAATCATTATACCTCTAATCATGACCAATATTTGGAGAGAAAGGTATTGTAAAGATCATTTTAAAGATGAGAAAATGACCTAAGATGACTTCCTCTCCCCTAACTTCACAAGCCATTAAGAGAATTTAACCCAGATGTGTCTGGCTCCAGAGAAATTATTTTTTCCACTACATTATGCTTGTCTTATTATCACATGAACGTATCAATACCTTTTTCGGAAAACAACTCCTTTGTTACTGTCGATGAAGTAAGCCAATTTTAGATTTAGTAGTTCTGCTTTAGTTAGCAATTTTAAAAAAAGATTTATATATTTGTTTTAGAGAGAGAGAGAGAGAGAGTGCACACAGTGGGGGGTAGGGGAAGAAGTAGAGGGAGAGAGAGAATCTCAAGTAGACTTCCTGCTGGGTGGGGAGCCTGACACGGGGCTCGATCTCATGACCCATGAGATCATGACCTGAGCTGAAACCCAGAGCCAGATGTTTAACCAACTGGGCCACCCAGGTGCCCCAACTTAGCAATTTTTTAAAAGTCCAAGAAATCCGTATTCTACATTTTACAAACAACACATACTCTTTGGGTACCTATTTTGTTTTTTCTCATCAACCATATGTTTTGAAATTTTTCTGTATAAATAAATTCACTTCTAAAACATCATTTGAAATTCCTGAACAGAACTTGGCTCTTGTAAATATTCAACAATTTATTCAACCAAACATTTACTATTCGACATATGGGTTGGTTCCATTTTTTTGGTGCTTTTATAACAAATACTGCAATAAATAGCTTTATAATCTAAAAGAAAAATTTAAGTTTTCTCTACCATAAACATATGAAAGCACATAAAAACATGCAAATGTTTGTTTTTCTTTTTGCTTCTACCTATTCTTTCTTTTTTTTTTTTTTAAAGATTTTATTTATTTGACAGAGAGATCATAAGGCAGAGAGGCAGGCAAAGAGAAGGGGGAAGCAGGCTCCCTGCCAAGCAGAGAGCTCGATGCGGGGCTTGATTCCAGGACCCTGAGACCATGACCTGAGCCGAAGGCAGAGGCTTTAACCCACTGAGCCACCCAGGAGCCCCTAACTATGCTTTATTTTTTGATTTACAGTTGGAATCTTAATATTTTTGTTCTGGTGGTAAAAAACAGATAATATAAAATTTATCATTTAACTATTTTTTAGTGTATAGTTGAGTAGTGTTAAATATATTCACATTGTTACGAAACAGATCAATAGAACTTTTTCATCTTGCAAATTTGAAACTCTACAGCCATTATGAAAACATTTTTAACAACCTTTTTTAAACAAAAGTAGTAAACAGAATTATTATTAAAAAACCTAGGTCTTTTTATAGTGATAATACAAATATTTAATTAAAAACTTCACATAAGAATAGAAATAATTCATTAGAAATGTACTTGACATATTATAACAGGGAAACATGTAGTATAAATAGTGGAGTCTAGAATACATAACATTTAAGTGGGCCTTGGTGCCCAGTGAACTTTAGATAAATAATGTTCAAGGTGATTCAGGACCACATAGTTTCCTTAAGATATGCAAATATCTAATCTGGTTTTGCAAACTTTCCATTTCACTTACAATGTATAAACCTAGCTTTTAATTTGTCTTCACTTTACTAGTGACAGTTTTAACAGAAATGCCTGCTTTGGATTCTCATGACAAGTTTCAAATAGTAAAATGAGATGATCAATCTTTGCGGATAAGCAAAAATTTGATTCACTAGTCTATTATAACTAAGAGATATAGTGTTTGTTTTTGCATAGTTATTTTTTTTGTAGACTCTGAGGGATTTTTACATGGATGACATTTTCTATGAATAAAGACAGTTTCACATCTTTCTTTCAAATATAGATATCGTTTTCTTCTTTTTTTTTTAAAAGATTTTATTTATTTATCAGAGAGAAAGAGCACAAGTAGGGAGAGCAGCAGGCAGAGGGAGAAGCAGGTTCCCTGCTGAACAAGGAGCCCAATGCAGGACTCAATCCCAGGACCCTGGGATTATAACCTGAGCCAAAGGCAGATGCTTAACTGACTGAGCCACCCATGCATCCCTCATCTTCTTTTCTTTTCTTTTTTTTTTTGTGATAGTTTTTTTTAAAGATTTATTTATTTTTAGAGAGAGAGAGCATGAGCTGGAGGGGCAGAAAGACAATCTCAAGCAGACTCCATGCCGAGTGGGGAGCCTGATACAGGGCTTGATTCCATAACCCCGAGACTGCAACTTAAGCTAAAACCAAGAGTAAGTCACCCAACTGATTGTGACACCGAGGTGTCCCTGTGATCGATTTTTTAAATTGAGGTGTAACTGACATACATTAGTGTAAGGCATACAACATGATTCAACATTTGTTTATATTGTAAAATCATCACCAAAATAAGTCTAGTTGATATCCATCACCACACAGTTACAGAATTTTTTCTTGTGATGAGCACTTTTAAGATCTACTCTCTCCCCAAAGTACTTTCATACATGCAACACAGTACTATTCAAATATGCGGCACAGTAGTACTATTAACTATAGTCGCCATGCTATACATTACATCCCCATGACTTATTTATTTTATAACTGGGAGTTTTACCTTTTGACTACTTTTATCCGTTTTGCCTACCCCCCACCACTGACAACCACCAATCTGTTCTCTGCATCTAAGAGAAATAACAGTATTTAAAATAAAATCTCTATTCTTTTCTGTAACTCCCCCAAATTGTGAATTGGCCTTAGATGGTAAGAATTAAAACATTCTTTATAATTTGCTATCAATGATAAGAGTACGTCCCCCTAAGGAGGGCCTAGGTGACTCATTCAGTTAAGCAACTGACTTGGTTTTGGCTCAGGTCACAATCTCAGGGTTGTGAGATTGAGCCCTGCATCAAGCTCTGTGCTCAGTGAGAAGTCTGCTTGTCTCTTTCTCCCTCTGCCCCTCCCCACACTTGCATGCTCTCTCTCTCAAATAAATAAATAAATCTTTAAGAAAATATATATTCCCCCCAAGAAAGCAATATAATTTTTCATTTTCCTAATATGTGGAAATAACTTAAGGGAATTAACATGATAAGAGTATTTAATGTAATATTCAACCATCATAATGTACCTTAAAAAATCTAACCTGTTTGAAAATAAACCAAGTTTCAAAATTTCATCTGTTACATCTTCAATGAAACTCAGATATAACAGTTCTTCTTCCCTGTGAAAACAAAGCAGTACACAGCATAAAAATTATTTCCTACTTACTCTGAAAACTAGAGGAAACAAGAGTACCTAATTAGAAATATCTACCACTACTATGACAAATATACTGCTATTGCACATTAAGAGAAATGTTATAAAAAAAACTTATGTCTACATTCTTAAAATATGCAAAGATAAATTTATTTAAAGATGAGAAAATGTTCCCTAATCAAGTAAAATTTCATAGATATGGAGAGCGTTCATCCAGCATTAACAGATGAGCAGGAATTAAAACAGCAAACAAACAAAAACCAATAAAACAAAACTAAAAAAAAAAACAACAAACAAACAAAAAACAAAACAGAGCAACCAAGGGCAAAAGGGCAACCAAATGTGAACCACCAGGGGTGTGTATTCTTAACAAGCATTTTATAGGTCCTCTGACTTCTGACCATGTCCAGCAGCGAGGTGAGCCCCTGTGCATAGCACTTAGAGGAGGGGAAAGAGGAAACTCATCCAGAGAAGCAAGAACATCAACTATGAAATCCTCTTCTGCTCCTAGAAGAGCATCTTGTTTGAAGGAAAATTTATTCAGCAGGAAAGATTATTCTTTTTTCTCAAAATGTAGGGAGAGGAGAAAAAATATGATGGTAGGGAAGCTCGTGTATATACATATAGTGATAATTTTTAATTACGTGGGCATATCTTAAAACATTTTACAAGAAAATTGAATACTATTATAAATTTGATTTTAATTAGCTGTATCAGTGATTTGATACAAAATATAAGTAGTAAGCACTCAATTACTCAGTAAGTAAATGTAAGGGGAAGAATTAATAAGAAAATTAGGTAACAGAAGATTAAAACGTTATATAAAAAGTTACACTTTCAAACTGATTCTCAGGCTCTAATATTTATGTAGCAAGTTTGAGAATAAATGAAGCTCTATAAAATAGATGATATTCCCTGAAAAAGTGTAGCTTAACTAAAACAACATTAAAACCTAGAAGTATGCTATCTGTAAAGACCTGGTTGAGGTTAGAAACCTCATGGAAGGGTATCCTGAGCTACCCAAAGTCTGCATTTCTCTAAAACTCTTCTTATTCTTGTTTATTTTTACGGGTACTAATTATAAAAAAAATAGGCATTATTAACTTAGGGACAAATTTCTCCTGGCCATAAAGATGAAGTGACTGATAACTATTTCAGAATATTCTGATCATTCTCAAATTGAGGGTATATTATATGACTGAACTCCAAAGCCAGTTGTAAGAGAAATGAGCATTTAGTCCTGACTTATTTAATAATAGTTTATGTGATTCTTAATTCTTGATTTCCAATAAGCAAAACGAAGAGGTCAAACAGATCTTACTCAGAGTGGATTTTTCTCTCTGGAGGAAGCTGCAGGGAATACTGACATACTGCCCTGGAAAGAGAAAATTACAATATTTCAACAAAACAATGATTGGCATACAGTAAGTATTCAATAATATTATATATTAGTAATAACATATTTTAGAATTTTTAAAGTACTTTCATATCCATGATCTGATCTAATATTCAGAATAACCCTCACTGGTATATTGGGTAGGTATTATTTTTCCACTGACTGAGGAGTTCACCAGGGGGCAGAACGGTTGGGTAACTAACTTGCCAAGGACATGTGTTAGTAAGTAGCAAAGATATTTTTAATTAGTCTTCTGACTACAAATTCACTGTATGTATGTATGTACATATGTATGCATATATTTAGTAGGCTCCATGCCCAGTATGGGGCTTGAACTCACTAACCTGTGATCAAGACTTGAGCTGAGATCAAGAATTGGATGCTTAAGTGACTGAGCCACGCAGGTGCTCCCATAATCCTTTTCCAAATTGGACTACAGCACTTACCTAGTACACACAATTTCACTTTGACTAAGGTTAACATATAAATAATGCTGGAAACAGATTATTTCCCTATGAAAAACTGTTTTAAGCTGGTTATTATGATAAATTTGGTTAGTATCTAGTTACGTCATCATTAGTTAATTCTAATCTTTTTATTCAGATATGCTCAATTATAAATATTTTGCTTTCTTTTCTTTTCTTTTTAAAAAATATTTTATTTATTTATTTGACAGAGAGAGAGAGAGAGAGAGATCGCAAGTAGGCAGAGAGGTAGGCAGAGAGAGAGGGGGAAGCAGGCTCCCTGCCGAGCAGAGAGTCCAATGGGGAACTTGATTCCAGGACCCTGAGATCATGACCTGAGCCGAAGGCAGAGGCTTTAACCCACTGAGCCACCCAGGCGCCCCTATTTCCACCTCATTCATCTTATATATAATCTCTGACACTGGAAATACATTTGACAGCTGAAACTATCAAAGGTATTTTTGCTAAACTATCATTTTTATTTAGGTGTAGTATTCCATAATTATGAAATACGTGTAGTTTTTAAAAAGAGTGCCAGTTGGGGCGCCTGGGTGACTCAGTGGGTTAAAGCCTCTGCCTTCGGTTCAGGTCATGATCTCAGGGTCCTGGGATGGAGGCCCACATCGGGCTCTCTGCTCAGCAGGGAGCCTGCTTCCTCCTCTCTCTCTGCCTGCCTCTCTGTCTGCTTGTGATCTCTCTCTCTGTCAAATAAATAAATAAAATCTTTTAAAATAAATAAATAAATAAAAGCAGTCCCAGTACACAGCAGTGACACTAGCATATGGTGGATATTGGAAATCATGAATTATGAATCCTCAAATCGTGAGGTTCTTCAGTATTATCTCTGCCACAGGACTTGTCTTCAGGAAAATCCTTACTCTTCTTTCTTCTTTCTTTCTTTCGAGAGAGTGCACGTGTGCGGGGGCTGGGGAGCAGCGGGAGAGAGAGAGAATCTTAAGCAGGCTCCACACCCAGCACCGAGCACAATGAGGAGCTTGATTTCATGATCCTGGGATCATGACCCGAGCTGAAATCAAGAGATGGACACTTAACCAACGGAGCCATTCAGGCACCCCAGGAAAACCCTTTTCATATGAATAGCGATGGCAAATAATACAAGCCAGTATTGCCTTCTTCTTTATTAATGAATTAGCAAAATGAATTCATTTAAACTTCTATTGAGTACCTACTTTGTAAAATTTCCTTAGTAAAACTAACACTGCTGCTGAATTGTAGAACACTAAAATGGATTAGAGTGCACGTAATTAGAATGGTACTTATGTTCCAAATACTATCTGTTATACAGGAAAGCAGTTAAATAGACAGTTGCAATGACTTCTGTAAGCTGTTTACCTTGGTGAGGAACACTGGAGAGTGCCATCTTTAATCTCGTCCCATGGTAAGTCATGCCCTTGTAAAGATAAAGGAGCTGTTTTTCCTTTGATATCATATGTCATACAATTAGATGCCTGGGGATGTAATGAGAAGAATTAATCTTTATTTTGCTTTAAAAATACATTATGAAAGCAGAAATAAAGGAAAACAGCAAATTTCAAAAAAGTCAAGGAAAAAGAGTGGAGATATCCCATAGGTAAAAGTGACTGATATATTATGACCAAGGCTGTTTTAGAATATATTTTCTATCCAATCAAGAAATTCTTCCTTTTTTAAAAAAATTTTATTTATTTATTTGGGGAGGGGCACAGAAAGAGCCAGAGCAGGGGGAGGGCAAGGAGCCCGATGCAGGGTGTGGTCCCAGGACCCTGAGATCATGACCTGAGCCACAGGCAGATGCTTAACTGATTGAGCCACCCTGGCACCACTCAAGGATTTCTTTCTTAAATTTATTTAAAGCAAGGTAAAAACAGCTTCTTGTGTCTTATATCTTAATAAGGGATATTTAAAATCCATTAAACAATTACCATAAATAAATGATACAAAGAGAAAATGAAGCAAATTTGCAAGTTTTAAGTAACCCTGAGAAAAAAAATATACCATTTTAACAGAAATTCAAATAGCCCATTTGTTTCAAATGTCAATATATCAAATATAGAGAAGCAGTGATAGCTTTGAGAGTATGGTCAATAATAATGGCAGCTTACCTTTATGAAATCCTTACTATGTGCTGCTTACTGTGCCAAGCATTTACTTGCATTATTAGATTAATCTTTACAATGCCAATTTGTGTACAGTACTGTTAAAATCTGGTCTATTGCAGATTAATATTTACTAACTTCCCAAGTAGATTGCTAGTGGTACAGATTATGGAGTAAAGGACACACCATTTTCTTACAGGGTTATGGATAAGCATTTGGAGCACAATGTCATGAAAATGGACTTCTGTTTTAATTTATTTAGTTATCTACAGAGCTATCTTCCTAAATCTCAAGCTAGTCATAGCCATCATTTACAGAGCCCTTCTCAGGCGAGGCACTTTACCTTTATCATTTATGCCTTCCAATGATCCTACCCGTTAAGTAGTTTTTCTAGATGTGAAAATTTAGCTCTCAGAGGATAAGTGATTTGTCCTTGGGCTTTGAGTGGCAAGGTCCCATGTCAAACAGGTATTTATGACTGAGATGGAAACCGACAATTCTCTACCCATATTCAGAAGAGAAGGAAATAGTGTTTATATTTTATTCTTTTATCCCTGAAACCTGTTTGACACTTTATCTTATTCAATACTTCTTTTTATTTATTTTATTTTATTTTTATTTTTTTTGAAGATTTTATTTTATTTATTTATTTGACAGAGAGAGAGAGCGCGCACAAGTAGGCAGAGAGATAGGCAGAGAGAGAGGGGGAAGCAGGGTCCCCACTGAGCAGAGAGCCCAATGCAGGGCTCGATCCCAGGACCCTGAGATCATGACCTGAGCCAGAGGCAGAGGCTCCAACCCACTGAGCCACCCAGGTGCTCCTCAATACTTTTTTTTAAAATATTTTATTTATTCAAGAGAGAAAGAGGGAGGGAGAGAGTGTGCATACGTGAGGGGAGAGGCAGAGGGAGAGACAGAAGCAGACACCCCAGTGACTAGAGAGTCTGACTGTGGGGCTCGATTCCAGGACTCTGATATCATGACCTGAGGTGAAGTCAGACGTGTAACCGAATGAGCCACCCAGGTGTCCCTGTGTTTGACATTTTAATAGACAAACTGTTTTTTTTTTTTTTTTAAAGATTTTATTTATTTATTTATTAGGAAAGAGAGAGAGTGAGAGAGAGAAGGTCAGAGTGAGAAGCGGACTCCCCATGGAGCTGGGAGCCCGACATGGGACTCGATCCCGGGACTCCGGGATCACGACCCGAGCCGAAGGCAGTCGCTCAACCAACTGCGCCACCCAGGGGCCCCTAGACAAACTGTTTTATAAATAATAAATTTAAATTAAGACACGAGTGTATGATTAATACCCCCAAAATAAAAATAATTGGTTTGTGGGAAAACTGACTTAAAGCTGTAATATTTTAAAAGAAATGACTGCTAAACACTCAAAACATAAACACTAATAAAAAGAGCCTTATGGTCTAGAAAAAAGTAAGAACAAATATAAGAGAATGATATCCATCTATTATATAATGTATAATTTCCAATAATCAGTAGCAATTAAAAAATACATGCATAGAAACGAAAATAACTTCTGTATAGCTTTTCTGGCTCCTCCAGGGATCCAAGTCTACATCTCTGAAAGCAAAACTTAAGGTATTTTATTCATTTATTCATCTAGCCAGCCAGCCAGCCAGCCAACCATCTAGAAAAAGTGCTAACAACGAATGATTTCCCAGACTGGGCAGTATCCATCTGGCCGCTCAAGAGAGCTACAGCCTTGTATAAACACGTAGTCCTCCCCTATACTGGTTACATCATCTACAAGAAGTATCACCACGAGATTACTCAAGTCCAAACAGCTATACGTATTTTATTACATTAAAGTACCTATAATTCCAACGTGGCATACAAAGAGATCTCATTTTTATTACCTGCTTTGCGTTCTCTTCTGAATCTGTGAAGTTCTTGGTGTCAACTGTCTCAAAATCAGATTTAAAGCTGTAATATTTTAAAAGGAGTAACTGTCAAACTTCAAAGTACAAACAGCCTGATAACAAGTTGACGGTCTTAAAACACCTCCCAGATACAATAGATGAAATCCATCTATTCTTATAAAAGGTGTAATTTCTAATTATATAATCAGGAAATAGATATGGTTTGGATTACACAGCTTATTTTTCCTCTTTTTGAATAGCAGCTAGATTTCAGCTGGATAGAATGGGAATAGGGAAATGGGATCTATTGTCCTCAAAAGCTGTCGGACATACAATCAAAAAAGGATATGACATGCTTGCTTTCCTCAATTCTCCTCATTCCTTAATTCTTGGGGTTAAATGAACGCAGACTCATCTGATACTCAGAGAAAAGAATACTAGTCCTAAATTGTTCTTTGCTTTCTAAAAATAACTAAAACCTACAACCAGGTAAATAGTTGTTTACATAATACCAGGAAAACAATCACAAATCAGCTATCACTTAATACTTTCTAAGATTTGTTTGTTTCTTCAATCATTTGGCCAACTTTTACTGAATATTCACTATATGCCAGGTACTATCAAGTATGAAAACATTACTGAGGCAAATTATTAATTCCCAGAAATTATCCCACTTGGCTAAATTATTCCTGGGGAGTTGTTGCTATATAAGAGTGGCGTTGAATATTTGCAGGAAGGGAGCCCAGGGAGAGTCAGAGAAACAGTATCTTTTTCCTTGATAGCCCGTTGTTTTGCCATTTTTAACATGAATCTATAGACATTTTTACACAAATGCTGTTTGATGACATATTTTAAGGATTCTCTGAAAGTATATTTAAAAGCATATACCATGTTTGAAATAATAAATTAAAATATGTAATATTCCTGTTTATAAGGAGTTTGACAAGTTTCATAGCTACTTTTCAACAGTTACTTCGGTAATTCCAGTGATACAAGCAAAAGGAAAAGTCCCATTAATTTCATCTGATCCAAAAGGGCACTACCAGACTTTTAAGTCTGATGCATCAGGTACATGATAAAAAATAAGGAATATTATTATTTAATTCTCCAACACCCTGAAGGACTAACTACTGGCTGTGAATGTGCCATACCTGCTTAACTCAGTCTGAGTTTCAGCTTCTATCCGCTGATCTGTAAAATCCTTTTTTCTTTTGGCAGGCGTATAGTATCGATAATGTGACAGGAAAGACTTTGCTTCTGTTTTTAAAGTGCGTGGAGTGAATGGCAATTGTCTGTTGGAAAAGAGTTCAGAATGTTTATCCAGAAGGTCCCCGCTGGGTGCTTTTGAAATAACTAACTGAAACCGATGGGTATTTGGGAATGTGCTCTTGGGCCCTCTGCTGTATGAAGTTCCAGAGCACGCTCTCCTGGGCCCAGCGGCAGTGTAATCCACGTTGAACATGGAGGAACTAGAGTTCTTCTCAGTACCATTTGTGAAGACTTTATCAGATTTAGGTAGATTTAGGTGTAGTCTCTCTGAAGAAGTTACTGGTGACCTTGTAAAGGCTGGAAATCCATTCACTTCTCCGATTAACATATCTTCATCTTGTGGTTCTCCTGAGGGCTGAGAACATTTGGTTTGATGGTCATCAATTATGTTTACAAATTCACATAATTGGGGCTCTCCACATTATACACCCAAAAAGAGCTGCCTTTGTGGGTTTGGAGATTATATACTCCTGAAGATGTTGGCATTGTGTATGAAGTTCTATTCAAGGTTTTGAATTATTAGTACATAAAAATATGATTCTAAGTAATAACAACCATTTTTATTTTTTTAAAAGACTTTATTTATATGCGAGAGAGTGAGTAAGAGAGAGGGAGATAATACGAGTGGGGGTAGGGGCAAAGTGAAAGCGAAAAGCAGACTCCCTGCTGAGTAGGGAGCTCAACATGGGGATCAAGACCTGAGCCAACGGCAGACACTTAACCGGCTGAGCCACCCAGGTGCCCCAGAAATCATTTTTCTTTCTGAAACTAAAAAAAAAAAAAAAAAAATTTACTAACATCTACCTATATCTGTGGTCTTCAACTAACATCTACCTATATTTGTGGTCTTCAAAACTGAGATCTACCTGTAGATCTGATAATTCTGATAATTCTGAATTCCTGATAATTGCCAAACCACTTGTGAACACCAATCCCCTTCTCAACCATTCTCTTCGTGGCAGCATCCTTCCCTTCCCATCATGCCTTTATGGCAATCTCCAGTATCAGCAGTTCCTCGGACTTCAAGGCTTTGAAGAAATGAAAAGGAACTCCTCAACTTCTCATGAATGAGAGAAAGCTGAAGGGAAGACATTTTGGACTGCTCCATTTCTTTTTGGTTTAATTTTGGAAGAACCATTTCTATACAGTATCCACAGTCTTTTTTTTAAACAAATTTTTTAAGGATTTTATTTATTTGAGACAGAGAGATAGAGAGAGAGAGAGAGAGAGCATAAGAAGGGGGAGAGGCAAAGGGAGAGGGAGAAGCAGACTCCCCACTGAGCCAAGAGTCTGATGTGGGGCTCGATCCCAGGATGCTGGGATCATGACCTGAGCTGAAGGCAGACACGTAAAGACTGAGCCACCCAGGTGCCCCAATATTTTATTCTTTTACAGATTAGATGCTCAAGATGCCATGTCTATGATTCCAGACTTTATGGACACCTGTGTTTCCTTTATAAAAGAACCTGGAGGCACTTTATTAAGTAGAAGGGAAGTTACATAGAAGGTACAGATTCTGAGGTGACAATGGCTAGTAGTTAGATGTTACTTCTGCCCTGCAAGCTCACGGGGAGAGAAGCAAGAGGAAGATGAAGAAGCAGAGTAAGAGAACAGCTGAGTGCTTCCTGTGTGCAAGGTACTGTTCTTGTCATTAAGCAGGATAAAAAAGGACAATTAAGAACTTCTATCCCTGCTACTAGTAAGTTACTACGCTGCCTATGTGTAAGGTACAGTTCTAAGTAATTTACATGCACAACTCATTTAATCCTCCCATCAACTTTTGGGTGGTGATACAAATACTACTTTTATTTCAGAGATGAAGAAACTCAGGTGGTGCAGGGTGTCATAGATTTAGACCCAGGCTGAGCCTACGCTCTTCACCATTATATTACACTGTCTATTAAAAACACTCATCTGAACATTATCTATTTTAGATTTTTTTTTAAAGTAAACTCTACCCCCAATGTGGGGGTTGAACTTGACCCCAAGATCAAGAGTCATATAGGCTCTACTGACTGAGCCAGCCAGGTGTCCCTATATTTTAGATTTTTACACCATGAGGAATTTTAAACTGATTTTAATACTGTTCCTTTTCCTGACGGTGAATCTGTCAGCTAACTTAAGTACTAATTCATCTAAGTAAGAAAACTGCAGATGACTCAATAGTGCAACTGAAGCCTAAAATAGGTCAAGTCACCTACCATTTCCTTCCCAAGTATTCTCTAACCTGATCTCAAATACAAGGCAAAATTACTCAAGGCAAGGAAATATTTTGGCATTAAATTCTAAATCACTAGGGTACTTTTTAAATGATTTCAATATATTAGTTTTAAAAAGTGCTCCCAAACAAGACTCGTAGCTTATGTATTGCAAGAGTTTGGCTCCTGGGAGGAAAAATTTCTAAGTAGGATCTGAAAAATCCTACAGGGTTATTAAATAATAATCATAGCAATTACTTAGAGGAACAGTACAGGCTGAGATTAGAGCAGGCAGAAATGCACAAGGCATTAGACTGCCTATAAGAAAATTCTTATCAGTAATGGTTATTTAATAAACAAAATGAAACACCAAAGAAAGTCTTTAAAGACAGAAATATACTCTCATCTATCTGAAATGGGCTGGAAAAATTGCTTTTGAACTGACTAAAAGCAAGAAACTTTCCTTATTTTTGTGTCTCATAATTCCTACCTTGTAATCTATACTTATTCTTTCCTTGGAAACTAGTAGAACATAGTATGAAATCAATTGTACCAATCTGCTTTTTTGAGATTATATTATTGTTTCCTATAGCTATGAATATCAGAAAGCTTGGATATAATTTTCACAGAAAATATGTAACACACTGGTAAATTCACCAAAATTTGAGAAACAGATAGCTATAAGATTCTAAAATCAGAAAAGGGTTTATCAATTACATGTGAATGGAACAAAAATTCTGGTGGTAATTTGATCATACTGACTTTCTTAAATTAGCTTTACAGTTCAATGCAATTTGTTGTGAACTGTTTCTGTGATTTAATAATTTGTATAATCACTGTATAATTTATATACTCATAATGTTTCCATGTCAAGAACATGTATCAAAGGGGCGCCTGCGTGGCTCATGAGTTAAAGCCTCTGCCTTCAGCTCAGGTCACGATCTCAGGGTCCTGGGATCGAGCCCCATATCAGGCTCTCTGCTCAGCAGGGAGCCTGCTTCCCCTTCTTTTGCCTGCCTCTCTGCCTACTTGTGATCTCTCTCTCTCTCAAATAAATAAATAAAATCTTAAAAAAAAAAAAAAAGAACATGTATCAGAGTTTATAATCACAGAACTGAGTCCTAAATATTTTCAGGGAAAATGTCAGAAGAAATAGTACACAAAGATTTTCCATTTGTCAGATTTTAAAATTAGTTATTTAAAATTTATTAATTAATTTTAAAGGATTTTATTTATTTATTTGAGAGAGAGCACGAGCCCCAGAGGGCCCCATGCGGGGCTTGATCCCAGGACCCTGAGACTATGACCTGAGCCCAAAGGACACTCAAGGAGAACCTCCTCCAATCGTCAGATTTTAAAGCAGTTGAGTAATCAATCCAATTGCAGAATAGGGTGGGTACAAATAATTTAAAAATTTGACTAATATTTGTTTTGCAAAAAAGTTTCAGATTCTATTTTATAAAAGAAATTGATAGCTCTTGCTTTTCATGCTTTTATACTGCTTTAAACATGTTTCATAGATTTATTTAGGAATATGAGTCACATCCACATACTCAATTAATCTTAATAGCACATAGTAAGTGCTGTACCAGTGATGTGAGTTACTGGTGAATAATTGTGTGGAGGTTACAGAGTACATACTGGAAAGGTACTGGAAGCTCCTGAGTTGAGTCAAAGTGTGAGAGAAAGAACAGCATGAGTGCATAGGCAATTATGAGAAAAGGTTTGTTTTTTTTTTTTTAACATTTTTTTAAAAGATTTTTTATTTTTATTTATTTATTAGGAAAGAGAGAGAGTGAGAGAGAGCATGAGAGGGGAGAAGGTCAGAGCGAGAAGCGGACTCCCCATGGAGCCGGGAGCCCGATGTGGGACTCGATCCCAGAACTCCGGGACCATGACCCGAACCGAAGGCAGCCAACTGTGCCACCCAGGCGCCCGAGAAAAGGTTTTTGATTATATGATCTCAGGTATATAAATGGCTAACATGTTCAGAGGCTAAAGTGAGTATTTCTTTCCTTCCTTCCTTCCTCCCTCCCTCCCCTGTCTTTTCTTCCTTCCTTCCTTTCAATATTTTATTTATTTATTTGGCAGAGAGAGAAAGAGAGCACAAGCAGGCGGAGCATCAGGCAGAGGGAGAGGGAGAAGCAGGCTCCCATCGAGCAGAGAGCCTGACGTGGGACTTGATCCCAGGACCCTGGGATCCTGACCCGAGCTGAAGGCAGATGCTTAGCCAACTGAGCCACCCAGATGCCACTAAAGTTAGCATTTTCTTTTTAATTGTAGCAAAGTTTTTAGTAAATGCAGATTATAATTAAGATAGGTATCTATTAACCATAAAACCCAATTATTAAAATACCTAAAAAAATAATTTGAATCTGAACTTATCTAAATATTTATTATCAAGGCTTATAAAAAATGTAGGCAAGTTAAAAAAATATATAATACACACACATTTAAAACATAAATGAACTACTTTATGGAGGCAGAAAACTAGAAGGTCACAAAGGCTAAAGGAAAATGAAAGAAAATACTCATACATTTACAGATTTAATTATATATTTTTAATAAACTCCATTTTTTCTCCATTAGACTGCCTATAAGAAAATTCTTATTAGTAATGGTTATTTAATAAACAAAATGAAACACCAAAGAAAGTCTTTAAAGTCAGAAATATACTCTCATCTATTTGAAATGGGCTGGAAAAATTGCTTCTGTACTGACTAAAAGCAAGAAACTTTGAAAGAAAATACTCTTACATTTACAGATTTAATTACATATTTTTAATAAACTCCATTTTTATCCTCAAATATAATTATTAACTTATACTGGTAGAAAAATATTTTAAATTTTCAGTTAAAAAGTACAATAACTAAGGGGCACCTGGTTGGCTTAGTTGATAGAGCATGTGACTCTTGATCTTGGGTTGTGAGTTTGAGGCCCACATTGGGTACAGAAATTCATTAAAAATGAAATATTTAAGGAAACTTGGGTGGCTCAGTTGTTTAAGCATCTACCTTCAGCTTCAGGTCCTGGGATCCAGTCCTGCACTGGGCTCCTTGGGTCAACAGAGAGCCTGCTTTTCCTTCTGCCTGTGTGCTCTCTCTCTCTGACAAATAGATAACATCTTTAAAAAAAAAAGTCTTGGGGGGCCTGGATGGCTCAGTCGTTAAGCGTTTGCCTTCAGCTCAGGGCATGATCCAAAGGTCATGGGATGGAGCCCTACATCCAGCTCCCTGCTTCACAGGAAGCCTGCTTCTCTCTCTCCCACTCCCCCTGCTTATGCTCCCCCTTTTGCTGTGTTTCTCTCTGTCAAATAAATAAATAAAATCTTAAAAAAAAAATCTTAAAAAACCCAAACTTTAGGACCCACCTAAAACATCAGGATTAAAAAATGGAAAAAAGATATATCAAGAAAGTACTAATCAGGGGCGTCTGGGTGGCTCAGTGGATTAAAGCCTCTGCCTTTGGCTCAGGTCATGATCTCAGGGTCCTAGGATCAAGCCCCACATCGGGCTGAGCGGGCTGAGCATCGGGCTCTCTGCTCAGCAGGAAGCCTGTTTCCCCCTCTCTCTGTTTGCCTCTCTGCCTACTTGTGAACTCTCTCTCTGTCAAATAAATAAATAAAATCTTTAAAAAAAGGAGAAAGTACTAATCAAAAGAAAACTGGTTTAACTATATCATTATCAGAAAACACTTTAATACAAAAAACATTAAGATAAAGAAGCTCAAAGCAGTAACAACAGGTTTGATTCACAAAGAAAATATATTATCTCTAAATCTGTATGTATAGAATAATAATATAGACTCAAAATCTACAAAACAAAAATTTGCAGTACTAATTTTTAGAGAAATAGCTTAATACATAATCATGTGGAAGATTTCTCTTAATAAATGATAGAATGATCAGACAAAAAAAGTCAGTAAGATTTGAATGTACATGAAGTTTAATCTAATGAATACACTGTATATTCAATACTATACACAACTATAGTATATTTTCAAACACATAATGACAGTGCATTTTAAGAAATTTGTCAACCTACTAGGCCATAAAACAAATTTCTCAACAAATTTCAAGAAATTAGCATCATATAGATAATCTATGATTAGGCTAGAAATCTGTAATAAGAGAAAACTCCTAGGGAAAAAAATAGAGATTAATAAATACTTCTAAATGACTCTTGGGTTAAAGAGATTATAATGGAAAATACTCTGAATTGAATCATAATAAAAATACCACATAAAAAAACTTGTGGGATACAGCTAAAGCAGCATGTGGAGGAAAACTTATAACCTTAAAAAATATGCTTATATTGTCCAGAAGTTAGCTGAAAATAAGCTAAGCAAAAGTAGGGAAGTAAGACAAAATAAACCCAAAGCAAACCAAATGGGGAAAAGAAAGATAAGAGCAGACATTAAAAAACAGAAAACAAAATACAATAGAGAAGATTAATGAGGTAAAACAAAATGCCCTTTAAAAAGATTTTAAAAAAACCATGACAAATCTCTGGTGAGAAGAAAATCAAAGAAAGAAGAATAAAGGCACAAACAACATGAAGAATAAAAAGGGAGAAATAATAGTTACTCAGGAGAGATTAAGAGATTACATTTAAATAAATCTATGCCCAAAATGTGAAAATTTAGATGAAATGGACAATTTCCAACATAAGTACAACTTTAAAAATAGTTTTATAATGATTCAAAAAATTGTATTAGTAATCAGAAAGCTTCTAACAAAGAAAATTCTACGCCCAGATAATTTTAATGTTGAGCCATCAAATTCAAAGAATAAATAAGTCCAAACTTATATAAACTATTCTAGAGCATGGGAAAAAAAAAAGGAAACAGCACCCAATTTATTTTGTGAGGCTAGTGTAACCATGCCTAGAGTAGAGAAAAAGGAAAATGACACGTCAGTATCAATAATGGCAGTAGATGCTAAAATCCTAAACAAAGTATTAGTAACTGTATCCAGCAATATATCAAAAAAGTATTGCATTATGACAAGGTTGTTTTTATACTAGGAATGCAAAGTTGTTTTAACATTAGAAACTTGACTATAATTCACTACATACAGATTAAAAAGAAAAATGATACATTTTCAAAAAATGCAGAAAAAGCATTTTATAAAATTAACACCCATTATGAGAAAGGAAAAACAAATCCTCTTAGCAACTAGGAATAAAGGGAACTTCCTCAATCGGATGGTAAAGGATATCACAAAACACCAAGAGCAGGGGTCAGTAAACTATAGCCTGGAAGCCAAATCTGGCCTACTTTCTTTCTTTTTTTAAGAATTTTTTTTTTGAAGATTTTATTTATTTATTTGACAGAGAGAGAGATCACAAGCAGGCAGAGAGGTAGGCAGAGAAAGAGGGGGAAGCAGGCTCCCCACTGAGCAGAGAGCCCAATGGGGGCTCGATCCCAGGACCCTGAGAACATGACCTGAGCCGAAGGCAGAGGCTTTAACCCACTGAGCCACCCAGGCACCCCTACTCCCAGGACCCTGAGATCATGACCCGAGCCGAAGGCAGAGGCTTTAACCCACTGAGTCACCCAGGCACCCCTACTTTCTTTCTATTATTAATAAAGTTTCACTGGAACATAGCTATGCCCATTCCTTTATATCTCGTCTGTGACTACTGTCTATGGGCACAAAAATTATGAGAGACTGTGGGGCCTGAAAAGCTTAAAATACTTACCACCTGGCTCTTTACATAAGAAGTTTACTGATTCTAACCTACAGTAAACACTCCACCACAAAGTCAGGTTGTACTACTAATGAAATACCTTAGAAACATCTACTTTTAACAGGTAAAAATACTATCTTACCTTTTGTAGGGTGTTAAATAATGACTTAGAATTGTTTTTAGAATTGGCCTGCACTGATGTTTTATTTAACTTCAACTCCCTTTCACATCGTGCTAATTCCTTTTTGAGTTTCTCTCTTCGTTGTTGGTCTGCATCTGATGGGGAAAACAAATCTTTTAAAATAAAGAACAAAACAGAAAAATTAAGGTTTTGGTCTTGGAAGACTAATAAAGGGCACATTTTTTTCTTGCTAAAAAGGTTTATACTATTGATATATAAATAAAAATCCATATACTTTTCTGTACAAAGGGAAGCTAACAAATATTTAATTTACAAAAACTTGTAGTGCATTATTTAAAGAAAATAAACAAGATGTGACAAACTGGCTAAGCCTAAGAGCTCAAGAAAGCAATTCCTAGCACATATTCACAGAGATACTGAAGGTGAGAAACGTGTTTGTTTGTGACTCTGTCATCACCAAATGCAGTCTGAATTAGTCCATACACTCTCCCCCAAATGCAATATTATTGTCAATAACATCATATGCCAAACAAATTTAAGTTTTATAGATTTTAAAAAGATAAGATTATTTTCAGTTAGGATAACTGATTTCTACTATCTCTTAAGCATTATTCATTTGGAAATATAAATGAAAAAAGCGTTTTGCACTTTAGAATGCTTTAGGTCAGGTATTGAATTATTATAAAAGCTTTATCATTGTATGAAGGCTGAAATTGCGAAATGAAAGCTAGTCAACTTTCAAAGTTAAATATAAGGTTGACCATAATCAAAATGACTTGTATTTTCATATAAAATTAAAAATTCATCACATAATTTTAAAATTGGAATTTATCCCCATTTAATGGACAAGATAATTTCAAGTTTCAAATCACTCTGATTTGAATCAATTTATAAAAACTTCTACAAGCTTAAAAAACAAACTAAATAATATTTAAAGTTTGAACTATATTAAAAAATAAGCATGATAAAGTAGATATATTTATTATTTTAAAAGGTAGACTGAAATATAGATGACTCCTGAACTGTATGGGTTCACTTATATGTGTATTTTTTATAGCACAGTACTGTAATTGTATCTTCTCTCCCTTGTGATTTTTTTAAACTTTTAAATTTTATTTTATTTTATTTTTTTAAAGATTTTATTTATTTATTTATCTGACAGAGAGAGAGGAATCACAAGCAGGCAGAGAGGCAGGCAGAGAGAGAGGAGGAAGCAGGCTCCCTGCGGAGCAGAGAGCCCAATGTGGGGCTCGATCCCAGGACCCTGAGATCACGACCCGAGCTGAAGGCAGAGGCTTTAACTCACTGAGCCACTCAGGCACCCCTCAACTTTTAAATTTTAAATTTTTATTTTATTTTTTAAAGATTTCATTTATTTATTTGACAGAGAGAGACACAGCAAGAGAGGGAACACAGGCAGGGGGAGTGGGAGAGGGATAACAGGCTTCCCACGGAGCAAGGAGCGGATGTGGAGGCTCAATCTCAGGACCCTGGGATCATGACCTGAGCTGAAGGCAGATACTTAATGACTGAGCCACCCAGGTGATCTGTGATTTTTTTTTTCAAATCTAATTAGTAACTCAGCCATTTTTTAAAAAAGATTTTTTATTTTTAACTATTCTCTACACCCAACATGGGACTCAAACTTACAACCCCGAGGATCAAATGTCCCATATTCTACCAAGTAAGCAAGCCAGGTGCCCCCCCTTGTGATTTCCTTAACATTTTTTTCTCCAGCTTAATTTATTGTAACAATACAATATATATAATATATGTAACACACAAAGTATGTGTTAATTGATTATGTTATCAGTAAGGTCAATAGTAGGCTCTTAGTAAAGTTTTTGGAGAGTAAAAAGTTATATAAGTATTTTTTTTATATATAAGTATTTTTGACTGTGTGTGGGGGGGTTGATGCCCCACCTTTGTCAGCTGTTGGTGTCAACTGTGTTACTCTCAGTTTATTCTATCCTCAAATGCCTGCTTAATTATTAACTATTGTATATGTAATATATAATATAAAATATTATTATATGTTATTATTATTACAAATATATTAACTATATTATAGCAGGTAATATCTGTGGAGTGAATTAATAGAATTTTCTCTGTCAGATCTATTATCTCACTTATAGGTAAAACAAGTGAGTAAAAAAATCCTCAACAGAGTCAATACTATCAATTTTCAAATACTTCCATATTAGCAAATCTGTTCAACCTATTCATTTAAGTAATGCCTCCTCATACCCTACACAAAAATCAACTCTAAATGTATCACAGACTTGAAAGTGAGAGCTTAAACTATAAAACTCTTAGAAGAAGACAAAAGAGTAAATCTTTAGTACATCAAGTGAGGCAAAGATTTCTTTTTTTTTTTAAAGATTTTTATTTATTTATTAGAGAGCAAGAGACTGAGAATGAGAGGGGAGAAGGTCAGAGGGAGAAGCAGACTTCCCGCAGAGCCGGGAGTCCGATATGGGACTCGATCCCGGGACTCCAGGATCATGACCTGAGCCGAAGGCAGTTGCTCAACCAACTGAGCCACCCAGGCGCCCGAGGCAAAGATTTCTTATTCTTAGGTACAAGCAATTAAAAAAATTAGACTTAAAATGGAAAGCTTTTATATATATATTTTTAAAGATTTTATTTGAAAGTAATCTCTACACTGAACATGGGGTTCAAACTCACAACCTGGAGATCAAGAGTCATGGTCTACAGACTGAGCCAGCCAGGAGCCTCTCATACTTTTTCTAAAGACACATCCTTAAAAAAACAAAAAGGCAAGCCACAAGTGGGAAAAAAATACTTGCAAATACAAATCATATGACTAATGAAGGATTCCATGCAAGATATATAAATAATATACAACTCAATAATAAGACACCTCAATTAAAAAAATAGACAGGGTGGGGCGCCTGGGTGGCTCAGAGGGTCAAGCCTCTGCCTTTGGCTCAGGTCATGATCTCAGGGTCCTGAGATCGAGCCCCACATTGGGCTCTCTGCTCCGCAGGGAGCCTGCTTCCCCCTCTCTCTCTGCCTGCCTCTCCGCCTACTTGTGATCTCTCTCTCTGTCAAATAAATAAATTAAAAAAAAAAACAGACAGGGGTGTCTGGTGGCTCAGTCAGTTAAGTGTCTGACTTTTAATGACGCTCAGGTCATGATCTCACGGTTGTGGGACTGAGAGGCACATCGGGCTCCATGCTGGGTGTGGAGCCTGCTTAAGACATTCTCCCTCTTCCTCTTGCCAGCCCCACTCCCCCTAAAAAATATGGACAAAAGATTTGAATATTTATCAAAGACATGCAAATGACCAATAAGCATATAAAAAAAATGCTCTACATCATTAGTCATGAGGAAAATGCCAATTGAATCCATAATGAGATACCACTTCACACCCACCGGAATGGAGTCAGTAGGGGGGTACCTGGCTGGCTCGGTTGGAAGAACATCCAACTCTTGATCTCAGGGTCAGGAGTTTGAACCCCACACTGAGTGCAGACACTACTAAAAAAATAAACTAAAAAAAAAGGGGGAGTTAATAACAAGTGTTAGCAGGGATATGTTGGAGGCAAGAAGATAAAATGGTACAGCCCCTTAGGAAAAGAGTTTGGCAGTTTCTTAAAAAATTAAATACAATTTTACCATAAGATTTAGCAGTTCCATTCTCAGGAATATACCCAAAAGGAATGAAAACTTATGTCTACACAAAAGATTTATACCTGAATGTTCTTAGCAGCACTATTCATAATAGCCAAAAAACCCAGAAATAATGCAAACATCCACCAATTGAATAGACAAAATGTGGTATTATCCATACAATGTAATACTATTTAGCAGTTTAAAGGAACGAAGTACTGACAAACTATGATACAGATGTGCAAAAAAAAATCCATATTCTTTTTACATGAGATGTCCAGAAAAAGCAAATCTATAGAGAAAAAAAGTTGGTTAGTAGTTGCCTGAAGCCAGGGGTAGGAATAGAGAGCAGCTGCAAATGGGTAAAAGGGATCTTTTTGGGCTGACACAAATGTCCTAAATTTGGTTTGTCACGACGTCTGTACAACTTTTAAACTTAGTAAAAATCAGTGAATCTTAGTTAGTTAAGTAAGTTCTATGCTCAACGTGGGGTTTGAACTCATGACCCTGAGATCAAATCACATGCTTTCCTGATGTGAGCCAGCCAGGAGCCCCCAAAATAGTGAGGTATGCAAATCATTTGTCAATAAAACTGCTACAAAAAAGTCTTTTAATGCATTCAAATATGGGATTTTTAAAAAAGATTATTTATTTTGGAGAGAGAGAGAGCGCACGAGCGAGGGAGCAGGCACACAGTAGCTGGAGGAGGGGCAGAGGGCAAGCCGACTCCCTGCTGAGCACAGGGCATGACCTGGAGAGCTCCATTCCAAGACCCTGAGATCATGACCTGAGCCGAAACCAAGAATCAGATGCTTTTAACCCACTGAACCATGTAGGCACCCCTCAAATATGGGATTATTTAAACAACTCAACAAACTATGTAGTTATTCTAGCTTAGATACTATGAAGATTGAAATGATCAAGTCAGTAGTCTGTTAGAAGAGAGTATCTTATAGAAACAGAAGGCTCAAACCCAGAGATTTCTTTTTCTAAGTGTCTATAAAATCTGTTTCTAGGTTAGTTATATTAATTATAATGAACATCAGCTCTATAACACAAGAATAATGATTATTAATTATACTTTAGTTTGGTGATAACAATCTTTGTAATTCTTATAGCCATTACAATTTTCTTCATTTACATGGCAAAAAAGAAAACCTCTTGTCTCAACTGACTGGAAGCAGACAGTACTGTGGGATAAATAAGCACTAGCTAAATCTAAATTCCAAAAACAAAAAAGAGGAGCAATTCTTTTTATTTTTTTTAAGATTTTATTTATTTATTTGACAGAGAGAGACATCACAAGCAGGCAGAAAGGAAGGGGGAGAGAGAGGGGGAAGCAGGCTCCGCGCTGAGCAGAGAAGCCGATGCGGGGCTCGATCCCAGGACCTGAGATCATGACCTGAGCTGAAGGCAGAGGCTTAACCCACTGAGCCACCCAGGTGCCCCAAGAGGAGCAATTCTTTAAATACAACCTATATGCTGTCAATTCTCAAATTTTTTCTTTTATTTTTCTTTCTCTTTTTTCTTTTTTCCTTCCTTTCCTTTCCCTTCCTTTCTTTCTCTTTCTTCTTTAAGTAAGCTCTATGTGTTCGGGTTAGTTGGACACGTAGAGCCAGGGTCCCCAAGAAGAAAGCAAAAAGCTGAGACAGCTAGGACAAAATTGCATTAGCATCCTGATTTGCAGCTGAGACAAGACCACAAGAGCACTCTGTCTAGCAGTTTTTGCAAAAAAGGTTTTTGCAAAACATCCTGAAACAAAACAATTAACCATAAAACATTGGTCACTATCACTTAGTCTCCAAATATCGGCCCACAAGATCACCAACATGTGAGTAATAACCTGATCGGTGGAGGGGTGCATCACCAAAGCCCTGAGTAGCACACCTTAGCAGCCAATCCACAGGGCCCCCCACTCAGGATGCTTAAGATAGTTTCATGAAAGAGTTTATAAAAACCCTTACACTTAGAAGCTCAAAGGGCAACCCTCTTGGGTCCCCTCCCTCTTTGGGAGCTCTGTACTACTATTGTTCAATAAACTTTGCTGCCCACCACTCTGTCTCTTCTAGCTCTTCATTCTTCAAAGTGGCAGGATCAAGAACCATGGGCACCAAGGGGACAAAAATCCTGTAACATATGCCCAAAGTGGGGCTTAAACTGGTGACCTCAAGATCAAGAGCCACATGCTCTCAGTCAGCTGTGTGCCTCGAGTCACCATTACTTCTTATCTGCATTCCTGTTTCCTAACTAGTCATTCTGCTTCTACCATTGACCCTTATGGACTATTCTCAACTCAGTGGCCAGAGATGCTTGTAAAAGTTAAACCGGCTCTGTTCCTCTTCTACTCAAGACCCTCCAATGGCGTCTAACTCCATGCAGAGTGAAAGGCAAAGCACTTGCACTGGCTACAGCCCAAGTCTATTCTCTCTGTCCAACCTCAGTAACTTCTCCTAACACCCTTCAGCTGGGCCACTGCACATCAGCTAGATGGCTTTCTTTGCTGTTCCCTGAATACACCTATCACAATGCCATTTCAAGGCTTCTGTACTTGCCATTTCCTTGGTCTTTATTGCTCCTCTTTCCCCATGTACCCACGTGCCTTAATTCTTTCAGGTTTCTACTCACTTTCTCAATAGGCCTCTTCTAAGCAGACTCTCAATAATCTCCCTTATCCTGCTTGATTTTTTTTTCCATTGTATTTACTCTGACATACTCTGTATTTATTCTTTTGTATTTTCTCATCACTTGTCTCCTTCAACTAGAATGTAAGCTCTATAAAAGCAGGTACTTTATTCACCTCCACTCTCCTTTTGTTCCAAGGGCCCTTAGATCAATATCTAGCACATAGTAGGTGCCTAATATTTGCTGAATTAATCAATGAATAAACTCTAGTGAACTAAACAAAATATTATGCAAAATGCCTAATCATTTTAAATTGGTGAACATGAATCTTAGATCCCAGGGTTTGATTCAGTAAGAGGATTAATACATTCAGGCAGGCTTTTAATTACTCAATCTAAATAAAAAAAGAGATAGTCTTATTTTACATGTTTATTGTTCAGGAAATTAATATCAGTATGAAAATTTAGCAAAACTCTCCCATTTAGAGGTGATCCTAGTTAAAGATTATCTGATACTGACAATTGGGTAAAAACATCTTAATTGAAATGATTCAGATTTTATTTGAAGGTTGAATTTATTTATGTATTGCTTATTTATTTATAGTAACCTCTACACTCAACATAGGGCTTGAACTCATGACCCCTGAGATCAAAAGTCACATGCTCTACTGATGGAGCCAGTCAGGCATACCCCAAATGATTCAGATTTTTTAAGCTGGTAAATACTAAACTAGGGGCACCTGGGTGGTTCAGTTGGTTAACTGTCTGTCTTGGGCTCATGATCTTGGAGTCCCAGGACTGAGCCGGAGCCTGCTTTTCCCTCTCCCTCTGCCTGCTGCCCCACTGCTTGTGCTCTCTCTTGCTCTATCAAATAAATAAAAATCTTTAAAAAAAATACTGAGCCAGTTTTTTGTGCTAGAAAAATATCATTAATATGACACAGAAGAAAAAGAATACACCACAGAAATTAAAAATCTGGAAGAATCCTTAGAGATTATCTAATTACCTTTCATTTTATAAGAGAGAAGGGTTAAGAGGTAAAATGACTTGTCCACATAACTTTTATGCTGTGGTCAATCTGGTCTTTCAAAATATATATTTAAGTCTGGACCTTTGCCTAAAATGCCTCTGCCTCTTTTCTAAAATTATTTGAACTCCAAGATTCCTTCACAGATATGAGAGCCTATGACAAATTACAAATAAAGGAGCAAAAGGGGGAGACTACAAAGTGCCAAGCATGGGGCCTATGAAGACACTGCTTACTGAATGGCAGCTGGGGACAACTGGCTCAGCTTAAAAGTCCTATCTCTTCCACTAAAAAGGTCTACAAAAAGAGATTGGGTTCAGATCCTGCTGTCTTCGATCTTTCCCAGACTGCACGTAAGGGGCATTTCCCTACCTATTCTCTCGTTCATTTACCACTTAGCATGTACTACACCTTGGGCTGATATTTCTTTTCTTTCTTTCGTTTTTTTTTTTTTAAGATTTTATTTATTTATGTGAAAGAAAGAGTGCGAGTGTACAAGCCGGGGGAACAGGAGAGGGAGATGGGGAAGGAGGCTCCCCGCTGAGCAAGCAGACCGATAGGGGGCTTGATCTCAGGACCCTGGGATCCTGACCCGAGCCGAAGGCAGACATCTAACCAACTGAGCCACTCAGGTACCCTTGATATTTATTTTCTAATACAGAAATCCTCTCTCAGGTTGATTTTGCACAGGCTATGATATCTATGTCCTTTGGCTATTTTTAAGTATATATTTCCTGACTTGAACTCAAACAAAGGCTTCAAATGGTATCTTTAAGAACATTTTAAAATAGGAATTTCAAATTTTGGGGTCTGATTATATCCTTAGCAAAGATTATTTAGGGGCGCCTGGGTGGCTCAGTGGTTAAGGCCTCTGCCTTCAGCTCAGGTCACGATCTCAGGGCCCTGGGATCGAGCCCCGCATCGGGGTCTCTGCTCAGCAGGGAGCCTGCTTCCCCCTCTCTCTCTGCCTGCCTCTTTGTCTACTTGTGATCTCTTTCTCTCTGTCAAATAAATAAATAAAATCTAAAAAAAAAAAAGATTATTTAAAAAACTTTGGTCAATATGGATTTTCAGATACCATAGTTTATCAGTTAAGCTATTAAGATACAAATAATAGGCAGTATTTATCTGAAGAAAAGTGCCAGTTATGGTAGTTTTAGTGAATCATTCAGTAACCTTAATAAACCAAGGGAAATGAGAATCACAGAATCCCAGAACTTAACCTTGGCAAGCCTTTTAGTAATACCCAAATTTTTGTATGTAGGAATAATGAAATCCAATAAGTTAAATAATTTACCCAAAGTTATGCAACAATTTAGTGGTAAAGCCTGGGTTGAATTCTAAGTTCCTAAACTTAGAATTACAAGCTTCTTTTATTTATGGATAATTTTTAAAAAAGTTAGAAAATGCTTCTTCAAAAGGCAATATATCAACACCCATTAATAGGATGGCTACTATCAAATACATAGAAAATTACAAATGTTGGGGAGGATGTGGAGAAACTGGAGCCCTTCCATACTATTGGTGGAAATGCAAAATGATGCAGCTGCTGTACAAAATACTATGGTGGCTTCTCAAAAAATTAAAAGTAGAATTACCGTATGATCTAGCAATTCCACTTTTGGGTATATAACCAAAAGAACAGAAAGCAGGGTCTCAAAGAGATATATTTGTACATCCACGCCCACAGGAGAATTATTCACAATAAACAAAAGGTGGAAACAACCCAAGTGACCATTGACTTATGACTATATAAACAAAAAAGCCTTAAAAAGGAAGGAGATTCTGACATATGTTATAACATGGATGAAATTCAAGAACCTTATGCTAGGTAAAATAAGCCAGTCACAAAAGGAAAACTATGGGATGATTCCACTTACATGAGGTACCAGAGTAGTCAGAGTCAGAGACAGAAAACAGAATGATGGTTGCAAGGTAGTTATTGTTTAATGGGTATGAGTTTCAGTTTTGCAAGATAAGAAGGGTTCTAGAAATGGGCAGTAGTGACAGTTGTACCATAGTCTCATTTCAGCTAATGCCACTGAAATGGTTAAAATGGTTAGACTTACAAATGGTTACGATTGTAAATTTTATGTTATGTGTAGTTTACCACAAGGTTTTTAAAAAATTTTTATTTATATTTTAAGTTAGCGGGCATACCGTGATTTCAGGAGCAGAGTCCGATGATTCATCACTTAGACAACACCCAGTGCTCATCACAAGTGCCCCCTTACTCTCCATCATCCATCTAGCCATAAGTTTTTTTAAAAGTCAGTATGTGAAAAATAACTTACATTTGATGCTTGCACTCATGCTTAATGGAACTGAGCAGTCTACTGCAGCTGAAAGAAAAAAAATTAGTTGTTTAATAATATTAATAGTTATAAATGACAACAAATATCAGATGTGGAAAGCACAAAAAGTTCCAGAATTTGCAGTTCCTTGTTTTGATTTTTATGGTACTTCTAGAAATGAAAAATATAATACTCTTGATAAAAATACACTGGTTGGGATTAATAGCTCATTGGATACTGCAGAAGGAAGTATTAGTGAACTTGAAAATATAGCAATATAAAATATTCAAAATGAAAGAGTAAATTAAGATCGGAAAATAAATGCACAGTGCATCACTGACCTAACCTACCTCTATCCTGCACTTAGCATACTTGTAATTGGAATCCCCAAATAAGCACCCCCAAAAAGGCAAAATAAGAGGCCCTATACTACTTGATTTCAAGACTTACTGTAATGCTACAGTAATTAAGGCAGTATGGTATTATTTTTTAAGATTTTATTTATTTATTTGACATGGGGGTGGGGGGAGAGAGTACAAGTAGGAGGAGTGGCAGGCAGAGGGAGAAGCAGGCTCCCTGCTGAGCAAGGAGGCTTGATCTCAGGACCGATGTGGGCTTGATCTCAGGACCCTGAGATCACGACCAGAGTTAAAGGCAGCTGCTTAACTGAATGAACCACCCAGGTGCCCAAGGCGGTATGGTATTATAATAAAGATAGACATATAAGATCTAGAACAGAACTGAGAAGTCCAGAAATTTACCCTCAAATATGGGTCAGATGTCTTTCAAAAACTTTCAAAAACTGTCCACAGAAAGGACAATCTCTTCAACAAATGGTACTGGGAATATCTGGATATTCATAGGCAAAAAACTGATACTTATATCATATATAAAAACCCACTCAAAATGGATGACTAACTTAAATGTAGGAGCTAAAACTTACACTTCTAGAAGAAAACACTTAAGAAAATCTTAGTGACCTAAGATTAGGAAAAGATTTCTTAAACAAGATATGAAAAGTATAAACTATTAAAACAACTGAAAAGCTGAACTTGATTTCACATGTCACAAAATATAATTTTTCTTTAGATTTCTCAGTCATTTAAAATATAAACTTCATAAAATGCAAACTAAAATTTTAAAAACTTAGCTCGAATGAGGAAATAAAAAAGTTTTAGAAGACGGTGAAAAACTGGTGAAATTCAAATAAGATCTGTAGTTAATAGTATTCTATCAATATTCAGTTGCTAGTTTTAATTGTACTGTGGTTAGGTAAGATCTTAACATTAGGGAAAGCTGGGTGAAGGGTTTCTGTGACACTATACTATTTTTGCAACATTTCTATAAGTCTAAAATTATTTCACAATAAAAATTTTAAGAAGAAAATGAAAAGATAAGTCTCCTAAGAAAATGTATCTGACACAGGATCTGTATTTAATACACAAAGAACTCTCACAATTTAGTATTAAGAAACAACTTATTTTAAAAAATGGGCAAAATATCTGAACAGACATTTCACCAAAGAAGATCTACAGATAGCAAATAAGCACAAGGAAAGTTGCTCGACATCATTAGGGAAATACAAGCTAAAACCCTGATGAGCGACTTCAACCTCCCCTAGAAAGGCTGCAGAAGGACGGCCAAAAGGAAGTGCTGGCAAGAATGTGGAAGTGACAGAAACACACAATGGCCCTACTCACTCTGGAAAACAGGCAGTTTCTTAAAAAGTTAAATATACTTACCATTTTACCCCCACAATTCCACTCCTAGTGACTACATTTATCAGAGTGAAAAGGAAGCACATGTTCAAAGACTGTCCGTGAATTTTTATAGCAACTTTATTCCTAATGGCCAAAACTGACTCAAAACAATCCAAATATCCACCAACTGATGAATTCATAAGCAAACTATGATATATTCACTGAATGGAAAACTGCTTGACAATAAAAAGGAAGAACTACGGATGTACATACCAACATGGATTAGTCTCTAGAGCATTAGCTAATTGACAGGAGCCAGACACAAAATGATACACAGTGTATGATTCCATTTACATGAAATTCTAGAAAAGGCAAAACTATAGTGATAAAAAGCAAATCAGTGGTTGCTAGGGATTGGGAGAAGAGACTGATTGCAAAGGACTAGGGAGAACTTTTTAGGGTGATGGGAATGTCCTATATCAGGGGTCAGTGAATAGTTTTCTGCAAAGGGACAGATGGTAAATTCTTCAGGCTTTACAGAGTGATGATGGCCTCTGTCACAACGAGTCCACTCTGCTTGTTAGTGCAAAAGCCACCATAGACAATATACCCAAGAATGAACATGATTGTGTTTATTTACGGACAACGCAATTTGAATTTCATGTGACTTTCACATGTTAGGAAATATTGTTCTTTTGATTTTTTTCTGACCATTTAAAAACATAAATATAAATATCATTCTTAGTTCAAGAGCTGTACAAAAATAGGTGGCAGGAGGATTTGGCCTTCAGGCTGTAGTTAGCCGATCCCTGTTACAGAATGATTGTTGTGGTGATTATGCAAATGTATATATGTTCCAAAGCACTTAACTGTATACCTAAAATTAGCTCATTTTATTGTGTATCTTATTATCTCAATAAAGCAACAAAAAAGAAAAAAGTAGTAGCTGGCATCCTCTTTGTATAATTTCTACAGTAGATTTGAAAACAAAAAAGCAGATTACAAACTTTTATTATATTAAGATCAATATCTAACCACAAAAATGTATTACAGATAACACAGCTAAAATGAGATAATGTAGTTATTATACAGATATCAAATATAGTTAATAAAAATAACATTCTGAATTTTCTACGCATAAGAGTCAACAGTTGTGATATCTCACCATATCAAACACAAATCCATTTATTCATTTTTGCTACAGATTTACCCTAATTAGAAGTGAAGCTGAGGGTTTAAATTGGGTATAGAAAGTTCACATTTGCACATTTTTACCTTTGGCTGAAAGGATTTTATTATAGTGAACAGCCATGTGATTCTTGACCAGGTGGAGAGTACTTAGTCTGAGAGAGGAGGAGTCAGTGCAAAAAGCTAAAAATTAAAACATATTTAATCAATATATATTTAGAATATAAAATTCATCATGAGATAAACAAGATACTGATTTTAAGCTCATTTTTATAAAATGTTCTGAAAATTAACCAACAGACATACTGACATATCTGTGACGCTGAATATGTCCTAGCTTTAATCTTGCACTGATAACTGACGCGCTATTAGACTATTTGGGTTCAAACCTTTCTAAGACTGAGAGCTTGGGAAGAAATTCTAGAATATAATCTATCATTATATTTACAAGTGTTTCTTATTGACAGGACTCAATCTCACAACTAAAAATGTTTAGCCACTTGCCTGATTATAAAATACTGTTAGGCTTATTAGTAGTTGAATAAATCAAACAAAATCAAAACTCAAATACTATGCAAAGATTCTTTTCTGAGAGGCAACTTCTAATTTTACATAGTGAAAGTGAAAACACCATCAGTTTACTGCTCTCTTCTTGAAGTATTAGGACTATCTTAAGACAAATACAGTCGCATAGAAATTCCATGACACTAAACTTCTCAATCTCATCTAAGCTGTTTAAAAGAAATCTTAGAAATTTATGTAAGTATAAATGTATAAAATGTAAATAAACATAGGCATAACTTTTAAACATTAAAAACCTATTTTAGAATACATACATATAGTTTTAAAAAATCAACAGATAAAATGGCATATAAAGATG
Source organism: Nasua narica (assembly GCA_028533885.1). Classification (NCBI taxonomy): domain Eukaryota; kingdom Metazoa; phylum Chordata; class Mammalia; order Carnivora; family Procyonidae; genus Nasua; species Nasua narica. The sequence goes on along the minus strand of CM052797.1, from coordinate 113,324,639 downwards.
GAAAAATAAGGGAACTTCCTGCCATGGCTGCTCCCTCCCCTCCCAGAAGTATACTCTGCTATTATTTTTATGCATCCTTCTAGGGAAATTCTACACATAATACAAGGATATACAATAATGATAAGCTCGATACTATTACTACTATTAAAATTTATTGAATAGGTACCATGCATGCATTGTTCTAAGTTCTTACATGTAAATTCTCATTTAGTCATGATTATCACCATTTAATAGAAATGGAAACTAAGGCAGAGAAGTGTGAGTAAATAAGGTCTTCGAGGTCCCACAGCTGATAAAGGGCACAATTTAGATGTGAACCCAGGCAGCCTCCTTCTTAGACCTACTGAACTTCTACCAGCTCTGACATATTTTGTTAAAAAGTCAGCAAACTATTATTGTTCATTCTGCTTTTCTAATTTATGTATACTTTACATCTAGTTTTAAATTTTTAGTTAATTTTTCAACATTTATGACTCTGATCCATGTGTATATACTTTATTACAAGAAATAAGTTAACTGAAAATATGATCCTTCTTTCACTTTTAGAGGAATCCGTATCAAAGATTTTTCATGTAAATACGGAAAAAAGAGTTTAAATCATTTTGCTTTAAAAAACCCAGAGTTTAAGTTTTGAAGCTATAATTATAAAAATATATTTTAAGTTCACATTAAAAATCTGAAGGCTTTAAAATGTGAAAATACAGATTTCTTTTTCATAGAATCTAGAAATCCAGCTGGAAAAGTAAAATCATAGGTGTTTACTCCCGGCACAAAACGCATTTTTCAAGCGCTCATTTTCTCTGCACAACTTTTCCTTTTCAGTGCCAGTGTCTTTGCTAACCTCCTAATCACCATTTTACCCAGGAAGGCGTGTGGGAAGCCAGGAAGGTCTGCTAGCACAGAGCACGGCTGGAGTTGCAGCAGGGAGCAGGCAGCAGCCAGGGCCACATCCTGGATACAACACTAGTTTGAAAGGACAGCTTCATAAATCCCTTCATCTCAAGAATGCCTATGATATTTAATTGTAATTAACAATATGAAGTCCAATACTGATTAAATGAAGTAATTTTTCATCATAACCTATAACTTACAAATAAAGGAAACCAACAGTCAACCTTTTAACACATAATCTTTTACCACCTAAATACCTCACTTACCATTACTTTTGGTGCTCAAGTGTCCTTTAAACAAGCATGGTGGACCGTATCTGGGAAGGACAGAGGTTGCTCTGACTTTTAACAAAAAAATATAAATTAGGATAATGAAACACAACTTGTACAACAATATTGAATATTTAAAAATAATAAATATAACTTTGATTTTAACTTGCAAAATTGTTTAAAATTTTATTCAGTCATGATACTAATCAGCAATGATATATCAGACAGACAAAAATTCTACTGCTATAGAAGATAAAAGGCTATCTCTTAAAAAAATAAGTTGTTTTCAGAACAGCTGTACCCTGAGACTTTAGTTTCACTGACTAAAATGATAAACGCCTCACTTATGTTATTTGATATATATTAATTTTATTTAGATTTTTAATGATTTGGAGATGTAGTAGAAGTGAGATTTTGAGTTAGTGCATAGTAACTATTTCGGTTAGTCAAAATTAAGTCTGTTCTTAAAAATAATTTTAAGAAAGTAATCCTCTCACAAAGTAGTTTAGTAAATTAGAAATCACATAATATAATGTTACTATATACAAAATAAATATATAAAAATGTCAGAATCAGAACTGAATTAGTAAAAGATGTCTTAAGGTTCATCTTGTCCAACCCCCTTACGCTCTTGTTTGGATCCTCGCTATCTTCTCTAAAGTCAGTGTCTCATCTTTCAGACCAGATAGAATGTCAGAAAATCAGATATATACCTCATCACAAAATTAACTTCTCTCCCCTAAAAGTGAATTGTGTCTTAAGGAGTAACTTTCAAGATAAGAAGGCTGAGTTATAGATTTTAATGGAATTTGACACGCAAAATATGAGTAGTGTATCCCTAAGATATGTTTTAAGAGGGTAAAATGGTCGGTCTGCTCTCAGATGGGTTGCTGTAAGCTAACAAGGTGTGGAAGGGGCACAGAGTCTGGAAGAAATATGGATGATTGAAAATGGAAAGAGAGCTACTGAGAAAGAACTAAAATCCAGGCCAGAGAACAAAGTCTGCTAGAAAAAACTAAAATAAAAAATACTTGAGATCTGATTATCTGAGAAGATCCTTCTCTGTCACAGGCCAGAGAGTAGGAAGGAAAAAATTAACTTATTATTTAAGACAAGAGAGGGCAAGGTGATACCATTTGGGTTGATAATGAAAGTTATGAAATTATCACAGTTTGTTTCTACCAGAAAGAAGGGGATCTGAGACCTAAAACACACAAAAAAAGCAAAATGACCAACAAAACCTCTCCAGCAAATCTTGTTTCTCTGGAGGAAAACAAAAGTGTTTCACATTTTGCCTGCCCATAATCCAATGTCCCTTTATCTAGGACCTCACCTTGCACTTGGGGAACCACTCTTGCCTTACTTTTAGCCCAAGTAATTCGAGTAGAGCTTATCCCACAGCTCAGGGGTGGGTATATAATCCAAATCTAATCAGTTATGTTCAGTGAATCAGGAATAACAATGTGATCCAAGTCCAGCTAATGACACAATCCTGGGACTTTTACTGGAACTATTAGGAAAGAGATACTCTCTCTACAAGGCTGGAGCCCAGTATAAGACAGAAAGAAGTCTGGCACTTCTGGTGGCTTGGTATCTGGTACAGATAATCTTGTACCAGACAGGGAACCTGTTTGAGAATGAAGCCTAACAGAGAAAAATGGAAGACAGAAAGATTCCTGGTAATTTCATCTGAGTCCCTAGATCTAACCATGTTTGATATTACTAGACATTACTACACATTTCTTTACAGAAGCTAAAGATTCTTTAAACCAGTTTGAATTTGGTTTCTTCACTTGTAGCCAAAAGCCAATATATTGAATACTAACTGTGCCAGGCAGGTACTGTTCTAAGCACTTGGTAGCTATAAATTCATTTAATCTTTATAACAATCCTATGAGACAGGTATTATTATTATTCCCACTTTATAGTGAAGCACAAAGAGGTAAAGCATGTAATTTGCTCAAGAGTACACAACAATTTTGTGTAATAGACTCAGATTTTGGATCTGAATTCAGGGGAACTTGATAAATGTTGTATGTTCCAACTGTCCTACCTACCAGCCATTCCCCCACCTCTCTTCACTTTCTCCGCCTTCCCTATTCCCTGAGAAACAACGATATTGAAATTAGGCCAATTAAATATCCTACAATGACCTCTAAGTGTTCAAGTGAAAGGAATAGTAGCATGCGTCTCACTTTAAATCAAGTTAGTAATCATTAAGCTTAGTGAGGAAGCCATGTTGAAAGTCGAGATACGCGACATCTAGGACCCTTGTGGCAAACACTTAGCCAAGTTATACATACAAAAGAAAAATTCTTGAAGGAAATTAAAAGTGCTGCTCCAGGAAACACATAAATGATAAGAAAGTGAAATAGCCTTATTGGTGACATGTAGAAAGTTTTAGGGGTCTGGATAAAAAATTAAACCACCTACAATATTCCCTTAAACAAACCAAAGCCTAATCCAAAAAAGCCCCCCAAAACTAGAACAAAAACAAAAAACACAAAGCCTAATCCAGAGCAAGCCCCCAATTCTCTTCATTTCTATGAAGGCTGAGAGAGGTACGGAAGCTGCAGAAGAAAAGTCTGAAGCTAGTAGGGGTTAGTTCATGAGATTTCAGAAAAAGAAGCCACCTCTATAACATAAAAGTATAAGGTGAAGCAGCAAGTTATCCGGAAGATCTAGCTAAGATGATTATAAGGTGGCTACACTCAATAGATTTTCAATGTAGACGAAACAGCTTTATACTGGAAGATGCCATCTGGGACTTTCATAGTCTCTGAGGAGAAGTCAATGCCTGGCTGTAATGCTTCAAAGGACATACTGACTTTCTTGTTAGGGGCTAATGCAGCTGGTGACTTTAAGTTGGAGCCAAAGCTCATTCACCATTTTGAAAATCCTAGGGCCCTTAAGAATTACACTAAATCTACTATGGCAGTGCTCTATAAATGGAACAACAATGTCCACATAACAACACAACTGTTTATAACATAGTTTAATGAATACTTTAGGGTGGTGGTGGTTGTTGTTGTTGTTGTTGTTGTTGGTGGTGGTGGTGGTGGTGGTGGTGGTGGTGTGTGTGTGTGTGTGTGTGTGTGTGTGTGTGTGTGTCTGTGTGGGCTCAATGGATTTTTCAAAAAGAATTTTTTAAGATTTTATTTTTTTAAATAATTTTTAAAAAATTTTATTGTATTTATTTATTTGACAGAGAGAGAGAGAGAGAGAGATCACAAGTAGGCAGAGAGGCAGAGAGAGAGGGAACCAGGCTCCCTGCAGAGCAGAGAACCCAATGCGGAGCTCATTCCCGGGACCCTGAGATCATGACCTGAGCCGAAGGCTGAGGCTTTAACCCACTAAGCCACCCAGGCGCCCCTTTATGTTTATCTATTTGACAGAGAGAGAGAAAGAGAGAGAGAGAGTGAGAGAGCACAAGCAGGGGGAGAGGAAGAGGGAGAAGCAGGCTCCCCACTGAGCAGGGAGCCCAATGCAGGGCTCCATCTCAGGACCCTGAGATCATGACCTGAGCCAAAGGCAGTCACTTAACCAACTGAGCCACCCAGATGTCCCTCAATGGATATTTTAGGCTTACTGTTGAGGCTTACTGCTCAGAAAAAGATTCATGTCAAAATACACTGCTCATCGACAATGTACCTGGTCACCCAAGAGCTCTGATGGAGACAAACGAGATTAATGTTCTCATGTCTGCTAACACAATATCCATTCTGCAGCTCATGGATCGAGGAGTAATTTCAACGTTCAAGTCTCATTATTTAAGAAACACATTTCATAAGGCTGTAGCTACCATTCCACTGATAGATCAGGGCAAAGTAAATGGAAAACCTTCTGGAAAGGATTCACCATTCTACATGCCATTAAGAATATTTCTGATTTATAGGAAGAAGTCACAATATCAACATTAATATGAATTTGGAGGAAACTGATTCCAACCCTCATGGATGACTCAGGGGCTCAAGACTTCAGTGGAGGAAGTACCTGTAGATGTGGCAGAAATAACAACAGAACTAGAATTAGAAGTAGAACCTGAAGATGTGACTGAATTGCTGCAATCTCACAATAAAACTTTAACAGGTAAGGAGTGGCTTCTTAAAGACAAGCCAAGAAAGTGGCTTCCTGAGAATCTATTCCTGGTAAAGACGCTATGATTGTTGAAATGATAACAAAGGATTTAGAATACTACATAAACTTAGCTGACAGAATTAACTCCACTTTTGAAAGAAGCTCTACTGTGGGTAAAATGCTATCAAAGAGCATCACATGCTACAGAAAAATCATTCATGAAAGGGTCGATCCATGTGGCAAACTTCAATGTTGTCTTTTCTTTTTTTAAAGATTTCATTTTTTATTAATTTTTAAAATATTTTTATTTATTAATTTGACAGAGAGAGAGAGAGCCCACACAAGCAGGCAGAGTAGCAGGCAGAGGGACAGGGAAAAGCAGGCTCCTTGCTGAGTAAGGAGCCTGACATGGGGCTTGATCCCAGAACTCTGGGATCATGACATGAGGCGAAGGCAGTTGCTTAACCAACTGAGCCACCCAGGCGCCCCTATAAAGATTTCATTTTTTAAAAGTAATCTCGGGGCGCCTGGGTGGCTCAGTGGGTTAAAGCCTCTGCCTTCAGCTCCGGTCATGATCTCAGCGTCCTGGGATCGAGCCCCGCATCGAGCCCCACATCGAGCCCCGCATCGGGCTCTCTGCTCAGCAGGGAGCCTACTTCCCCCTCTCTCTCTGCCTGCTTCTCTGCCTACTTGTGATCTCTCTCCTGTCTGTCAAATGAATAAATAAAATCTTTAAAAAAAAAAAAAAGTAATCTCTACACCCAGTGTAGGGCTCAAACTCATGACTCGAGATCAAGCGTCACATGCTCCACTGAGCATGCCAGGTACCCCCAATGTTTCATTTTAAAAAATTGCCACAGTCACCCTCGATGGTCAGCAACCACTACCCACACCAGTCAGCAGCCATCACATTAATGCAAGACCCTTTACCAGCAAAAAGATTACTACTTGCTGAAAGCTCAGATAATGGTTAGCATTTTTTAGCAATAAAGTATTTTTTTTAAAGATTTATTTATTTATTTATTAGAGAGAGAAAGATTGAGAATGAGACGGGAGAAGGTAAGAGGGAGAAGCAGACTTCCCGCAGAGCCGGGAGCCCGATATGGGACTCGATCCCGGGACTCCGGGATCATGACCTGAGCCGAAGGCAGTCGCTCAACCAACTGAGCCACCCAGGCGCCCTCAGCAATAAAGTATTTTTAAATCAGGGCATGTACATTGTTTTTTTAGACATAATGTTATTGCATACTTAATAGACCATAGTGTAGGATAAACTCAACTTTTATATACACTGGGAAACCAAAACATTCATTTGACTCATTTTTTGAGATATTTGCTTTATTGCAACAGAAGGGATTCTGCAGTATCTCTGAAGTATGCCTGTATACTTGAAATTTTACACACATCCTTTCCCATACCCCCACCTCTACCATGAGATAGCAAGTAAAAAACAACAGCTCTAGGGTTTCACATTCCTCATCTGGATATAAAGGCTGCTCTGCCACTTACTGTGACCTTGGCAAATTATTTATGATCCCCTACTTTATTTGCTGTGAAATAAGGATAATACCTAGCAAGAGATAATAGCTTGAGAATTATTTCTGGTACACAGCAAGGGTAGCTTATGTTGCAAAATTTCTAAAAACCATAAAGGCACGTTAGTTAGCTTTTTCTGGAATTTAGGTTGATAGAGTGTCAGAATATACAGTTTGCTATCAATGGATAGTTACCTCCTATATTCAGAACAGTACGTATTTTGACCAGTGATTACATAATAAAGGCACACTCATATTCAAAGCAAGGCTTATTGCAAGGAACCATCCAGCAGCTTGGTTTAAAGATACTTTTAAAAGTGATAATTGGGAGGGGAAGGATCTGGAGATTATTTGGCTTGAGGCAAGAACTCTCTTTGCTCAGAAAATGTGAAAATGCAAATTATTTGGATTGAGTCAATTCAGAGATTTAAAGTTATATGGCCCCACGGGTTCCACCCTGATGTCCACTTGAAAGTGCAGGTGTACACAGTGAATACGGATTAGTCCTTTGCCACTAAAACTGTAGCCAGCAACACTGTATCATTTGGAAGCTTATTAGAAATGCAAAATCTCAGCCCCCACCAGACGTACTGAATCATAATCTGGATTTTAACATGATTCCCAGGGGATTCCTACTCACATTAAAGTTAGAAAATCCCTGGGTTACTTGTTTTATGGGGAGGAAGGTGGTTACAGAAGGAAGATTTCATATTTACTGATTACTTAAAATATGCCAGGAGTTACATATTATCTGCATTTAATTTTCAAGAACTCGGATATGGATGTTTTACTGCCACATTCGAGAGATGAGGAAATTGGGTGTCGCCCTCGCGTAGAGCAGGGGGGTTCGACCTGGAGCTCTGGGAGGTCTGACTCCAAAGACCAAATTTAGTTCCTTGGCCTCGGAGCCACCGAGGTAAAAAAGGCTGCATGCCCGAGTTCAGGCGAGCGGGGTTCCAGCAGTCAGGGCCACAAGTTCTGAGCAAGGAGGGCCTCCCTCCTGTGCGCGGGGTAACACCTGGGTCAACAGTGGCGAGTGAATCGGGGACCAGAAGTCCCCAAGGCGCTGCCTGCACTCGCGCACCCGGGACCCGCATCCCAGACCCCAGGCCCGGGGCGAGGGCCGGCGCGAGGCGGCCGTCACCGCGAGAGCTCCCTTTACCTCTCCGGCTGCCATCCATGCTTAGATTCTCTTGCAGCCGCCGCGGGGACACGTTGGGTCCCCTTCGGTCCTTCCCCGGGCCGGGCCAGGCCCCGCAGCAGAGGACTGGCTCGCAGGAGCCGGCGCGGGGCCGCAGCTGCTGGAAACCGTCGTCAGGCCCGTTGCTACGGGCCGGGGCCAAGGCGCTGGGATTGTGACGTCACGGCGCAGGGACGTGCTCCCCCGCAGCCCCACCCCCCGGGGGTGCAGGGAAAGGGGGGGTGCAGTTGAGGATGGGGGCGCTGGGCGGGGAAAGTGTCTGAAACGTCCGTCTGTGGCTCTGGGATCTTGCCAGTCGTCCACAGAGCGGCCTCCTGTCAAGAGCCAAGTCACCAGCACCTGGCAGGTCTTGTTCCTGCGGGAAGAGCAGGAGACAAGGTGGCCTCATCTGGCATCCTCGTCCCCTGGGTCCCGGAGGAAAAAAAACACACCAAAACGCAAATGTTGGTTGAGGTCAGGGTAACATTTAACCAGGGCCAAATAGTTAAATATCAAAGCAGTTCGTGAACATTTGGATTAGTGAAAATCCTGGGGATGAAAAAATCTATATATTTACATTTTGATTTTTAACCTCAATAATCAGTTTGCATTTCCTTTCTGCTTACTGAACGCTACTCCTCTTCCCACACCTAGTATTTTAAGTCACCAATCTGTTTTTCTTTACGCTGGAACAGTGTTGTAATATGAACAAGCTGTTGATTGGTCTGTGGCTTTCTACACTTTGTTTAATATTGAAGCAGTTACCGACCTCTGGATCCTTAGAAATAGCAGAATAGGGCAGGGAGCATTCTGTATTGTAGCGTTCGCTTCTCATCAGTGGCACCACCGACATTTTGGGCTGCGTGCTATGGGAGGCGCCCTGTACATAGTAGGACATTTAGCAGCATCCATGGCCTCTATGCACCAGATGACAGTAGTAACCCATCTGCTCTACCTTTGGTTGTGACAAAAATGTCACCAGATATTGCCAGATTTCCCGGAGGAGGGGCAAGATTGCACCCCCTTTGAGAACAGCTGCTGTGATTGGAAAAAATACTGGCTTTGGAGTCAGATATGTGGAACTTTTCTGCCACTTGCCAGCTTGGGTCCTTGTTTGGAAACCTCTCTGAACTTCAGGCCCTTCTTTTCTAAATGTAAATGATGCTACTAACACTGTAGTTGCAAGGATTAATATGTACACTGCCTGGAAAATAAAACAGGTTTTCAACAAATAATAGTTTTTCTCTCTTCTAAGGAAAAACTGGGGTATCAGAAAAATTCAGATGTAAGGGAGTAAGTCAGGAATCCTATGACAAGGAAAGGGGAATGAGCCATAAATTCAGCTACAGTAACACCTGAACTCCTGGTTCTTTAAGACTAGGGAAAGGAGAAAATTAGACTAAAAATTTGAGGAATGTGTAAGTATGTGTGATGGCTCTGTGGCCCCAACAACAAAGGTCATTTGGAAGGATACAGGGACAGAGTCAGATGTTGCCCAGAGAACCAAAACTCTATTGCCTACCTATTAACTGATGCTTGGAATCCCTATCTAAGAACATGAAGCCTTTTATTCCACTACTAGCATCTGGAAAATACCTTGCATATAATAGGCCTCCTGTAAGCTTTTGTTAAATTGAATTAGAGCAAAAGCTTAAAGGGCAAACACCCCTGGGAGAGGAAACACAGTGACTTGATTCACACAAGGTGAGGTCAGCTCCTCTTATGAAAGTAAATCTTAGGATGAAAAGTAGATATTGCTTTGAAATAGGAAAGAATCTCCAAGACTGGGAGCGTGTTCTGGAGACACTTGGTATTCAACTTCAACTGAAGCCATCTCATTTCATTATTTAAGTATTTCGTTCCAATTCTTTCAAGAATTTACTTTCTTCAAGGGGGCGCCTGAGTGGTTCAGTGGGTTAAAGCCTCTGCCTTCGGCTCAGGTCATTATGTCAGGGTCCTGGGATCGAGCCCCGCATAGGGGTCTCTGCTTAGCAGGGAGCCTGCCTCTCCCTCTCTCTCTGCCTGCTTCTCTGCCTACTTGTGATCTCTCTCCTCTCTGTCAAATAAATAAATAAAATCCTAAAAAAAAAAGAAAAAGAATTTACTTTCTCCAATTTTAGCAGCGAATATTACAAGTTCAATTCAATTTGTCCTTGGCTTTCACTTGGTGTGTATAAACAAGAAAGAGAGGGTCCTTCCTGGTTGCTATTCCCAGGAGGAAATCATGATCATAGGCAGATACATGCAGCCAGTATGGCTTTATGGTAGAGTTAGTCCTAGAAACACCCTTCCATTTGTTGGGGAATCACTACCATCACTACCAGGTGCAATAGACTTGGAAACTTGGCATTCTTAAAGACCTTTTATTGTATATTTAAATATGAATTTCATATTAAGAAATTATTCCAATGGTGTTTTTTTTATTTATATCTAGAAATGTGTATATTTTAGAGGGAAAATCTTTTTCTTCCCTAATTACTTGGCATGCTTACTTTTATTATTGGGTTTCCCTTTTTGGGTTAGCTGACAGGAAGCTTGAAACTAAGATTTATGCTCAGTTGCAGTAATTATTCATAGCCTATTTTTCTATTTATCTCTGAATTTCCTTATTAGGTAGCTTTTCTAATGGCTCAATTAAACCTATATTTTATTGGAGGACCTTTAAACCCTTTGGAACTAGAGATATGAGTAAAATAAACTGTATATCAGACATACCATAATGTATAGTCTAATACATACAATATATAGTTTATTTATTGCATTTTATTTTACATTTAAACAACATATATATATTATTTATACATTTAATCTATATATTTATAGATAACCCTAAGTTTCATAATTCAGAGGATTCCTGGAACTCATGTTTGTCTGTTGGGACATGCTTAACACCATAGTGAAAGTTATCCAATAAATGCAATAAAAGCAACAAGACATAAAAGCCCAAGACAATCTTTTTCCATTCATTGGGTTCTTATGAACATATTTTCATCCCTAAAGTTCCTGAAGGACAAAAACAAATATTTAGGAATTTTTTTAAAGAAATAGATAACAGGGCAGAGTAAAAGAAGTAGAATTACAAGATGTGTGTGCACTTTGTGTCGACTTCACTTTCAAAACAAAATCTCTTAGGTTTTGGCGACTGAAGAGCGCTTGAGACAGTGAGCTGTTGACTATCTCTTAATCATTCTCCAATCAAAGTACTGTAACTATTGATTCATCTAATACTAAAAGAGAAAAGAAAACAGAACTTGCAGCTTGGAGGTATTAGCATGTTATCAATGGATTAATATGTTGTTTGTCACTAGAGGGGGCTTTAAGAAAATTTTAAGCTGCATCCCTGTTAGGAAAGCAACCAAACTGAGGCAATATTAACTTATAAATCTTACTCAAGGAGTATAAGGTGGAGCTGAAAAACAATTTTTTTTTTTTTTTTTGGAGAGAGAGAGAGAGAGAGAGGGCACACAAGCAGGAGTGGGGGAGGAACAAAGGGAGAGAGAAAGAATCTTTTTTTTTTCTCCCCAAATATGTTTATTTTAATTTTTCAGTGTTACAAGATTGATTGTTCATGCACCACACCCAGTGCTCCATGCAATATGTGCCCTTCTCAATACCCACCACCAGGCTCGCCCACCCCCCCACCCCCTCCCCTCCAAAACACTCAGTTTGTTGCTCAATGTCCACAGTCGAGAGAGAGAATCTTAAGCAGGTTTCACACCTAGCATGAAGCCCAAGGTGGGGCTCGACCTCACAACCCCGAGATTGTGACCTGAGCCAAAATCAAGAGTCGGGCACTCAACTAACTGAGCTACCTAGGTGTCCCCTGAAAAACATTTTTAAAAGTGACTTTTAGGTAGAGCTTTTCCAATTATAGTTAGTGGCATGCATGCTGAATTCTTTTTTGAGCATCAGAAAAAAATGACTCTGTTACCTGAAGGTCTTTACTGGACAAAATAAAATAAAATAAAAAAATCTGAATCATCGTCAACCTAGAACTTGGTTTTTCTTACCTTTATTGTCAAAGCAGGGGAGAAAAAAATGACCAGAATTCTCTATAAAGCAACATGTGCCTAATAGACAAAAGAGAGCGATAACAGGATATACTACCCCCAAATGACCATTCTGCATTCTAGTAAGGAATAGAACTTTGATATCTGAGCACAAACATAATCTTGTCCACAGGAAATGGTCACTCTCAGAACTATAATGCCACGCGGAGTTTGCGCTACATTTAATGTGTTCCATTCCATACCTTATCTTCATTGTCCCTATAGGTGAGGAGAGCACAGAATCATGGTTTGTAGGCAGCCTACTGCTTCTTATTACTAACAAAGGATTCAATTCCATACTGTGGCCCTTAAGTGAAGGCTGCTAAAACTGCTGATATGAGACCCATTGACACCTGTCACAGTCCTCCACGGCTCCAGTTTCTCTCCAGCTGTGTTCCTTAAATCTTTTCGTCCAATTAAGAGAACAAGTCTCTGTGAACAGAATTTAATCATTCTGTGGTTACTAGGTAACCTGTCCCCATAGCTTAGGAAGAGCATTTTATCTGTTCTTCCACTGCCAATCACTTGCCACAATACATCAGGGGCAATGCTCAGCCTAAAGGTTGGATAATCTCCACCTAATGTGTTCTCTGTTTACAGGTGACTTCACCATTAAAAACAAAGGAAAACGAAAATATGCAACCAAGTCTTTAGCCTATCCTGGCAATATTTGTTTCACAAAGACTAATACGCTAAGTGAAATAACTCAATCAGAGAAAGACAATTACCATATGATTTCTATGGTATGAGGAATTTGAGAGGCAGAGTTGGGGGTCGTGAAGGGAAAGGAGGGAAAAATGAAACTAGATGGGACTGGGGAGGGAGATAAATCAAAGAGACTCTGAATCACAGGAAACAAACTGAGGGGTGCTGGAGGGGAGGGGGGTTGGAGGGGTGGGGTGACTGGATGATGGACATTGGGGAAGGTATGTGCTATGGTGAGTGCTGTGAATTGTGTAAGACTGATGAATCACAGACCTGTACCCCTGAAACAAATAATACATTATATGTTAATAAAATTTTTTAAAAAAGCAGAGTTTGGAGTTTTAATAGATTTCTGGGACGTTGCAGTGAAGCTCTTCTAAGTGCATCTGTGATTCATAAACTGCCACTCATAAATCAACAGTTAAACAACAGTTAAAACAACTAAACAGTTAAAACAACAACAACAACAACAACAACAACTGGGTTTTGGAAGCCACCAATGAAAACCATCCTTTATTGATGCCCTACCCAGTTTTCCTTAGGGATTCAATCTCCTCTCCAGGCATCCTTTAGTGGTTTGTCTTTTAGAATATCTGCCTTCAATATACTCCTCAAACACTTTAATAGGGTGAATGATACAAAATTGCTCTTGAATAAATCAAAAGTGGTCCAATACAGACAATGCCACTTTTTTTTTAGTTTTATGGTTTTGTTAACACAAATACAATATGCACATAAGCTGTCTATTTATTTTCTTCACTGTGCAACCTGGCAATGGGATTGGCGACTCTGATGGCCAAATGGGCTGCTCTTGTGGTTCTTGGAGGAGACACTGTGAGGAATCTCTGCACGGTGAAATTTGTTGCACATCGGCTGCACCTCAAGCTCCCTGACCTTGTGGTCGAGGAGTTTCCAGAAGCCACCGGGTAGCTTGTCTTTGTTTCCTTGTTGCTCCCGTAACTAATGCTGGGCGTCAAGATCTGGCCAGTGAATCTTCCGCGGACCATATTGTCAATAGGGTGGGTTTGCTGGGTTTCCACCAGTTGCGCTTAATTTTGACAAATGACTCTGACGGGTCCGGAAGAACTTCAGGGTGGTCCCCCTGTTAACGATCTTGGGCTTCACTAGAGGTCCGAGGCCAAGTAGAAGGTGGCTGCCACCTTTGCAGAGAGCGCCGAAGAAAGAGAGGGCCATTTAGTTTGACTTAATAACTTGGTGTTTGGAGAGCACCACTGGAAACTTAGATGCAGCTTTCAACTTCATTAATTATTTCTTTAGACTGTTTGAACAAGTAGGCTTAGACAATAAGAGTGGGGGTTTCCTGACCCCCACAGATATGCTCAATTTCCGACTTGATTTGGCTCAGATATGAGGTTTTTCTTACCCTGTCGAGTCCTTCCATTTTCTTGCCTGCAAAAAATTATTCAGTGCTCATTGTGTTTTGTGTTTTTAAACAAAATCTAAATTGACCAACAATATGAAAATGTGTTATGAAAATAGTTTCTTTTTTTTTCTAAGATTTTATTTATTTATTTGACAGAGAGAGATCACCAGTAGACAGAGAGGCAGGCAGAGAGAGAGGGGGAAGCAGACTCTCCGCTGAGCAGAGAGCCCGACGCGGGGCTCGATCCCAGGACCCCGAGATCACGACCCGAGCCGAATGCAGAGGCTTTAACCCACTGAGCCACCCAGGCGCCCCTGAAAATAGTTTCTTGTCATGTAACATTAAATGTCCACTGAAGTTTATACCCATGGGTAACCTCAGATTAAAGAAAAACATTGTGAGTCAACAAGTAAATTCAGGAAGCATTTCCCACAATGAGGACACACTCTAGAAACTTTGATTGTGCTCTGGGCATCGAAAGACAACCTCTGTGTCATTTATAACGTGTGGAGCAGATGCTTATGTATGATAAACAGACAAATAAGGTAGAGCGAGTGATTCTCCAAGCCTCCTTAATTTACTTTTTAAATAAGGCTGGCAGTGAACAAATATATTTCCTTGCATGTCAGAAAATTTGGGGGCTAGAAGGATGGCAGCGATCCCTAAACCAAAGCCCTCATCTTGCGGAAAAGACTACTGGCGCACAGAGAAGATAAATAATTAGCTCCCACAACTCAGCTTTATGACTCTTGATTTAATGCTTATTCCACTAAATCAGGAAATAGACAGCTAGACAATTATCTCAGTGACATTTCATTATGCCTGTTTGCACTTTTATGCACATGCTACCTAAAATAATGGAAAAATTATTTTCATGTGCAATCATAGACATATAAAATGGAAAGGGTAAATGAGACTTTGCTCAAAGCCTTTTTCTTAGGCAAACCTGTGTCTAAGCAGTCTAAGATAAATGTATGTATATTTTAAAGTCATATTTTTCCCTAAAAGGCTAACATATATTATTCTTTCAAAATGAAATAGATCTCAGTTGAGCCTGGTTTTTCTCCCACCCTGAGGATGATTACTTTGTCATAATCCGGAGAGACTGTCACTGACATTGAGTTTAGGAACATTTTATTTTTTTAATTATTTTTTTATTTTTTAAAAGATTTTATTTATTATTTGACAGAGAGAAACACAGTGAGAGAAGGAACACAAGCAGGGGGAGTGGGAGAGGGAGAAACAGGCTTTCCATTGAGCAGAGAGCCCAATGCAGGGCTCAGTCCCAGGACTCCAAGATCATGACCTGAGCCAAAGGCAGATGCTTAACGACTGAGCCACCCAGGCGCCCAGAGTTTAGGAACATTTTATACTGGAGAATTATTTCTGAGAAGGGGCAGCTTCTCTTTTTCAAGGATGGCAGAAAATAACAACATTAATAACATTCTGTAAGCTAAAAACTGTCACCTTTATTTCACTGTTATTTCAACCATTAATTTATTAAGAAGTTATTCCAAGTCATTGATGAGCACCAACTCTGTGCAAGACCCATGACTATTCAGCTCACATTTCCCTTTTACTTATTTATTTAATTTTATTTATTTTTTAAAAAAGATTTTATTCTTTTGAGAGAGAATGCTTGCACACGAGGGAGGGGAGGAGCAGAGGGAAGGGGAGAGACAGACTCCTTGCTGAGCAGGGATCCCAATATGGGGCCGATTCCAGGACCCTGGGATCATGACCTGAGCCAGATGTCCAACTGACTGAGCCATCCAGGCGCCCCTCATTTTCCTTTTAGATTCTACAGGATACAACCATATTTTCTCTGGATCATTTACAGTGATCCTGGAAGCTGGACATCTATAGAGATATTGTAAGGTGTCAGGTGACATGGGATAGCCATTACGTTTGTGTTGCACTCTACTTACTTTTGAATCCTGGCTTTGCTATTTCCTGTGTGACTTCGACCAAGGACTCCCTTTCTTTGAGTGTAGGATATCATAGCATATTAATTGTGTCTATGTGATTGTTGTGAGAATGTTCACAACCGAAGTGCCTGTCTGGCTGCCATAGTTTGGGCCCCCAGAGGCAGACAGGGGACAGGGATTCAAGTGCAAGTAGTTTATTTAGGAGGCCATCCCAGTAAACACCAGTAGGGCATACATAAGTGAGACAGAGAAGGGAAGGGAAGGAAGCTGTAAAGGGTTCTATCAACTCACGCACAACTGGAACTCAGTCCCTCCAGGGAACTCTGGGAAACAGAACACTGTGGAGCTCCCCTATCTGAGGCTGGGGAGCTGGGGTATTTATCCACCACCCACCATCAGACCATGTCTAAGGGCTGCCAGGGGCAGGTGGTTAATTCCCAATAGGCAGGTGAAGTGGGCTTCAGTGTTCAGAGAAAGCTCTAGGCAATAAGGTGTAGGGACTCGGTGTTAAAGTTGGGATCAGCGTGCAAGGAAGGGGCACTGACAGGGTCCATTTCCCTGGAGACAGTAACCATTCAACACCCATTTACCCTTTGTATTTTTACATGTTACTATCATTAAGTGACCTTTTAGGTTCTTTTCAAATTGCATACACCTGGCACGGAGAAGGCATCCTCTCCCTTGTCTTCTGTGGGAAACACATCCCCTGTCCTTTGGGTGATATTCTCCATCCTCCCTCCTTCCCAATTCCCTCTCTTCTCCTGCCCCTCCTTTATCACGGGAAGAGGGACTGTGACTCTGGCTTGATCAGAATGTGTCCAGCTAGCTGGCTATAGGGATTGATTCAAAGATGGGCACAGAACCTAGTCAGCATCCCACCCTATCAGCATCTTCTTTGGGACCTAGCTGAGAGCTATTAACACTGACTCTTTCTGCTCTGTTTGCTGAGCTGGGAGGTAGAGGTCTGTGCTGCCAACAGCTATCTTGTTCTCTGTGGAAAGCATATGTACAACAGATAAGGGGAAACAGAAACAGACAGAGAGGAGAGAGAGAGAGAGAAAAGGAGGATGGGAGGGAGAGGAAAACAGAGGGAAAGAGAGAGAGGAGAGTCCCGCAGAACAACTCTGGTGAAAGTATTTGAAACAGACCTACCAGTTATAGGAACCAATAAATTCTGTGCTCTCACTTGCAAGGAAGGAGTCCTAATGGGCACATTTGTAGCATTTTATGCTCTAAAAATTCTTGGACATCTTTTAACACCTCATCTTCCAGTGTAAATTCCCAAGTAGTTGTAAAAGCTGCTAGCAAGATGGTGGAGGCAAGTGTGTACTGACAGTATTTTTAAACAAGGTTTTATTTATTTATTTGAGAGAGAGAGAGCGAGCACAAGCAGGGGTGGGGACGAGGGAAAGGGAGAAGAAGGGGTCTTAATTACAATTTAGGGATCCCAGGAAAAAAAATCCCACTAAACACTTACCATCATCCTGTTCCAAAAAGGAACGTCACTATTAACCACTAGTGTGGCCATTAAAAAAAAAATCTTGCTTTCTAGACAACTGAAAATGTTGGTTTTCATTTATATCATTTATATAAAACAAACAAAAGATTCTCTCACAAGTTATGATAGAGACTACTACTTGCTCTCAATGTCTATTTTCCCTTAAAAAATAATTGTACTCCCAATTTTTGGCTGGGCCTTCAGGAATCAAAACACTTCTCATCCTCCTCTACAAGAAGCACTCATGTGTGACAACATTCTTCTTAATGTGTAAGATACAAGATATGTATGCAACATTAGGAATATGGTTGTAAAGCAGGGAATATGCCCTTCTTTTTCCCTTTCCTTCTTCCTATTGGCTGGAATGTGGATTTGATGGCAAAACATGCAAAACATGGCATCTCCGCCCATGAACTGGTCCTGGGAATGAAGGCAATGCTCAGTAGAGTAACGAGCTAGAAGGAGCATGAGTCTCTGGCACTACTGAGTTGCATATGGATCCTGGAATAGACCTCATAGACATGAATCCTTTGTCAGACTTTCTAAACTTTTGGGTTTTCTATTACTCGTGGGTTTTTTTTTTTAATTTTATTTATTTATTTGAGAGAGAGTGAGAGAGAGCATGAGAGGGCAAAGGGTCAGAGGGAGGAGCAGACTCCCCATGGAGCTGGGAGCCTGATGCGGACTCGATTCTGGGACTCCAGGATCATGACCTGAGCTGAAGGCAGTTGCTTAATCAACTGAGCCACCCAGGCGCCCCTCTATTACTCAGCATTATACATGATCTTAACCAATCACAGTTAGGATTTTTATTGTCTTCAAACTACACTGTGGAAATGGATCCTCCTAAAAGTAATTTCGTTGACCCTTGGAATAGTCAGTCAATTCAGAAATGCCTACCAGAATGGCCAGAATAAAAATATAATGGTACCTTTACTGTTACCTATGGGTATTTTCATAACTTCTAACCAGAGCGATTTGGGAACTGACTTGAAATAAATCAAACTTATATTCCAATTTTATATAAAATTTCCCCACATATTCCCTACTCCTGGGGTTATCCAGAAAAACTGTTCTAACAATTCTGAAGGCTTAGTTTATGAGAACATGGAAACATTATAGAATGAAGACTTATGAGTTCAGAATCTTTGGGCTGCTTGGTCTTAACTAGTTGTGGGAACTTGAACAAAGGACTTTTCTGAGCTTCTTTCCTCACCTTTATTTTTTGGAAGGATTTTTTAAATTTATTTATTTATTTACTTATTTATTTATTTACTTACTTACATACTTATTTATCTGAGAGAGAGAGAGAGAGAGGGATTCATACAAGCAAGGGGAGGCGCAGAGGGAGAGAATCTTAAGCAGATTCCCTGTTGAGCAGGAGCTGACTTGGGGCTTGATCTCTCCACTTATGAGATCATGACCTGAGCCGAAATCAAGAGTCACTGGTTAATGGGTTGAGCCACCTGGGTGCCCTCAGTTTCCTAACCTTTAAAATAAGAGTCAGAATTCGACAAATGTTGCTTCTAGTCCCTCTTCTATGAAAAACTGGGTGTTTCTAAAGATAGCCTTTTCCTAGTGTCCTGACAAAGGCCAACCCTCTAAACTTGAGTTATTTTAGGACTTATGCTATCAAGCTGCTTATGGGAAATGGCAGATTTAGTGTTAGTGATTTTGTTCTTAGAAAATTATTCGTGGTCTTAAATCACGTTCAGACTCTCAGATTGTTGACACTACCGTCTATAAAAATTGAAGAGTTTCAGGGTGAGGAAGTAAATTTTTCTGCCTGGTCCTTTCTTGATCGATCGGAGTGAGGCATGGTATATCAAACCTATAAGAAATTGATTTCTTTTACCCATTTCCATTAAACATGCTTTTACACATTCCTAGCACCATAATTCAGTCTCTTCTAATGGTTACAGAAACCAAAGCCTGCAGGGGTTGGGCAGTGGATATAAATGCACGAGGACAGTAGGTGCTCAGTCACTGGTACTGCTACCAAGTGTAAGCACTGCACATGTACTTTGCCTTCTCAGTGACTGATGTACTCAAACTCCCTCCCCAGGTTACACATCACATATAAGAACTAGGGGGTAACACATGATCTTTGGGGGTTAGTGGTCCAACCTGCCTGCTCACTAATACTCTCCTGGGAATTTTTGAAAAAATTCCCTCAACCTCCCACTCCAGATTCTGATTAAATTCATTTTCAGGGCTGAGTGGGGGGTTGCCTGATTGGCTCAGTCGGTTGAGTGACCAACTCTTGGTCTTGGCTCAGGTCTTGATCTCAGGGTCGTGAGTTCAGGCCCTGTGTTGGGCTCCACCCTGGGCATGAAGCCTACTTTAAAAAAATCATTTTTGGTTAAGCTTGGGATTGGTATATTTTTCCATATCTCCTCTGGTGACTCTCAGGTGCAGCAGAGGATACACCGAAGATATACTGTTAGAAGTTCCTTATACTATAAGTAAAGGGGTATAAGACATTTACAAGTAGACTCTCACTAACTAAACCTAGGGCATCCACTAAGCATTTTATTTCATTTATTTATTTTTTAAGTAGGTTCTGTGCCCAATGTGGGGCTTGAACTCACAATCTGAGATCAAGAGTCAGATGCTCTACTGATTGAGCCAGCCAGGTGCCCCTTTACTAAACATTTTTTGAACAACTGAAATAAGTAATGTCTATAGAAATGATCAAATGGAATTCTAAGAAATGCTCAATGATCCTGATAGTAGACAGAGAAAATGAAAAAAGAGACAAATGATAGAACAAATAGAAAATAGTAAGAAGGTAAATTTTATTTTTTAAAAAGATTTATTTATTTATTTGAGAGAGAGAGAGTGTATCAAGCAGACTCCTCACTGAGCATGAAGCCTGAAGCAGGGCTCAGTCCCAGGACCCTGAGATCACAACCTGAGCCGAAGCTGAGAGTTGGAGGCTTAACTGACTGAGCCGTCCAGGTGCGCCCGAAGGTAAATTTTAATCCATTTTACATGCGTAGGACCTAAACACTAATTAAAAGACAGAGATTATCAGACTGGTTAAGAAATAAGATCTAACTATATGTTTCTGAAATTTACATGGAAAAGTGAAGGAACTAGGATAGCTAAAAGAGTTTTGTAAAATAAAAACAAAGTTGGAAGTATCATTATCTTATTTTATGACTTACTTATAAAGCTCCTGTAATTGAGACAAAGAGATGTTGATGAAATTTAGAAGAGATAAAAGCCAACAAGAGAGAGTCCAGAAATAGACTCATCCAAATACAATCACTGCATTTTCTACAAAGTTGCAAAGACAATTCAATGTAGACAGAATCCTCCTTTCAACAAACAGTGGTAGAACAATTGAACATTCATCTGTAAAAAAATTAACCCAGACATTTATATCAGACCTTTTATAAAAATTAATTCAAAATGAGTTATAGACCTAAGTGTAAAACTCAAAGCTATAGAACCTCTAGAAGAAAACATAGGAGGAAACTTGCCTGATTTGGGGTTTGATAGAGCATGACACCAAAAGTGTCATAAAAGGCCCATAAATGGAAAAATACTGATGAATTACAATTTATTAAAATTAAAAACATTTGGTCTGTAAGAGACATTCTTAAGAAAATGCAAAGATAAGCCAAGGACTTGGAAAAAATATTTTCAAATAACATATCTGATGATGTTCTTTTTTTTTTTAAGATTTTATTTATTTATTTGACAGAGAGAGAGAGATCACAAGTAGGCAGAGAGGCAGGCAGAGAGAGAGGGGGAAGCAGGCTCCCTGCTGAGCAGAGAGCCCGATGTGGGGCTCGATCCCAGGACCCAGAGATCATGACCTGAGCCGAAGGCAGAGGCTTTAACCCACTGACAGTGTTCTTATACACAGAATATGCAAAGAATTCTTAAAACTAAGTAATAAGAAAACAACCTGATTTTTTTAGATGGGCAAAAGTTCTGAATATACACCTTACCAAAGAATATATACAGATGACTCACTTCTATTGAATGGGAAAAATAGTGATTTTACTGTAGGGAAATCTTTTGGATACTACCTTAACCAACTGATCACCAGTAGTAAATAGCAAGTAACCAAGTGATTATGCTGGTAATGAGTTACGCCGATACCTTGTACTTCCTGAAATGACACAATTCACATTTATGGTATTTTCCCCTTGAATCTATAACCTCAGTCTAGTCAGAGGAAAACCCTAGACAAACTTAAATTGAGAGAGGTTTTACAAAATACATGACGGGTACTCTTCCAAATTGGTGAGGTCATGAACCTCAAGGAAAACAAGGAAACTATAACTTAGAGTAAAGGAAACTAAGGGGACATGATGAGTACATGGAAAAATTTACATGCAGATCCGGGGATTGATCCTGGAACAGAGGAAGAACATTAGAGGAAAAACAACAACAACAACAACAACAACAACAACAACAACAAACTAGAGAAATTCTAATAAAGCCTGCCATTTAGCTATTTGTTCTGTACCAATATTAATTTCCTAGTTTTGAAAATCATATGACAGTTATGCAAATTGTTGACATTAGGGGAAGTTGGGAAAAAGGTAGATGGGAATTCTTGCAACCCTTCTCCAAGTTGAAGATTATTTCCAAATAAAAAGTTAAAAGCTTAACTCCGTTTTAGTAGGTATTATCCCAGTTCAAAGATGAGAATATAGAGGCATAGAGTGATTAAGTGACTTTCCATAAATTTAATAAGTCCGTATCTAGTGTTTCTGGTCTGTCTAATGGTAAAGCATGTTTTCTTTCATTTCTCAACTATCTTTTTTTTTTCCCCAAAGATTTATTTACTTTGAGAGAGAGAGAAGGAGAGAGAGCATGCATAGGGGTAGGGGCAGAGGGAGAGAGAGAAAGAATCTCAAGCAGATTCCATGCTGAGCACAGAACTGAGGTGGGGCTCGATCTCACAATCCTAAGATCACAACCTGAGCTGAAACCAGGAGTTGGACACTTAGCCAACTGTGCCACCCAAGTGCCCCCTATCTTTTTTTTTATTTTTATTTTTTTTATGATTTTTCATTTATTTATTAGAGAGAGAGAGAGACTGAGAATGAGAGGGGAGAAGGTCAGAGGGAGAAGCAGACTTCCCGCAGAGCCGGGAGCCGGATATGGGACTCTATCCCGGGACTCCCGGACCATGACCTGAGCCGAAGGCAGTCGCCCAACCAACTGAGCTACCCAGGCGCCCCACCCCCTAACTATCTTTTAAATCATGTTTTCTAAAACAGTTTGCAAGCTCGTTGAAGGATAGGACCGTATGTTTTTTGTTTTGTTTTAATCCCAAGGTAGAGGTGAAGTTTCGCACCTTTGTATTCCCAGCACCGAGAGAAGTGATTTCTTCACTGTCTTCACAGAGTCTTTTCCAGAGTCACACCCATGTGCTTGTGTATAATGACTCAGTGTGCTTTCCTTCATCATTCCCCAGCTCAGGGTTAATTGTTAGGGAGCAGGCAGATGGGGAGGTCAAAGGAAAGGTGATCAGAAAGGCAGCCAGAACTAGTGCATTCAGAATGACCATCATCCATTTTTCCCTGGGCTCTTAGCATGCTCTGTTGGTCAGGGTAGGCTAACTGCTGCAACAATCCTCCTCCAATTCCCCACCCACACTTTAGGAGCCCGATATTATAGATGTTTATATTTTCTTTTCATAAATTCCAATTAACAGGAGTATTGGTATTGGCGAGCTTAGCGTCACACAGTCATTCATTCAAGGATCTGGCTATGGAGGCTCCTCCATTCTCCAAACATGATTTCATGGTTAGCTGGGCATGGACATCCAGCAGGCAGATGAAGGAAGAAAGAGAACTACCCATGGATATCTTAACAGGCGAGATGTGGAAGTGGCCCACATCGCTTCTTCATGCATTCCATTAGCTCTGTTCTCCAGGGAAGTTGGAAAGTAGAGTCCGGTTATATGCACAAGAGAAAGAGGTTATGGGATTGGTTGTACACATGCCTGTTGATACCCAAACAGGAAGTCATCTGTAGGGACAGGCTGGACTCAGTATTCAGCACCATGACAGCAACGACTAAAAATAGACTCGTGACAACCAATCCCTCCTCCTCAGCATTAGTGGGACAAAATCTCCCACTTCTTTGCGGTGCTCTGTCGTGTCATCTTCTGCTCTGCCCTGTGCACGAGCCACTACTGACAACAAACGCATGGGAACAAATGGACATAAAAGAGAACAAAGCCGCCCTTCTTCCAATAAACCCCAGCTGTCAGGGCACGTTTCTAATTCCTCAAGTAGCGATTCCAAGTGTTTCTTGGAAGTGATCTCTTTAAATCAAATCAAGCCAGAATGCACTTAACATTCATCATCTCCTGCTTTTATGTCGCTCGATACCATGAGGTCTGTGGCATCTTGTCAGGCCCTTTGTTGTTGGGCAATAACACATTTGTTTGAAAACAAAAGAAAAGATGGCACGTCAGAAGGAAGAGCATGATTCTATGGCCGTAAATATAATAGGCCCACTCTTCTTCCTGAGAATGGGCTGTCACTGTAGGTCCCAGTGTCCTTGCCCATGGCCATTGTTTTTCCCATAGAGAAGCCAGTCTTCGAGAGAGGTAGGCCACAGTGGAGGGCTTGTCCTATCCATGAGCCTGGAGAAACCAGACATTGATCAAAATAAACATTTTCTTGCTGTATTTTAGGAAGACAATTCTTTCTTTGCAGGGAACTGGATGTTCATCCATCTACCAAATAGATGATTTGGACAAGTTACTTTATATCTCTTTGCCTCAATCCCTTTTACTATAAAGTGTATATGAATATTACCTGCCATATAAGGCCAGTGTATAGAACAACTTGGATAATCTTTATAAAACACTTAGCAAAGTGTCTGGCACATTATGAACACTCAGTAATTATTAACAATTTTTATAATTACTGCTCTCATTTTTGTTGGTCATGGCATTGGAGGTATTTTAAAAACGCAGAGGCAAGAAGAGTAGTTAGAACACTACTTCAGGAAAAAAAAAGAACACTACTTCGGTAGTCTAATATGAAGTCATAAAATTAAATGTAGGGGTGCCTGGGTGTCTCAGTCAGTTAGGGATCTGACTTCTGATCTCAGCTCAGGTCCTGATCTCTGGGTCACGAATTCGAGTCCCACATTGGGCTCCATGCTGGGTGTAGAGTCTACCTAAAAAAAAAAGTTAAGGGGCACCTGGGTGGCTCAGGGGGTTAAGCTCTGCCTTGGGCTCAGGTCATAATCTCAGGGTCCTGGGATCAAGCCCCACATCAGGCTCTCTGCTCAGCAGGGAGCCTGCTTCCCCCTCTCTCTCTGCCTGCCTCTCTGCCTACTTGTGATCTCTCTCTCTGTCTAATAAATAAATAATCTTAAAAAAAAGTTAAAAAAATAAATGTAAAGTTGTAGTGGTGCCATAAGAAAATAAAGATGTATTGTTCAACTATAAGGAAAAAAATAAACACTTTCTTAGCTTAACCCAAAGCTAAGTCATTAGTCATTATGGACATGTAGCTCAGCTTTACATACAAGGTGAGGTTTACAGGAATTTTACAATGTAAATGTACACGTCTTTCCAGCTGTTTTTTTGAAGGTATTTCCTCTACAAAAAGTGTTGAGTTTCAGCTTGTCCTATATCTACACAAAGCCAATTAAAAAGCTATGTGAAGGGGAGTGCCTGGGTGGCTCGGTTGGTTAAGCGACTGCCTTCAGCTCAGGTCATGATCCTGGAGTCCTGGGATCGAGTCCCATATCGGACTCCTAGCTCTGCGGGAAGTCGCTTCTCCCTCTGACCTTCTCCCCTTTCATTCTCTCTCTCTCTCTCAAATCAATAAAATCTTTTAAAAAAAAAGCTATGTGAAATAGAAAACACACATTATATGAGTTCTTTGCAAGAGTGATTATGTGGAGTCTGGATCCTAGATACTGTGAACGCACATCAGCAGCAGCTTTTGGACCTGTTGACCACAAGTATTGCCCTGCTGACCACAACCAATGAGAATTCAGTAACTTTTGGGTCCTGAGCTTTGGCTCATACAATATGGCAGCTCTCAGAACTCAGTAACTAAGCTAGAATAGTAATAGTTGAGAAGTGCCATTTTAAACCAATATTGAACCATAGAAAATATGAGTTACCCGTGTTTAGTGATTGATAGCAATAATGCTAATGATGATAATCTTTTTAAAAATTTTAATTTTCATATGTATGTATGTATTATTTTAAGTCTTTTAGTTTAATTCCAGTTAGTTAATATATATAATGTTTCTTGGTTTTCCTCTTTCTCTTTTCCCCTATGATCATTTGTTTCATTTCTTAAATTCCAGATATGAGTGAAATCCTATGGCATTTGTCTTTCGCTGACTGAGTTATTTTGTTTAGCGTAATACTCTCTAGTTCCATCCACATCATTGCAAATGGCAAGATCTCATTCTTTTTTATGATGAAATAATATTCCATTGTATATGTATACCATGTCTTCTTTATCCATTCATCAGTCGATGGACACTTGGGTCAGTTCCATAGTTTGGTTATTGTTGGTAATGCTACCATAAATATCAGGGAGCATGTATCCCTTTGAATTCCAAAGAAGACATACAGACAGCCAACAGACACATGAAAAGATGCTCAACATCGCTCATCATCAAGGAAATACAAATCAAAACTACAATAAGATATCACCTCACAATAGTCAGAATGGTTAAAATTAACAACACAGGAAACAACGGGTGTTGGTGAGGAAACAGAGAAAGGGGAACCCTCTTACGCTATTGATGGGAATGCAAACTGTTATAGTCACCGTGGAAAACAGTATAGAGATTCCTCAAAAAGTCAAAAATAGAAATGCCTCATGATCCAGCAATTGCACTACTAGAATTATAGAATGTTAAAACTGGAAAGAGCCTTTCGAAGTCATGTAGTTCAACTATTTCGTTCCATTTAACCATATTGCTCTTTTCTTTGGAGTTATGAATTGATGGGAGAAGACCTACTACCATCAAAACATAATGACAACTTGCCTACTTGACAGAAAAAGATAAAAAAGAATGAGTTACCAAATATTGGTGAGCATTGGCAAAACTTTATGCACATCTCTAATAAGCATGTATCTAGATTAGCTAATTTTTCCAGGGTTCTGTGCAGATGATATGGACCAAAGATTTAAATATATATCCCCTTTGACTTAGCAATCTCACATCTAGGAATTTATCCTGTGGAGGTAAGTGACCGATTAAACAAAGATATGTTTGTAAAAGGATCTTCATTGAGGTGTTGTTCATAATAGCGAGATGCCGGAAACACTCTTAATATTCCTAAATAGCCGGTTAACTAAATTATGGTACTTCTATGTAGTAGAGTGTATAACCATTTTATATTAATTGGTATGGAAAGATTTTCACGATGAGTTGAATGGGGAAAAGCAGGTCACAGAACATTATGCAGATACGGCTGCATTTATATGCATTTATTAAAGCATGCATGTGTCTTTGCACAGAGAGCTGTTGGGAGGATGGTCACCGTTGATTGCAACCATTGCTTCTGGATGATCTGGGCTGCTTTTTACATCCTTCTTAATGTCCTTCTCAAATGAGTGGGTTGTTAACTTGAGCATGTACTGACATTATCAGCAGAAAATCAGAAAGCTATTTTCAGTTTGAAGCAACTTAGAAAAATAAGGATCCCTCCATAGTTGACCCTTGGGTGCCTGCGTGATATTTGGGTAGTGTCACTGTGCAGAAATCCAATCTTATTTTTATTAGTCAACCTCACTTCTGAACGAGTTGTGCACCTGGCGGTAAGTATAGAAAGCCCACACTCCAGGTATTTTTCTCACTTCCGCCATCTTCCGTTTTGGAGGTTTTTGGGCGTTACCACAGGTCACTTTTTGAAATAAGGAGGTGGATACAGAAACACATAAACAAATAATGAAAATTATTCCTGTCTTTCCCAAAGCGCCGTGAATCCATTTCTTTTCTAAGTAGAAGCAAAGGGTTAGCCAGCCATCCTATAGTGTAAATCTGTCCTGAAATGACAGCTAAACAAAACAGATTTCCTGTCTTGTGATGAAAGAATGTTAAGGAGACTGGGCAGGACCGGCAAGATGTAGGCTGTGTACTGTGTACAGGTTGCCATGGTTTTGACTGAGGATGGGCTATTTAAGCTTATCCTTAATCTGGGTAGATGAGAGTCTCAGCTTTGCAGGGTTAAAAATGGTGCAGAAGGCATGTCTGTTTTTAGATTGAATGGGAGTCTGGCTATAGTAACAGCTAAAAATAGAGGGGGGCCTTCTCTTTAATTAACCCCTTAGCTACCAAACTGGATAAAAAATTAATTGCAGTGTCTTCACTTTAGAAAATACAGCCAGCATTACGTGGAGAAAGCTGGCATCTAATTATATGGCATTTTTGAACAAACATCCTGATATTTAAAAAAAAACAACCTGATTTACATGTGTAAGTATATGTATATGTAAGAGTCCTGTTTTAAGCTTTAAAATCAGCTAGTCAGTTCCCATGGCAGCTTTACTCTGTTGAAGGATTCCAGATTATAACCAAAGGAACATTTTTAGCAGCTAATTTCTTTTTCCATTTGCAAATAACACTTCGGAGTAAACAGTGGACTCTCATCCTTGTTTCTGTTGTCCCTATTATCTCATGTGGCATACTATGCATTATTTAAAAAATGCAGATGGCCTCTGTGTCAAGGGCTTTGACTCTGAAAATAGAAAAATTTATAAAGGCTGGATAAATAAGAATATGCTAGTTTCCACTTAAGATTTCCAACCCCTGGTTTTGGAAAGGGTGGAAGCTCTTTAACGGGCCCTTGGTGATTTGGAAAGTCTGTTTAAACCAGAATCAGAAAACAAAAGGTCCAGCTCTAGTCCTGCCCCTGACTGGCTCTGGGATCGGGGGCAAATTACTTAATCTGCTTGGGTCTCACTTTCCTTTTTGTAAAATCATCAGTTTTGAGGATACTTGGACCAGATGAGTTGTCTACTTTAAAAATTTTCTTATTTCTTATTTTTATTTTTTAAAATATTAAAAAAATAATTTTGTTTTTTTTAATTTATTTGAGAGAGAGAGAGAGAAAGAGAGAGAGAGAGAGCGCGCACAAGGGGGGTGAGGGGCAGAGGGAGAAGCTATATTCCCCCCTGAGCCGGGAGCCCCATGTAGGGCTTGATCCCGGGAGTCTGAGATTATGACCTGAGCCAAAGGCAGATGCTTAACTGACTAAGCCACCCAGACGCCCCTATTTCTTATTTCTAAATAGTTTAAATAAAGCCCAGTGATGCCTGGGTGGCTCAATAGGTTGGCTCAAAAAGTTGATTTCAACTGAGGTCATGATCTCAGGGTCCTGGGATCTGAACCCCTAGTCGGCTTCAGTGCTCAGCATGGAGTCTGCTTCAGAATTCTCTCTCCACACTGTCCCTCTCCCTGCTTGCTTGCTCTCTCTCTCTCTCTCTCTCTAATAACTAAACAAATCTTAAAAACAAAACAAAATAAAACATGTGAAAGCCCGTTATGGAAACGGAAAATGTGGAGTTCTACTTAAAGCTGGCCCAGGGTTGGGAGAGTCCTGAGTATTTCTCTCCTGGTCCTTATCCCACCAATTCCTGGGCACCCTTGACATATCAGGTAGGATGCTCCTACCTCAGTGGCACGAAATGAGGACCATTGGGTTAGGTAATATTTCATGTCTCAGTTTTAGAAGTCAGTCTATACGTGTAAGAAATCTCAAAAAATAATATTCTAGGAATAAGTCCCCATATTATACCAACAAAAATAAAGTATAGCAACTTCCAAAAGATAGTAGTTATTATTTGCAACATTATGGGTTAGAAAAACTGTTGGCTTGGGGTGTCTGGCTGGTTCAATGTGTAGAGCATGAGACTCTTGATCTCAGGGTCATAAGTTCAAGTCCTACTTTGGGTGTGAGATTAAGAAAAAAAAAAGCTTATTGCCTGACTTTC
Organism: Nasua narica; assembly: GCA_028533885.1. Classification (NCBI taxonomy): domain Eukaryota; kingdom Metazoa; phylum Chordata; class Mammalia; order Carnivora; family Procyonidae; genus Nasua; species Nasua narica. The sequence goes on along the minus strand of CM052797.1, from coordinate 113,295,166 downwards.
CTAATATTTGACCTCGAGGGAAACTGATGTGAATTTGTTAATGAGACCTCACAGTAAAATGATTTACTTTGTGATGTATCCTTTTTATTATTTTGTCTGTTTCCAAATGTCTACCCATTAACTCATCATTTCACAGTTAAAACATTTTTATCTTCTTTTTGATTTTTATGGTGCTCGATAGCCCACAAACTCCATTATCTGAAGAATAGAATGTTGCTTATAAGGATCACTTGTTTATTGTCAATGTTAATTCAGTCTCTACCTTTATTTATGCAGAACTCTTCTGCTTTTATTTATAGAGGAAGTTGCAACAGTGAAAGAGCTCTGGTTGGATCAATGACATGTGGGTTCATGTGGAGAAAGCTAGGGAAATGAAGATTTTTGTTTTAAAAGATTTTATTTTAGAGAGAGAGAGGGAGCATGAGTTGGGGGGGAGGGGTAGAGGGAGAGGTAGGGAGAGAATCTCAAGCAGGCTCCACACCAATCATGGAGCCCAATGTGGGGCTTAATCTTATGACCCTGAGATTATGACCTGAGTGGAAATCAAAAGTTGGAAGCTTAACTGACTGAGCCACCCGGGTGCCAGGAGAAATGAAGATTTTGTTGAAAACCTGGCCATTAATTATTCTGTGTACTAGATAAAGGGGTACTGATGGGAAGTAGTAACAGAAAGAAGAAGGCAGCAAATTTCAGATTTTCTTCATTATCTCCAACAAGATTCAACAGGATCAACGATGATGGCTTTCTCTGACTCTTGCCTTGATTTCACGTCTCTAATAGCTGTGATCCGTGTAGGAATCAAGTGTGGTGTTATCTGCAGCTGGAAATCGTGAGTGCTTAGGGGTGCACTGCTGCACAGATAAAATAAAGCCAAGTGAAAGTACTATGACTTAACAATGTGATCTTTATGAGGACAAAATATTGTGTACATCCCCAGATACTTAAAACTAACATTTATATTGTACTTCCCAAACCATTATAGTGGTTATAAATAGTTTCTCTACAAACTGTTTATAGAGAAATCACATCAGCCACCCACCACATGTTAAAACGGAGCAAGTATTTTAACACAAAGGCAACTTTACAGAACAGCAAGGGAATTGGTAATGGAAAGAAAGGACAGGTTGGAAATGACAGGCTGGAGATTTAACTGATTTCTTCCTTTTCTATTTTTAACCTTTAGAGTGTAATATATATTCAGAGAAATATAGGTAAGTTTCAGCTGAATTTTCACAAACTTAACACACTCACGTAGCTAGCAGCCATATCAAGAAACAGTATTACAAAACCCCCAAGTCTTCTGGTCACTCTTCTCCCAAGGTTACCTGGTGTCTTGTCTTCTAATGTACAGATTAATTTAGTCTGTTCTTTAATTTTTATACAAGTGGAGTACTACAGTATGTATTCTTTTGTGGCTGGTTTCTTATATTTAATTTTATGTTTGTAAGACTCATCCATGTTGTCTATTCATTCTGCTACACAGTATCTAATGGTGCAACTGCAACACGATTTATTGATCCATTCCACCATTGATGGGCCTTTGGTAGCTTTTGGCATTTGACTGCTATGAATCGGGCTTCTAATGAACATCCTTGGTCATGTCTTTTGGGTGTATTTTTAGGAGTGAATTTGCTGGCAAAGAATAAGCACATGTCCACATGAATAGCTTCTGCCAGTTTTCCAAATGGTTGTATCAATTTATACTCTCAACAGTGGTGGATGAGAATCCTGGTTGCCATATATACTTTCCAACATTTGTTATTTTCTAGTGGGTGTGTAATGCTATTACATTATGCTTTTAATTTACATTTCCTTGATTTGCCTGGGTGGCTCAGTGGGTTAAGCCACTGCCTTCAGCTCCAGTCATGATCCCAGGGTCCTGGGATCAAGTCCCACATCGGGCTCCTTGCTCAGTGGGGAGTCTGCTTCTCCCTCTGCCTCTGGCTGCCACTCTGCCTGCTTGTGCTCTCTCTCTGACACAGAAATAAGTAAATAAAATCTTTAAAAAAAATTTACATTTCCTTGACGACAAAGAAAGTTGAGCACCTTTTCATATGTATATTGGTTATTTGGATAGCTCCTTTTGTGAAACATGTCTATTCAGGGTTTTTGCCCAATTTTCTGTTGGCTATCTTTTTCTTATTGATTTGTTGGTGTTTTTTATATAGACTGGAAAATTTCTTAATTTTCTTATGTATGATGTGATTTTGTTTCGGGTTGTGCTAGGTATGTTTTTCATGTTTTCAGTCATTCTGTTTATGCAGAATGTACATCTATATACATCTTAGATCACTGTATATTCAGGGCTGAAAAGCTTCTAATGACATTTAGGCGGAAAAAGTAACCTTATTCCAGAATTGAAAGTACTGCATGCAATCAGCTACCACAAAATGCATCATCATTATTTAATGACATTTTAGATTCATGATCTATTTTTTATTTTTAGCTTTTCCATATTGTTTGAGTCATTGCTTAAAATTGAGTATGGAGATAAGAAAGACAACCTTCCCCCCTGAAATGTGAGGGGATAACGATCTTGCTTTGACTTTGTTAAAATAGACCATGATCTCTCATTTTGGGAAGTATCTATGATGACGTTCATGAAAAGATTAAAAATTCTGGTTTGGGTTTCAATTTTGCAACCTACCAGTATTTCTTACATTAGTCAAAATAGTTTTGAAATCATCATATATTTGGAAGGACGTTTGCCATTTTTGGCTGTGCAGTATCCTTTTGGTAACAGCACCCAGTATCTTGTTGGAGAGCTACCCTGATCACAGTTGGTCCATTTGTGTTGACTCTACCACCAGCTTCTGCAGAGAGCAGGTGCCACGGACTCAGACGTGGCCAAATGAGTACCACATCCCTCAGGGCACGGTCATTGGTTCCAGGATGGCTGTGTGACTCACTAGAGCCGATGACATATAATGAGATCAGTTCTGGGACAACAGAGGGAAAAGGAAGCCTCTTCTCTGCGGGACATGACTCCAGGAGGATGTTAAGTGGAGCTGCTGTGACCATCTTGCAACCTTGAGAAAATATTCTGTTGAAATCACAGCCAGACCAGAAGCAGCAAAGCTAAGAAATGAAGAGAATGGAGTTGAAATGATATTTTGAACCCTGGTCAGAAATCCAGCAGGGCTGTGCTCCTTCCAGGGGCTCTAGGGGAGAATCCAGTTTTTGCCTCTTTTAGCTTCTGGTGGTACTGACATTGCTTGACTTGAAGCTGCCTCACTCCGGCTACTGCCTCCATGGTCACACTGTCTTCTCTTCTGTCGGTAATCTTCCTCTGTCTCACTCTTGTAAGGACACTGGCCGTTAGATTTAGGGCCCACTCAAATAATCTTGGGTGATCCTTCATTAATTTATTATTAAAGTTTTTATCTAGGGGTGCCCAGGTGCCTCAGTTGGTTAAATGGCTGCCTTCAGCTGAGGTCATGATCTCAGGGTCCTGGGATTGAGCCCCACATTGGGCTCCTTCCTTAGTGGGGAGGCTGCTTCTCCCTCTCCCTCTGCCTGCTGCTCCACTTGCTTGTTCTCTCTCTTTCTTTGTAAAATAAATAAAAACATAAAATAAAAATTGAAAAAAAGTTTTTATTTAAATTTCAGTTAGCTACCATACAGTGTAATATTAGTTTCATGTGTACAATATAGTGACTCAACAGCTCCATCCAACACCTGGTGCTCATCATAAGAAGAGCACTCCTTAATTCCTGTCACCTAGTCGACCCATCCCCCACAACCATCAATTTGTTCTCTATAGTTAAGAGTCTATTTCTTGGTTTGCCTCTCTCTCTCTTTCTGCTCCCGTTTGTTTTGTTCATTTGTTTTGTTTCTTAAATTCTACATAGGAGTGAAATCATATGGTATTTAATTACATGTGCAAACACTCTTTCCCCAAATAAGGTATTACTCACAAATTACTAAGATTAGGACATGAACGTACCTTTTAGGCGGTTACCATTTAACCTCCTACAATGACAGATTTCAATAAGAAGATTTGAAAACTAATAACCAAAAGGAGTGGTTTAGTTTTTCTGAATGTGATATTAAAGGAAAAGTTTCAGATGGCCCCTGGCTGACTCAGTCAGTAGAGTATGTGACTTGGTCTTTTAAATTTGAGCCCCATGTTGGATGTAGAGATCACTTAAAAAATAACTACCAGAGTTATACCTAATTCCAAATATGTGAGGTATCCCTGATTTCTTCCTCTCTACCTTACCACAGAAGCAAGTCTTATGATTTGTACTTGCAAAATTTAAATAAAATCTATTTCATTTTTTCAATGATTTCTATACTCGCATCTGCCATATCCTACAATGGTCTTCTTGTGATCTCGGAAAGTATAGCCTTTACTGTGGTCTTCTTACTGATCTTCTTGGCTTAATCTTGCCTCACTTCATTCCATTCTTTATGAAGAAGCCAGAGTAATTAAAAACAAAACAAAACAAAACAAAAACTTCATAGATCTAATCATTGCTCCTTCCTTGCTCAGTGCCTGAAACGGCGGTCCATTGCTTCCAGAATAAAATTCAAATTCTGTACCATAGCTTCAAAGCTGGGAGTAATTTAGACCACAACTCTTTGTCTACACTTATTTGGGGACATTCACTTTCTTGGTCACGACTCTCCACCCCCCTGACTTCCCTTAAATATGCCAAATCCAATGCCATCAAATGTAATTCCTAAAAAGGAGAAACCAGGCAGTCTTTACCACTAGAATTCTGTTGATAATTGGGTAAATTGTTGTTTTAAAATTCACTTTTAAAAAAAGATTTATTGGGGCGCCTGGGTGGCTCAGTCATTAAGCGTCTGCCTTTGGCTCAGGTCATGATCCCAGAGTCCTGGGATCGAGCCCCACATCGGGTTCTCTGTTTGGCAGGAAGCCTGCTTCTTCCTCTCCCACTCCCCCTGCTTGTGTTCCCTCTCTCGCTGTGTCTCTCTCTGTCAAATAATAAATTAAAAAATAAATCTTTAAAAAAAGATTTATTGTTTTAGAGAGAGAGAGAGAGAGAGAGAGTGCGCATGAGCAGAAGGGGCAGAGGGAGAGGGAGAGAGAATCCCAAGTTGATTCTGTGCTGAGTGAAGAGCTGACACGGGACTTGGTCTCATCACCCTCACTGACATCATTACCTGAGCCAAAACTGAGTCAGACACTCAACTGACTGCACATTTGAGGTTCCCAAATTGTCGTTTTATAAACAGAAACAGTAATCTATATTGACAACTGATATATTAGAAAACATGTAAACAAAATGTAAATGCTCTCACCCCTGCTCCATCTTTCTCTCTAAGATAATGGCATTTTGGATTATATCCTTTCAGGATGTATGTTTAAATATCATAAGTATATAATTTTATAACTCCATACTCTGCTTTTTGCACTTAACTATGAATTGAGAATCTATTTTCATCTTAGTACATATATAGCTATATCATTATTTAGGCTTTTTTTTTTTAAAAAAAGATTTCATTAATTTATTTGACAGAGAGAGAGATCACAAGTAGGCAGAGAGGCAGGCAGAGAGAGAGGGGGAAGCAGGATCCCCGCTGAACAGAGAGCCCAATGTGGGGCTCGGTCCCAGGATGCTGGGATCATGACCTGAGCTGAAGGTAGAGGCTTTAAGCCACTGAGCCACCCAAGCGCCCCCATTACTTAGGCTTTTGATCCATACTTCTAAATCACCCCAAACAAAGACTTGTACCAATTTGCATTCTCATCAGCAGTGCATGAACATGCTCATTTCCCTACATCCCTGGAGATTTCTGTAATCTCTGCCAATCTGGGAAATGAAATACGGCACCCTATTGTTGTTTCAATTTGCATTTCTTAGATGGTAGTGAGGTTGAACTTTTTCGTTTCTGATAATGATCACCTGTAGTTCTTCATAATTGTGTAATTAAAAGTGTTTGCTTAGATTTTAAAAAGAAATAGCAAACTATCTAAGGAAGAGTCATGTAAGCCACTCAGCACTGCTTTGTAGAGACCCCACCACCATGCCCTGGCATTAGCATTCCATCAATGCCTTCAAACTGTTCGTGCTTGTGTATCTGGGTGTATAGTCTGGGTTTTATTGTTTTCATTTGGGAAGTCTTTATTTTCTTCTTATAAGAGATGTAAGATAGAAAATCATTCATAGTATTTCAAGGTACCGTGTCTGATATGATGCTATAGATTTTCAAAATACTGCAAGCTTGCTTATGCTATGATGCCAGAGATTACAGCAGGAATATATTTAACTGTCCAAGGTCCTGAAGTCTCACATATTTTTTCCTGCAATCTTGTGTATTATTTTGAACTCTGAGTGACTTTCTATCATGTCCTACTTCTTTATGTACTCTCTCATGTATGTTTTTCTAAGGTTAGTGCATTTGAATGTGGATCAGTTAACTGAGCAGAGCAATTTTACATGTGATAGAGTGCCATATGAGTTACTTAAAAAAAATAACCAAAACAAATAAACATGCTTATGGTTCTGATTGTGAGACCAAGTAGCTTCAACTGTAAATGAATGTGACCGAAGCCACGGCTGAATAGAGACCTAATTACAAATGGAAATTTTAAAGAAAGAGGTGAGCGGACCAGGTCATCAGAATATAAATAAATAGTATGGTAAACTAAAAAATCAAGAGTGCTATACTTAAAATTAAAAAGAACCTGTAAGATAAGAGGGACAGGTGGAAATAATGTTTTGTTTTCATGGAAAACATGGAGAGCCAAGGAACAGGATGTGCCATTTCATGAAAAGGAATAGTGGCACTGGAAAGACACACAGTTTGTACTATTTTTAAAAAATCCAGTCCTTACCAAATACAAAGGTCAGCTGTGATCAGATATGTGGCTCATACACCATCTGTGATGGGAGGAGGAAAGTCAAACTAGCTCAAGGAAGGAAGTGTCAGCAGTTATTGAATGAGTGAGCACTCTATGTAGCTTTATAAAAATAGGCCCAGTGCGAAGAGAAAAACAAATTAGAAAAGATAGCTCCTTTCTCCCTTAAAGAAATGGTGCAGATGCAGAAAGAGAGGACTCAGAATCTCGTGGTTTAATCCTTTCATTGAACAATATCTTAGAAAGGCTAAGTGACTTGCTCAAGGTCACACAGCTTATCAGTGTCAGAGTTGGGACTAGGAATAAGTAGTTCCAATATCTGTCATGGTGGTCTTCCCACCCTGACAGCTGTCTCTTTGCAAAATGCGTAACATTCATATGAACAAACATGCACTAAAATTAGAGGCAGAAATAGGCAATAAAATGGAAGGATGATAGAGTGAATGGTATGGGAAGGAATTTTGCAGTGTAAGTCAGGGAAGATATGTCTGGTTTGATAAAAGTTTTAAGGAGGGGAATGAAGAAGATAGATGTGATGATAGGTCCAAAGTTATTGAGGAAAGCCCCATAAAGCATATGCAGGCAATGGGTCAAATCAGAGAAAAAGTTGGAGGAATGCGGACAGGAAATAAAGGACAAGAAGGTCATAAATGCTCAATTAACCAGAATGCATCTGAAGCAAGGAGTTTCAAATAACTGAAACTTCTTATTTCGTACCTTTGCTTTTTTTCCCCCCACAAGCCACAACCCCTACTATGGTTGGAAATGTCTCTCAAACACATTATTCCATTTTATGAAGACTTGAGGCCTCTCAGGATATTTCTACTCCAGTCCTAACTCTGTCACAGACCGGCTGTTTGGCCTTGGGAAAGTCACCTTAGGGACTTCACTGGCTCTAGTGCAGGGAGGTTCCCAGACTTCACATGAAAGAATCACCTGGGGCTCTTGTTGAAGTAAATCTCCAGACAAGCATCTTAGATCCATTGAAACACAATCTCCAGAAGCATGTAGAGTGTGGAATCTGCTTTTGGTTACCAGGAAAGTCTGGAAAGTTCTCACTCCATGATCTCTGAAGTTGTATCTACTAATGATTACATTTTATGATTCAGTTTTCTCACTGGAGTAAGCTCAGAATTTCTAAAGCAACTACATCTCTGTTTGATGGACTAGGGATCACTGCCAATATAAACATTGTAAGGAACTGTAGCTTTGCATGGAGAGAGGGCAGAAAAATGGATAAATACTCTAGACCCCAGTTACCGCTTTTGAATATAATATTTAATAAATGAGCTCTCTGATGTCACCTTTTATAATTGTATTTGCCAGGAAAAAATACTCTATATCCAATGTGCCTGCATTACCAATAAAAGTCTCAGCATCAAAGACAGAATATAGTAGGTGACGCTCTCTCCTAGGGATAAAGTAGAAGAAAGCAAAACATCTCTGTAAGTTTCAGATTCCCTCAGTAGTTTTTCTAATACAGTAACAAATTATCCAGCTAGTCAGAGGTAGAAGGTGATACTTTAGAATTAAATAATATTTAATATTAATATTTTAGAATTAAATGTATTGTTTCCATCATTCATGGTTCAAAATCAATGAAGGCATCATTATCATGTTAAGTTCAAGCTTAATGTTATGGATTTCATGAAAGAACACGGCTAGGATTCTTCAGAGTTATGATAGTTTGATCTTTTTTTTTTCCTTTAAAGATTTTATTTATTTGACAGAGAGAGACACAGCAAGAGAAGGAACACAAGCTAGAGAAGTGGGAGAGGGAGAAGCAGGCTCCCCGTTGAGCAAGAAGCCTGATGTGGGGCTCGATCCCAGGATGCTGGGATCATGACCTGAGCCGAAGGCAGACGCTTTAAGACTGAGCCACCCAGGTGCCCCTGTTTGATCTTTTACTAACAGAAAAATAATGAAAACAAGAGAATCTGAACATGTCCAGAAATGATAAACATAATAAGATAATAAATCATAATGATAGACTACTTTAAAATTAATTTGGGGGCACCTGGGTGGCTCAGTCAGTTAAGCATCCAACTCTTGATTTTGGTTGAGGTCGTGGTCTCAGACTGTGAGATCAAGCCCAGAGTTGGGCTCCACGCTCTGTCTCTCCCGCCTGCTCATGCTTGCTTACTCACATGCTCATGCATGCTCTCTCTCTCTCTCAAATAAATAAACAAGTTCTTTAAAACTATTTTGAATTCATGTGTGATATAAAGTACTAAATATTGGTTTTCCAAAAATTGATCTTGAATAATTGGAACCCATCATGTACTCCTACTCAATGTATCAATCTATATATCTTATATAAGGGGCCACAGCATATAAAGTCTCTGCCTTGCACCAAGCTGAGGGGATAAATGGGGACTAAAGTTCATTCCAAGTTTTGGACACGCTGCTGTGTTTCCTGGCATCAGTATGTCCTCCCCCACCCCACCCTCCACCCCAAAGAAGTGTCTTCTGGCTTGAACAAAGGCACTGTCTACAAATCAAGCCAGGGCCATGGTGCTTTTTCCACTGGAGGGAGTGCTATTCTCTAATTGCCATATAGATTAGGAGGAACTTTGTTAATATTATCATATAGGATAAGAGTGGTCATCTAAACTTGCAATGACCTTGTTCATATCCTAGTAAATATAGTATTTGACTCTTTCAAGATGTTGCTGAAGGCAGATTTAATTTGGTGGATTCTGATGAGCCAAAATTTTAGTATGGTGCAATAGATGACAGGATAATAATTGATGGCGGTTTTCTAAAACTGTTGGGTTCTTTCTAACTGAAGGTTATGGTTACTTCCAACTTTCGGAACCCAAGGATATGGCTCTTTGGAGACTCTTCTTGAAAAATAATGCCCCATGTTTGAAAAGAAATGAAAAATAATTATCTTTCATAAAAGATATAAGACTCCTAGAAATTACAGTGGTCAGCTTAACTTTGATTCCTGATGAAAAGAGTGGTGCATATCAGTAATTATTTTGCAAGTCTGAGTGGATTGGTATTTCAATATGGATCAGTAACATTGTATAACTATTTTTTAAACACAGTATCACAATCTAAATATAGAAGTAGTACATAAACCGGAAGGAGATCCTCTTTCTATAATCAGCATTACAATCCACTACTGGAAAAGTAGAGCAGACCTAACAACATAATGTGGTCGCACAGAAGTGAGTAAGACCTGGAAAAGTCAAAGTAATTCCAACAAGACTGCTTTTCTGACTACCTACTTTAAGATGGTCGCACATTGGTTTGGTTTGCTGTGACCATAACAAAGGCTTTCCCACTGCTTTTTCTGCTCACTTCTTCCCCAATACTTCTTCTATTTGTTTGATAATGCCTGATGGTCTAAGATTCATATTCACTTTGCCAGGGGGAAGAATATAAGGAACCCCAGAAGGTGAGGAGATGCCAATGTATTGGAAGAAGGGTACAGATGGTTTAGGTTGCAATTTCCTGTGAAACTGACTACTCCAGAGATCAAGATAACTTTATGTAATTAGCTCTGGGTAAGAAGTGGTATTTCGAGCTAGAGATGAATGGGGACCTGGTTTGATTTCTACTTCCATCCCTAACTAGCCATGTTTATTTAGACAAGCCATTAGCCTCTCCAAGCTCCAATTTCCCTCTTAACAAATATTTAGGTGCCTAATATATGCCAGGCATTGTTTTAAATGAAATCATGATGATAATAGTACCCATCTTATAGAATCGTTATGAGAAATAAATGGGGGTATTCTTAAAAAGTGCTTGCTATGTGCCTGGCAGAGTAAGGAAATTTTGATGGATTAAGTAATAAGAATGATCCCTTAATTCTCAAATGCCTGCACAGTTAACAAAGCACTTTTACAAAGCACTATTGTCTCCCTAAACATAGTTTACAAAGCACTTTCACAAAGCACCATTGTCTCCTTAAGCAACCCTGGAGGTACAAGCAGCCAGATATTTAGTACCCCATTTTGTAGATGAAGAAACTGAGTGAAGCTTGGCAAAATTCACCTGCTTGGTTGCACTTCCTCCTGAAGAGGATGGCTGGCTAAAATATATTTAAGTTGGCCAAATACTTTGTCCTTATTGCTTATCCTTATTTTAAAAAAGATTTTATTTATTTCTTTGTCAGAGAGAGAGAGAGAGCACGAGCGAGCACACAACAGGGGGAGCAGTAGGCAGAGGGAGAAGCAGGCTCCCTACTGAGCAAGGTGCCTGATGTGAGATTCAATCCCAGGACCTTGGGATCATGACCTGAGCCAAAGGCAGACACTTAACCAACTGAATCACCCAGGTGCCCAAAAGAGATGCTTTTAAGAAAAGTATGAGTTGGCCAAGTTCTTGTACATATTGGTAAAAGGGTAGAAAAAGTTACCTGACATGAAGAAGAAGATGTTGGACAACTCAATCCTTAATAGGTCATGATATTGCTGCTCTTAATCTTCATATGTAAGTATTGAAAAACTTAAGGAAAAGATTTAGACTGGAAGTAAGAAAAATTTGACCTTAGCAAAGCTTCTTAAATTTTGAAAAAGCCCATCAATACAGGGTTCATAATCTCTTTCACTAGATTATTTACTATTTTTTTCATATTTAGTATTTTTTAAAAAATTATTTAAATTCAATTTAGTTAACATATACTGTACTATTAGTTCCAGGGGTAGAATTTAGTAATTCCTCAGTTGCATATAGCACCCAGTGCTCATCACATCATGTGCCCTCCTTAATGCCCATCACCTAATTTCATCCTACCCATCCCCCCACTCCCCTCCAGCAAACCTCAGCTTGTTTCCTAGAGTCTCTTGCATTTAGTATTCTTGAATGGTCATATGAATTGGAATCCTTTTCAGAGGTGGAAAACTGAACCAGGTAGTACCTTGAGATGACCTCTTAAAAATCTCATTCTATGATTCAGCAAACATTTAGATGACTTAATGGTAGGAGAGGAAAGTTCTAACACTACATTTGTTATAATCATTTTCGACCAAATATTTGCTTTAAAGCAGTAAAAATTAAATGAATATATTTCAAACATTCCCATTGGATGCTGAGACTCTGTCCCACCTCATACTGAGCAAAAGCTTTTCTATTGGCCAGACTTTCCCAAGCCTTTCATTGGCTGCTCAGAGAGAAGCATCTGTCAATATGCTGGGACAGTAGGTCCCTCTAAAGGATTTTCAACTCTTTGCAAGCAGAAAGACTTTAGGAATAAGATTCACTCATAAATAAATAGGTTACTGAAACCATGCATGACCTCTACATGCCTTAAAATTTTGGTTCAAGTTAAAACCGTCCAGAAAGAAATGAAAATCTGTGCTCATTTATAATGGTGTGTAACCTTGCTGAATTCTTACTCTGAAATTTAGTAAAATACCATATGCACTTGTCCAATTGGTGTACATATGTGAAAACGCTTGTTCATCCCTGAAAGGATGGCCTTTTGGGGGATAAGAAACAAAAATAAGTTATTTGACTAAGGCTAGGACTAAGTCTGGGGAGAAACTTGAGTGAGCAGGGATACAACTGCCTTCTTTCCCATGGATATTATCATGGACACTGAATTTATAGAAGGTGTTGAGTTCTTTTAATGACCTGTGGTGGTCAGGAAATCATTTTCTTCTCTCTTCGGCTCAATTTATCTTTAACTACATCATGACATTAAACATTACGAGAAAGCAAATGAATCTGGATTCTTAAAAAAAGCCACTGTCTTAAAAAAAATGAAGGCACTTTTCTAGAATAAAATACACTAGATAGAAATAAGAAAGAAACACAATCTTTGACTACATCCTGGTTATTACCAAACAACTATAACTTTTTTGTGTGCTTAAAAACTTAAAAAATAAAAAAGTTGAGGGGAAAACCAAAACAATTCACCTCCATCTCTTACAAAAAAAAAAAAAAATAACCTGGGATTATGTTTTGGTGGTAAGTCAGAGGGAATCACCATAAAACGTGTTTTATGAGAAGCAGGATTACAGCTTTGCATATATTTGGTAAAATGTCGGGAGCAGTGCCTTATGGGAGCTTAAATACTATTTTCTTAAGGTCTGAAATTTAACATAGAGAAACTTACAAGGGAAGAGGAATGCAGTTCCTTCCTATGAAACACATTCATCAGCCTGATGCTTTAAGTACAATTTCTTTGAAGGTCATAATTTGTCTTCATTCATCGGCAATCAGAGGTTTGAGTCACCAGAATAAAGCTTCAGGGCTCAGCGCACGGAGTTTGCTATTGAATAGTGTGACATATGACACCCTGTGCCCTTTAGCTACTGATGTGTCTCCAGCTTTTCCAAGCCAAAAGCAGAACCCGAGATTAGAGCAACATATATTTAAGGGTGTGTTTTGCAGATGCTGGTTGGGACATGAAGCCAAATGGAGGAGTGATTAAATGCTGAGAACAAAGTGGAAACTTCACTAGGGAAAACGTTTCTGAGAGGAGAAATTTAAGTTAACTTGAACGCATAAGCTCGTCAGTTATACCACAGAGTGGGTCCACAGGGCGTGGGGGAGGAGGGATATCGCCACAAAAGGACAGGGAAACCTCTCTGCAGTTCTTTGGCGGAGAGGACCTGGAGGCGTCTTGGGAGTGGGGAAGATCTCGGAAGGTGGGGATTTCTTCTGGACTTCAGGAAGAAATGTTAAAACTAAAGGGAAAAATTCAAAGCAGGTTAATGAATTCATTCTGGAATTCGTGAATTCAAAGCAGAGTCTCATCCTCCCGCCTGTTTGCCGAGCCAGCACTAAGCAGGATTCCCCAAGCTGCTTCATCACTCCCTGCTATTCTGGGTCCAAGATGTTCTACGGCCTTACGCCGGACTCCGGGTTCCCCTCTTCTCTGGCTGAGCTGTTCTTTGCCACCCACTCGGAGAGACTGACTCCCCGCGCGGCAGGCAGCTCCCCTCGGCTCTCACACTCATCCAGGACTGCGGCGTGGGGAGGGGGTAGGGGAACCACCAACTCGCGGAAAACTTCCTCTCGGGAGGTGACTGGGGTTTTCAGGCTTCGCCCAGCCCTTCCGCGCGGGGCCACAGGGCGATCTTTAAAGTGGTGCGGCGACTAGTGCAGGTTCTGAGCTGCGGAGACCCGGGGCGCCCCACTGCAACGCTTCCCCAGCAAGGACCGGCGCCCTCTGCCACCGAATGCGCCCAGGACGCGGCTGCCGCCGGCCCGGGGCTGCTGGCGGGGAACGATCAGTGCCGGCCGACTTTGCGCCACGATGCTTTGTTTTCCTGCCGCAGGAACCCGAGGCAGTCTCTTTCCACCAGACTTAACCCGCCCGCAGCAATAGCTATGGAAGTTGCGGCGGCACGGAGGGAGACGGAACCGCTCTGCGCGGCATCTATTTTGGATGTTTTTTCTCTACACGGTCCACTTCTTTCCTCCTTCTTGGGGTAAGTGGAATCTGGTGCGTAATAACGAAGGGGAAGAACTGGCGGTGGTGGAAGGGGATTGCAGTAACACAAAGGGTTAATGTGCCAAGTTGTTTTCTTGGGGCGTTGGGGGGGGGGTCTCTCTCTTTATACCACCAATCCCCCGCAGTCCATTCCGCATACGCAGTTTAGGAGTTGGAACTTGATTTCAGGCGCATTAGCGGAGGGGGTGCAGGGATTACTTACTTAATTTTTGGTGGATCCCTCCCCACTCGTGTTGTCCACATACTGAGAAGGGAGAATGGAAGTGGAGGAAAGAGAAAGCCCTAGAGGTTAGGGGTGGGGGTGGGGCGAGTGATTTAGCAGAGAGATCCTAAGGGCCTATGACTAGGATAAGTCCTTAACCCACATCAGGCATTCCAGACCCCTGATCCTGCTCTGTCACCCCATCTTAAGCCTTCCTGAAACCATCCTGCTGATGCTTTTCTAGGGGAAGGCTCTCTACAGTTCTGATATAACTTTTGAGGAAAATCTGCAATCATCTCATCCACAAGACCCACTCAATACTGTTTGTTGATTGGCTGAATGATGCCCCCTAAGGCTACATTCTGTGCCAAGGACATTTGCCTCTGATAGTCAACTAATCCCGGATGGAGGCCTCAGGGCACCAGCGTAGCCCAATTCATTCTGCAAAGGAGGAAGGGGTGGAGTCCTAGATAATATAGTATTTAGCTCATCATGACCCCAAAGAACCCATCTGACAGCTTCGGGGTCAAGATTCATGGATACAGGGACCAGATGAGGTTGCTTGGGTTTGACTCTTTGTGTTGTGACCTTGGGCATGTTCCTTTACCTCTCTGAGCCTTGATGTTCTCATCTGTAAAACGAGGCCCATGAGAGCTTCTTCAACGTGACATAGGGAAGATAAATGGAGAGAAGTATGAGGCTATGAGGGGCCAGTCTTGCTCCCCTGTTCTCAGAGGCTAAGAGAGAGAGAGAGAGAGAGAGAATCTTTCTCTGACTCAGATGCAAGTAAAAACATTGTACTGCAGTGACTGGGCTGGAGCCTTCCTGCCTGTGAGCAGTTGAGGAGAGAGGGCAGAGTGAGCCTCTGAGGGCTGTCTCAGGAGCTCAAAAGCAGCTGCCTTTGGGTTTGGGGGCAGAAATTACACACACACACACACACACACACACACACACACACACGTACTCGTGTCTCTGGGGGCATGGCTCAAGAGGCAGAAATTCCTTGTTTGTCTCATTTCCAGGTCTCATCCACCCTCTCAGCCTTCTAGTAGAGGGAAGCAAAGTGTGGAAGTGGAGTCCCAGAGAAGGTGGCTGTCAGATGTCTTGAGAATCTGTCTGCCGGGCTGAGTCAGAGTAGTGCCATCAGATTGGTCCCCCCTGTGCCTGAATGGGGTCTGCAGAGAACTCAGGGTTCTGGTCCCAGCAGCCTGCAGGGTCAATGACAAAGCACTTAGCAACCCTTCCCACAGATGACAGTGGACCTCAGTAGTTCTTGCTCTGGGACTCAGAAACCTGGATGTGACAGTGGGGGAGGATGATAAGGATGCTGCCCTACCAGGGCTCCCAGAAGCCTCAAGGTGCCCTAGAGTGGCAAGCATCCAGAGTACAACTGTCAGTGGAGGGTTTTAGGGCCACAGCTGGCAAGTTGGGCAATAAGCCAGGTAGTCACTTACCCTTTCATAAGTAAGGGCAGCGACAAATCTAGCCGGACCTCGTAAGCACTAGACAGTAAGACCCATGAAAGCAAGGTTCATATCTCTGTTGTTCCTTGCCATACCACCAGCACCTGGCACAGTGATGGCATGGAGAAGGGGTTCAAGATCTATGTCGAGTGAACAGTAAACGGACAGTAATTTAAATGACTTCTGTCCAACACTGCTTCATGCCGCTTAAGCTTTCATTTAGCAAGTATTTCTTGAACATCTACTATGTGCAAGTCTCTGTTGCTAGGAGCGGAAGTAATTTGTAAGCATCCTTCATATCGGTACTTCGAGTGGTCCATTCAAGAGCATCTCAGCACCACCTGGCTCTTCTGGAGATCGAGGCCTCAGTGGGGGTAGGAGAAATGCGCCAGGTTCAGCCTCTTTCCGGGAACATGTGTGGGGTCCCTTCGCACTTGCCCTTGCTGGGCCCCCGGGCTCCCGGGGCCGCGAAGTCTTGGCAACTCCACTTTCCTCTGGGGCCATGGCGTGTCTCTCTCCAGCCTCCTCCAGGGCCTTCGAGCAACGGCCCCAGCCGGGCGGCAGGTAGCTGGGGAAGGGACCGGGCTGCGCCTGGGGAGCGAGCTTCCCCGGGCGGGGAGAGCGCGGCCAACGCCGAGCGGTCCCAGAACAAAAGGCTCATGGCTGGCACCGGCCTCCTCCGAGTGCGCTGGGGACGCGGGTTCGGGGCGCAGGCGGGAGAACCGGGCGCGGGAGGGGACTGGAGTGGAAAAATGAAGTGAGAAAAGAAGGGTGTGTGTGTGTATGCCCAGGGTGGGAGCGGTGACAAGAGGTCACCCCCGAGGCCGAGGTCTGCGGCGGGGCCGCCGAGGTCCTTCTCCGCCTCCTGCAGCGCCTTCCAGGCAGCCAAGCGTGTCTCCGGCTGCAACTCCGCCGAGCGCGCCGCGGCCGCCTCCACGCCTGCCCGCCAGCCGGCCGGCCGAGCCAGTAAGTAGCGGCGCGCGCGGCGCCCGCTCCCCGCCCCGCCGCGGCTTCCGGCCGCCGCGCCCGCCGCCGAGCGCCGCCCCCCGCCGCCCCACGGGCGAGTCTGCTGCCCGCCGCCGCTCCAGGCCGGGCGCCCCGAGCCCCGCGCGCCTCCGTGGCCCCGCGCCTCCACCCGCCGCGCGCTCTCCCGCCTTGGCGCGGCGTCTGCGGCGCGCTGCGGGGAGGGTCGCTCTCGCCGCGCGCTCCCCGGGTGCCGCGCCACTCTCGCGTCCAATGGCTTTCGGGGGGTGGGGAGTGGGGGGCGTCGCCCGGGGGGCGAGGAGCCGCGGCCGGGGTGGGGCGTGTGCGCTGTGCGCGGCCGAGCGAGGCTGACGTGCCCGCCGGAGCGCGCGCCCGGGCCAGTGTGTGTGTGTGCGGGAGTGTGTGCGCACACGCCTTCGGGGGCTGGAGTGACACTGCAGTGGGTTTCTCCCTCGCGCCGGTCCTCCGGCTGCTCAGCCCCCCACCTGCCGCCACCGCGTTTGGGAAGCAGCTTGGCTCTTTTATCTTCCCGAGCCTCCCTCTCCATCCACCCCTCGCCAGTCTTACTTTTCCTTCCACCCAGGGGGCTGCAGCTGGCCTCCCCTCAACCGGTGCCAACACCTAAGCCGTTTGCAGCCTCTCCTTAGCCAGTCTTTCCCACTTATCTTTCTCTGGGGTTCCTCCACGAGCCAGTCCAAGGCTCCCCCATCCTTGGAAATTGTTTTGTTGGACTGCTGTACCGAGGCGTCTAAAGCTTGAGGACTTTATTATTATTTTGATTCTTTTCATTTCCTCCCCTCTGGGCAACGGAGCAATGAAATTTCCAATCGAGACTCCAAGAAAACAGGTGAACTGGGATCCTAAAGGTTGGTATTTCCTACTTTTGGCGGCCCTTGCCCTGCCTCCATCTCCTGCGTGCGCGCGCTTCCGTGAGTGGAAGCACTCTTGCTCCTGGCGGCGTGTGTCCTGAGGCTGGAAAATGCGCCTGGGAACCGCAGCGTGGGTGGGAGGAGGGCGGAGGCAGCGTGGGTTCCAAACCCAGATAGTGTCTGTCATTGCCACAGAATCATTGTCCCTCCTGGATTGTTTCAAAAACCTATCTAAAGATACACCAAGCCGGCCGTTTGGCTTGAAATCACACCAAGTGTCGGTATTTGCTTTTGACTTTCTGTGTGCGAGTGTGTGTGTGTGTGTGTGTGTGTGTGTCCTTTGTTTCTGGTGATCTTTGTCTCTCTGGCAGATGGGTGGGGTGCCTCCCCCTGGACCTGGAGCTGCGCCGCCTGCCTAGGGTGTCCTCAGTGGGAAAGGTTTCCTGGCAGCAAGTGGGGCTCGGATCTGCAGCAGTGGTCCCTGGAGGTGGCCCTTCTCGGAGGGCATGTGGAATAATGGAGCCCAGGGGGCCTTTGGAGTCTTCCCTCAATCTTATTACCAAGCCAGGCAGCTAGTTTGGCTCAGATCGGAGTAGAAGTGGGAGGGCAGACGGGTTTGGGAGAAGGGTGGGGCTGGCAGGGGCTCGGGGAGGGAGCACGGAGTGTGTCCGCCTGAACAGTAGTGTGGTTTACCAGCTCTGATGAATGTTGGACAGTGTTCCTTCTGCACGATAGAGAGCGACTAAGACAGATTTGTGTGAGCCTAGCGTTGACCACCGTGTCTGTAATTAGCATACAGATGTTCAGGCCCCTCCTGAGTGATTGGTGTGGGAGCAGAACAAGTTGAAACCAAGTGTCCAGTTTTGACAAGAATGTGCTTTATCATTTCTCTCAGCTCCTCTGAAGCTGGGTCTGGCTAGGCAACACCTCTGTGTGTGTTGGGTTGAAAGCTGTTTATCTGATATGTGCAGGTACATTTAATGTGGGTTTTTTTGTTTTGTTTTTTGTTTTTTTTTAATGAGGACATTCATTCTTTTCACCAAACGGGAAAAGAGGAAACCCACTTATGTGTTGAGTAAATGTCTTATAAATTGGCTATTCTAGAATGAAGGAAGATATGTTCCCTATTTCAACACTGAAGCTGTCACACCTTACTACAACCCAAACCCAGTCCAGTTTTATCTGCTGATCTCTGGAAAGTTTACCTTGGCTTTTTAATTTTCTTTAATTTAATTCAATTCAGGTTTTTTTTTTTTTTTTATCCCTGTAAAATGTATTTATCGAATACCTACTACTTACTAAATGCTGGCCCTGGAGGTGTCGTTCGAATAGTATAGACAAAGCCTTCTTGGAGTTTATGGTGAGGGAGACAGACCTAAATCAATCAATGGACAGAATAGGGCGTAATTACATGTTTATGTATGTTTCATGAAGGAGAGCATCAGAGTTTTAAGAAAGTGATAGAAGATATTGGCAAGGATCAGGGAAGGTGGGTAGTCAGGGAAGGTAGTCAGACACTTGTACTGAGACCTGGAAGAGATGTAGTGATTAATTGGCTACTGAGGAGGTGAACTGATGCAGAAGAAGAAACAGCAAGTGCAAAGGCCCTGAGGCAGAGGGAACATGGGTATTTGAGGAACTGAAAGGCAGTTTCCCCGGCTACAGCAGATAGCAAGGAAGCACATGTTTCGAGGTGTGGCTGGTGGAACCATAGGGTCAGACCCCAGAGCCTTGGGTTGTTGCAGGTGGGGTGGGGCCAGGAGTGTTACCTTTATTGGAAGCCACTGAAAGGTTTCAAGCTGAGGAGAGACATAATCTGAACCCAGTTTCAGAACAAGTGCTGTGTGGCTCTTGTGGATGTGAGGGACCAGATATCATGGTGACATGGACCAGGGTGGTGGCTGTGGGATGAAGTGGATGGAGTAGGGAGCTATGAATGGCAGAGAATCAACAGGTTTTATGTGACTAGAGTGTGGGCACGGAATGACTGGGAAGGCAGTTAGGGCAGGACTAGTCTTGTGGGAAAGCTCTTGAGTTCAGTCCAGGATTTGTTGAGGGGGGGATGTCCTGAGCCATCCGAGAGGTGTGTCAAGTGGGCAGTTGTCTAAAATGTCATGTTGAGATCTTCAAGGAACTCTGGTCAGAATGGAGGGCTGTGAAGCTTGCCTTGGCTTTGAGAATACATTTCTATATGATCATCATTGTATATATTTATATCACAGTGGTAAACACAGATGAATCCAACATTTTACAGCCTGACACAGTGAAGACATACACAAGTGGCATCTCTAGTCACAACTGACGGTGCTAAAAATGAAAAGACTCTGATAAAAATACCAACATTTAATGAGAAATCATTGCATGCCAGGTGTTTTATGCACATTATTTCATATAGTTATTCTCATAATACTTATCCAATGAAATCAGTGCTTTGTCCCCACTTGATTGTCATCAGAATATCACTGAACTGCCTTCCAATAGGGGGGGAGTGACAGTAGTCTTTCCTAGACGGGAGAGTGGAGGAGGGTCAGGAGTGGAGATGGCATATCTCACACCTTATAACACTATGTGTCAGGCTTTGTGAAGTGCTTTACATATATTTAAAAAACCAATTTATTATTAGCTAGCTAATTATAATTTAACTAGAAGAATAAATTGTTTAATCTTTACTCTTAGGAGGAAGATGCTGTCCTAATTTTACAGGTGAGGGAACTAAAGAACAGAGAGGTTGAGTAAATTACCCAGGGTCACATAGCTAGTAGATGATGGGGGGGGGGGAGACTAGAACAAGGGTCCTTATACATTCTTTGAGGGTATCTCTTAAGTCTATTTCTTAAATTATTGGGACCCCTGGGACTTGCCTGGTGAGGCTCCCAGAGCTCAGGGACAGGGGAAGCTCATCGTAAGGAGAAAGAAAAGAATAAAGAGGACTTGGGGGCGGGTAGAGGAGGGGAGAGTGAAAGAGGAGAAGGAGGAAGAGGAAGAAGAATGTCTTTTCAACTCATTCCTTTCTCCATTAACCCATCTGGCCAAATGGCATCTCTGCCTTTACCGCTGGTGGGCCAGTCACTGGCTGCTGGACAGACTTTGGGTCTGTTCTTTGGAGGTTCAGATTTACACAGACAGACCAAGTATGTTGAGCAGGGCAGAGATGAAGGGATGAAGATCGAGCATTCTAATAAACAAGGGAGGGACGGTTCTATGGACTGTAGGATTGGAGTGTTAACAAACTTGAACCTCCAGGTGGAGGTGCTCGCAGATCGTGAAGGAAGTTGTAATTATGATGTTTTGCTCACAACCCCATTACCTGACAATTTAATAGCACAGAATGAAGGTAGATTGAGAGCAGATTGGTTTTGATTGCACTTGCGTGAATTAAGCAAAGCACTGTCAAGAGGTTTCGGTGCAAAAATAAGACCTAAATGTGAAACGATCATTCTCCAGTGAGCTGTGGCCTTCCTCCATATTTGTAAAGCTGAGCCTACAACAAAGAGAGTAACTGCTTGTGTAGGACCTACAGAAAAGTAGGCTGCCGCTAAGTCTTGGCTTTCATGTGCATTTTACATCACTGGGTTCACTCGCGGCTGATTTTTTGCTGAAAACTGGGATTGGTTTGCTGCTTTTGGGTATCTTAAGGTGTTTTAAAGATTTTACTTATTTGAGAGAGAGAGAGAAAAGTAGGAAGAGGAAAGAGGGAGAGGGACAAACAGACTCCGTGCTGAGCATGGAACCCGACGCAGGGCTCGATCCCGTGATCCCGAGATCATGACCTGAGCCAAAATCAAGACTCGGATGTTCAACCACCTGAGCCACCCAAGTGCCCCTCCTGAGGGCTTTTAAAAATCAGTAAGATCAGCAAACAATATCCCCACACATCAAGACAAGCAGATCAATATGTTATAGAAAACTCTGGATTTGGGGGCAAAAGAATTAGTTTTCTAGAATGAAGCATAGTGATCATTAGCTGTGTGACTTTGGGCAGTTCGTTTAACCTCTGGGTTTTACCCTCCTGTGTGCAAAGGGGCCATTGACATGGCCCCTCTGACGCTATGTCTCCAACCCTCTTTCTTGATTTGACCTTTGGGCCACTTGTTTTCCTTTTGTTCCTCAGGTAGATCAAACTCGTTCCTGTCTCAGGGACTTACACTTGTGCTTTCCACTGCTTATAATGTGTGTTTCCATTGCCAGCTCCTTTCCCCCTTCGAATTTCAGCTCAGATGTGACCTCTTTAGCAAGGGCTTCCCGTCCCCTCTGAAGACCTCACCTTTTGTTCCCCAGCCCTGTCACTTTCTTTATGTCACCTGCTCAGTTGTCTTCCTGGTCCTCATCATCTGAAAGCGTCTGACTCATGTGTCTCAGTTGATGCCAGCCTCCCTCGCTAGCATATGAGCTTCACAAATGGGAACTTTTCCTGTCTTGTTGACTGTCACATCCTCAGTGCTCCCAGGAAGTGCCTGGCATGTAGTAGGCATTCAGTAACTTTTGCTGAATGGATGGATGGTGGGGGGTTAGAATGGAGAGGATCTCTGAGTCTTCACTCATGAAGGAAATTCCAGGACTCCTTCAAGCTACAAAGGGCAAAGTACAACTAAGGAGAAAGGAAGGATATCCCTAAATAATGGGGTATTGGAAAGGATGTAGATATTCCCATTTCTTGCAAGCTCCCATCTCCCCCAAGTCTCTGGAAGAATTTTCCTTCTGCTCTCCCTTTCACCAAGAGTGAAAAGGCTTGCGGGTGGTTGGGTGAGGGGGGGGGGCAGTGAGGTGGGGGCTGGGCCAGGGAGGCGACGTAGCCTGACAAAGATATGGTTGGTGTCCAATTAGGAATTTGGCTCATATTAGCTATCGATATGTAGCTCTTTTTAGGTATTTAAATCTACTTAAGGAAGAAGCAAAGCTTCAGAGCTGGAACTGTTTTGTTTTTTGTTTTTTATTAAAGCTGCATTTTCAGTGTGTACTTTAATGCAAAATTCCAGAGAGACCTATATTGTACGTGTATAGCACCTTTCAGTTTACAGAACGCTTTTTACAAACGATCTCATTTGTTCTTTAAACAACCCTATTTTTGTTGATGTTGGAACCTTAGATTTACTGATGGGAAT
This sequence comes from Nasua narica, assembly GCA_028533885.1. Lineage (NCBI taxonomy): Eukaryota > Metazoa > Chordata > Mammalia > Carnivora > Procyonidae > Nasua > Nasua narica. The sequence continues at coordinate 113,272,300 of CM052797.1, read as the reverse complement.
AGAAAGAGAAAATGAGTTATTTGGGGGCCCAAGGCTGCAAACAGGTGGAGCTGGGGCCAACCCAGTCCTTTTGATGTGTATGTCCAGGATCATTTCCCTCAAGCTTTCCACCCTTCCAAGGTCTTTTTTTTTTTTTTTTTAAAGATTTTATTTGTTTATTTGACAGAGAGAGATCACAAGAGGCAGAGAGGCAGGCAGAGAGAGAGGAGGAAGCAGTCTCCCTGCAGAGCAGAGAGCCCTATGTGGGGCTCGATCCCAGGACCCTGAGATCATGACCTGAGCCGAAGGCAGAGGCTTTAATCCACTGAGCCACCTAGGAGTCCCCCAGATCTTTATTTATCTCACAAGCTCTCATTGCCTCTTACCCAAAAGTGTATTCAAAAGTTTTTCTAAGACATTTAGAGGAAAAAAGCTCTCAGTTGATCAGTGAGTCCTGAGTCGATGGCTGTTTTCAGCAGGTCATGCACTGGCTGGCACTTTATCTCGTGAGTTCAGTTGAAGACCCTTGAGTTTCACTTCTGCTCTCCTGGCTAAAAGGAGCTCTCAGGGCGCCTGGGTGGCTCAGCTGTTAAGCATCTGCCTTTGGCTCAGGTCTGATCCCAGGACTCTGGGATCAAGTCCTGCATCCGGCTCCGTGCTTGGGGGGGAGCCTGCTTCTCCCTCTCCCACCACCACTCCCCCTGCTTGTGTTCAATGTCACATAAATTAAAAAAAAAAAAGAGAGATCTCAGCATCTTGTGAATGGGAGCCACGCTCAACTTGTGAATGGGAGCCACGCTCAACTTGCAAGGTCGCTTGAGCGCTATCGTTATTAACATGTTTCCAAACACACGTGTGTGTAGCTTAGATTTTTCTGGAAAGAAAATCATCTATTTTTGACTTAATATCCAACTTTCAGGAGATCAGCATTCCAAATGTGATTAATAATGTGCCCAAATCACCACAATTTTCCTAGAAAGTAAAAAGGAAAGACGGTTCCAAAGAGCGTCTGGGCCAAGATTTGGTTCAGGGTTGTTTTCCAGCAGTGTCTGAGGGAAGTTCATTGTCCTTTTGCCCATGCCAGCAATTGCTGGGTAGAATTAAAATGGGGCAGGTTGATTTTGCTATTTCACCCTGTTTCCCAAACACCTGTGTTTTGGCTCTGTATGAGTCTCCTCAGGCTCTCCTAACAAAATACCCTAGACTGGGCGGCTTATACAATAGACATTTATTTTCTCATGGTCCTGGAGACTGGAAGTCCAAGATGAAGATGGCGGCAGGGCTGACGTCTGATGAGAGCTCTTCCCTTGGGTTGTAGATGGCCACCTTCTGGCTGTGCCCTCACAGAGGAGAGAGAGAACACTCTGGTGGCTTCCCCTTCTTGTGAGGGTCACCAGTGCTATTGAATTAGAGCCTCACCCTCATAACCTCATTTAACCTTAATTACCCCCTTAGGGCTCTTTCTTGAATACAGTCATGCTGGCAGTTAAGGTTTCAACATATGAATTTTGCGAGGGACACAGTTCAGTCCCCAACAGGCTCTATATTAGCATCGTAAATCAGGTGCATTCAGAAAAGACAATGTGTACTTTGCAGGAAATCGGGACACTTCTACCACAACTGAGATATGGCGCAAAGGGTATCTACCATAGGCACAGAACTAGGGGCCCACTGTTGGCAAGAGCAAGGTTATTGAGATAGTGGATTCTTTTTACTTTTTATGTATGTATGTATGTATGTATGTATGTATTTATTTATTTAAAAAGATTATTTATTTGACAGAGAGAGAGAGAGAGATAACAAGTAGGCAGAGAGGCAGGCAGAGAGAGAGAGGGAAGCAGGCTCCCTGCTGAGCAGAGAGCCCGATGTGGGGCTCGATCCCAGGACCCTGAGATCATGACCTGAGCCGAAGGCGGAGGCCCAACCCACTGAGCCACCCAGGCGCCCCTCTCTTTACTTTTTAGTCCACCGAGAATTAGAAGAGTTTAATGAGACAGAATAAAGCCATTTTACTGATAGCCAATTAGGAGGTTTCATTTTGAATGGCTTCCTTGGCCGAAGCATAAAGGTGAATTAAAGAAGAATCCGATGCTGTACTCCGATTCTGTTCAAAAGGGCAATCACAAGATGGCGCAGACAGAGGTAGAGTCCATTAGGGGCTCAGCTCTGCATGACTTGGTTATGGGATCTAAATGGGGCATGTTACGCCCACCTGGCCAAAGTTTTTATGGTGGTCAGCGGGCCAACCACTTCTGGGCTCTGGTCCTGGTGGTATTCTCAGTGGAGACCTTCTTGCTGATCTAGGTCAGGCTCATTGCCTGTTACCCAGAATGGAGAAACAAAACCTCTTATTTAATTTTGAGAACATTTATTTGTGGTTTGCAGATGGAGTTTGAGATTTTTTTTTTTTTTGCCTCCCCTCATAAGTGTCTGGGACTGAGTACTATGAATCAAAAATGAAACCTGACTTTTGAATCTTCCATTTAGGGTTGGGTGGTGGTGGTGGTGAGCGCCAGAGCTTTGACGGCGGGGACAACGGTCACGGGAGGGGGGTTATTGTCTCTTTCTCCTCCATTCCCAGAGCCAGGGAGATGGGAGAGATGGGTGTAAGAGGTGGTGTGGAGGGGTAGGTGGGTAGGTAGGTAGGATTTCAGGGGATTCCGTTTCCTATACTGCCACTAATTTTTCGTTCCATGGCTTCCCCCTGCCATGGAGGGGACTTTGAAGCAGGGTAGAATGGTGGCAAAACAGAGGATTTGGAGAGTTAACTACTGTAGTACATAACTCACATCATCATAGGGAATTTTACTTCCCTCATTCCTGTCTCCCTTCCTTATTCCTTCCTTCCTTCATCCTTTTCTCCCCCTGTCCTCCTACAGAGTTCTCATCTCAATCACTCTCTCTTATGCAAAGGGTCCTAATTTTTAAAAAAAATTCAGCTACCCATTATAGGGGTGGTGCTAGTGTTTTCAGTTTAAAAAGAGATGCTCAAAAAAAAAAAAAAAAGAGATGCTCAGGGGTGCCTGGGTGGCTCAGTGGGTTAACACCTCTGCCTTCAGCTCAGGTCATGATCTCAGGGTCCTGGGATCGAGCCCAGGTCGGGCTCTCTGCTTAGCGGGGAGCCTGCCTCCCCCTCTCTCTCTGCCTACTTGTGATCTCTCTCTCTCTCTCTCTGTCAAACAAATACATAAAATCTCTAAAAAAAGAAGATTTAAAAAGAGATGCTTGAAGAGAGTGCAGATTTACTCAAGCATTAGGGATGTGGAGGTCACAGTCGCCTTTGCAGGATGGCCCCAAATGCTATTCGTAGTCCTTTTTTTTTTTTTTTTAAAGATTTCTTTATTTATTTATGGAGAGGGAGAGAGTATGCAAACAAAGGGGGGGCAGAGAGAGAATCTTAAGATCTTAAGCAGGCTCCACACCCAGCATGGAATCTGAGGTGGGGCTCGATCCCAGGACCTTGAGATCATGATCTGAGCTGAAATCAAGAGTCAGATGCTCCACCGACTGAGCCACCCAGGTGCCTCTCTATTTGTATTTCTAAAACAATTTAATACTAGGAAAATGATTTTCTTATGTATAACCATGTTTGTAGTCCCCCCAAATATCAAATAGTTTAGCAGGATAAAGACAAATAGCATAACTTATTGAATTTAATATAATATTTGCCTGACAGTTTGAATATAGATGCTCAGTATCGGGTGTGATATTTGACAATTGAACATTTACTCACTTTTATTGTACGAGTCAAGAAAGCAGTATCCAAATGTTTAAGAAAAACTGATGGGAGAAAAAGCTTAGAGATGAAAGGATTCTATCCATTGACTTATTTTTTCTGTCTGCAAATTTGGGGTCATCTCTTGTTACCCATTTTAACCATGAGCCAACTGGGTCGGCCCCCAGATTCTACTGGTTGAGAATGTTGCTTTAGGCTAAAGGCATTTACTCTCATGTTGGAATTTAAGGCCATATGGGAAGTAGTTATGGTAGATCTGATTCAGCGTATAGATCCTTAAAACCTGGTAGAAGTGAATGTATGTTATATTCATTTAACTTAGCTTCTGGGCTATATGCTACCCTCTCTACAGCATAGGGGCTTAAGGTGGAAGGATCTGGGTTCTAGTGCTCGCTCTGCTGGTAAAGGAGAGACCTGAGCTGTTGATGGCTCAGTTTCCTTCGTACCTTGATACTGTTAGATCACCTGGGTTCCAACTTGAGCTGTATCACTTACTAGTGGCTGATTTTGGCAAGCAGCTTCATTTCTTTGTGACAGTCCCATCTGCAGGGTGGAGATGATGTTAGTCTATCTCCCCCCCCCAACCTTTTTTTAAAAAAAAGATTTATTTATTTGAGAGAGAGAGAGTGTGTGTGTGTGGACAGGGGATGGGGCAGAGGGAGAGGGAGAGAGAAAGAATTATCAAGCAAACTCCCCACTAAGCACAGAGCCCGACACAGAGCTCCATCCCAGGACCCTGAGATCATGACCTGAGCCAAAATCAAGAGCTGGCCCCTTAACCAACTGTGCCCCCCAGCGCCCCCTGCCTGTGCTTCCTTGATTCACTATGTGGATCCAATAAAGTGACATATGCCAACTCTCAGAAGCATCTTGGAGCATTGCAAGGGCTCCGTGAGTGGTACCTGCATCATGTTCTTATCACGCTTGAAAGGGTCCCTGTTCCATGAAATCATGGAAGACTCTAACTCCAGTCACTTGAGAAGCATCTGTTTCATTTTCCAGGTCATCTGGGAGGGTGGCCTATTGCACATCCCCCCTTCCTGAGACTCTCTTCAACTGTCAGAATTCTTATCCCAGGTTTAAAAAAACCTAGGTTGTTTGGGTCAAACCAAAGAAAAGACCAGAGGAAAAAACATAGTTTGGAGTCATAGTACTTGAGTATTATTCTACCAATAGAGTTCCTATTCTACCAATTTTATTAGTAGACAATAAATTGGGCAAGTCATTTAATTTTCTTGAGCCTAAGTTTTCTCCTGGGTAAAATAAAGATCATAGTCAGCACCTGCTTCACAGTTGCTGAGGTGATTAAATGAGTTAATAAATGTGAACAAGCTTTATAAACTGTTAAGTTCTAGACCAGCATTTCCTGAAGTGTGTTCTGTAAGATACAAATTAATCTCATCAGATGCTCTGAGGAAAAAAAACATGGTTTCCTGGTTCATGTGGAGAAGGATGTGCACGCTCTCATTCTTTCCTGGAGATTGGGGATTGCTGTGTAAGAAAACTTTAACCTTTGTTGGCTTAAACCAATGACAAATATTTATTATGTCATAGTTTCAGGGGTTTGGGAACAGCTGAGCTGGGTGGTCTGGCTCAGGAGTCCCTCAATGGTTGTGGTCAGATGTCAGCTGGGGGCTGCTGTCATCTGATGGCTTGACTGGGGCTGGGGATCTACTTCTGAGGTGATGGGCTCAGGTGACTTGCAAACTGCTGCTGGTTGTTGGGGGAGAGGCTTCATTTCCTGCCAATGTCACCCTCTGCATAGCCTGTTTGTCCTCCCAGCATGGCGGCTGGCTTCCTCCAGAGCAAGCCATTTGAGAGACAGCAAGACAGAACCGATCGTGCCTTTTATGACCTAACCTCAGAAGCCACATATTATTCCTACAACCACAGTCCTTTCATTAGATGTGAATTACAAAGTTTAATTCCTACTTGGGGTGATTAAGCTCACTTTGGAAGGGAGCAGTACCAAAGAATTTGAGGACAAATTTTAAAATCACCATAAGCATTCACCCTTCTTATTTATTGAATATGTACTAAGTTCCAGGTATTCTGCTAAGTGCTTTATAGCCATTAGCTCATAAAATCCTCTTTACAGTCCAAAAAAACAAAACAAAACAAAACAAAACAAAACAAAACAAAAACCCGGATGACATTATTGTTCCTGTTTTCTGAATGAGGGGACCAAGTCCTACAGAGCTGGAGTAACTCACACAGAGTTACGTTATGGTTCTATAGCTTGTGCCGGGTCTGCCCGATCATGTTGGAGCTCTCACCTCCACCTGCACACGTCCTCGGTAATCCGGTAGTATAGAAACCTGGTCGATTTTGTTTAGTTCTGCATTTCCCACTTACCACAGAACAATGATTCACGGACCTCCATTTACCTCTCCTACTACCCACTCCTCAAAATGGTATTTCAGGAAGACAGTGAGTATGATGAGGGTTTATATAAAATATGACTATACGGTCCTGTGGTAGATCCCAGTACACCCACCAGCCTAAGCAGATTATTCAAATACAGACAGTATCGGCTGAGCCCGCGTTGGGCAGACGCCGTGCTATGTGTAAATCTGTAGACCATTCACCGGGAAATGACCGCTTGATAAACCCAATTTCTTTTGAAACTGGAGACCGTGTGACAACTCATGGGCCCACTTCTTTTCCAGATTCCCCGTCTCTGACAAACCCCCTTCCTTCATAGAGCCGGTGCCTGAAAACCCAGCCTCCTTGGATAAAGCCAGAAGAACGGGATGCCCTTCAGGCGGAGAGCGGAAATGTTAGGGAATGGGTGTGTGGTGTGTTTCGGCAGCAGCCCTCGTGTCTGTACGGTGTGACTGAAACGGAAGTCAGGACACAGCCAGTATGGCAGGGGTGGCGTGCTGGGGGACGAGGGGCCCAGTCAGCACATGGGAAAAGCCACCGGTGGAGGCCTGGTAGCACTCTCTGTCATATTTTGAGTAGACTTTTCTTGACTACCTTGTTGCTTTTCCTGCACATTCTTGAAGATTCGATGCCTTAGAGGTTCTCACGCTGCCAAACATGCTATGCCTGGCTTCTTCCTGAGGCATTTCCCATTCTGAGGAAAGTTTTGGGGCTTCTGTGTCCGGAGTGAGAGGAGAGTGAAGACAGTTTCTTTTGAGTGCCACCACCGGCTTTGTTGCATATGTCACTTCCCGCACAAAATGACAAAGAGGCCCTAGGACCGGGAGAGGGGGTTCAAGGAGGCTGCCTGAGGCCCCCTCCCCCTCATCACATTCTGTTGCCAAGGCTCATGGCGTCTGTAACCATAGTAACCACAGGCTGGAAATTTCTCAGGATATGGATATGTCATTGTGCTCACCTTCTGGTCCTGTTATTTCCCCCTCTATTCCTTCATCCGGGAATGACCCCCCTCCCAACCCTCCCTCCCCCCCGCCTCCACTTACCCCTGCAAAGAGGTGGACTTTCAGAGTGATTTTCACTTCTGACCGATTCTTCTATTTCCTGAAGCCCCATTTTCACTTCCTGGACCTACAACTACTAGTTCATCATGAAGCAGACGAAGCCACACTCACATCACTTCCTCAGCATTTCCACTTTTACTGTGAACAATTGCTCATAAGTCGTCTAGTAGGTGTGGTTATAACTGTGCAGAAGGATGCTGGCTTGTGGTACTCTGTTTCGAATAATGCTCCTGCAGGTGGTTCAGTTGAGATCTCGGGAGTGTTTGGATGTGTTCTGAAAGAATAGAACGAGCCAGTGGGGCACAGTGAGGTGAGTCTCAGGAGCCCCAGAGTTTGGAGAGAGGTGGGCGTGGCGGCAGGGGGGTGGGGCGGTGGAGTGGGCCACGGGTGGCGGGGTACATAGTAGGTCCTGTGAAAGACTCTTGTTGCTTTCTTAGAATAAGGCAAAGGCACTGAATGGTTTGAAGTAGGAGGATGACACAATCCGATTTGCAGTTTAAAGATTATTTCAGTCACTCATTAATTAAACAGTTGATTCAGCAAATGTTTAGGGAGGATGCTTCTTATGGGCCAGGCGCCAGGCTGGGTGCCTGACTCACCTGGGAGGCTTTGTGTCTCCTTGTAAGAACTGTAGGAATGTTTGAAAAACAGCCAGGCAGGAAAAAAGCTTTTCTTGGCATCTTTGTTTTATAATAACCAATTCCAAACTCCTGGTTACAAATGGGAGGTGTATCTTAAAACCAGGCCACTGCATTTTCAGTTTCTGTTCATTATAATCATCTTTTCCCTGGCTTTGTTACACGGCCCTTGATTCTGTCATAATTTACATATCTGGAGTCAGTGAATTAATAAACCCAAAACTATTTAGTGTCTGCATTTTGTATTTCAGACGCTTTTCAGAAGCATTTGGCTATCAGTCCAGCATAATGGGCCTGAGAAAAATTGCCAGCCTCCCCTCCATCCCCACTGTCACTTTGTGTCTGGATGTTGAGAGGCATTGTGACATTGGGGTATTTCTCCTTTGACTATAATGGGAACCCCTGAGTCTCTGTGGCCTTAGCTCCAAAGGCCTCCCAAAAGCCTGAATTAATGAGACGCTATGATGTGCGGGTCCCTTTCTCTGGCAGGGTGAGAACACAGCTTCTATAGGAGCATGAATGCCTGCTGTCAGGCAATAATGTCTGCATTCAGACTCAGTTCTAAAGGCAGGCGGAGCCGACAGCCACAGAGGGCGAGATTTGAGAAGCCCTCTAAGACCTTGTCTGCTGCTGAGCCTCACCAGTCCTTCCCTTGACCATCAGATCACCTGAAATCTATCAGTTAACTCTTCATCCGCAGCCTTCCGTTCATCTACCTCGTTATCCAGACGTTTATTGGCTGAGTGGCCAGAGAAATGGGGATAGGCACCAGGCACAGAAAGATGAGAAAGCCCTGAGGCTTTATACCCAGGAAAGTCACAGTCTAGCTGCCAAGCCAGGTGCCTAGTCAAGGGTCGTGATAGACCGTGATAGACGCGCCGATAGAGAGCGGGATTAAAATACCATCTCCAGAACACACCTTGTTAAAATGCAAATGTTTTCCATGGGATGACATACGAACTCTCAACTACCCGTTGGTGCAGCCAAGTTAATCAAGTTTCTGAGAGCTGGGCCAAGAAGGAATGGAACAGACGACCCGAACATATTGATGGGTTGGCGTAAAGTGGGGAAGGGAGAAGTCAGGAGCAGGGAAGACTGGCCTCGGGAAGAGCCACAGAGGGAGCGCCTGGAGGCTCCTGGAAGCGAAGGCTGTGCCATGGGGGATGGAGGGGTCACAGGGGCAGAGGCAGAAGGTACCCAGAGAACAGGAAAAGGACACCGAAGGCAAACTTGTGTAAATGTTATCCGATTCACAGGAAACTCGCTTCAGAAATTGGAAGGGACTTTCGAGACGTGTAAAGGAAAACACTGAAGTCTAGAGAAGGGAAGTGCCTTGCCTTTGACCAGACAGCAAAGAGAAACAAAGCTCATCTTTGCATCCGTATGTGCTAACCTCCGTTATTCAACATTGCCTCTTGAGGTAATGCCAACAGGTGCTGAGGCCTGTTTTGAAACGCTGTCCCTTCCTTTGGGAAGAATTAATGAAGAGCTATACTCTGTATAGCCTAGAGCACATCAGTTCTGAGATCCCGAACCAAATTTCGTAATAGTATGGATGTGACTATATATTCAGTCCCCTGGGGAAGACATCCCGTTCATCTATTCAGTGAATATTTACTGTTTGTCTTCTTCGTGCTCAGCCCTGTTCCAGGCCTGGGGGTGCAGGACCGCACAACACGAATCTTTGCCCTCCTGAAATGTACTACTTGGCCAGACCTCTCAGCCGGTCTTATAGACACTTAGGTCAACTGCCTCTGCATTGTAGAAATCTCTTTCAGATGCACATTTGACACATAAAGGAGTTGGAGCAGTCTGAAAATAAGGATGGAAATGAGGCCATTCTGGTGTTACATTGCTCTGCAAAAAATGTTTCGTTTGATAGGTTTGTAGGGAATGAGAGTTGATCCTGCTGAAGGCAGCAACATTCTGTCCGAGAATCCAGTGATGTCGTAGAAGGCCTCAGAGCTGTCTTGTTATCCAACTTTTGTATCAACGTGGACAGGACTAGAAGAGATTATGCGGAGTGAAATAAGTCAAGCGGAGAGAGTCAATTATCTTATGGTCTCACTTACGTGTGGAGTATAAAGAAAATCATGGAGGGCATCGTGAGAAGGAAGGGAAGGGTGAATGGGGGGAAATCGGAGGGGGTGATGAACCAGGAGAGACTGTGGACTCTGAGCA
>CM052797.1:113245554-113262220 GCA_028533885.1 Nasua narica | reverse complement strand
TTTATTTATTAGGAAAGAGAGAGAGTGAGAGAGAGCAGGTCAGAGTGAGAAGCGGACTCCCCATGGAGCTGGGAGCCCGATGTGGGACTCGATCCCGGGACTCCGGGATCATGACCTGAGCTGAAGGCAGTCGCTCAACCAACTGTGCCACCCAGGGGCCCCTAACAATCAATCTTGTTGAAAAATTAAAATAAACATATTTGGGGAGAAAAAAAAGATTTATTTTATTTTAGAGAGAGAGAAAGAGAGGTAGAGGGGAGAGGGGCAGAGAGAGAGAAAGAGAGAAAGAATCTCAAGCAGAGCACAGAGCCCGATGCGGGGCTCACCCCACAACCTGGAGACCAGACCCAAGCTGAAATCAAGAGTCAGACACCCACCCGACTGAGCCCCCCAAGTTCCCCTGAACTTCTCTGGAGAATCTTTGTTCACTAGGACTGTGCACATATCACTGGGAAGTGAGGAGAGGGTGAGTCTACCCCATGACGACGTGTAAGTTATCTCTGAGGAACTGCAAGAGGCCGAAATGTTAGGTACTTAAACACTCTGTCTTTCTCAGTCTCTCTCTCTGGCAGATGGGAACTTCTTGCTACACATGATTTCCCAAGTGTCTAAATTTACATATCGTCTGAATAGGGGGAAATTGGGGCGTCTGCTGGCTATGAGCCTGGCAGTCTCTTCGCTGCATCTGGGATGCTGGGGCAGACTGAGGCCAACAGATAGTCAAGGACGCCAGCCTGGGTCGTGGAAGCTTAAGGAGGCAGCCGCCAGTTGGACTGGCTGGGGTTCCACTGGGAAGCTCAGGGGGCTGCAGGAATCTCACTGGAGTTTGGGACGGGGTTGCCATGAGGCCACACTGCCATGCCAGTTCTCAGCTGAGTGGCTGGGAGAGACCCGTATGAGCCATCCTGCTAACGGCTTCCAGAAGTTTTTGTTCTGTTCTAAGCCGGTTCTGGCAACTGAGGGAACCCTGCCCAGTGGTACTGAGTGCTGGTGAGGGTCCCAAAGGCCCTACTGCTGCTGGAGATGAGGGCTGTGAGAGGAGACGCTGTGTAAGCAGCCACGTTTGTCCCCCAGCTCTGCCGTGCAAGCTGCTGGTCTCAGGCCTGATCCGCCTCTGTGCCCGAGCTTCCCCATCGGAGATCCAGGAATGATGAGAACACCACCCCCTAGGGGCTGTGGGACTCGGATGAGACAGTGGCCATGAAGAACAGTGCCTGGCAGTGCCTGGCACGTAGGAGACTCATTACCGATGATGACAATGGTACTGGTCACATGCGTTCACCAAATGCGGGTGGTTTTCTCTGCACCAGGCACGGTACTTGGTGCTTAACACACACGGGATGCATTTTTCTTCATACCAGCCGGAGTCCCTTTGCTTGTTCTTCCAAGTCAATATCCTAATGTGTAGCCTCATGACCTGGGTGCTCATGGCTTCCAAAGAATCTGCACATAGTGAGGGCTTCAGATATAACTTTTTTTTTAAGATAACAACTTTATGGAGATATAATTTACATAACAAATTTTACCCATCTAAAGTGTACAATTCAGTGTTTTGGGTTTATTTATTTATTTGTTTTTTACTATATTCACAGAGCCATGGTACCATTACCACCGTCTGATTTGGGAGGATTTCATGACTCCAAAAGGAAACCTCATACCCATTAGCAGTCCCTCCTGATTCCCTGCCATTCTCTTCCCGCCCTAGGCAACCACAATCTACTTTCCGTCTCCATGGATATGTCTATTTTGGACATTACATATAAATGGAATCATATAACATGTGGCTTTTTGTGACTGGCTTCTTTCACTTAGCATAATGTTCTCAAGGTATACTCATTTTGTAGCATCTGTAGCTACTTCCGAATGAAGAAACGGGAGACCATCTGAGACAGGTAGCGTCAGCGCCGATGGGCAGTTGAGGAGACCGGAGCTGAGAACGTGAACTGCTCATGGCCGCCCACGCTTGAGAATGCTTGAGCTGGGGCTTGCACCCAGGGCTGTGTTGGTGCCATGGCCATTTGCTGGCCTCCGATTGGGCCTCTGCGTCAGGCTGAGTGCCACGGCCAGGTCGAGCAGTATGTCCCACTAGGTGTGGGTTACCTGGGTCTCAGACCTGGCCCCTCTTCCTTCCTGGTTGAGGGAGTCCCTGCTCACCGGACTCTGATATTCTCCCTCTACCTCCTGGAGCACGATCTGGTTTCATGGCTGCATACCCACAGGTGGCTTCTGTCTAGGTCTTTTTTTTTTTTTTAATTCTTTGTTTACAGTCAATGTAGTTAACATATACTGTACTATTAGTTTCGGGGGCAGAATTTAGTGATTCATCAGTTGCATATGAGACCCAGTGCTCGTTACATCCCGTGCCCTCCTTGATGCCAACTATCCTTTCCTCCCACCCCAGATCCCCTCTAGCAACCTTCAGTTTGTTTCTTAGAGTTCAGAGTCTTTAATGGTTTGCCTCCCTCTCTATTTTCATCTTATTTCCTTTTTCCTTTCTTTCCCCTGTGTTCATCTGTTTTGTCTCTTCAATTCCAGATATGAGTGAAATCATATGGTGTTTGTCTTTCTCTGACTGGCTTATTTTGCTTAGCATAGTACCTACTAGTTCCATCTATGTTTTTGCAGATGGCAAGTTTTCATTCTTTTTGATGGCTGAGTAATATTCCATTGTGTAAATATACCACGGCTTCTTTATCCAGTCATCTGTTGATGGAAATCTGGGCTCTTTCCATAGTTTGGCTATTGTGGACATTGCTGCTATAAACATTGGGGTGCAGGTGCCCCTTTGAATCACTATGTTTGTATCTTTTGGGTAATTACATAGTGGTGTATTTCCTGCATTGTAGGGTAGCTCTATTTTTAACTTTTTGAGGAATCTTCAGACTGTTTTCCAGAATAGCTGTGCCAGTTTGCATTCCCACCAACGGTGTAAGAGGATTCCTCTTTCTCTGCATCCATGCCAGCATCTGTTGTTTCCTGAGTTGTTAATTTTAGCCATTCTGACCAATGTGAGGTGGTATCTCACTATGGTTTTGATTTGTATTTCCCTGGTGCCAAGTGATGTTGAGTATTTTTTCATGTATCTGTTGGCCATTTGGATGTCTTCGTTGGAGAAATGTCTGTTCATGTCTTCTGCCCATTTCTTGACAGGATTTTTTGTTTTTTGGGTGTTGAGTTTGATAAGTTCTTTAAAGATTTTGGATACTAGCCCTTTATCTGATAAGACATTTGCAAATATCTTCTCCCATTTCCTACCTTGCCTTTTAGTTTTGTTGACTGTTTCCTTTGGTGTGAAAAAACTTTTTATCTTGATGAAGTCTAGTTCTTTTGTCCATTTCTCAAGGGTTGTGGCATGAACTGTGAAAGCTGTAAAAATCAAGATGAAGAGAGAAATATACTTTCTGTGTTCAAAGCCCAGCAGTCCACTCACCTGAAGTGATAGAGGAAATGTGTTTCTTGCCTTCTCTTTAATAGTAGATTATAATTGAGCACTTCAGGGTGTGAACTGGCTCCCCTCTCCCTGCCCCAGGACTTCTCCTGAGACATGAGTGTACATTCCTCAGTTGCTGTGACAGCACTGGAGATGGTGGGCATTGGTGCTTGTGGAAGGGAAGAAGCCAGCACCAGCTGGCTCTTAGGCATGTGTGTCTTTATTGTATGTTCACTGGGGACCTACCTAGGCAATGATGGTGAGTCAGCATATCCTATCAAGTGCTAGAATCCCTAGATTTTCTAAAAACTGCTTTTGTCCTGCTGTTTTCTCACATGCTATTTTAGGGAAAAGGCCGCATTTGATCATTAAAAATGCAAATCAGCTTTCCATCTTGCATCTACCAAAGAAGGAAAATAACCTTATGTACTGCCTCTGGGTCTCTTTAGAAACATCATTAAACCTTATTTTGACTTAAAACTAGTGGGAATTGGTCTATGAATTAGTTAATTAGCTGAAAGTACATGCCAGACCCCAGGACTTGGGTAATGTTTACACGCTTGTTTTGTAGATTTCTCACGGAAGCGGCCCATTCCTGGGCTCGGTTTATGTGAGACCCTCAGTGTCAGCTCTGTATGGCATAGCAGATGTGCCAGGGCCCAACCTTATCCCTGAACTCTCACCCCTCCAGTGAAAACGGACTTCTGACTCCCATTTCTTGCATCTTCTCCCATTTTCTTGACATTGCCTCTTTTGCTACTTCTGTGGAAGGCAGAAAGTGCCGGGAAATTAACACACCCCAAGAGCACCCTCAATTGATGACTGATGGGAGATGGTGTATAAATACCCCAGTTCCCTCAACCTTGGGTGGGATCACTCAGAAATATGTTTTGCATGGGGTCTTAGTTTCTCCAACGGGAAAAATCCCATTCTTCCCACTGTGAAAGCTAGTTTGATATTGCACCTTTTATTGGATTTCTTGGCTGCTTTAAATCTCCTGTCTCTTTTCCACCCCTCCTGCCAGTGCTTTCTTCACCTCCCAAACAACTACTGTGCTAAAGTCCTTATCTTAGGATCAGCTTCTGGGGGAAACCACATTAAGACATATGGTAAAGCTTCGCCCTTCCCTTGCTTCTCTGCCTTATTCTACACCCCACTAGCTTTGAGAGGATAGGGCACAGTGCCCCAAGATGCCTCCGTCTCCCTGGGGCAGGCTAGTGGCTCTCAGGGGATACAGTTTACAGCTAATCAGCAGCTTTTTCTTCAAGGCATCTTCTGCACGAATCCTGGTGCTGATGAGTAATCCATAAAGCATGAAAAGAGAGGTTAAGGCTTGATGAGACTCATCTCAGCCTCATCAAACCATTCTGTTTCCACAATTCTCCTTCTCGGAAGATGGCAAAATGGAGTACCGTCGATTCATATTATTTGCAGAGGTTATGTTCTATCAGGTCTCTGCGAATACTGAGTGCGTACTGAACCATTGCTTCTAGGGGAAAGACAGGGTTAGGTTCCTGAGAGCCCCTGCTCACCACATTTTCATCCACTGGTCGCTACATAGCCTTGTTTTATGTGTGTTTCTGTTTAAAGCCATTTCATTTAATAAATATTGTCGATTCATTAACATCGAACTCACGGCAGCAATGCCGTAGCTTGTGCCTGCTGGAGGCTTCCCTGGCGCACATATTTTCTCCATAAGGCAATCACAACCAGGCACTTAGGAGCACTAGAAAGCACTTCAGCACTATGCTTAAGTGCTATTTTAAGCAGTGAAATGACCGGCAAAAAGCAAAAATATGTGAAAAACATGGCACTAAATAGACCACGAAAAGGACCCTTGCTTACAGTATCAGAGCCACAATAGGAAGGCAGAGCGTCACTTTGTCTGACCGCAGCTGGGAGCGTGTGTGTCGGATGACCGAAATGTTTTGCGGCTCTGCACATGTACACAAGGGACAGCTTAAGTCCTGTGAGTATTGTTTCTGGGTTACAAGTGAATTTTAGCAAGTGGGAGAATTTGCATATGCGGAATCTGCGAATAAGGGCCGATTGTCTTTTTCACTCCGCACGGGAAGACTTTATTTCAATTCGGTATATTTATTAGACACGTGTGCCAGGCTCTGTGATGGGTTCTGAGATATTCTTTCGATATTCTTTGCCCCCCCCTTTTAAAAATATTTTATTTATTTATTTTAAAGATGAGAGAGAGAGAGAGAGCATGAGCGGAAGGGGCAGAGAGAGAGAGAATCTCGAGTGGACTCCACACTGAGTGTGGAGCCCGATGCAGGGCTCAATCCCAGGACCCTGAGATCATGACCTGAGCTGAAACCAAGAGCCAGATGCTTAACCAACTGTGGCACCCAGGCACCCCAGATGTTCCTTGCCCTTAAGGGGTTTCCATTCTGGTGGCATGGGAGATTAAATCTATAACACTAGATGAATACATACTCCAGAAGAGAGAGACACAGTTCTGTGGGAATATGGAGGAAGGAATTGAGAGTAATTCAGGTTGGAATTGTCACTGGGGATAAAGTTTCAGATCGGCTTTGAGAGACATTTTGAGCTTTTCCTACAGCACTGAGAAAAAAAGGAAGTGATTGGTCAGAAGGACCTCACTTCCTACACCAGACTGCCTACATCTGTTCCCACTGCCTTGCCTGGATTCCTCAGTGAATGAAGTGCATCTTCTCCTTCCATGTCTGCTGGGGACCCCGCTACGTATGCTCTTTTGGCCTCCTCCCTTCACCCAAACCATCACCCCCTCCCCCTCTACTTGAACCTTCCCACTAGTGTGTGAACACACTTCAGTATCTTTGGATGTCCCCTTATTCTACATCCCCTGCGGCCACCAGCTAATTCCTTTACACCCCTCACACCCGAATGGCTGGAAAGAGTTGTCTGGAGTTATGGTCTCCATTTTCCCACCCCATCTCCTTTTTAAGCCACCGCCTCTTCACAGGGGCTGCTCTGACTGGGGTCACCAGTGACCATTTGCTCCCCTTTCTATTCTTTTATCTTAAGTACCAGTTAGGATGCTTAGCTGCATGTGACAGAATGTCCCATTCAAAGACGCTTAGACAGCAAGGATGTTTACTGTTCAGCGAGTTATTTTCTCACAGAACAGGGGGCTGCCATTGTTGGCTCAGCTGTTTATAATGCCAACGAGGACCCCGGTTTGTCCAGCTTTCCCTTCATCAAGGGATGAAGCCTGCCTCCCTTCATCACATTGGCAAACACTCCCCGAATGGTGGGAAGAGGGCTGCAGAAGCTCCGGCAGGCATTATGTCATCTAAACACAGGGAGGGAAGTGAAGGAGGCTTTTCATTATATTTCTCTCTTCATCAGGGAGGACTCACCCCCCCTCCCAGGAGCCCTACAGCATACTTCTTACAACAATTCCTAAACAAATCAGTGTTAAAAGGGAATGGTATTATCATTATTGGCTTGGATCAATTAAGATTACTACCTGAACTTGTGACTGGGGCCCACGTCCTTTAAACATGTTGCCATTTAACTAACATATGCCTGAAATTGGGTGTGTTAGCAGGGTGGGGAGAGGGGCTAAAGAAAAGGCCCCAGGCAGCATGAGCTGCCTTGTCCTTGACACCTTGAGGCCTTCCAAACAGTTTACCGGTTCTTCCTTGGTAAAGCATTTCACTTCTGTCGCTTGCTTTGTGACATTATTTCCTTGGGGCTTTTCCTTCAATTGTCATGGTGCACCTCACTTTCCTGTTGGCTCCTTCTCTGGTGCTCTCCCTCTAAACGGTGGCATGCTCAAGCACTTGGACTTGTCTCTCTGCTCTCTTTCTGTGGTTCTCCCTAAGTGATGTCAGCAGCCCTAGGACCTCCCACGTGTGTATCTCCAAATTTGCACATCTACCTGCCCCCTTGACATTCCTGCTCACCTGTCTAATGGCCCACTCTGCTCCAGAGACTCAAATAAGACTGTGGACTCCTATTCCAAACCAGCTCTTCCCCAGGATTTCCTCTTCTCAATAAATGACACCACCATGGATAGACATAGTTGCTCAAACAAAAATCTAGGCATGAGCAAGTCCTTTCTTTTTTGCCCCTTGACATTTCACATCCACTCATCAATAAGTCACGCCAACTGTGACCTCTAAAACATCCAGGGTGTGTTCCTGCCACTCTGGTCCGATGTATCTTCTTAGCTGGAGGGCTGACATAGCCTTTTTATTGTTTTCCCTCCTGTTCTCCATAATCCATTCCCCACAGGGCAACCAAAATGATCTTTAAATGTGTAAATCAGATCCTATCATACCCACAGCTTAGAATTCTCGAATAGTGCCCCTGTCCCCTTAGCATTAACTCTGAGCTTCTGATGCTCGCTTGCAAAGCCCCGTGTGAAGGCTGTTGCTTACTTCCTCTCCAAACCTCATCTAGAGTCTAGCCCTCCCTAGGTTTCTTTCTTTTTTTTTTTTTTAAAGATTTTATTTATTGGAGAGAGAGAAAAAGAGAGAGAGAGCCCGTGCACATGCAAGCAGGGGGAGTGGCAGAGGGAGAAGCAGCCTCCCCGCTGAGTGGGGAGTTCAGGGAGGGGCTCAGTCCCAGGAGCCTGAGATCATGACCTGAGCCAAAGCAGATGCTTAACCAACTGAGTCACCCAGGTGCCCCACGGCTTATTTCTGTCCCTGAATAAACCAGTCCCTTCTTATCCTAGGGGTTCTCCGTAGGACCTTTTATCCTCCTGAAATTCTGTCCCCTCGGATCTTCATGTGACTTGTTCCTCCTCACCTCTGACACCTCAGTCCGAACGTCACCTCCTCAGAGATGCTCTTCTGTCCACCCGCTTGCGCAGGTCACCCTCCGTCAGCACACTGTTGCCATTGTCTGAGTCATGCCTGTCACTCACTGAAAATGTTTTCTGCTTATTAATTTAGTGAGCTAAAACTAAATTAATAAACTTCAAACACTAGGATGCCATCTCCATGAAGTCAAGGGAAGAGAGAGTTTTAAGAAGGGGACCTTCACTGGCAATGTTAAATGGTCTACAAAGACTGGAGAAGATCACGATGATGATGGTGTGGTAAGGACAGTGAAAACTAATGCTTACTGTTACTATTCCTTAACGCCGAGCTGGCAGAGGGGCAGCATTTTGCATACAGTATCTTATTTAATCCTGGCAGTGCATCTCTTGTCAGCAAATGTCAGCGTTCCCATTTTACACAGGGGGACATTGAGGCTTAGGGAGCTCAGGCGCCCCGCTGGCACACCCTAGCCTTCAGTTAATTTTTACTGCACAAGTAAACAAATTTCACCAAGGTCCTGGAGCTGGCATATGGTACGGTTGAGTGTCTAACCCAGGTCTGAGTAGAACCAAAGTCCATGTTGATGAACATGAACAACTGGACTATATTTCCTCAGGTGATGATTAAAATACTGAATTACCTCTTAACAGATCGAGAAAGAGAAGTATAATGTAAGATAGGTGATTTCTTACTTATTTTGAAATCATGATAAGTGAAATTAATTTTGAGACCAAGAGCCTTATGAATTTTGTATTTCATCTCATCTCTTGAAGGGACAGATGAGTTTTTGTTTGTTTGTTTTTTTGTAAAGTGAGGTCCATGCCCAGCATGGAGCCGAGTATGGGGCTTGAACTTATGACCCCAAGATCAAGACCCGAGCTGAGATTAAGAGTTGGACGCCTAACCAACTGAGCCACCCAGGTGACCTGGGATAGATGAGTTCCGTAAAAGTGTTAGTGATAATTCAGTGATTTAAAAAAAATATTTATTCAACAAAGAGAGACAGCGAGAGAGGGAACAGAAGGAGGGGGGGGTGGGAGAGGGGGAAGCAGGCTTCCCGCCGAGCAAGGAGCCCGATGCGGGGCTCGATCCCAGGACCCTGGAACCATAAGCTGAGCCGAAGGCAGACGCTTAATGACTGAGCCACCTAGGCGCCCCAATTTTTTTAAAATTTATATACCCTGAGGATGAATTGTAATGATAAATCCAGGTTCATTATGCAGGAAGTGTTAAAGCTGGTCTTTGGGATGAGTGCAGTGAGACTCCCATTTGGATGATGCTGTCAGTGAGCTAGCTGGGACTGAGTTCACGTTTGACAGGCTAGTGAGCGCCCGGCGTTAGACGCCGTCTGCACGTGTGGGTTTTGCTTTCTTCCATCATGAGACCCAGGCTCAGCCCACTTGTAGGCTGCTGGCGACTTCCCACAACATCAAGGACGTAGTCTTTGCCCTTGCCGAGTTCTTGCTGAGCTCCCATTCTGATCGGGGTGCTGCCACATGCCTGTGGACGAAAGCAAGGTCGGAGGTAAGACCTGTTGGTGGAGTGGATGAAGAGTGTGCGTACAAGATGGACGGGAAGAAGAAGGGGAAGGAGTGGATGGTTTTGAACTTCCATTAGTCAGGGACAGGAATGTGCCTGGACTGGTGCAAGGAAAGAGGAGGGAGAACGGTCTAGGCACAGGCGAGCTGTGCCCATTGGCATGATTTGCCCAAGGGGCAGAAGGGGTGGAGTCCCTCTGCCCAGGAGTCAGAGGGGGGCTTGGAAAGGGGATTAGAGAAAGAAGAGCTCTCAGTGGAGGGCGTGAGATACGGCTGATCATGGGGAGCTGCTTGGGGTTTCCTAGACCTGATGTGACATGAAGGGAGGTTGAGAAAAGGATAAATCCTGCACTAGGTGTGGGGCTTTGGGGAGCCTAACAGATTCAAACTGGAAATACTAGTTAGGGCAAGGTTTCTAGACTTAAGTTTCCTATGCCACCTTTGCTTTAAAATGTTTGTGGCCATATTTAAATACACCTATAACACTATTGACTTCATTTGCTTTTTTTCTTTAAGTTGATACAACTTTTGAAAACTTAAAAAAAAAAAAAAAGAAAACTTAAATAAAGTTAGCTTTGCCTTAAGCAATACTACCACTCTTTCGTTCCTATTTTTCTTGAAGTTGGCCCCTTATTTTGAAAACTGAGATAAAATTAGCCTTACCCTAAGCAATGATATCTATGAAATCCTAGGTATTCTGCACTACTTCTGTTTTGCCTAGTGCTCATTAAAATAAACCCATGGTCATTAAAAAATGTTTCATCTGCGTGTCACCGAATGCCGTCTTGTGTACCACCAATGGGTCCTGTACTACACTCTTGGGAACACTCAGAGCACTGTTACAGCTTTCTGGTTGTGACATGATGAATTGAGTAAATGGGTTCAGCTGCATTCATTAGGCACTTACCATGTGCAAACCACTGTGCCGGAGGAGATGAAAATAGGAAGTGTATGCAGTCTTTGCTCTTAATAGATTTGCAGCGAGGCACACCAGTAAGAAGGTGAGATGTAGGCTAGATGAGGCCAATTCCAGCTGTTGGAGCAGCTCTCATTATGTCATCGGAAAGCAGCTTTGTCCTGGGCAGCGGAGTGAACTTCATCTATGGAATTGGGGCTGGTAAGCTCTCCTTAATTCTCCTTAGTTCACTCCAGCAAGTCCTTGCCATAGACTCCGTGATGCTTTTGCAGCTGTGAAGGAGAGTACAGCGGTCTGAGCGAGTGAGATACCAGAAAATGAAGGGTGAAGTGGTAGGGGTGGGTGGGAGGGTGGGGAGCAGAATGGGCCGAGGACCTCAAGGCAGATGCAGTGAGTGAATGCTCAGGGTTTAGGGGAGAGGATGAGCTCTTAGCCAGCTCTGGGGACCACAGAAGGCTTTCTGGAAGACCTGGCATTTCAGATGGACTTTAAAGGGTGAAATGATGTAAGAGGCAGGGATGGAGAGGGAAGGGCATCCATAAGGCGCCAAAGAGGGAAACAGAGGCCCTGGCTCGGAAGAAGAGCAAGTCTCCAGTTGTTCTGTGGAGATGTGGGGAGATGAAGGTGGAAAAGAAGGCTGGGGTCTCGTGGGCACTCGAGACTCTGGGCTGAGCGAGGATTTATTTCCGTAGGCAATCAAGAGACCTTGACGGCTATGACATGGGATGTGTTGCACTTTGTGAAACCACTAATGGGTATGAATCCACACCCAGGAGATGAGGAGAAGGGAGAACAGCAAGCTGGGGACCATCAGGGTAATCTGGGTGATGAATAACGAGATCCTGAATGGTCCTGTGACAGAGGTCTCCGCTAGAGGGACCAATGAGGGAGTGAAGAAGAAAGATCTAAACAGAGGGTCAGTGCAGAGGTGTGGGGCGGCGACCAGCCACCAGGACAGTGGAGTCGGTCCTCTCTCTTAAATTACAAGGGGGAGAGCGGTGGCATCCAGGAGGTATGGAGTACCGGAGAATGTTGATTGCATGCAGGGGAAAAAAGATAACGATTGTAGTTCTATTATATGTGGGTGAGGGTGAGGAGGCATCTTATTAAGTAATTTCTTTTTGCTGGGAAAGAACGGAAGCATCCAGGCTCTGTTAATTTCTTTTAGTTTGTCTTTAAGTGCACACAAGGATGGATAGCTGTGTAATTTCCATGTGGGCTTGCAGGCTCGAGGGGCATTTAGGTGGCACTGAAAATGGACATTATTGTTCTTGACTTGTACAAGGGTACCATGTCCTGGGAAACTGGCCTACAGTATACTGTGAAAGGTCATTTGAATGACTTGCTTTTACCCAGAGTCCTTTCCCCTGCAATGTCCCTCTATGGAGGAACGCTTACATAATAAGAGGGTTCTTCTATTCCGACTCCTTGTTTTCCACTCAACACGGACATGACATCCAGCAGCTGTGGATGCAGTTGACTTCTACACAGAGAGGAATCTAATGTGAATACTTTTAAGCAAACATCAGATGAAGGCTTAAAAAGAGGAGGGTCTGAGATGGGACTTGCCACTTCAGAGCAAAGAGAAAGATGGTCCTCTGTTGCCGGTGGCACCTGTGCCCCGAAATTTTCCTGGAGCACCGTCTACATTTATGAATCTCCAAAATCCATCTGTTTTCATTTCGTCTCTGCTCGCGTAGTTCTTGTTCTTTTATCTACCTATTTTATATAATGTGTAACTCTGTAGTATCTGACATGAAATGCACCGATTTTTAATTGCAACGAAGAGGGCAAAGCAGCTCTTTGGAGCCGCTCTGGGCAGGAAGTGGAGGCAAATTCTTCTAATGGGAACTTCTTTGGGGACTGTGACTCACTTGCTGCATCCCCATCACCACTCAGGGATTGCTGAGTTCCAGCACATCTACAGCCAACTTAGGGGTACAAGAGAAGGGAGAAGGCTCTGTTAGGTGGATCCATGTTCCCAGTTATCAAAGACGCCGAGGCTGTCCCCTAGCTCATAGGAACCCAAAGTGTGCCCTCAGGATGCTGCTAGATGCTTCTGAAGTGACACCTTACATTTTCTGGTCCCAGATCCTGCACACTTAAAAAGAGTGTCTACCTGAAGACTGGCTTTTAGGTAGACACTAAACTTTTGGCATCTGTTACTATATATAGGCTTCCATTTTGATAAGGAGGCAACGCATGTACAAAACGTTCAGAGCGGAGTTTATTCTTTTAAATGAATTTAAGTGGAAGGGTTGGTGAAATGATGTATTTAACTTTTAGCATGATTTTCCTCTTGCATCAAATTTTCTTTTTAAATGACAGAACCTCGTTATAATGTGGCCACAAGGGAATACATCCATTCATGTATATGCTCTTTCCTTTAACAAATATTTATTTCCTGTCTGCCAGTCTCTGTGCAGGACTCTTGCAAATAGGGATGAAAAACATGTACTCTCAGCTGTTTTCTGCAAGGGAAATGTACTACATTAATTCTAAGATGCATATTCTCATTACATGTCTGAAATCAGAATGTATCTTGCTACCAATAATAGGTAGTTGTTTAGTTGGCAATGTTAATTTTTTGGAAGTACGTAAAATAATGACGCATTTTGTAACTGATGGTGGATTGTATTTTATAGGAAATATGGGCACAATGCTATTTATTGGTACCATGCTTTGACCCATAGTATGGCCCCATATGGGGTTCAGTTCCAATGTTAAGCCTCTAGTTTTAGGCACTGAAGTTGGTCCAGGGATGCCAGATCCTGGATGCCCAGATGTCCAGATTAGGAGAAACGTTAGTCAGAAGGCAGACTGGGAGCCAGCGGGTTCAGGCTTTATAGGCAGTAACAGCAGGGTGGACAGAAATTCTCTAAAGCCTCACGTCTCTGCATCTTCCCTCCCTCTCTGGTCGCTACATAAATTCAGGCAGTGTGACTCTGCCAGACAGTAGAGCGGAGCGGGAGGAGTGAGACATGAATGGCATCAGGGCTGTAGCGTGGAAGACGGGAGAGCAGCATCAGAGTGAGGGTGAGGTGATAACGTGAGCAACGAAGTCACAACGAAGGGGCCTCCGTTTACGGAGTGCTCTACAACTGCCCATTTCAAAAACACCATTTTCCGGCTTTATTGAACTTTGTTAATTCTAACTGACAAATAAAATTGGAATATATTGAAGTTGTAAATATATTTAAGGTATACAACCTGGTGATCTGACATTCGTATTCATTGTGAAAAGATTTCCACTACTGAGTTAATTGTGACATCCTTCATCTCACATCTTTATCTTTTTTGTTTGTTTGTTTGGTAAGAACACCTAAGTTCTACTTTTTTAGTAAATTTCAACTGTGCTATATGATATGATCGACTGTAGTCACCATGTTATCCATTAGATCCTCAGACCTAATATATCTTATGACCTTTTGAAGTGTCTGCCTTTCTCCTCCAGCCTTTGCTCCAACAACTACCATTCTACTCTGTTTTGAGTTTGACTTTTTCAAAAAAAGATGGCACATACGAGTGATACCGTGCAATATCTCTCTTACTTTGGTTTATTTCACTTAGCATAATCCTTTCCAGTTACATCCATGTTGTTGCAAATGGCAGAATATGCTTCTTTTTAAAGGCTGAATTGTATCACTTGTGTGTATCTATATACCTGTATATCTATAAACTACATTTTCTTTATCCATTTGTCCATTGATGGACACTTAGGTTGTTTCCATACCATGGCTACTGTGAATAATGCTGCAATGAATATGAGAGTGCGGATATCTGTTCAAGATAGTGATTTCATTTCCTTTGGAGATAAACCCAGAGGTGTGTTGGATCGCTGGGTCATATAGTAGTTCCATTTTTGCTTTCTTGAGGAATATCCCTGCTGTTTTCCAACGTGGCTGCACCAATTTACATTCCCACCAGCTGTGCGCGAGGGTTCCCTTTTCTCCACACCCTCACCAGCATTCATAATCTGTTGTCTTTTTGGTAACAGACATTCTAACAGTGTGAGGTGTTATTTTAAGGTGGTTTCGAGTCAACTGTCACTTAAAAAAAACAGCCCTGCAAGACAAGTATTCATTGAGCATCATTATCACCCTTGTTTTACGTGTGAACTTGGGACTCAGAGAAGGTGAGTAACTTGCCCAGCATCATACGATTAGAAGGGACAGAAGCAGGATTCAGCTTGGGTTCACAGATCATCAAAATCCACTCCATTTTCAACATCCTGCAGGACATCTCACAGCCTCAGAATGGGCAGGGACTTTGTGTCCAGTCCTCAGAGGTCCCAGAAGCCAACCAGAGTCAGGGCAGTACATGGACAATTACATATAGTAGCATCGGAATCCAAAATTAGGGCTGGTAAGCAGAATTCCACCAACCTCTTCAGTCACGTCTCAGTGTGCTGTAGCCCAGGTGCATGACTGCACAAGACTGGGAGGGGAAGATGCCCTCTAGACCTAGGGAAGTACCTGACAGCCGGGTGGCTTAAGCGCTGACGTTCAAGAATTTCTTAGTTTACTCTAATCAGACCCCCTGCAGAACAGAAGCGCTATTATAGCTAAGATACCAGAAATCAGTAATGGGTATTTTAATAAAGCTCATGATCCCAAGAGAAGCTTGCTGTAGGGGTGAGCTCACAGTCTATAGCTGGGAGCTGATGAATAATTTTAATTATGTGGCTAATATCTGTGGGGGATGTTCTGCTTTCAATGGATTCCTTTTAGATTTTGATCCCCTGTATATCTCAAGGAGATGTAAAATGTTTGGTTCATTATTTAGAATCCCTATGTTATGTTGCTTAGAGCTATTGAATAGACAAGAAGAATTTTATATATTCTTAGGAAGGGTCCAAGCTTTCAAACACCAAAGGTAGCTATTCAAATGTGGGAACTAGGAAGAGCTCTAGGTTGATCGCATAAACCTTCTTGATTTTTTCTCATAAGGTAAATGAACAAAGTAAATTTTTATTAATTGGTAGGAAATATCGCCTCTAAATGGTGAGAACAGTCACCCTTGTCATCATGTCTTTGTCAACAGTAAGCGTTTATTAAGCTCGTAACTACTCTTTGCCTTGTGTCAGGTGTTCCGCAAAGAGGCTTGTTCCCTGTCTTTTTAGAATTTCTAATATAAGAACAAACAGATCAAACAATGTATGAGAAATATATCGAAGAGAATTAATCATGAGTTACAGTATTAATGAAAGCACAGTGAGAAATTTATAACCTATTTCAAGGTATTAATGGTGATTGTATTTCAATGTTTTCTAAAGGTGGAACATTGTTAAGACACCAAGAGGGGAAGGTTGGGACAGTATCCTTGGAGTTGCATGTTAAATTTAGGTGGAGAAAGAGAAAGCTGGTACTTTTTCAGGTCAGGAATTGAACCAAATGGCAATGCTGCTGCTGGAATTCGTGTTCTGAAGACCAATCAGAACCTCTTTGGGCCTCTGCCAAGTAGCCTTATGAGGCCATTTGTAAATTTGGATTGATTGAGACATGAGCCTAATGGGCATAAACACAGTCACTGAATCAGCTGATGTATTGGTTAGGATGATTTCCACTGCAGATGACAGAAAACCTGGCTCAAGTGGGATCCAGCCCAAAAGAGGATTATTGATTCTCCTAACTGAACAGTCCAGGCAGAGCTCAGTCTAGGGCTCTGATGATGCCTCCAGGACTGGATATTTCTTCATTTCTTCATTCGTCTATCTGGCGTTGCTCTGTCCTTAGACGCATTCCTACCTGGTGATTCTAGGATGGCTGCCAGTGGCTCCAGGGCTTTATCGGTCCAGATTCACATCCTTCAGGACACATAGAAAAGCTACATTCTCCAAGATTCAAAGAAATCTTGCAGTTAAATTCTCTTGGTCCTGATTGGCTTGTCTAGGGTCGGCTACTCATCCTCTAGCCAATCAGAGTGGGAGTTGGGGAGCCAATGTGTCCCGTGCTTCACTCCTGAAGGCCAGTGAAGCCCAGCTCGAGCGTAGAGATTGGGCGGGGGGGGGGGG